>CM021735.1:54427493-54584764 GCA_011075105.1 Heteronetta atricapilla | reverse complement strand
AAAAAAAAAAAAAAAAAAAAAAAAAAAAAAAAAAAAAAAAGAGACCTAGAAGGAATGTCAACAGGGGGACAGAGAGGAAAACAAAACAAACAAACAAACCAAGAAAAAAAGCAAAGAAAAACAATACAAATAAGGTGATTCCAGAAAAGTAATCTCAGGGTAAGGGCATCTCTGCCCTGACCACATCTCTGCCCTGACTACTACTATGTAAGGAGAGCTAAGATCACAAATCCTTCCTGTGATGGGTATGACTCTTCCTAACTGTGCATTTTTAGCAACTCGTTGTAATTTTCTTTTCTGTATTTCTTCTTCAGTATCACAGACAGAAGCAGAATAAGAAAAAAAGAATTAAAGGGAAAAGTTCATAAAGGATACAAGGATTTGTACATACATATTCAGAGACACTGAATACTGGATAGAGGCTCAATTTTAACAAGCATGTTGATAAGAAAAGAGGACAGGTTTGTATCAGTTCAATTTTTACAAATAAAAATTAAAAAAACCATCATGTTATGTGCACATTATTAACATTTTTCTCAATGCCTGAAGACAACCTAAATCATGCAATTCACTGAAGTATCTCAGTAATTAACTGACTCTAATCTTGGGAGTTTTGTACACTGGGGGTTAACACTCAAATGAACTTTCCAAATTCATGTTTCCGCAGGAACCGGGAGGTCAGCAGAATTGCTGAAGGAAATCCTATTAAAATTAAAAGTGTTTGGAAAAGAAGATGGTAAACACATCCTGAATACGCTGATAAAATACAAAGAATTTAATAAATAAATATATGTGCATGGAATTTGGAAAAGCCCTGGAAATGGGTGGCATAAGGTCACAGGCCCACCCACCCTGCACAACAATGGGCGTAATTTAAACCAACACTGGCAAGGATGGAAGAAAGATTCATAGCAATCAATGATTTTTTTTTCCTTTTTCTTTCTTTCCCTTTTTTTCTGAAAGTCTATCTGTCAACTTCCAGTGGAAGTCAGGGAAAAGAAAGGTTAGAAAGGTTATAAAAGCAAACACTTGCAAAGCTAGAATTCACTTTCCCCAGCCATGTAAGGGCAAATCACGTAAATGGATGCTGAAGCATAAAAACAAGTCATACCACTGTTTTATGCATGCATAAAGAATGTTAGGGGAGACAAACTGGAAAAGGGTAGATTTCTGAAAAGAATAATTTGCAGTCAGAGAGAGGAAAAAAACCCTTATGTGGAGGACAATGGCTACGACTAAACTCCATATAGTTTTAGAAACACCTGATCAGGCCACCAGAGAATGACAGATCCACATAGCACACTCAAATCCTACTAATTTGTGGGAGTCCTGAGCCAAAACTCTAGACCTTGACATCTTTGACCCTTTTTAAAGTCAAATATACACGTGCCTTTAACAATTCTGAACTAAACACAGCATTTCTCAGAAACTGAGGAACACACATCCTGGCTAATACAAGCCATTCCTCCCTCTTGGAGACCATTGCTATTGTTTACCCCATTTCACACCTAGGGGTCCCAAGGGGATACCTTCTGCCCCATCCCCATGTGACTGTTGCTGTTCCCATGCTGCGACCTCCTCCAGGAGCACTGGATACCCCTCTTCGTGTGGACTGGGGACTTCCAGTCCTCCCCCCACATGTTGAACCAGCTGGAGCTGAAGAGAGCAGGATGAGGGAGTGACAGCAGTACTGCTCAAGATAGTGCAAAACATCAAGGATACATCAATGTCAAAAAGCAGGTTTGGGAAAAGTAAAAGACAGACCAAAAAGCCATGAAAACCAAATTTCAAGGCAACTCTCTGACAGCACGACATGAATGTGAGACTGATGGCCAGAGGCAAGCTAGCACTTTTTTTTCTAATACAGCCCTTATATTTTGGATATGCTGAATTGAATGGAGCTACAGTAAAGCCACGCGTCAATGAACACGAAACTCCTCAAAGACCAGCGAGGCAAGCATCATCTCAGAAGAAATCACATCCAAGAGTGAATTTTTAGAGAAAAGAGCCAGTGATAAAAGAGAGAATGACACAATCCTACACAATTTTAGACAGAAACAGCCAAGAGACTAAGACAGTCAGGTTCACATTGATTATTACCCTGTAATCAAGAGAGATGGAAGGGCTATCAACACTGACACCAGAGAAAGGGGAAGGGCTATATCACACTTGAAACAAAGAACCAGATGATTTGGATTCTGTTCCTAAGACTATCACAGACCTCTACTATATGTTTTAAAGGATTAATACAAAACTACTGCATACATCAAAAAGTTCATCATTTGTCTTTCATTGGAGCAAATACTCTACACAGCTTAATTTGGGGCAGACGTAGACAAAAAAAGACCACTTATTCATTAAGTAATGACTAGACTCCATGGCGTTTTGAATGCTGAGGAAATTAAGACCCTGACCTAGCCAAATATGTTAGCACAGGCGTAACTGTAACATATGGTACCTCCTTAGAAATGAATGGATGTGTAGTGCTCATGTATTTATAGTGATGCTTTGTTACCATTCAATGCTTATGCAGTTGTCAAGTTTCAAATTAAACAGAATGACAAGGAAAAAACAGAAGGAATGTATTAAAAAGCATGTAAAATTTTAAAATACATAAGCTCAAGCTTTTTTTCCCCAAAAAATAAGCTCAGACTTTGTATTTTGGGGAAGTGCTAGCACTATAAGGGAGTCCATTCCATAAATGCTGGTCATATTCTACGTTACAGTGGTATCATAATCCCTAAATGAACAAGCAATTTGGTCTTTAGCAATAAATGTCATTATATCAAATTTGAATAGACACTAAATATTCCCTTGAAACACGTTTTTGACAGGCAATGTGTAGCCAGGAAGTTAATTTTGTCCAATGTTCACAAAATGGCGTATAACAGCAGGTTAATTACATAACTATGTTTAGACATCCACCATTCTGAATTAAGAATTCTCAGCAAGAAATTACAAAGAATTCATATTCAGTTGAAGGCCATTTTCCAATGAAATCACTTGTTTTTCAACTACAGTGTAAATCAAATTACAGAAGTCCTAGTTCAGAGCCAATATTTTTCATGGATTTAATTGTAACTGACAGATATATAACCCTTGCTAAATTGGTTTACTGTGGGTAGTTCTTACAAGCCTTTCATATACTACCACTACCAGTGGATGGCAAATTTATATGCAAAATTGCTATGCTAGCATAGACCATTTAGCTCCCCTGGGAGAGCCAAAAAAAATCACTTCTGTATTGTAGTCTATTAAAGAAGAATTGATTCTCCACTCCCAGGAGACGTGAAGAAAACTTATTTTTAAAACATAAAAACAAAATAGAAGAAATTGTTTATTTTAATCTGATCTTTCACATTTTTTTGTTTAAGTAGTTCAATGCGTTTCAGCAGGAAGGTATGTACCTTGTCCTACACAGGTCTATATACGTGGATTGAAGAGTACTTAGTATGATACATGATTTATATCAGAAATAACACTCTAGTCATTAGGAAACAAGCAGCAATAAAGATGACAAAATTAAGTACCTATTTGTTATCCATCATCTAACCATTCTAAGAACCAGTGAATGGGACATATAGCACACTTAGGAAAACTCTACATGATCAGTAAATCATATTAGCAGTACCTTAGCTGTGGCTTGGTAAAGCATAAATGAAAGTAAATGTCTAAAACACACAAATGGAGACCAATATGTATATACCTGTCCAAGAAACACGTCTGACAACTCAGGTTCTCTTTAAATGCTCCACTTCAATTGTCTCACATAGGAGGCTTCTGTCATTCTAACATAAAAAAAAATTGACAGGATCCTTGAAAGAGACAAGCACTTAAAGCCGCTGTTGTAAGTGATGCAGTATTATAAAGAATGAGCTGAATAGAACTGCAGAAAAAACATTTTGCATGAAAAAGGCTTCCTACCATGCTAAAGAAAAATAGCAAATTAGAATGCTACACAGCAGCCACTGTAAAAAGGATGTCTTTTTTAATACCACAATATGATAAATTATCTTAAGTAGCACATTAATGTCAGAAATTGAGCATAATCTAACTTCTTTCCAGTGACAATATTAAATGGCTTTCAGACGTCTTTCCTACTATTCTGACATTAAATTTAATAACACCCAGAGAGACCACAAAAATGATTCAGTTACAAGAATCATACTGTACTGGATCATTGCCTTTTAAGTAGGATTCAGCTAAATGATTTGGACTCTGATGTTTTTGGCACATTCAAGACAAAGGTATGAAATTTGCTATGTAACATTTATTAGTAGTGAGCATAATTCCTCTCAGTATTCAGTTTGTATTGGTAGTAGGATTTTTGTACATGTGTGAGGGGTTGATCACATGCAACACGGATGCCAGAAAGACCCACAGTTCCAAACTTTATTTATTTTAAATTTTTTCCTGCTTGGTGTTCCTGAACACAGAAAAATCCTGCAAGCACCTGGAAGAGTGTATAATCTTTTGTACTCTTAGTGAAGAAAAGTATGCAAAAGGTTAATTAAAGATTTGAATCACAGGACAAATCCGCACACTCCTGATGAAAGTATGATAAGGGAAAAATTGGTATTTATAAAATGTAAAAGAAATTAATAAGACATTTATTATTCACCTTCCAAGACAGTACTTGAAACAATGAGAAATTAGAAATTGCAAGAGATACATACAGGTTGTCTGCTGTATGCAGTTTGCTGTAGTAAGTCACTAACAACAAATATTAAAAGCAATATTTCATCACAGCAGAACTGTGTGATATGCATGGAGATAATGGTAGGGTACGAACAACTCTAGACATTGGGCTTACATCAGTAATTGTGTTCAAGTGGAAGTTCTGGCCATCACAGTCTTTTCATATTCCTTCCTCCTCCAGCAGATCTGACAATACACAGTCGCTGTCTGCTATAGTCACATAGCAAGAAAAAGCAAGAATTCAAACCACTTCCTTCCCCTGAACACCCAGTGAGCTCACAAGACAGGGTCCCACAAACAGTGACAGGACCTGTCAGCCGGACTGATTCCAAATCACGACAGAAACCACCAAGGTAGTCCTGATGCTGCCTATGCTCAGTACAGTGACTTCCTTAGATTCAGCTGTCCTCTACCTCAGATCAGAATAGCTCTTATTCATGTGTTTAACTCTGAAACCAATGAAGAGGACTTAATGCATGGGAAAGTTCTCCACTGAACCTGTGTTTTGGTCATAACAATGTTTCCCTATCAGAATAAGCAAATAGTCATGGTAGGGCAGCTTTGGAAGTGTGCATCAAATAAAGAACTTAAAATTCCAGGTACAGATATTGATGATTGGTGAAGCCTTACTTTAGGTCCAGGCATATACTGGCAGCAAAGCACACTATTGCTGTTCCTGCCCTGCAGGGGAACAGCTCTCCTCTGAGAAGGTCCTCTGGAGATATTTACATGGGAGAGGAGTAGAAGTCTTCGTGTTTCTTCAGTTCTTACCATTCTTTATTAAA
The DNA here is from genome assembly GCA_011075105.1 of Heteronetta atricapilla. Lineage (NCBI taxonomy): Eukaryota > Metazoa > Chordata > Aves > Anseriformes > Anatidae > Heteronetta > Heteronetta atricapilla. Next base: position 54,579,281 of record CM021735.1, on the reverse strand, counting down.
CTTCTTGAAAGTTATTATGGTAAGGAAGAAAGCCAGTAAACATAATCAGTGACTTATTAAAATAATATGGGCATGAAGAGGAACATGTCTTTATATCACATACTGCTAAGAGACCCTTTACAACTAAAGATACTTATTCTTCTTGCCTTTTGAACAGTCAATAAAGCATTTCTTCAGAAGCTGAGACTCATGGTAACAAACATAATGCTGTAGCTTCCATGATGGCTGGTAAAATGGGTTACAGTCATGCCTGATTTCCTCATAACTTACCATTTGTGCATGCAGAGTTAGAGTTGCTTTTCCTTGTGCTAATTAGAATTAAACTTCATCTGCCTCTTTATCATCTCAATAATTCCAGTACCAGTCTTCAGAGTCAGATTTAGCTTTGACTAGTCTGAATAGGTAGCTACACCACCCCACTCAAATCATTTAGGAAGACAACAAACAGCATGGATCTCCGTATAACACAGCTAACTTTGCTCCAGTGTGGAATCTGACCTTTTGTTTCCTATTGGTTATTAATAACATGACAGCCTAGGGTTTTCTAAGAAACCTAGGTCCGAGCACTTGTCAAAAGCTTTTTCAAAACCCAAACACACTCAATTAACCAGACCACCCCTGTTCAAATGCTAGCTGACTCTACCACACAGCTCTAGCATATGTGTTCTGGCTACAAATGCTCCATTGACTGATCCCTAATTTATCATATTAATCCCTGCCTGATAATTTTGATCCTTATTATTGCTTCAACCACTTTGCCTGGGTGCCCGGCCTGAAAGTCAGGGTTACTAGGTTATGCTTCCAGATTCCCTCTGGAGACTTTTTTTTTCCATTTTGGCCCCAAAGTGACATTATGACTCTGTTCCTGTGCCTCTTAAAATGTGTTGAATACCAGCTAAAAGACAATCTTGAGCACCAGTGGCAGGGTTAGTTAAAAATGACCATGGCCATGGATATATAGAAAGCCATTCATATTGGACATTGTAAATATTTCAGCATGGACTCACACATACACTTAGATCTACAAAAGAAATGGGACTACCTAGAGTGTGTTGTAACAGCAGGAGTCAGTCTTTGTAGGATCCTGGCCTTATTCATTAGTTCCCTCTTAATATAAATGGTATTTCCACACAATTGACATATCATTCACCATTTCAACTTGTCATGAAGGAAACTACCCTACCCCCACTGAAGTATCACTGACATTTCTTGGGTTTCTACTTTGTTTCTGTTTTTCATTCTCACATAACTTATACTTTTCTCCTTAAATTTTGTCTCTTCCCCTTACCATACAAAAAGGTGCATTTCTCTACAGTATCTTGTCCTGTTTCAAAAGAAGCTATGTGACAAGAAAGCCATTAAAACTTGTCAAGCCATCTGTGCTCAGAGAAATCAGCCCTTTAAGAAAGAATAAGGCCTGGTCCTCAGTGTGTCATTCTCAGGTCAGTAGGATGAAGTTGTGCAGCCCATCGGTACTGCTACATTCTCACATGCAGATACCAGCAAGGAACAAGGCTTCCACATCAAAACTAACCATGAAACACAAAACAACAGAAAGCTGGGATGTAAAGAAGGAAAACACTGCCACACCAGCTGCTTAACCCACTGTAACCACACATTAATAACAAGGCCAGGCACACTGCTGACTTGGGAACAATCACACAATGCAAGGAGAGAGCCAGCCACAGCCACAGATGCTGCGGTAGGAAAAACTGACTCCAGAACCCAGCACTGCTTCTATCCCGTAAGTGTATCTTGTACTTACAGTTGGACAGGCTGCTCTACCAACGACATTGAGAGCCATGTCAACTGACAGGGATTGAGTGCTCCCTCAGCAAGTTTGCAGATGAGACCAAGCTGAGTTGTGCAGTTGATACACCAGAAGGAAGGGATGCCATCCAAAGGGATCTGGACAAGCTAGATAGGTGGGTCCACGTGAACCTAATGAGGTTCAACAAGTCCAAGTACAAGGTGCTGCACCTGGGTTGGGGCACTCCCAGACATAAGGACACACTGGGAGAAGAACTCATTGAGAGCAGCCCTGCAGAGAAGGGCTTGGGGATTCCAGTGGACAAAAGGCTCAACATAAGCCAGCAGTTCGTGCTTGCAGCCCAGAAGGCCAACTGCATCCTGGGCTGTATCAACAGAGGGGTGGCCAGCACGTCAAGGAAGGTGATTGTCCCCCTCTGCTCTGCCCTTGTGAGGCCCCACTTGGAGTGGTGCATCCAGGTCAGGGACCCCCAGCAAAAGAATGACGTGGATCTGTTAGACTGGGTCCAGAGGAGGGCCACAAAATTGATCTCTCAAGAGGACTGGAGAACCTCCCCTACGAAGACAGGCTGAGAGAGCTGGAGACCTTATAGCAGCTTTTCAGTACTTAAAGGGAGCTTATGAAAAAGGAGAATGGGTTTTTAAATAAGCAGACAGTGACAGAACAAATGGGAATGGTTTTAAACTAAAAGAGGGGAGATGTAAATTAGATGTTCGGAAGAAATTCTTCAGAGGGTGGTGAGGCACTGGCACAGGTTTTCCAGAAAAGCTGTGGATGCCCCATCCCTGGAGGTGTTTAAGGCCAGGTTGGATGGGGCCCTGGGCAACCTGATCTAGTGGGAAGTGTCCCTGCCCAGGGCAGTGTCCCCTGCCCTGGGTCCCAACTCCCTTCAAAGTCCCTTCTAACCCAAGCTGTTCTACAATTCATTGAAAATATAAGGAAAAAAGAAAACCAAAAGGAGTGTAAAGTGAAAAGCTGTTAGAAGAGGAGTGACCAAAAAGTAACAGCCTTTTTTTTTTTAAAAAAAAAAAAAAAAAAAAAGCTACATTGTTGGAGTTGTTTTACGGGTAAACACTGTAATTTATCAAGTTGCAAAATAGGAATGGGTAAAGAGATGTTTAAGAGGTATTGTACATTTTAAACTATAGGTAAGAGAAGATGCCTCATTACCTTATATCTTGAGGAGCATTACAAGTAGTAGACCCCGTCACCACTGCATGCTCTAGATTTTAACTCAAGAACCAAGGGGCTGATGCTATTAGCAGAGAGCTCTTATCTGCAGCACAGCCCTTAGCAGCACTGTGCAGGGGTTTTCCAAATAGCAGTCAAGTATGTGGCGAGAAGTCCACAGCTAGAACTCTGGGCCCAAAACAAACAGCACCTTCAATGTTTTCAGCTTACACAGCAAAGACATCTGATGGTCAGACAACTGCCTGTTGCTCCGTAAGTCACCCACACTGCCAGCACACCATATGTGGACATATACATATATTCCATAACGAAGGAGAAGATCACACAACTGAGCAGGTGGGCATATCCCCAGACTGTGGGTTGACCTGCTCCTCTGCATTCTGGGAGAGCTTTTCCCTTTGAAAGCCCTCTTCTATGCTCACTGATGAAAAAGGTAGGTAGACCACATGACTCAAAGCATATAATCTCCTACCATCTGGGATTATTCATTTGATCTCCACTAGACTTTTTTGATCTGTTTGAAGACACCAGATAAACCTGAGTTTTCTACGTGGCACAAGTCATGGAGATAAACTCCACTGACCACCCTCAAAGTGTAGGAATAAGGCTGAAGTCCCTTGTTTACACATAGCTGTAGGCACGTGGGTGTGATGAGGTACAGAGACAGTGCTTTCACCTGCCAACACAGGGAAATATAAGGATGCTTTAAAGGTCTTCCTAAACCAAAGAGTTTAGGAAGCTGCAGAAATGCACTGCTCCATCATTCTTCATGTCATAGCTAAGTGCTAAACCTTGCGGAAAACAGGCAGGCGCAAGTGGGCTCTGCCAAAATACACACATAGAAAGGATGTTCCTTAGCAAACTCTTCTTCCTCCTGAGAACCAGTACATTACTGTCATGTTTGCCACATTCCACCATTTAATACTGCACCCTTTTTTCTAACACACTTTTAAACACAGGAGCAGAAAATACATATAAGGAGGTAGAGGCACAGATGAAAAGATAGCATCAATCACAGCTTTGTTTTCTATTTACCACAAGCTCATTGGCTTAAAAGAATACAGAGTATTCACTGAGAGCAACAGTGTCACTTGCAAGTATTTAGGCTGATGATCTCTATGTTAATGCTGATTTATATGGTTAGTCAAGGTGCATATTTTAGCTTTCCTGTGCACATTAGGTGCTTCAGTTCTATCTTCAAATGCTAATCTCTTGTAACCTATGTAAATAAGTATTCAGACTCTGTCACATGGGTGATCAAACAGTTATAAATATGAATAAAGCTCTAAGTAATTAGGTTGTATTTTAATTAATCTTAAATAAAATTAGCACAAATGTTACAGTTTGAAAGATGCTGGATTTCCCAAGCAGGAGAGACATCTATTTCTCTCGTGCCACTTGGTTTCCACAGAACTACTTCTGGTTTACACTGACGTGAAGCAGAGGGAAACCAAGCACCCTTAGCTATCTCCTTAATCCAAAGCAAACAGACATCATCAGCAGCTGAGCCTTGCTGGTAACAGAGACTACTTCTGCTAAAGGTAACACCTGTATGCGCATTGGTTTTGGACCAATGAAGTCAGAGAAATTCTGTCTCTAATATAGGGAAGGCCAAAACAACCTTTGTCAATATTGTTGTCAGTGATGTTAACTAGTTTCAGTGAAGCCAACGTGTAAGCACTGAATCTGCTCTGAGACAGCAAACATTTTCCAAAGTCAACAAATAATAGTTCTCAGGCACATTCAGACAGATGTGCCTCTCTCTCTATCCCAAGACCATTCTCTTGAGCTGTTCTAGGCCAAAAGCTTCCAGACACACTAAAGTTACTCTATAAATCTATTTAAAAAAAATTGAAATCCAAAATTACCTTTCCAATGCCAGGGTTGTCCTTGATTTTGGACACAGCTCTCAGAAGACATGGTGGTGCTGGCGGAGGACAGAGCTGCAGGATGCCACTAAAGTTAGTAGCATAAATAGAGAACTCATGTGTGTGTGGCAGGGGTGGATGGTATTTCTTTCTCTTCGAAGACAGGTTAAGCTTCTGTGCTGCTCTGTATAAAAGTAATAGCAAGAAAGGACAATGTTACTAGGTGTTAATGGCAATCTGGACCAGTCAAACATAGGTTCATTGGCATCATTGCCTGTTTAACAAATCAAGTCATTGTGTTCTAACCTGATTTCATAAGGAAAAAACATCAGGAGACTAATAGAAGGAAATGTGGGTAGAAAAAATACAGGCAAATTATTCTGTTAATTTCTCCCTCAACAGAGTTTCAATTATATTCTAACTTTACCCCCTTGCCCCCAACAGCTTAACAGCTGAATCCTAAAATACCAAAATCTAACTGACATCATAAAAAGCTGAAATAATCCCCTTGTCACTGGCAGGACCGCATGGATCTTACTGGTGATAAGATTACAGAAGTGATGCTTTGTACGCTACAAGTTACTCAAGACACAAAATGACACTCCAAGTCAGCTGAGCCTAAGATCCTATCTTGTTGGCTGCACTGAAAATCCTTAGATAACAGAGAATTTCCTTCAAGACAGATTGGTTTTTCCTCCTCCATTCCATTCTTCCACATTAAAAGGGAAAGCTATTAAAGAGACAAGCTTTAACATTCTAAATGATAATGATCCTGCTTTTGAAATGCAGAATTTCAAAACATAAAAGATGAAGAAGAAAAAATTAAAACATGCAATTAAAATTGTAACATTATTCCATATGATTAAGAATAGGAACAAAATCATTTTTTCTGCTGTTCCCCACCAGCAACACCAAACATAGCAAGAAACAAAACCAGAACCTGGACTCTGCATGGGACAACACACCCTGCAGAGCTGTATGGAATGGATATTTATATTAGTGACACTCACTGGGCAACTGAGGACAGCATCAATGGTGAAATCTCAGCTCTGTCAAAGCCAAGGAGAGTTTTGTCACCTGAATGTATGTGATTTGACCCTGAGACTGACAGTAGATAGACCACCCTCAGATAAGTATCATAAAAGAATCCACGAAAACATGCTAGCTTTCAACATTACTTTGAATGACTGTTAAGCCAGCAAATACGCGAAGTGTCGTATTACCAGTACCTGTGGATGACCTGAGACCATACCACTAATGCCAACAGGTCTTCAGTGGGGGAAAAGCACTGTTCTAGCCCATGCTTGCAATATAAAAGCCCTTCCCTTTGGATAAATCAGTTTAGAAGTATATGACCACAAAAAGTCTCTCTAATATGTATTTTCATCATTCCTTTCAGTCCATGATCTCGAAGTACTTTTCAGTGATAATGAACTGGCATCAGTATCTGTGTAGTATTATAATGGAAGACATATGAAAAGAAAAACTAAGGAGTGCTTTGCTGTCATCCCCAATTCAGGGTTAATCTAGACCCCTAACCTTGCCAGGAATGTAGTGATGATGCAGCCCCAGGCTGCCTCAGCTTAGTAGACCGATCAGAGAAGGAAACTCTTCCTTTACTTACACTTATGGTAGGTCAGAAGCAAAAAGGAGCACAGAGCAGGAGGGCATAGTTGCTTCCAGCAGCGCTACTTGCTTCAAGTGAGTTACAGTACAAAGAACTGGTTGTTTCCAAGGAACAAAATTACTTGCTTGGGTCAGGATTACAAAGTTAAGTACAAGGGGCAGGAGTCAGAATACAGATCTGCAGAATTCCCAGCCCGAAGCTCTACGCTCCCCAACCTGTGCGTTAAACTCATTTTTCCTTCAGCAGCATCAGGAGATGCAGACCCCCTATGCACTTCCTTCTCCCTCTTCAAACACTGCAATATTTAGAAGAGGACAAAGACTTCTGTGATGAAAAGATGAGGCTCTACTTCCAAACTCAGAGGGAGCCAGAAGCCACTACCTTGTGAGGGACAAGTTGGACTCTTGCCTCTAAGGAAAGAAACAGCTTTTGACTCCTTCTGCATCCTGAAACCAGCAGGAACTGTATCCTATGGTGAAGCAAAATACCGCAAGCATGAATTTACACAAAACCTCAGGCTTTCAATGGCAATGAGAACTGATTTAACCACCTAAACCCCCAAACCCCTTGCTAATACCTCTTTCAATATGAAAGCATATGCCTGAAACAGGACACCAGGCAAACAGTTGCACAACTTCAGTAGGGTTGCAGCTGCACATTAAAACCGTAATGCTTCCTAAATATGCAGCTTTATTGTGCAGAAAAGTGTCTCTAACTGTTGGTACTCTCATTGTGGAACTCAAGACAGTCATTACTTTCTCTCTCCAAGTACCAATTAACAATTGAGGTTATTATTTAATCATCTTGTTGATTAATATGAAAGGTAACGTTTATTTCCTTGTTTACATAGCATGATCCCTTGTTGAAATGATAAAAACTCCTCAAGAGAATGTCTTCAAAGTGCAATCAAGATATACATTAAAACCTAATTAAATAATTATTCCTTCAAAAGATCTGGCTGAAGGAGTTCCTCTGGGAAACATACGTAAAAGAGAATGGGATACAAAGAACAAATTTACTCGGGATTTGTTTGTTCAGGCACCTAAGCGCTAACCGTCAGTAAACCAATGCACCCAAAAAGGCCAAGCTAAGCAAAACATATAAATAAACAGAAAAGTCAGCCTTATTAAAGTATAACATCTCTCAAAATAGCTCAGTAACATGGCTTTGGACCATTTTAAGAGGACACCAAATGCACTACTAGTTATCTTAACTTCCCCACCGAGACAGACCACCTTTCAAACTGCTTTACTTCCAACAGCATTCACATGCTTTCTACAACATCCACTGTTCCGAGGACAGTGCCATATGCTAGCTAAAGCAATCAACTGCTATTGTGCTGATAAATCCTCTTCCTATGAGTCTGGAGTGCCACGATGTACCGAGGAATTTGGCAAAGGGACTGCAGATGTCCATGTGGGATAACAGGAAACCGAAAAAGCAGAGGAACTGAAGTAGATGTTGTAGAAAATAATCACTGCTTTGATAGGCAACAGGCCAACAGCACTAATAATGATGTATGCAGTTCATATTTAAAAAGCATCTCTTCTCAAGTAGCAGTGCACAAAGCTTAATTATAAGCTCTCTGTGTTTGAATGCAAGAATCACTTTACCTGACATCAAAACGGTGCTGTTTCTCATCACTGGCATCATGCACCAGCAGTACCAAACAGCTTGTTGGGTTTGTTTGTCCCCTAAAATGGGAAAGTTGAGAAGCAAATGGCGAGAACAGAGCAACTGGTGCAAAACAAGATACAACTATCAAACTCTAGACTGTGAATATGAACATAAAGAGCTGTCATCTCCAGTTCCTATAAATTTCACAGTCAGTTCTTTAACTGTTACAAAAGCCAGCTGGGCAGCAGCCTTCCTATGCTGTGTTGGGCTCCTGGACTGGTCCAGGCAAACAGAACCACAGAAGGGCTCATCAATCCTTATGCACTTCTTGCAGAACCAGCAATATACTTGGTGGTATCCACGCCAAGTACTCATTAGGCCAAAATACAGGCCAGGCTGGTTTGGACATGGGCCCAACCAAATGAAACAAAATCCAACTGCATAAAAACTCCTTACTTCAGTAAAAATCATGGGAATACTTAAAGGGAGCCACTTCGGAGACACTCCAGAGTGCTGGATTTCCTACAGTCCTTATCCAACAATCCATTATTTAATTTACACCTGAGTTTCCAATCCTTTTTTTATCCAGCATTCCTTTTCTCAGGTGGAATTTGTCCTGTGACAACAGGAAAGGCCACCCTCTCGTAAACTGGGCCCTTTTTGTCTAGCACCAGAAGGGCGCAGTTTGGGATCACACCAGACCACTTTCTCTAGGTGCTGTGCCTATTTGTACCTCTTCCTCAAATTTAGTCTCTCTTATGAGGCCTTTAAATCCACCTTTCTCTCCATGGTGGACTGTCTGACCTCCTGCAATATCATTTTCTTTTTCCTCACAGGGAAAATTATGACTACCGGAGAAGAGGATGCAAAACTTCAGTTTAGACTAATTTGTTTTTCACAAATGCACACTTTCCATTCCACCTGCCTTAGGTTTTGCCCATTCAACCTCCTAGCTCACTTCCATGGAGCATTCTTGAAAAGAAAATTAAGCTTTACTCTCTAATGCCCCTCTTCCAATTAAAGCTTCAGAGACACCCATATATATTATTTTTACTTCTAGCTGTGAGATCTACTGTCTACATTTTGCTTAACTCTTTCCATCTCTAATAGAAGATGTCTTTTAAGATGCTCCAGGGAGTTCTCTTCTCATAGCTAGGTGTCATGGTAGAAAATAAAAGTAATATATGGCACACGTAGGAGCACTCAAATATCAAATGACAAGGGACAGTCTGTAACCTGTTCTTCAGCCCACCACAATTTACAGATTACTAGATTTTCTGCCATGCATGGATGAGACCAGTGAGGAAAAGCATGGCCAGATCAATTACATAATGCTCAGCATCTGGGGAATAAGAGTGTGCAACAACTGTAGCTACAAAACCTGCCAATTAAAAAAAAAAAAAAAAAGATTTTTTTATTTTTTATTTTAAATTCTGTTTGTGCAATTAACATGACATTTCAGATACTCTGTTGTACAGCACGCTACTTCTAGCTTACATTCACTGTACACGTTCTGCACATGATAGCTGTGAAAGTAAACAGCACAATTTAAATCCTTAAAGAACAGTGTTCCTTCTGGGCATAATTTCTCCACGGAAAAGATGACCAGAATTTAAAGTTTTACAATGACGCAAACTTACAGAATTCCACAAAGTGTTAAGCAAACATTTATTAAGCTACATAAGGAAGAGTGATGCAAAATGTAGTCTGAGACACATACTAAAAATGAGTCAACTGAGACAGATGCAGAGGATTTAATTGACAAGGTGGGCTTGCAGACAAACTGACACAAGTCAGAAATAGAACTGGAGAGTCCTGCTTCCAATTAAGCTCCACTGATAAAATAATAAAAGAAAGCTTCTTCATGAGCAATTACATATTAACATAGCTTTAGCATTATTAGCCAGCCTTATCTTTCAGCGATCACTGTCATTAGCATTCTCACGATATGAACAAGGGGTTCGCCCAGCAGGTCAAGGCCAAAGAAACGTACAGTCCGAGCCTTAAATATCCTGAACTTGGGTTTACTCAGGGTACACTCAGGAGTTTTGGATTGACCTTGACAGATATCTCAGGACCAAACCTTATCCTGATTCTGAACCCTCCGCAAAGTTTGCAAAATTCTGGGCGCAGGTTTACACTGGGTATCAGTCTGTGCCCTACAGCAGGACTCTTCTGAACTTTTCCAACTCCCAGCCCAACACAGCCATCACCCCTCCATCACGTAACCCAAGTCTTTCCCACTGCAAGCCATCTCCAAAAGAAGCAGTGGGAAAGTCAGCCTGTCATTGTATCTGCAGTTCCAGTTATTGTTTCCTTAATTACTCATCAATACAGACAACAAATGGACGGATGTCCTACAATACACCCTGCAGCATTCTGTCCCAAGTCTTCCGCCACTCACAGAATAAACTTGGTTGGCATTATTACTTTTATTATTGTTATTACTTTTGATTTGTGGTTCTAAAATTAGAAAGATAGCACAATGAAACAGTACAGTTGCTGCCCAAAACTCCATGCAAACTTAAAAATAAGCAAGGTATCAGTTTCCACTTACAGCAGGCAATTTGGATAATAAAAGCTAGTTCAGAATGAGCCATTTTTAAACAGAAAGCTGGGAATGTCTAAATCTGTCATGAAGGTCTGGAAAAAAATAAAAGGCACCATCGCTATTTCTGCAATAAATTTTGTCCAAGACATCACTTATAAAGTATGAATTAAGTTTTTAGATTATGGCCTGTTCTCCCCCTAGAACAAGCTTAATAGGTTTCTGTGATGCATGCATAGCTTCAGCAGCATGTTCTGACTTTCCCACTTCAGTATCATTACACAAGCACAGCACCAAACCTTTGTTTGCTTAGCTGTCCCAGCAACACTGTCCAGAAGCACTAACGGGAAAAACAACTGATGTTCCTAATTTCGGTGGTTTCCTTCTTCAATAAATAATTATTTTGTCTGGATCACAATGTACAGCCTCAAACAATGGCATTTTTTTAATGGTTGATGGTAATAAAGTTTCAACAGAAAAATGTCATTCTAAAGCACTGCAAAGTATCAAAGCACATCTAATATGAAGATATTAACCAAGCCAACCTCATGAAAGAAAGCATCTCCAACGTGAGATTAAGCTCATGCTTTGCACATGGCATAATCTTGCAATTCAGACTTGAATTTCAGCCTCTCACTGGAGTGACCTCTTAATTTTCTCTTACTATCTCTTATTAAAATTGGCAAGGCAGGAAAAAAAATATATCAGCTCTGTTGACATACTAGCAACATCATCTTCTATGCTTTCTCCATGGTCCAACATAGGATGAACTTCACCTAATATATTCCTGTTATATATTTCTCCAATTTGTTATTACAACTTCAAGGAAAGCAAGTCCACAGCCTCCCCAGGCAGTCAGTTACAGTTTTTACCTATTCTTACTGTTATAAAATTCACACCTCACATCTCTCATCAGTCTGCCTTGCTGGAATGTGTGTTGCTTATTTCCCCCTTCACCTCCCCAGCAGACATGCAGAGGAGCTTATTTCCTTCTGCTGCAGCAGCTGTTACCTGTGTGAAGACTTCTGCTCTACTTCAGCCTTCTCTTTTCCAGACCTCAGGCCTTCCAACCTCTTCTAACAGGTCAAGTTCCCTTGATTCCTGATCAACCTCATTGCTCTCCCTCTACTCTATTCACACCCTCATCAAGCACAGAATCGAGGCCTAATGGACAGGTGAGCAATAGCTGAAATCCACCTGAACTCAGGCACCACATGGAAAAAACAGGCAAAGCCACTTTGGGATTGGCTGTAAGAGACCTCTGGAAGATGACAAGTTAAAACAAACCTGCAGAGTACCCCTGACATCAGGAGAGCTTTCCCATGCTGTACGGACCCAAGAGTTGATGCCTCTTCTGAACTACCCATTACTATTTAAACAGAAGCAACCAACCAAGCCCACTTTCAAAGCATTCAAGTGATTTGCATACAGGAATCCAAGTAGGAATTCTCACAGCTCTTCTCTGTACTTTTTCTCCATGTTTAAGAAATACTGAAGAGCAGCTCTTTAGGAGCATTCACTGACTGTTACATCCCAACCATTGCTTCTACCCTCCCAAACCAGCAGTTTCTGAGGTCACTACAAAAATTGTCATGAGCGGTGTCAGCTCCGTATTCTCCTCAGCATGAAGATTTAAGACTCTTCTGATCAAGGAACGTTTCTTCCGAAGCTAGAACCAAGGATCAGGAACTGACGTACATACACAGCAGAGTAACAGCTACTCACCACAGCCTGCCACATACCATTTCCAGCTCTGCTCACTAACACTATTAAACAAAGCAAGAGCAGATGAACATATTGCTGTACTTCTATGCTCACTGTTTACAATTGTGCCATATGACAAACTGCTGAAAACCTGTGTAGGTTAATCTTTATGTAAGCAAGGCTGTCAACACCTAATATAGAAATATGTCAGTTCCTGGGTCGCACACAGCATAGATAGTTACGCATTGAAAAGCTACCTGAATGCCAGCGATGTTGTCTTGCTCTGTCTAATGAACTAACTGAGCTAAAGCAGGAAGAACCACATCAATCACACACCTTAGGCAAAAAAAAAAAAAAAAAAAAGTTGGATTTATTTGCAAGCAAGACCCAGAGTCCTGAAACTGGATGAGGAAAGCAAAATTTTATTCTCATTTGTATTCTATCAAGAAAAAGTAATAAAGCCATTTTTTAAACTGAAAAGTAATGAAACAGAAACAATGGTGCTAACTAGCCATTCATTATTAAGGTAATTACTTAAATAGATCATTTAACATTTTTCCTGCAATACCAGCTCCCAATATATAGAAAGAAGCCAGTATCAAAATGACTTATCAGGCAATAAATTATTTTTGTTACAAAGGATATTACACTCCATGCTATTCATCAAAAACAATCTGGTATGGAAAGCAAAAGCATTCTGCTCATTCAGGCTGCTCCAGGGAAGAAGCAGGCGCATCTGTGATTGGAAGGGATGAGAGAGAAAAGGCAGCACAGGGCTAACCTAGGGTTCATCTGAAGCATGAGGTTCAGGCAAGCGTCTCACAGGAAAGAGGAGGACTGAACTTAGGTCCACATAATGCAGGATATTCTCATTCCTGGTCACGTATCAGGGTCTGATACATGACTGTAAAGCCTCCATTAAAATAAAAGCTCTGGGGATGGTTATGTTTTTAGGTTACCTGCCTTTACCCCAACACACCATCCCCAAAGACGTACCTTTCTCATCACCTCCAGCTGCCTCTGTTCCACATCTCAGCGCGCATCTAGAAAATCCAGACAGACCATCCCTCCTTCAGCCAGGTTTTATTTAAGATACTTAGCCAAAGGCTTGACACCTATAGTGCTAGGCAAATAACTTCTCAGGGGGGCATTTACTTATTCCTAGTGTTAAAGTTAAATGGGCACTGACAGCATTAAATGATGCAGTGGAAACCACCAAAGTCATATGCCCACACAATGAGTAATTTTAAAGAGAGGAGGGACACACAGGCTTCTTAAAGCCCAGCATTCCTGTGATTTATTTAACTGACTTCAGTTCTGAAGCAATGCTTCTCAGAGGTATAACGGGCTGAAATTGCAGCACCATTTAAAATAGCACTTAGCAGGAAAATGTAAGACGTGTGTTCCCCATCACTGCCGATGGAGAGATTTGACTATTTGTGACCCAAAGATTCAAATTTCAGAAGAAACAAGCAACTCCTTAAGACCTGCTGGAGACTTATTACCAAATAATGTTCTGAAGCTTGCCTTGGACTCCAACTAGCTTCACTAATAACATTTAGATTAGATTCATTTTATGCCAATTAACTTCCACTGAGTCATTTATTTCCAGTAAAAACTCCACAGGGCACTGCTTCTCAGTAAGTGAGCTCCACGAGTAAGTGAGGACACAAAAAGCCCAAAGCTGAAAGCAACCCCAAGGGCGATGGGCAGAGAAGCACTAACTGATGCTGAGTGAGGTACTGTCCTGCCAAAAAAAAAAACAAAACAAAACAAAACTCTGACAATAATTAGGAAAATGTTATAAAGATGAAACTCACTGCTACTTCGAGACAATATGAAAGTACTTTCTGAGTGATCTTGCAGTTGGTCAAGCTCTGCAACTGTAGTGCTGGTGCACTATTTTGCCTTGACCTTTCATGTTTGTTTTGAGTGATAATGCAGAGTGTCTCATTTCGCCACTAGCACAAGGAGGCAAAGTGGTCTAGCTCAGAGCACAGCCAATGTCAGCTGAAAATCCACCTGTCCCACAAACCACATCCACCACACAGTAAACCAAGTATCAGAGTGACTGCAAGTCAGCCACGAGAGCTAAATACTCAAGTAAGTATCAGCTTGATTTTACTATTTTGACTGCTAAATCTGTCTTGTCTTAATAAAGCATTAAAATAGTTAAGTGTGTTATTGAAAGAGCCTGAAAGTCCTCAATAAAGTTGTGAGACAGGTGCAAACTGTCAAATTACAGCCCCACAGGAAAGTCGCCGTTATCATTTTACCTACGGAATGCCTCATTCCTGCTGCAGCAAAACCACCAGTGCAGCTGCCACAGCCGCCAAGCTGGGGAGCCCCAAATAACAGGGTCAGAACAAGCACTGATGTTCAGGAGCCAAGGAGCCAAAGCAGCAGGAGGAGGGGAAGGGCTGGGATGGGGGAGGTCTGAGAGGTGTTCCTCTCGACAAGCACAAAGGGCACAAAGAAAGGGACAAAGGAGGCTCGGGCAGCTAGATAACATTGAAATCCCACATATTCAGGTAAACTGCTGGTGCATTCAGCTATGGATGAATGAGAAAATACAAAAAGGATAACAGGAAAAATATCTAAATGAGAGGAAAACTATTAAGTTCAGGAAAGCAGAAGATCAGAGACAGTACAATAGAAATATCTGTATGACTCCAGACAAGATTATCCATAAATACCTCAGACTTTCTCCTAGTTTAAAACCCCTTCCACTGACACCCATTTATCCACACACTCATATGCACACTCTGTCAATCACTGTCTCTATAAATTTGAACTTGGGCAGCACTAAAGGCACAAATTCTGACCTACCACATATTTGTGAGCATATCTGTATTAAATTATTCTGCTTTGCTCTTCCTCCTGGGCATCACGAACATCTCAGAACATAGACACCCAACTGCTGCAATAGCGTCATAACAGAGCCACCTAGAGCAGCTCAAAAAGTCATTTCATCTCCTGGGAGGCTGCGTCTGGTGCTCCAGATCCTCGTACATTACCCATCGAGGCACTCAGGGTCTCCTCCCCACTCCAATTAGCCATATCCTGATCTCCAATTTACTGACCTCTGGAACATTCTTCATGCTTTCAGCAGTGCTCAACTTGGCAGTACCGATGTCCAAAACTCTACCTTCCTTCTCTTCTCAACTGCTTCAACTTCTTTAACTCCTCCCTTTGCTGAACTACAGCTCTGTCTCATCTCTGTTTGCCTCATCAGTCTCAGTCTTCACGGACGAGCTCTTCATGGCAGGGAACCTGGCTTACCGTATGCTGATAAAGCACTATGTAAATGTATGATGCAGTATTAGCAATGATACCAGTAATGATGTCCTGCTCTTAAACATACTGCTCTGAGAGTCATTTCTGTCTCCAGGAACAAAGCCTACTAAATTCAGGCTTATCTTCTAATTTACCCTCCTTATGGGCTAAAGCGAAATGGGATATACCTAAAGCATACACTGTTTTGTTTGGCCTTAATTATAGGCAGTATTATGCTGCCACAGCAACTAGAAAAGCCTAAGCTGCCTGAAGATGATACAAGATACTGCACAATGCTACACACCCTGCCCCGTCTCCTGTCCCCACATAGCACTGTGCTAAGCAGGGGTCATGTCTGCACCCCAGGGACAGCCAGTAAATGCATTCCAGCAGCCGCAGCATGGCACCAACAGGATGAGGCAAGCTGTCTGGTGGCACCCACTCTGTCTGCATTTGCACACCTGTATGAGGGCTTTCTTGCTCTCCCCAGCTCCGCACAGCAAGGAAAAGGGGTCTGGGAAGATGTCTCCCCCTGCAGCAGCATGCAGTGAGGCAACGCTGCAGGGAGCAGACAGCTCCAGCTCACCAGATTCTGAGCAGAGATTCATAAAGGGGAATTAACACATCTGGCTGCCCCTAAAACACCTGGATGCTTCACTTCATCTGCACATCTGTATCTCTTCCCCCAAGCTACAGATTGCTCAGCCACCCCTCCCAACTGGCTTCCGACTGCCATTAAATGGTATCAAGAGAAAGTGGGGCACTGTAGGGCATTTAATGAAGGACTGATGCCCCTCCGAGTGGCTGTTGTGTTGCATTAATGCCAGACAGTTGTTATGTCCCTGGAAGAGCTCTGTGGCTCCCATGATACTGCCACGATGCTGCCAAGTGGAGACAAACCATGCAGGCATGGTTCTTGGGATAATTCTACCAGCAAGGCAGTCTTAACTGGAAAGAGCTCCTACCTTGCTTTCCTGAGTGAAAAAAATAATTAAAATTAAAATTAAATTCAAATTTAACTTTCCCACACACCTCAACATATTTCTTGGGTGTGGACTACTCTGAACAAGGCAGCTTCATCAACTGACTCTGCATCTTCCCTTGACTCGTCATTTGCCAAAAATTTACTAGTTACCCGTAACTATCGCAGGCATTTCTGTTTCAGCCTCACAAACTAGCCTGACTACCACAGGTCAGCACTAAAAGGTCTAGCTCAGGACCCAATGAGTCACACATTTTCTTCACCTTCTGGTGAACTACTACTTACTCATAACCCAGTTATCTACTTCAGCTGTCAAAGAGATTTAAATTGTGCCAGCTCTGCACAAAGCCGGGATACCAGCACATCCCAGTAGGGTACAGGGCAAAAGTTTACAGCTATTAAATACAGAAAACTGGTGAACTACATTATGAGCTTAGCAGAAGTATAATTCTTGTTTTTAACAGGACAGAGAATGGCAGGCTGAAGTGCTTTAGCTAAAAACATCTTAAACATGGCAACTTAAAAAAAACAAATGTATGTTTCATTTTTTGTTCTTTTTTTTTCCCTGCATTAAATTCTGAAAGTAACGATAGTCATGGAATAATCAGGTTTAACAGGTTAGCGGTAATATATGCCTCAAGTGTTCCTAATACATCATAATCTTCTTTCACAGAATTTGCATCACTGTCAAACCAAACTACTGATTTTCAGTTGATGCTTTTAACATGTTTCTATGGTTACTTTCCAAGGTCGCATCACAGACGCCTGAACAGCGGTTCAGAAAGACAAAAGGCATTTTGCATCCTTCACCATAATAAATAATTTATGAAAGTTAAGGCATCCTCGTGGAGAAAAAAAATAAAAATAAAAAAATAAATAAATAAAAGAATGGTTCTGAGGTTATTTTCTAGCAACAGTTTGAAGCATAGTAAAATCAATATTATCTCTACAAAAGCCTTGAAGAGGCAGGCTATTTGACTAATGTTCCATATGGTACAAAATGCTAAGGAACATTCCAAGTTTAGATCTATATGCACAAGCCTACATGAACTGCATGAGTAGATCTTAACGCAGAACATGTAGACATCTAATTTGCTACTGTCAGCTTCATCTTTTACATCAGGCAGCAGCTATTGTCTCAGAAAGTATTCTGAATCTAAAAAAAAAATGCAAAAATAAAACTGAAAAAGTGAAGTAAAAATGGCAATGACAGCCTTTATTATTTCCATCGTTTTTCATTCAAAGCCATGCAGATTTCATCTGTCCCCGAAACATTACAAATTTTGACTGGTGTAATGAAAGCTTGTGCACAAAATATCTGAATCCTCTGCCTACCGCTACACTAGATCAGAGTTTATTGGAACTAATTGAAGTGTCTGAGGCTTGGAACAAAAACACATTAGTCATTTAGTGATTGTGCTAATATTGCTATGCCTTTCCTGCAGTTTCATTAGATACAGACTGCTTCAATACCCTAATCATATGCTCAGTCACAGCACAATCAGTACACAGAGTACTGACAAGCTGTCCCACCATGCCTAGAGCTGATAAGGTGTCTGCTCTATGAGTAACCTCAATTATTGACTATATTTTATGGTCAATCTAATGACCAAATGCTTATCAGTGAACCATCAGGTGCCTGTAATAGGATAGTGACCCTTAGTTTATATGTACCATTACTGCTCATTAGTGAATAATTAGATTCTTTAATCCACAACTCACATGCATTACAATATGATGGAATATCCTGAATCAAGAAAAAGACGACTATGCTTATTTTAACTCTTAAGATGTTCAATTACATTACTCAGAGCTTGTATGTTATGTCTTGTTAAGAAAAGCTGCTTGCAAAAAATGTATCATGTGTAATGTTTTATGTCATGTCTAAATTGACACAGCTTTCCTAAACACGCAGGAATATGACGAGAGTGGAAAGATAATGGGTGTGATTCACCATTATGATTCTCCAGATTTATTAACTTAACTGGTTTTAAACTAGCAAAGCCCAGCAACACTGCAAATGATATAGAGACCTAGAAACTAGTGAGCACATACTGAGTGCTATATTTGGAAGATTAATTCATCAAACAAAAGCAGGCAGATGTGAGGGAAAAGAGCTGCAAATAAACAGCTCCTTCCCTACCTCAAAGTCAGAGGTCCCATGGCAGCAAGTGCAACCCTGTGACCCAAACCAGCTTGAAAAGACACAAAAATAATCCACTATCAAAGATGATTAATATTTAAGAAAGGCAATGTAACACAGCTTGTCTTCTACGCAACCTTGCTCAGGGTTTCTTGACTTTATACATCATTCCTTCTAAATTGCTTTGATTCCTCTTAGCTGCCCCATCACTGCTCAAACCTTCCCTCCAGCTCACCTCGGGGCACCGAGGCCAGACACCCACGCTCCCACCAAAGCTCCACAACCCCAGCCAGCGGCACAGGCAGTGCTGCCACGACTGCTCCAGCCACCAACAGGCAAAAATCACCCGATGGCTTCAATGTTTAGGGGGCCTTGATTCTTCTCCCAAGGGAGTGGCATGTTCTTTTTAGGCAATTAACCTCTTCCAAAGTGCGTGCCCATTCTCCTCCTCCTCGCTGCCCTTCTGCCTGTTCGTGGAAACACCACTGTGTTTCCACAGATGTCCATCTGACAAAAGAACTGATAGCTTATTACAGCTTTCTACCACAATAAGCCAATATTTGCTTAGCTGTGAGCATAAGAGAATTCATACCACAGAGGAGTCCTACCACTATCTTGCATATTTTCACTTGGTAATTGTACATTCAGGTCGCTTATACAAGAAAAAAAAAAAAAAAAAAAAAAAAAAAAAGAGAGAAAAAAAACAAAAAAAAAAAAAAAAAAAAGGAAAGGAAAGGCCCTGAAAACAGGTTCAAAGTACGGAGCCACTACTGCAGCAAGGCATCACTCACTCCATGCCAATGGTCAAAGCAACCCCCATTTTTCTTAAATCTGAGGAATACCAGGTTAAACATCACCTGCATTGTAAGGGTAAGCTGGGAACCTCTTCACACCCATCAAAAACCACAAGCTGTACTTTTTGCTCAGGCTTTCTTATTCTGACAGTGACCTACTGAGAAGCTGCATTTTCTCCTAAATCCTCCAGTCCTTCAGTAACATGACCATTGAGTAACGTCTGGCAATTTGCTTGTGTGGCAGAGTCAGACGTTAATCAAAGCTTTTCTCCTTCTATGACAGATCAGAGTGAGGGAAAAAGGCTTAAAAACTGATTTAATTTCTTAATACGCTTCTGTCTGCTGTTTCTAATATTTGGCTTTGGTTTTGAATACTTAGCACTTCTGTGCTAGACACTCTGCATTTCTCGGTAATGAATAAAATGCTTTTCTTTTTCTTTTTTGAAAAGCACAACATAATTAATCTTGAAGAAATTAAATATGACATTCAAATGAGAAAGAGCTCTGGATGAATATGTAAATTTTGGCTTCACATATGCTTAACAAAACCAATGCATTCACATCAAAGACTATCTTAAAGATATTAATTTTAACTACTTGTACCTCTCACCACTAGGTAAAGATTTTGCTGTAGTTCTTACTTTTTTTCCATGTAAGGACATGAACCCTTCTGTATTGTCTTCTGAGTTTGTAACCTTACAAACACAAAGCTATGACTCTCACCAAGGAGCAATTGGAGTAAAAAACAAGTCAACCAAAAAAAAAAGCTGCTCACACCTCCTCCCTTCCCAGGCACAAGCCAGTTCACAAACAAGAGTCAAAGGGTGCTATTTCACTGAATAGAGGCTCTAATTTTAATGTGAAAAAAGACATTTATCTGCTGCCAGAAAATCATGCCACAGCCCAAAAGCTAATTGTGCTAGGACCTGTACAAACATAGTTAATGCTGCTTCATGAAGACGACAACTGGAAGCCTTTATTCATGTGAAAAATTCTGGATCTACTGTTACTGCTGCTAAGTAAATCACAGACGCAGCTTCCACAAGAAACCTACAAAGACCTTGTCGTCTGAAGTAACAAACCATGCACCCCAATACACTGAGAGTTAATAGACATGCATATTTTTGCCTAGCTAGTTTATTTCTATGACAAAGCGGCCTTTTTCCCAAGGTCACATCTACAGTCCCTTTTCCGAAAGGACTCCTGTGAAGATGGAAGTACTCAGCAGAGTTGTTCAAAAAGAGGGCAGGATTTTAGAAAAAAAAAAAAGCGTGTATAAAATCATCAATATATTAACTGCATTTATTAAAGTAGCAAACAAGGAAAACAAATGTGCCAGGCTCTGCACAACTCAAGTTGTTGCTCTGCTATGAAGTACACAGTTTAAGTGGCTGAGAGGAGAAGGATGGTTAGGAAAGAACTAGAAGCTACACTGAATAGGGACTGCAGCACAATGCCCATGCCATTTTATCTCAAGGTGCTTGCTGAGAGAGAATTAGCTGAATGAGAGATGAAGAGGATGATGCTGCAAAAGATTCAAGGCAGGGATGACCTTCCACCAAGTGCTGTAAGCTGGATGGTGTAAAGGGCTGGAAGAGATGGGACAGAAAGTTTAGATTAAATAACCCTGATATCCCACCAGGACTGAAGAAAATAGCTGGAACCATTGATATCCTTTTATTCCAATTTCTGCTAGCATCTATTTCTCTTCGCCCATGAAGATTTCCTCATCTTCCTCTCCTCTTGTCCTGAGAGCTACACGCCTCAGGAGTGAGAGGAAGAGGCAGCACCAAAGCTTTGTTCTGTAGGTCACCATGTCAGGAGGCATCAGAAGCAAAGGAGTGGAGCAGCAGAAGAAGGTTAAGGCCAATGGGGATGGAGATGTCTGGCCAGGACTAGGCAATGGTACCCACCTGAGAACCTGCTCAACATATGTACAACTGCCATGGATCAAACTGAATCTCTCTCCCCTTACTTTCATGTGATTTTCTGCATTTCAATCTATGTTTTCAATAACTGAACTTGTTTCTTGAATGCTTGCTTTTAGGGAACAAAAGATTCTTAGATGGGCTCTGAAAGACTGAGAAAGTTATGCTGCAATGCATTGTGATTAAAGACCATGAAAATGCTACAAAACCACTTCAGATAACTGGTAACTGTTAAAAGAAAGAAACGCACAAGTGCTTTGTGCAAAAAAAAATAAAAATAAAAAGCAGCCAGCCCTATTATTTGGTTAAATTTGAAGGGAATTTTGAACAGAGGAAACATGGGTAGGGAATAAGCAATGCACTAATGCGTTTTAAAATGTTTTAGCTAGCACATAGCTGCTAAAGCTATAAAACTTCAACTCACTCAGGGCAAAGACAGATTCATGAGAAGCAATTAGGGCCTGATCCAACATACAGTGATGTCATTTGAAGTCTTGCTGTTGACTTCAAGAATCTTTGAATTAAGCCATAGAAAATCATTAGCAAGGATCCATCTCTTTACAACAAAACCAGAAATGCATTTTGCTGACCACTAACAGAATTATCACTGGGAGGAAAAGATTTGGCATGTTATTTCAGATTATTATGCACCCATTTCTTTCTTTCAATTCTAAGGGCGTTGTTTTATTTTCTGAATTCTCCAGCTTAGCTAATGTAAAGTTAGTCTTTACCTTAGCTTAGAACATACAGATTCACGCTGAAAAAAAATATTTAAACTAAATTAGACTGTTCATACCCACAATATGAAATACTGTAATAAAAGCTGTGCTGCTGTCCACTCTAGGTACTTGGGAGTGGATTCATCTGTCCTTATTTAGGTAACAAAAAAAAAAACAAACAACAAAGCCACAAATGTCTAACTGAGCTTTCCCCTTACTTTATACTCTATTTCCACTAACTTCAGGCAACTATCTCAAAATGAAATGGATTATTCTCTGTTGGCAACTATTTCCATGTTGACTTTAAGCCTGCAGATGCAGACTCAATGCTAGTACTTCCACACACAACATGTGGAGTAGACCCTTCCCAGTCTCTTGTGTACATAGGCACGGGGGTATGTAGGTGTATAATGGTTCAGACTTATTGTACCATGGTCTTCTCTAACCAGACTTGGGAAGCTGAGCTCTTTTTGAGATCTGATTATAACTTATGCTAAAATTCCTTTCCTATTTTTTAATGTTGCAAAAAAAAATAAAGATCAAGGAAAGGGAAACAATACAATTTTTACATGCTACATGATTAAAAATGATCCTTAGTGCATAAATTTTATTTTAATGCCATTGACAGACATACGTTTTTCAATATTGTCTAAAAACATGCTCAGTTCTGAATTTAAAAAGGAGTTTGGAATGCAAGTACAAAGCCCTGAATTTTGTTGTTTTAAATACCATCTGCTTGAGAGCACATTGCATTTAATCAACAGTGCTAATTACAACAAACATTTCACAAACAAAACCAACAGCTTATTTTCATTATAAGACACAAGAACCAAAAAAAAAGATTGTTCTAGGCTGCTGCTATAAAACTAACGTCTTATTGTTTTAACTGTTGTTACCAACTGTGGGGAAAAAAAAGCTTCCATTTAACATCCAGCCACACTACTGAATAAAAATCTAAATAAAAACCTCTCAATTTTGATCCGAGTGGAAAAGCCTCATTGCCTCTGCTTCACGGAAACGTGCTCAATAACAGATTTGCTATAGGTAGAAATGTCCATTAAGGACTAGACAAAGACCAGCACAGCACATATTATTGGGTTTCAATCAAATGAGGTTCCTGCTCAGGCATCCAGAGTGAGAAAGGGGATGTCACCATCACACCCCTGCTCCCCTGTGGCAGTGGAAAGCTATGGTCACAACCACAGGACCAACTCCACCTCTCAGCAACCAGCACCAAACGCTCCACCTTCTACCTGCAAAGACTCAAAGCATTTCACAACCATTTGAACACCCGTGAGCAATTACTGAAAACAGAAAAATGACAAACTACCTTATGAAGAATGAAGCTGCAGCTGAGGTACCTGCCGAGACCCCGGCTGGAGCCACCAAGCTCTGGGATGCCACTGAGCTACCTGTTCCCGTGGGGTCAGAGTTGTTCTGCCCTGAGCTGACCTGAATGCTGGGTCCTTCCCGGCCACTTTCTGGTGCTGTTTCTGCCTGAAAAAAAAAAGAAAAAAAACACACATACAGGTTAATACTCTTGCATGACATGAAGCAATTACATGCAGTGCTTCCAAAGAATGGCTTTACAAGGGCAAATGTGAAGACCAACAGTGGCTGAGGAGAGAGACAAGTGGACAGGCGTACCACAGAAGGTCCTGCAACAGAGAAGGTAAAAACCATGACTGTAACAGACAAGCAGAATAACACAGAGATCTATTGTGATGGGTAATGCGCAGTTAAATAGTTTGACAGGCATGAAGAAATGGAAAACGATAAGCGGAACCCGTTGTTTTACAGTGTTATTTGGGAGCTGGCAGAACTGTTTATCTGGTTCAGTTGTAACTGTCAGGAATTATTTCTCAGTGGCACATCATCTACAAGACCTATCTGTGTAAGAGGAACTAACCAAACGGTCACATTTGTAACTTGTTTCCACGTGAATAACCCCAGGAACTAAATAAAAAAATTGATTTTTTAAAACATGCATACAGCCCTGCTTGTCTGCATTATCCATCTTAGCAGCACAACTACCTGGCATTTTTGTCTCCTGCAAACTGTTCCAGTGGGAAAAGAGGAGTGGCTGGAGATGCATCTTCTCCAGCATAACCTATCTGTGGTATCCGAGACAGAGTCTGGAAGGAGGTGGTTACTCGGGGATTTTACCAAAAAAATCAGACATTTGTATTGTGAGATTGTGTCACGTCAACATCATCATGCCAAGGCCACTACCTCTTTCAGAATCAAGCTCAATTAAGTCCCATCAGTCAAATACTCATTGACAGTGCTGGGAAGGACTCGTTTTAGGGAGAACCTGCTCTCTGTCTAGGAGTACTGAAGATTTAATTAAAGAAGACACCACAATAAATATTTGTCAAAAGAGTTAATTGCTTCATGTATGATAATATATGATATTTCTGTCATCTGAAATACTACTTTGACATTTCCAACTAATTAGCTAAAATAAATTCCGGAAAAGGAGACAGCCTTGTAATGAAGCACAAACGCAATTAAGTACTTCCTGGGATGCCACCAAATTTTAAATTTTGTGCTGCCATAGATCACGTTTTACAACTACAGATACATAGACTCGGTAACAGCGCCTTCCCAGCTACACACACACACTTAACTTCCTCATACAATGAAAAACCAGAGCTGTTCTCGTGAGAAGTGAGGTAACCCCGTTATTAGGTATCAAGTATAAGAAAACTCTGCCAACCAAGCAGTGTTTGACTGATGCATGAAAGGCTGTCTGGAGTTTCATTTGGACTCATTCCCATAGGTTCTGAGTGCTGAATTCCCAATTCCCAGAGAAGTCAAGAAGAAGAAAGTGCACTCAGCTCTTCCAACCATCTGCTCTTTCAAGATTAATATTATCAGTATTATGGAGTGGCTGACTAATGCTTTACCCTAGACTGCCACACCAAAAAGCACTTCTCTAGACCTCAGCTAAGAGATCTGAGGCTGAGACACAGGACAATATTCACACAGATTAACTTAATCCCAGTGAAGTTACTTGTGCTAAAAGACTAACTTGAAGTCTTAAATAACCCTCTACAAAATCCGTTCACTTTGTCATACAGAAGACTCAGGATATTTTAGCAATGCAGGTAAAAAAGCAGAGACCAAACACCAGTAGAGGTCCAGAATGGCACAAAAAATGCTGTGCCAGCAATGCACACTCAGAAAAATGAAAGCTATCCCTGCCACAATCTGCTGGTGTTAAACCACCACACATGGACAGCCAGGAATTGAGATGCCTAGAAAAGGATGAGATCTGCTCATGTGGTTAGTTGCTAAAAATTAAATGATTGAGTAAGGAGGACTCCAAGGTAGGTGGTGAATAAAACAGGTAGTTGAGCATGAACAAATTGAAGCAGCAAATGTATGGTCCTGATTTATACCAACTATGGAAAGTATATGGCACGAGGAAAAAAGAAAAAAGCAAACTAGGAAAGATCCAAACGCGTCACCTTCTGAGTTAGCCAACGCAACGCAAAGAGCTACTAATAAGCAGAGCTTACTACGGGCTTAGCAATGTATGAATTAAGCAATCTGCACCAGATGCCTAAGAGAATAACCAGCACAAGAACATGTGACACAAGTCACAGAAACAAATACCAATGAGGAAAAGGCAGACTTACAATCTTTGACCTAAGCTGCTGCATCAGCTCTAAGACCAGGCTGCCCCGTGTCGCTACTGGGGCACACACTGCTATGCTTCACCCTGGGCTTTGTCTAATTAAGCAATTTGAGTGATGAAAGTAGTTATACAGCAAAGCGATGAAGCAAGGTGGAGCAAGACTGGTTCCTGAAGAGAAGGGGTGAGAAATGCTGGAGCAGGTACGTAGGGCTCGCAAATTGTCACAATAAGGGCCTGTCACGTCCAGTGGCCTGCGAGAGAGTGAAGCCCTACCAGCAGCCACTGCCAGAGCAGCATTAGTGTTTGAATATTCCCACATGTTCTGCCAGGAAGACAACCACAACCCTCTGTCATGTGCACTGCCTCAGATTAAAAATTACAGGGTCAAGCTGAATTCCCCAAATGTATTTTTCCATTCACTTTTAATGGGGCTATATTTGACAGCGGGATTTTGAAACAAAGAAAAGCACGTGTAAACAACGTATTGAAAAAGGAATGCAAAAGCAATGTGTTTCTAACCAATCATATTCATGAATAACTTAAGTGACAGCATAATCTGAAGTTAAAACTAAAATCTGTAGAGTTAGCATGAAACTTCAAGGGATTTTACAGCAAAGCAGGCTAGATTACAAGAACTGACAGGAATCTGTTAACCAGACCAGGTTTTGCTTCTTTGTAAATACTCTACTTGTCTTCTGACAGGTCAGTTCCTATGAAGCTATTCACATTTAACAAAAAAAAAAAAAAAAAAAAAAAAAGAGAGAAACGGATAACACACATGCTTTCTTCAGCACTTTTTTACTTCTATGATAATTTAAAAGCCTACATTTCTAAAAGAGACCAATGACTGTGGGCTCGTCAGGCATCTAACTTGAAATATCCAAATCAAACCTAATTTTTCAGATAGCAGATGGTTTATACTTTTCAAATGCCAGTTTGCTAGCCAACATATCTAAACTGGATGCCTGTGAATTGCTATTCTCAGAATCATTAGACACTGCTAAAACCTCAAACTGTAATTTCTAGGTAAACGTGGCAGTATTATTCACAGTTCTACGCATTTAATTTACATTGAAGGAGGACGAGGGGAAGCTAAGGAGAATACATTGACTCTTGTAGAGTGGAAAGTGAAATACGACATGCGAGACACATTCACCATAGGGCTAGAGCAGAAGACAATCCATACCTTTTTCATTAAGTCTTCAATTACTTGACTAGAATTCTTAAACACTACAGGAAAATTGATGCAACCTCTCAGTGAGAAGCTGTAAAAAAAGCCAAACAAGCCTTCCAAGTTTAAGATTCAAGGACTGCTTGCACCATACAATGTGGAAGCACTTTCAAGCACAAACATGTTCAGCTCTAAACGAGACATCGACATCTCTCAGCTGATGAGGAAGGCAAGGTCAGCCCTCCTACAGGCACTTTGAGCTACCCCTATTTAAGGCAACATTTCAGCATGGGTAAATAAGTTGGGAAATCACTTCAGCTTTCCAAATGGGAGATGGCTACATGGCCAAACACTGATGGCCACGTTCCCATCTTGCCCATTTTCAGCTCTGTGCATGGTTTGC
The DNA here is from genome assembly GCA_011075105.1 of Heteronetta atricapilla. Lineage (NCBI taxonomy): Eukaryota > Metazoa > Chordata > Aves > Anseriformes > Anatidae > Heteronetta > Heteronetta atricapilla. The sequence goes on along the minus strand of CM021735.1, from coordinate 54,551,896 downwards.
AGCTTTGGTGGAAACCAGGCAGGCAGCCCCATTTGAACAGGGCCCGAACAGGCACATGGCTGCCCAGGCAGACACATCCTGAGACACCTCCAGGCTGCAATCCCACAGATCTGCTCTTAAATTTAGGCTCTAAAATCCTTCCATTACTTCTGCAAAATGGGATATCTGAGGCTAGTCAACCTCACCCCAAGGGGACCAGCATCATCCCAGGTGAATGAAGCACAGAAAGGTGAAGATGGATCATGGGGAAGAAGAGAAACCAAACTACCTGAAGACAACAGCAAACCAGGGAGGACAGAAGCATTAGGAAAAACAGTTCCATGGGCACATCCCTCCTTGCAGTTGCATACCAGGACTGTTACTGGTTCAAGAAAATCCAGTTCAGGTATGAGGAAATGTGTCAGGTCCTAGTCATTTGCCCTGAGGCAGAAACACTGAACACAGATAAATGGGACCCTCCTGCACACTCCAGTTTGTCACAGTATGGTTTCTCCTTGTGTCACTTACAGATGCTGAAGGGTACAAGCGAGGCAAGTGAGCTTTGTTTTTCAATTAAGCATGGGAATTACCTCATGCCTCTCCCTCATCTCAATCTATGCTCTTCTGGGAACTGCCTGTAAAAATATTTCTCTAGAGGATCAGGAGCAGCTCTGCAGGGTTTTTTTAAGCACACAAGTTTGCACAGGGAGAAGACTCCAGCATGTGGCTGAAAGGGAACTGCACTTCTGTTTACTAAATTCTCATAAATCACTCATGATCAAACACAGAAATCACAACCCTGTCACTATAAAGTGTTACTGAATATTTTAAACGTCACAGGCCTCCATCAAAAGATTAATGGTTTTTATTTTCTAAGAAAAAGTTGGGTGTGACAAAATCCATTAACCCTCTGGAAACCAGCCAATCCTCAAAGGAAGGATTTCCAAAACTGCTCTGTATGGCTCCTTCCCTTTACTCTCTCTGAAGCCACAGAGGAACTGGTACCAGTAACAGCACAGCAAGGGCAAGGGTTGAAAACATCACACGAGGTGTTTTGCGGGTTCATGCATGCCAGTGTCTCTGCGCTTCATATCAGTGCCTGCGTCAGTGACAGGAGCGTTGTGGCATGCCCATCCTGAGGGCATGGGAACACAGCTGCATGGGCTGCATTTTGGCTGGCAGCATCCACACGTGCAACTGAGGTTGGCAGGTCCACAGCGAGCAACCGCAGCACAGATTGCTCCTGGTTAAATTGCCCGAAGGCTCGGGGCGAGGGCAAGAAGAGACAGAGGCGACCTGACATCCTTGGGCTGCGGAGATGTGCTGGGCAGAGCAGGGCAGCCCCTGCCCCGTCCCCGATTCCCAGCACACAGGTTCCCTGCTGTGACCAGGTGGCAGGAAACATCTGCCCAGGTTTAAACAAGTCAGGCTTGTCTAAATCACACTGTAGAGAGGTTGGCCATAGATTTAATTTCCAGGTACGCAGTATGCTGTCATTACCATCTAAAGGGCAATTACAACTCCAACAAGCTCTCAGCAAGTTTGAAGTGCAAAGCCAAAAACTAAGCCATTATGTTTCCACTTTCCTGAATATTTCCATTCTCTGGACATCGATCTTGTCCACAGATCCAACAAAAGCCAAGTTGGGTGCTGTCACTTTGTCCCTGCAACTTGTGCAAAACTTGAGCCTTGTGACAGGCAAAAAGCAAACACAGGAAGATAAAAGTCCACGCAGAGAAAAATAGATCATTCCCTGGGCAGCACCGTGGTTGTAAAAAAAAAAAATCAGAAGTCTGGATAGAGCTGCAAAAGAAAGTAATCAGATACAATATCTAAATGTAAATATTAATACTTGATCCTTAAGGATGAATTCACAGAAGTGGGAAGGGAGAAAATTACAAAAGCATACGTCTGATAGACATCAGTGTAACCAAAGTCAGAACTCAATACAGTTTATTTTATTTCCAAAAATTGGTCCCATAATGAAAGTATTCAGCAGAACTCGACTAGTGAATCACAGGTTAAGCTCTAGAAAGATCAAGCCTCAGTCTCTGCTGGGGCATCCCCCTCCCCCAGGATGTTTTTACCCCTTTGAAACTCACAGAAAAAACAGCAGAAATTTAAGTATTCACTTTAACCTGCTATTTTCCACTTTTAGACTAGAATGTCACAGCCAATTAAACTGCAAAAACTGCTTGATTTAACAATTTTACAATATATTAAGCTTATTGTTTGTATATGGTAAAATAATAATTTCCCCCTACATGATTTATGCTAAAATCCTTATGACCTACTAGCTGGAAGAAATGTGACGTAAATCTCTACCTGGGCAATGCTCATGCTATAAACCCTCCTTCCCCTCAAGCGCAGATAAGCCCTGCATATGTCTTCTATGTGAAATGTCTCCCTCCCAGGTTGACTAGCATCACATAAAGTTAACCATGCAGCATACATCAGGTTGAAGTGAAACGTGTTCTGGATAAACTTTTTACTATCCTTTGACAATGTTTCTGCTGGGGCTCATTATAAAATAACTAGGGCATTTTATAACTACAATACACTACTGAAGTCATTTTATAAGATGCAGCTGCGATGTGGTAACAAGAATGCCTAAACCTGTACTTTCAGACTTCGATTCACACTGAACACACGATGCTCATAAAATGCAGAGCATAACATCCCTTCCTCCAGTCCAGATTTTCTGTAAAAGTTATTAATGCCTGGCTTATTGTTGATCTCTAAAGATGAGGCAGAAGGGGAAAATCACAGAAAAGTAGAATTAAACAGAAATAGGAAGGCCCGTTTACTACCAGACAAGAAAGTAATGTAGGAGACCCAAAGGCAACCTCAGAGCCCTTTCTTTTTGGACTAATACCTGAATTATTAATGCAGTTTAAGGGTCTGGATTTTCACTACCAGAAATCATGAGCAGTCTGTGCTTCGCGGAAGGACATCACTGTTCAGCTGCAGGACATGAACCCCCAAAGTGCTTCCAATACTGATATCTTTTGCATTACAAGGAAGAAGAGGCAGCTTGTTCCGTTATGACCAGGGGCTATTCCATCCCATACCTCAGCTAAACTGTGTTCTTAGGTCCCAGAGAGATTTATATGAAGGTTGTAGGCAAGCCTCCCTCACCTCCACAGCACCCATTCCTTCCTTCAGTCTTCTCATGTTCCCAGGCAGGAAGGTCTCTGCTGCCAGGGGTCTGAGAGCACAACAATGCTGGGGGCAGTGATGAACCTGCAGCCCTCCTGCTTCCCTTCAACCTTTGCAATGACACCATCCCCTCTCATTCTCACTCAGCTTTATGGCCAGAGCCTCAGCACCCACACAAGTGGCCTCACGTTTCAATCACCTGGAACAGCAGCGCAGGAAGCGACAGCAAGTGGTGCTGTACCCTCCTTTACAGCTCTCTGACCACCAACCACACAAACATCACCGCTCCTATCTGCACGTGTAAACCCACCACTTCAAAAACCGGGGGACATGAAAGAGAGGTATCAGGAAGGGCATAAATCCCACTGCACATAAACACACTCAAAATCAGGATTTTACATGTGCAGTTTAAAACTACCAGACTAGAGGAACTGTTTCTTCTAATGCCTTGAGGCAAGCATCAGAAAATGTTGCCCAAAACCCTCTCTGCTGACATGTATTACAATAGCTACAGCCTCCAAAGCCAAAATGCATAGCTGTGTACTGCTCAGGGTATTTTAATTTACCATTGTGGTCAAAATTAAAAATGAACTGTTTATTCAAATGGAGAAATATACAGTTGAATCCCTGCTTTTTGTCAGAGGCTGATATGAGCAAGCAAAGGAATTCATTAACAAGCTCACAATAGTGCAAATTTCCATTAGCTTAGGATTTGTTTTCCTACCAGAAGACAAATGCTTTTCCATTAGGACTGACTTCCACAGGCCAGAAGCATCTCTAACAACAAAGCGCTGGACACGTACAGACCTTTGAAGCAGGAGAACTTGTGTCGCCTTCCTGATGCTGCAGTAAAATACAATTTCTCAGTGACTTTAGGCAACTCAACCAAAGTTTCACCATGTCTTGCTTTCTCTATTCTGCAAAATGGAATAATTACATTCCCAAGAATTACAGGTCCTTATCATTACAATTTGATTATATTTATTATGTTATTACAATGATTGACATATAATGTCAGCAAATAAAAGGCAAATGTGGCCAGAAGACTGTCATACCTAATTTCTTTTTCAATCATACTTGAAGTGCTTACATGTCACATATAACTGCTTTAAAGAGAGCAGCCCTGAAGAACAATTTACCTGGCAGCTACCAAGTGCAAGGCACCTATTGACTAGTGTCTCACTTGAAGACATACATGCCCTAGCTACATGAAGAGGGCAACAAAGATGGTGAAGGGTCTGGATGGATGAGGAGCAGCTGAGATCTCTTGGTTTGTGCAGCGCAGAGGGGGCTTAGGTGCGACTCATCGCAGCCCTTCCAACTCGGGATCTTCTGTGAATGCTGAACTCAGATCTGGCAGTTACAACTCATGGAAGATCTAAGAGTTATTGGCAGTTCTCTGAAGCCTGTAGTTCAAGATGTAGCAGCAGCTAAGAAAACACCAAATTTTAGACATCACAATGCAGAAACTGAGAACAAAGAAGGAGGATGTCCACATTTTGAGTAGCTGGTGTAGTTCTAGTCCCGCATGTGAATACAGAGGTAGTGGAGTTATGGAAATGACAGGCAAACAAGTCTGTCAAATGGTGAAGAGGATGGAGCAGTTGCCTTAGGAGGAGAGATGAAAGAGGCTGGGACTATTTCTTAGAGAGGGAAAGGCTGAGAGGCATCTGTCTGAGGTCTACCAAGTCACTGAGGTAGCGGATAAGCGGAATGAAGAATTGCTGTTCACCCATACCTGTATTACAAGGTACAGGTGACAGTCAATGAAACTAATTGGGTATATGTTTAAAGGCGATGAAAGAAACTGAGTACTTCTTTGTCCTAGGGTAGCGAAATCATGGAACCTGCTGACACAGGTGGTCGTGGAGGCACGAAGTGTCAGCAGGGTCAGAGAGGAATTGGATAAATTCCTGGACAACAGGCCTATAAGCAGAGACAGAGAGGTAACAGAGGTGTGTCCCTGAGACCTGTTCAGGCTGAGCATATGAGCAGAATGCAGAAAGCAGCAGCCAAGCTCCACAACTCTCCCTAAACACCTTTTGTAGTTCCACTGCTGGAGACAGCCCTGGGCAAGATGTGCTGCAACTCACACCCAGTAGGATATTTCTTATGTTCTTATCATTCCCATCCATCTTTTCACTAGAAGCTTTCTTAGCTTAACAAGTAGGGGGAGGCTGTGCTACTCCCATAGGACCCCACAAGTACTTCAGAGTCATCAGGAGAGGCTGATCAGAAGGAAGACAGTATCTGCACAGCTACTCTGCAGAGACCAGCTAAACTCAGACCCTTCCCAAGGCAGGCCCCCCTTACCCCATCTTCATCCTCTCACTATCTTCTCCCTACAACAGCTGACTGTCTTGACCAACTTTACCACCCTGATACTTGAGAAGCAGAAGGGGGGAGAACCTCTGAATAGCAGATCCAAGATCTTTGCCCAACAGCACCAAAAACACAACATCAGGCTCCTGCCTATGTCACCTTTCAAACACTTTCTTCACATTGGTTATCAGAAAAGACCAAGCTTGTCCAATTTTGAGACAGTGGAAGCTGTGCAAACGCAAAGGAAATAACTCATAAGCATTCGAGCAAACTAAAGCAATAATAATAAAAATAGGCCAACTTCAGAAAAAGGTGAAACTGCAACATCAATTTGTATAATGATTTATATGGAGTCAGTTCCCTAAAAGTATTTCATGTTCAAATCTTACAAGTACTACTTTAAAATTCAAAGTAAACCTCTAATTATTGATCCTTCGTTACACTGGGAAATTACCTCATCGTAGTTTTAAAGTTCTATTTATAAGTCTAATAATCTCATCATTGATTACAGTGACTGTACTCTAATTATAAATCCATTATCTCCCCAGCAATGAAATAAAATCAATAATGCACGTAAATGGAAAAGAAGGAATTTAAATGCATACATTAATGTCATTTCAAGTAGCACTGTTTTACGCACCATCTCTAACAAAACTGTGTCACATCGTTAGCAATAACGTGAAAAATCTTTTTCAATTAACAGAGCCGATTTGATACTATGTTCAGTAAAGTGGCAATCCATTCCATTAAACGCACACATATGAAATGCTTGAAACATCTATGAACTCTATCTGTACATCATAAATTCTCTCCCAAGTGTTCAAACAGACACGTAGATATATTTTATATCAATGCTTTTTAAACCTCCTTTTAAAAGCTGCCACTCAGGGTATTCAGTGATTCCAGTTGCACGTAACAGGCAGCATCAGTATTTGCCACGTGTTCAGCTGCTCATACCACAAAACAACAAGAGATGCTCACACTGTGCACAGCATGACCACCTGGAGTCCCTCAACCTCAATATACCATCATACCAGTACTTAACTTATGGAGCAAATGTTAAATTCAAAGTGGTTTCAAAAAAAAACATGTAATGTTTAATCCTATTTTACGCAAGCGGGACAACTGGGCAATCCACGCTTGTATCCAGCCATGCAGATCAGTTCCTCCCACACAGCATAGAGACTTCTGCAAAAGCCTTTTCCTTCACCGGTCTTCATGGGACTTAGATCTGAGTTCAGCCTCAATTTATCTGGCTCCTCAGCTGTTTTCACCTCTAAAACTGCATGGCATCCTCCAAGTGAAGTCCACACTTACCAACATAGCCAGTGCAGAGCACTTCCAGATTCGATATACAGCCTTACACTATTGGAGGACATTTCTGAGCTCCAGTCAAAAAGTAAACTTTCTTGTAAGGTGATTTCTAATGTTGGGGGGAGTGGGATGCACCGATTAACATTCAGTTAATATATGCAGCTTAAGTGTACCAGGGGAAGCAAAAGAACCTGAAGTGAACTGGGTAAACTGAAAAGGCCATCCTAAAGAAACGACTTCAAATGGGAGAGTAGATAATTTAAATAGCTGGGGTGAAACAATGGGGGCATTTTTTTCTCTTTAAGTGTTATGATACTTTTTTCCAGATGATAGAGACCTGTGGATCTGAATCCCCTACTACTTTGAAAAAGACAGTGTGTAAACCCATGATGTTCTCAGGGAGCTCCTCAGAAGTTACACTGAGTACCTCTGGGAGTTTGAAGGCAATTAACATCAGCAACAGGCCTTGAGATAACCTGAGATCCAACAAAGGTAAATTCTGTAGATTATCATTTGCAAATAACCTCTGAAATCTGCTTGTCTTAAATCTGCCCCTGATGAGTATAGGTGAAGTCTGGGCCAACATTCTTTATTATTGCTTGTTGACTTCAGTTGTCAACAAAAGCTAGTCTGGACTTGCTTCCCTGTGAGAGCTGTAATAATAACCACTTAGCCTAGAGGCGGGAAGGATCAAAAGAACTGTTTTCAGGTGGTAATTTGAACCTCAAGAGGGTCTGAGTCCTGAGGATAGTTACCCTGTCCTACAACTGTAAAACCAATACTATAGCAGGTTCAAATACACAATCTAAAGATCCACACCCTCACCTACAGAAATGCTCGATTCCATCTTGTAGCCAATACCCCTTCTGTCAACTCTTACCATTTTCCATAGTCACTCTGATACCTGAGCTATACTTTAAAAAGTAAGCTCATTTTCATCTTCAGCCTCCCACATTGGGAGCAATCTAGAAAACAAGAGCCCTTAGCAGTCACATGAAACGGGGGTACATTTTTATGTGCATGTACAAGGCTGAATCTCTTTTGCTTTCTAGGATGATCTGCTACCCGGTGGCTGTAACGAAGTCTCTCTTGCAACTCTGAATGTAAGGAGCTGGTAGCAGTATTGTCCTCCCACATCACCCCTCTCCTTCTACATTCACTAAGGTAACAAAGTGCTATGCAAGGGAACTCTGCCCATCTGAGACACAACAGCCTCAGGGAAGGTCTTCTGCATAGGGGCTATAAAATTAGAGTTAATACGAGAGAGCATTTGCTAACTTGGATCAAAAGGCTTCCTTCTGCTGTTTGGCTGTTTGGACTTATTACGGAGAGTGAGCAATGCTAGCTTTGAAGATTTTTCTTTGTCACCTCCCCACCCCCCTTCCTTTATGTACTTCCTCTGCTAGGGCAGTAGCACCAACACCACTAAAACTGAAGAGAAAACAAAAAAACCTCTAACCTTCTGGCCTCACTACCAGTCTGGGGCTTGCTACTGACTTCTGCAGAGCCAATGTGTTATCTGTGGAGTCTGAGAAACGTCTCAAAGTCATCCAAATGTCTTACAGACAAGATTTATGGTTAAAGCACTATATTTTAATTGTTTCATTACAAAATATATTTCACGCATAGTATTAATAAAAGGTCACTGAGAAAGCTATCAAGAAAGACTTTAAATATTAATTCAGAAATCCAGTTGGTATGACATTTATCGATGTAAAAAAGTAAATGCTGGAAAGTAAATCTTCTCATTCTTCCATTCTCCATAGTCAGCTTTTTATTTCATCTAAGCAAAACGCAAGTCATCCTTGCTATAAACAAACAAAAAGGATTTCAGGAAAAGTCAACAAGGGATGAACTATCCTCAAATGAATCCATCTGGTTTACATTAGGGTAAGCAGAAGACTGATTCCTAAGAACTCCAGGAAAGCTTAAGTTGTGGCTAAAACAACTTTGAGATTTTTCACATAAAACAGAAGAACATAACTCCCTTAGTTTTAGAGCACACCCGCAGCATGTGTAAATGGATGGCTAAGTCGTCTTCCTCCCCCTTTGCCCCCTAGCCCTCCCCACCCCAGCTGAAGAAAATCCCTCAGTCCAGCCATAAACGTATACCTAACTTTAAATTTACAAATACTCTCAGGGACATACAGTGGACTACCGATAAGTTTACAGTTTTATATACACGTTTTAAAATTTTACTTAAGTCACTTTCACTTTTCCAGTACTGCAGCTTTTCCTATTTTTTGATGAAGCATTTTTTAAAATATATTTTTAAAGCAACTTTGAAACCAGTAAAGATTTAAGGAGACACAATATTTTTCCTTACAACTTGCACCATTTGTGTATATTCAAACTTGAAATACTGTGTGTCAAGGATTTCATTTTGCATAAGATGAAAGAAAAAGCAATTTGCAAAACAAGCTCTATTTCACTGTGATGTCTTTACAGCACATGGCACGGCTACATTACCACTTGTATTCAATATAATACTGTGTACTAATAACACAGTCAATTCAAAGCATGCAGTTGGACCTCTTTTTCCTACAATAAGCAATACATGCTGATACTTTTAATAGATGCACAATGTATATTCATTGGCTTTAATTTTCTACATCTCAGCCAGATTCCAACACATGTAGGAAGCCTAAATTCCCCTTGCTTCTGTTTGTGTTAAACAGCATGGCAATGATGAACACCGCTAACATGCATTTTCATTTGAGTAGTAACCTTGTATTCAGTTGTCAGGTCTAGAATTAAAAACATCAATATAGAGCTATTTGTTAATTACAGTTGTCAGTCGTCCACTACAAATCAGCTGTCTTACATGGAGTTACATCGGCTCCCTCCCCTCCACAGTGCTCACTGTCTGGTCAAACTGCTTATCACTGCTACTGGTGATTATTTTATGTAATTTTTCATAACAGGCCACTTGGGTAAAGCAGCTGATTACATCTTCACCTCTTGCACTCTGGTTGCAATCCTAGTCTTCCCCTCCTGGACCTTCTTCCAGATCCTTAATTACTGTTCCTCTTCACGGCTCCTGAAGCCCACAGTTATTATTTCAGTTTGAGCAGCACCCACACCACGCTTTGAAGATACATTCCTGTTCAAAAAATTTATAATCTATATAATGGATTTTCACACTTGAACTCCAAGCATATATTAAAAATTTACGATGTCCTGCACTTCTGACCCCAAACATTCAGCCCAGAAGTGTTTTTGCAACCGTAAGTGACATTACAAGGTAATACATGTGAGTTTGGGGAGGGAGATAAGCAGAAATCAAGTCATCGTTTTCTCTCCACAGACAATTCCAATATCGCCACTATTAAAACTGAACATAAATTTAAAAAATATGGATCCTGGAGAAACATCTGTAGATACAAGGTCTCCTAAGGTTTTTACAGCCAGTTGCTGTGTTACATTTTTACCCCAGCAAGGCACTGGACACAAAGCATGCCATGCCAGCTGCCTGAGGCAGGGTTTGCTCCACATCACCCAGCCGGGCTCTACTGGTACCAGCAGAAAGCAACAGGCATCTTCAGCAGACAAGGTGAGCCAAGACAGATGTCCAGAATGAACCAAGACAAGAATAATAAAGTGCCTCTTAGAGGTGCCTGTTGCTCTCCCCCTACTATTAAGGAAGCCTCAGTAATTAGCTTAGAATAAACACCTGTCTCTTTGGCAGCTGAAAATAGTTGAGACAAATCCCAGCTTTCATCTGCATCTGTCATCCAGCCTTTAGAAAATGAATCATGCTTGCTCCGTGTGTAGCACAAAGTTAAACCACTGAGATGTGAAGCACTTGGATAACAGCTCCCTTCCAAGGACTACGCTGTTGTTTCAGAAAGAACCCTCCAGTGAGGGGAAAAAAGGGCTAACTACAGACTCTACATGAAACAGGAGTATTTACAGAGTGGTCAAAGTAACTTGCGTCACAACTAAGATTGTGAACTCCTCAAGGCAGGGGCTTTCTTTTCTTCTTTTTTGTAGTTCTCTTGAGGGCTCCAAGACACAGTCACATTACACATAATGAACACTACATTCAGTGCTATTGTTTTCACTGCATTTCATCTCCTTCCTCCAGAATTCCTCTAACCAGACCAGTTCATGTCTTACTCCAGTTCCTTATTTTGAAGATTTGCTCCACAACAACAAAACTCAGATTTTCTCTGATTCTGGTAAAACTGTGGAGTTAACCAAAAAGTGAGCTACCCATCCAACTCTTCATTTCAATGAGGCCTCAGCTGTAACAAAATATCCTGCTTGGAGCACTGGTATTTAGATGGACATGAGCCAAAAAAGAGGCAATCTAGAGAGTTACAAGGGTCATCAGAAGTCTAGAAATCATGAGTAACAAGGAGAAGCTGACTGCTTATGATTTGTTTTATTGTTGAGGAAAAGACTGAAGAGAAACAAGACAATCAACCTCGATTACAAAAGAAAATAATAGGTATGAAGAAGAACTGAATAAACCCTTCTCCATGTAAACAACTGAAATCAAGGGTTTAGAATACAGCAGCAGAGATTAAGAAAAAAAGGAATTGTAAAGGAAGTTGAGAGTTGACAGTCGTCAGAACTCATGAAATCACAATCTTCACAAAATTGGAAGACGTGGTGAGACAAGCATTAGACAGTATTCACTGTCCTGCAGCAGATACTGTCCAAGACTAGGGACAGACCAGCTAATTCCTGAAAGCCCACCAACCTTGTTTCCTCTGACACCTGTGATTCCTCCAGGGAAAAGTGACGGGGAGGCACTTTCTGCCTTATCCACCCAGGCAGCTTCACCAGACACAGGGCTCTTAATACAAGAAAAGACAGTAGGAGAATTCAGAGGGATACAGAAAAGACAATTTGGGTACAGATGAGCAACTGAGTCTCTAGTAAACACATTGGTCTTAAATAAGAAAAAAAAAAAAAAAAAAGCTTCTTCCAATTTTCTCCAAAAGCTGCTGCTAAATCTAAACCATTCTTGCAGGTGACTGGATCACATCCAAGCAGCTTCCACCACTCACAGTCTAACAGTGTTTTTCCTTTAATTAAAGGTCACTGTTTTCCAGGCTACCAAGCTTTTTTGCACATTTCTAGATCACACTTAAGCTCTGTTGCATTATACACATTTTCTCCTTCACAGGGGTTACATGAGGTAGCTCAGTTTTATCATAGAATAATGGGGTGGTTAGGGCAAACCACATCTATCAGTCAGCATGGTTAAGCAGGAAGAAATTTGGAGTTGGCAGTCAGTGAATTACTTAAAATATAAGGGCAGAAAAGGAATGAGCAGAGAACAGCACTCATAGCAGCAGTTCTTCATATACTATTAAGAGCTGAATGGGACATTTTTTTCCTCTTCCTCAAGGCGAGTCAATCAATGAAGATTCACTGGATTTAGGTGGGGTCCCCTCAATGGTAGGAAATGTGTGCATTCACAAATTGCCATATGAAAGAGAAGTATGGGAGGAAATAAGTCTCCAAGATTTCTCAGGAAGGAAACAACAGACAATCTGTAAAAGTGACGTTACACAACAGCACTCTTAAACATTTTTCTCTGATGATTTTGGAGCTCAACCAGCTGAAGCTACCAAGCAGTATTAGGTAGTGTTTATATACAACAGTACATAAGGCATTACGTTAAATTTGGAGTTGAATAGCACCAAGATCTGCAGCAATGTCTATGTGAAAAGAATGACTTCTATTCACACTCCCCTGTTGACTATCATGGGAAAATCATTTAGGAATAAATAGTCAAAGCCAGTTTGTATATCCTTTTCTTCTTAGCAGCATTCCATAGATGGTCATAAATCTGTAATGAACTTGCTTTTAGTGTAACAAACACCTCTATAAAGCTTTTTCCTTTCTCACAAGAAATCTTAAAATGTACACCAAATACAGGAATTGTTAAAACCCAACTTAGAATCCGAGTGCAATAACATTTACAAGGATGTGGCACTGAGGCTACCTTCTGAACATCCTCCCTCACCCTCCCTTTTGCAACATGCCTAACCTGAAGATTAATCCTCCCCATTGCAGTCTATCAGCACCATGTGCTGAATTGAACAAAGCCTTAGAAGTTCAGTGCTAGACTGGAGGGTCAAGCTCATCTTTGATATGACTCCCATGAATCTCACAGGTTTCTTATGTGACAAACTTGGCCTTTTATGTTTTTCTAAGAGGTCAGTGGGTATTTAACAGCCAAATAACAGCACCTGTATACATAAAGCTAAAATAGGTGCAAAAACATCTGAGGAAAGGATCTCACCATCTGAGATAAGAAAAATTCTTTGTGACATCTGACAGAACATTGTTCAAAGCTCTTTTTCAGCTCTTCAGTTCTTGAAGCATGGCTTAGAATACTATTAGCTGATCCCCTCTAAGATAAATATAGACATCTCAAAATTTATCTTTACCCACACACAAATAAACAGAAGTTGTACATCTGCGTTATCACTACTTACTAGACAAGCCTGAGGCAGGAAGCTGTTCACCCTGGAGATACTCCACATGCCCTCGAGGTACTGCTGAGCTTGGATGGTGACTGAACTCAGAGCACCGCTGAGGCCACTGGGGGCCACTGTGACTTGAACACTGGAGTTTGGAAAACTGCCCGCACCTTGAGACCATCCAAGTCCCTTCTTCCTCTCTGCCCCAGAGAAGAGATTTGGCGATTTTCCAGGCTGTCTGCCCACCTGCCCAGCAATGAGTGGCAGGTCCCTTTGCGAAGAGACAGTGACCACCCTTGGTACCATGCTGGTCACTGCCGTGGCACCAGGTGGGAGGTCGGGCATTTCTGGGTAGCTGGCTTGACTGAGGGTGTGCATCATCTGAATGGCTTCCTGCTTCAGCTGGTTCAAGTGAGTGGCACAAGTTTCGCATCTGCTCTCTCCTTCATTCCTGTTTTTCTGTAAATAGTCAGGCACTTGAAGCTTGTCAAAAATTAAAGCTGATAATTGTGGGTCCTAAAGAAAGACAGAAAAAAAAAAAAAGCATGCTGAGTCAAAACAACACAAAGACTCAACAGTAGTTGAGATGCTGACCCTACAAATACCATAATGAATTTCAAAGGCATACCACCACCTTAAATCCAGAAAAGCGAGACCTTGGAGTATTTCACAAATCTTAGTGTATGACCTGGTAAAGGTTTTGTTGTCCTCACCCTCAAAAATTAGTAATCAAGTGGCATAAAAAACAGTTTACATGGTACTGCCCACAGCTGGCTCCTCTGCTAGCAAGGACCATTATTTCTGATCTTTGAAACCCAGATGGTAGCAATATTCCCTTACGCTACAGTTGCTTTGATGAGAAATAGATTTGAGGCTACAGCCATGTGTGAAGGTGTGACAATGTGCACACTAAGAAGCTGATTTAAAAGCAACACCTATTTTTGTTTCCCCCTACCCCCGCCCCCCCCCCCCCCCGCTAGTTCATTTTAAGGCTGTCCAGAAATTTTAAAATCCAAGTCTGTGTTTCCAGTTCAGAGATAGAGTTACCTATCTCCTGAAACACACAAACTGCTTCTCATCCCCAGCCTGCTACTGTAAAGATCAGGCAGGAGATTAAAGCCAGCCCTGCTGTAAATCTGCTATCAAGACGAATGCCATGCACTAAAACTGACCAAACTTCACACACTCTTGTCAAGCTCTCTAAACAATTAAGGTTTTAATGAAATCACAGAACAGCCAAAGGTTTATTTGTATAATTATTTTAAGTGAAAATATTTAATTTGCTTGTTCATAATGAGTGCATGCAAAGTTAGTAAACCAGCCTTTCTACATATGCTGGAGGTATCCCTAGATCAGTATTCCTTTTAAAAATGTTTTACTTTATGCCAAACTGCAATTGCCCTCTAGGAAATGAATGTCCTATTAGAAAACTAACTAGTTCTGGTTTTAATTACAACACACATCAATAAAACTCTAAGAAGTCTTGACACTTGTACTTTGGCTTTGCTCATTATTCTTTTAACTGTGCTATTTCCCTTTGCTCTAAATTCAGAAAACCCTAAAACACTGACCCATTTCTCCAGCAGCAGCAAATCTAGCTCATTTTCAGCTACTAGACTGCTCCTGCAACAGTTTTTGACCCATGTCGCAAAATGCAGTATTGTGTTGATATAAACTACTGCGTATCTAGCATCACATCACTCCACAGCCAAAAGCTACTACCAAAAGGTAGTTTTTCCATGATAATTTAAATTATTGTTTACTTGCTCGGGGAGGAGGAGGTGGATACCTCTCAGGCTAAGGAAAGCTACTCTTGCTGCAGACTGAACAAAACATCACATTCACATTAGTGAAGGAGTTTACAAGCTCAAATGAAAAACAGTGTTTAATTTTTGTCTCTTTTCTCTTTATTGAGGTTTAGATCCTGGTAAAAATGTCTTTGAAGTTGCACCATTTGCCTATCCTCCTGAGAAAGAAAATTCTTTCCCTCCATGCCTCCTAGAAGATAGCAACACTAAATTAACACATATTAGTCAAGAAAGAAAAAAAAAAAAAAAAAAAAAAAAAAAGTAGTAATAATTCAGTAACTTTTCTCTAACCCAGAAGCCCTCCAGCAAAAAGTGCTTGTTGGTTGGACTGGAAAAATACCACAATGCAGCCCTGAGAGCACCGCTGAGCCTCAGGCAAACCAAAGACCATGCCCTCTAGCTCCTAAGAAAAACAAATCAGCCCTGCACGCCACAGAAAGGCTTCCACAAGAGACCCCTCCGAGCACGCCCTTGTAGTCGCCAACACAGGGCAGCGACTCATGCAGACCCCAGAATACCCCGGCTCAGTGCCACACCGCCCGGCCGCGGCCTGGGCTCGCCGCCGTGACTGGAGCCTGGCACCCAAGGAAGCACCTGCAGCTCCCGCCTGCATAGGCCTCATCTGGCAACGCTTAAATTGCTATCGAATGTCAGAAGTTTCAAATGAGCAATTAAAGCGAATTACTAGGTGAAGCAGGCTTCTCATTTAAAAGAAACGACTTTCTTTTGATGTAAAGAAAATTAATGACCCCCAATTCTAGCTCCATAAACACAGTTTACAGCATAAGGCAGATCAGAGTCAGGCCCGTATTGCAGTTAAAAGGAAACTGCGTGGATGCCATGTTAAAGGGGAAGGGAAGCTTGATTTATTTAGAAAATTACACAAAACAAACAATACAAGCACACCTACTACCAGATTTAAACCTTTCAATGCATTTATATTTAGGGAAAAAAAAAAAAAAAAAAAGCTGTCTCATTTGCAATTGCCAGGCCCTCACAAGCAGTCTTGCAGCCCACTGCCCTGCTCATGTCTGTGGCTGTTCTCCCTCCAGCTCCTTCCCCACCAGGGCCCAGCTGTGTGGTTAGATGACTTTTATTTTTCCATTCCCTGCGACACAAACACCTGGCTAATGGTTGGGCGTGAAGGGCAGAGGAAATGCAAGTTACTGTTAAAAACATTAGTGCTAACTTAAAAGTCAAGCCAGCCCCATTAAAGAGGTTTTACTACCCAGTGACAACACCTGGTCCTGGGGAGCCCCCGATTCAGCAGCTTGTGCCCTAACGAGGCTGGATGGAAGTTGCCCTCTCATGTTTTACAGAGGAAAGAAATAAAACGCTGTGACCAAATGTGTTACAGGCACATGGAGCAGATAAAGCCACCCTCATCGTGGCTCTGCCAGCAGGGAGGTGAGCCAGCCAAAGCAGGGCACAGGCACAAAACTCAAGTGTACAACGTATGAGCCTCTACTCCATATGGTGCTCCAAAACCACCTTCAGCTGCTATACTACAAACACTGAGTCCTTCACTCTTACACAGTATAAACAAACTGTGCTGTCTTTCTCACACCAACTTTCCAAAAGCTGTTCTTCTCAAAAAGAAGGCAAGCAGTAGGCTGTCATGTGGTAACATTCAGATTCCCCTCCCACTACAGGAACCGAAAGCCTGATTTCAGTCTTGCCCTCTTAACTGTTGCATACAAATTTTAGATATTCAACATTACAGAGTTTTGGATGAGCAAAATAAAAGCCCCCACCATGGACAAATGCACTGGGAAGCCCAGCAAGCCCCCAGCAAGAGAGTTGTGTGTACTTATGTGAGCAAGAATTTTCCAAAATGCCTGAGTTTACCAGTGCTCCTCAGCAAGCAGCTTTAACACACAAGTGACCTTGCAAGCTCCTGGAAAATTAAGCACACACGTGCAAATTACCCACACGAGGATAAGCACACAGACCTGGTCCGCAAGTGGCTCCTAGCTGAACTGGGAAAGACAGTAAACATGGGAAAGCAGGGTTGTGCTCATGCTAGAAATAATAGCTGAAATACCCATTTAGTTCAATACTGCTGCTGTTAGCCTGGAGTTTGCCTTCAGGCTTTCTCTCTGAAACCAGAAGTAGATAGAACAAGCTCAGATTTGAGAACATATCCAGTACCTTATAACAGACAAAAAAATATTTATTTCACACATCACTCTCTGATATGCAACTCAACTGCTGCATTTTGTCCCTGTGAAATCCAGCAGGTACCAAGCACGCTTTCAGCAATGCAGCTAACACCAATGTGCTGCATGTGGGGCACAAACAAAGCACAGCATCTCTCCACTGTAAAACACCACTGCCCTTGAAACTACAGACATACTTAAAACAGCTGTGATGTTTCCAAAGGCCAGTAACTGAAAATCCCCACTAGAGCTTAGGCACCAAAATAATAGCCAGGTTTCCAAAAGCATGCAACACCAAATGACCTTGTTGGAGCTCAACTCTTTTCAGAGCCTGAGTCCATTTGAGTGACATGCACTTAAAACTCAAGATTCTCTTGAAATTTTACCTCAGTCTGTAAATTCCCAAGCTTTTAAAGCCTGCACTTAGGTTGTTTGTTTTGTTAATAGAGAGTGATAGAAAGCTTTGCAAACAAGAAACAAGGATAGAAACTTTAAATCTTACCTGCAGCTACTGACTTCTAACTCCCAAACTAAGCAACAGGAGAGGATGCAGAAAAGCATCTGGATTCTCACTTAAAGTCACCGAAGTAATACCCACCCACCCATCTGTAACCTAATCCTTTCAGTGAGGAACTATCCACAGAGTGTGAACAAATGACGACGAACAAATGATGAAAAGTCAAATTGCCAACAACCATCCCCCATAATTACCTGTAATTCTGCCTGCTGATAGTTTCTGCAACACAAAATATCTGCAGCAGTATTCCAAATTAAAATTTTGATATAAAGATAATTAAAAAGAAAGAAAAAGCATCAAATGTTACACTAAAGTATATCCTTAAGTGCAGACCTAGGCAAACAACATTTTTAAAAGATGCTTTGGGAGAAAGGAATGTACTTTCCCAGTGCAAAAGGATCAATGATAATGATTTTTTGTCTTAATTGTCTTTCCCAATTTCTGCTGTGCTGCTTACAAATTAGTTTTTATCTTACATGACATTGTGGAATATCCACTAATATCCTCTACATTGATAAATATGATGAAGGTTGATGCTTGCTTTTGCCTATAAAGTCACTGTCAGAAAAAGAGAAGAAAGAATACAGTACTCAGCAAAACTAGGTACCATTCAATGTAATCAAGGAAAAATGCAACTATGTTAATAGCTTTTTATTTTTAAACAGAATAGCTTCCAAGTAGCCAATTATCTCAAGGGAGTGAAAATAAGAGCTCTAAGTCTTCGAGTAACCCATATTGTAAATTCATTCAGTTACTGACCTATGTCTTATCAGAGTATAAACAATCAAGGAAAAATAAACACACAAAGCTTTCACAAGAACAGAATTCACTGGAAATCCCCTCTTCCAAGGGTATCTGGCACATGCAGTGTAACTTAGCTGTCTGTGGAAACATCCAGACCTCTGAATAAGCAGGAGAGCAATACACATTTCCAAAACAAGTAAAATACAAATGAATTCAGAAACAAATGGATGCATTTTTATTGCCCAACTCCATCTGGTCTCTCTACCTGAGCATCTCACTACCTTTAAGTGGAAAATTTAAGCCAATGGACTGTGGTCCTCCACCTATGCTGTCAGCCAGCAAGATTTCTTCAGATCTCCAATCCCATTATTCTGTTTCTAACCACAACCTGAGGCAGTGCACACAGATGTATCCCCCATTGACTCTACCCAGCTGAGACTCAACCCTATTTCTTTTCATCTTCAGCGACCCAAACAGTTTGAGGAAAAAAAGATTTTAAGATACATACATACATATCCATCAGAGCACACTTACTTTATACTGCATCTCCTTCAAACTGCAGCCATCTTTATAACAGAAGTCAAGCAATACATTCAATCTGCTAAAACACACATGACCTCACACTAAAAATGACTGCAGAATGTTTAGTTATTCTGAAGCCTCCACTGAACTCTATTTATTTCCATTTCCTGCCCACTTTAATGTACTTCAGTGGTCCGCAGTAAAGTTAAAGCAATAGGTGTCTGTCATAAAGATGAATAGTGCTATTGGAATGCATAATACAGTGGAAAGAGGAAATGAGAGCAATCTGGTTTATTTACATCTCAGACTCCCATCAGCACCTCAACCCAACTCCCAATGGTTTCAGGGGCCTTTCCTGTTATCTTCTGTATAGTCCCCTGCAATGATTTGGCTTTTAACCTCCCAGAACCAGAGGGTATGAGCTGATCTCTGAGATCGGCGTTTGTGAGCCAGCAGAGTACGGCAGCAAACAGCCACACAGTGTGCTTAGTGCAAAGAAAACAAAATAAAGGTAGTGCTTGTGATTTAAAATAATTAAAGACACACACAAAACAAAAGACCCCAAAGAGATCTCCTATCACATTTAAATTTAGATCAACACACAGGAACCTGACTACTTCTGAAAAATAGTAATTACTGTATTACAAAATATTACTTTTAATCTCCTTTCTTTACGATCTAATTAAACAGATATTTTACTTGCCTTTGGAAAATGTTTTTCTTAATTTGATTCAATTTTAACATTCTGTGTATTCTATAAACTACACATCCAAACTAGTATGTAATTTTGTGCTTATTTTTAATAGTGTATGACTTCATTTAAAAATGATTACTTTTAATTTGCATGTTTATTGTTGGTTTTAAGTAATCCTTTAATTTTCCCTCTTGGGTCTGTGGCTTACTGTAACTTCACAATGCAAATTCAGAACTGATTTTGTTCATATGAAAACAGTCTTCCAACACCCATTGTGTTTTTCTTTTTCTTTATAAACCTTCATCATAGTATTATCATTTATCACAGCAGTGAGCATTTGGGGAAACAGTTGCATGCTCATCATCATACAGCACTTACAAACTTTTGATAGAATTAACACATTTTAAAAATATAAGTAGTTTTTCTTTCTTTTTTTTTTTTTTTTTTGAAACTGGAGAGTAAATTTTGGTTAGCCTGCAATGCAAGCATGTCTACTCCGACCACAGAAACTCTTAGGCTCTATTAGAAGCCACAACTTTTCCTCTTTTGCCTTTTTTTTTTAAAAAAAAAAAAAAAAAACTTAAACTATATGCTCATGAAAAGTGTCATTCTGACTATTCTGGAAATTGATGCTCTGAAGGCTTCATCACATTGAATGATACCTACTCCACAGACAGTCTGAGTTCAGTCAACCTTTGCCAGTAATACTGTATCTCTGAATTTCAGCATAGGCATGAAAATCTGAGCAGCATCTACCACACAGAAAACATGCTGCCTTGTCAAAACGCCTCAGAAACATTCTCTCTTGATATCATTTTACTCAAAACAAAAGGCTCTTTCTACTGTTACATCTATTCAGACATCATCCCCTGTTTTCAGAACCAGATCGCAATGGCAATTCTTGTGAGACAGACTCCTTCACTGATGAACTGGCCGGAGACCAGCATCCCAGTCCAGACAGCCCAGTGGACCAGGAGAGGAGTTAACTCTCCAGATGAGATCTTCAGCACATTTAAGTGATTGTAACCGCATTTGTCTCAGGAGAAGCATGCCCATTTGTATCAGACAGACCTTTAATGTAGGATTTCAGAAACGTCTGGACCCCAGCCTCCGTGAAAGCAATATTGGCTTTGAAATACTGGATGGGGAAAAAATGCTTGGAGCACTCAGGACATCTGTATACTAACCCTAAAACTGTTTCAGTCCAACCATCTGAATCCAATTAAAAGAACGCTCAGCAGCAGAAGTTAGGGAGTGGACACATCTTCCAAATGAACATCATTAGCATAATGCTGATTTAAAATCAACTATGAAAACCAGTGCTTGGCATTGGATCACACCCTCTTAGTGTCTCTTTCACTTGCTCATTTTATCAATTATTTGTTGGGTAAATGAATACTTGAGGACCATACAGAAACGATTTAGCTTTCAGAATGGAAGGGCTGCCCATTGTGTATTCCTCCTGCAAGCTACAAATTGCTGCATATAGTGTATAGTTAGCACACCAGGCAGTCTGTCTTCAGAAACAAAGTGCAGTACACTTCTTCTTCATCTTAATTAAAATGCCACTGCTTCAGTTTAACTGTTTCATGAAAAACTGACTCGTTGGCTGAAAATAATTGGGTTTACATCTGAATTTAAGCAGTACTGCAGTGGTTTAGAGCTTTCCCTTTTTCTCCTTGCTTGGACTTAATCAAGAAAACAAAAGCAAAGAAACTTCTGGGCAGAGCTGAACAGGATCACCAGAAAAGGAAGGATGAAGTATACTTCCACTCCTCAGCCACAAGCAGGCCATACACTACCTTGAAGAGTCTGCTCGAGAACCTTTGCTTACTTGGTGGCACTTTAGCAAGACACCACATCTCACCCCAGCCTATTCACCCTACAGCAGCTCTTTAAGATGGATTCTACATTTTCATTACTTTTCAGGAGAGGGATTTCAGCAAGTAAATTCAAAAACTTGCCATCAGCTATCTGTTGGGAAGTGGAGCCCTGGTGCCTCCCATATCTCTGTATTTTGATGAAAACAAGGTCCATGGTTCTCAATTGTTTTCAACTAAGATGCTGGTACATAGCAGTAAGTGACCCCATTCTGCTGGCCCCATCTTGCATAAGAAAGTAGAAATGTTGACAACAGGATGGCATGAGAAAGACGAATCTATAAGCATCTTCAGGCTTATCTGTCCAAATGCTTCTAAAGACTCTTTCATGAGAGCACTTCACAACACCTTCAAAAGACGTGCTCAGTACACCCATTGCTCTTCTAACACTGAGACATTTCTACCAGGTTTTCAGGAATAGCAAATAACCACACACACAAAAATAAAAGCATGGTTTTCTCTGAATATCTCAAAAAAGACATAGGGATGGAGATACCAAAAACTCAAGTGTATACACTGAACAAAGAATGATAAGATTTAGTTTTTTAAAGAGCTCTTGAAAACTTTAAATACCCGTGTTCTATGGCTGTACTTTATTTACATGTTTCTCCTTTATCAACAGTTTCTTTAGACAAAAAGTTTAGCACCTGCTACATTGTGGACCATGAGACAGACAGTAGCAGTGTCACAGTAAGACACTGGAAAATACATAGAACAGGATTAGTAGTAGCAGGAGTGAGGTTATTAGGAGTAAGGTACTGTTGTTGCTGCTTTTGTTGATCTTACTGTTCTCCAACAGCTCCTAGCTGAATGTTATTAGATAATTATCCACAACTTACTTCTAACACAAGCCTTACAGTGGCTATACTGTGCTGTAAACACAAAAGCATGTATTCAGCCTTGTACATTTAAAACCTGAGAGGACCACTGAAAGGCACTGTACACTCTCTGCACAACCTAAATAACAAGCCAGAAATTGCCTTTTTTTTATTTCACTCTCCCCTCAGCCCAGCAGGGCAACAATACCCAATTAATGCCCACCTGTAATACTTACGGCAGCAAGGGTGAGAAGTCCAAGCGAGGTCCTGCAAAACCTGAAGGATGGTTGTGCAACCCCTCCCCACACAGAGGGCTGGTATAATCAAAGAGCAACTCCCTCTGCCTAAAGTCTCTCTTCTACAAACATAAATCAACACATTTATACCCACAAGTAGACCAATAACCACTCTATCCATACTCAGAGCATCTTGAAAGACAAGTTAATATGGTTTATAAGCTGTTATAACATGAGATATGAACACATTAAAATACACATACATGTAGACATGCCCATAGATGGCTGGCTAAAGTACCTCTGTAAACTCTTTCAGGCTCCTCACAAACAAAGCCTTATCTCCCAAGACACAGAAGCAATCAGACACCTGGCAACAACTTTCAACACTCTTCAAGCCAGATCCCATTAAAACAGGCAACTAAGAGATGAAAAACTCTAGCTCACCCTACCAGTCACGCTTACAGGGCTCTTAAACATTTATGGTATCTAATGTCACTTCCAAAGAAATTCCACAAATATAGACAATGTTTAACATCACAGGATACATTTATGCTCCCATTCAATTGAAGGTACAGCATAATAGGATGTTTTTATTCTAATTTGTGTTCTGAAACATTTGGAAGAGAAGCTTTATCATCCCATGATGGAAAAGGCCAACTACAGAGTAGGAAAGGTTTATTTTAAGAAGAGAAATTACAGCTCCAGTGAGACCTGGGCCCTAAGGAAAGCCATGACAACATTTCTCTCCTTCTAAATTCATGTATCCCCTTTCCTAATTTCAAATCAACAACAAACACTGCTTCACCAACATGTTTTTCCATTTCATAATGGCAGCTGGCTTTTTTAAATATGTTAACAGCAAAAGGAAGACCCCAGATAACATTGGTTCATTACTTGATGAGGATGGTCACCTCACAAACAGGGAGGTAGATAAAGCAGAACATTTAATGCCTTCTTTACCCCGTCTTCAACATTGATGAGCCCTGAGATGGAGGAGCGAGACTGTGATAATAACCAACTCCCAGCCAACCCTGAACTTGTGTGGGATTTGCTGTTCCAACTGGATACATACAAGTCTATGGGGACTGATGGGATTCATACCAAGGTACTTAAAGGGCTGGCTGATGTCATCACAAGACCTCTCTCAATTATTTTATTTTTAAACAGTCTTGAGAATCTGGAGAGATACCGATCAACTGGAAGCTGACAAATGTCGTTCCAATTTTCAAGAAGAGCAAGAAAAAAGATTCTGGTAATTACAGGCCTCTCAGTCACACTTCAGTGCCTGGTAAAATTATGGAGATTATTCTGGCAGTTACCAAAAACCACCTGAAAGTCAATGCAGTCATTGGTAACAGCCAACACTGGTTCACGAGGGGAAAGTTCTGTTTAACAAATTAATTTCCTTTTATGATAAGATCACCCACCTAGTTGGCCAAGGGAAACCAACTGATGTAATTATCTTGGATTTCAGCAAATCTTTTGATACTGTTTCTTGCAGTATCCTTCTGGACAAAATATCCAGCAAACAGAAAAATACATAATGTGATGGGTGAACAGGTTGGCTTCAAATGGTTACAGTAAACAAGATTACATCAGGCCGGCAGCCAGTCACTAGTGGAGTTCCACATGGCTCCATCTTAGGGACAGTTCTCTTCAATGACTTGGGTGCAAGACAAAGGTATACCAAGTAAATCTGCAGATGACACTAAATTAGGAGGAGCTGTTGACTCCTTCTAGGGTAGAAAGGTCTTGCAGAGATACCTTGACAAATTAAAGGGCTGGCCAGTCAAACATACAAAGTTTAACAAAAACAAGCGCTGGATTCTGCACCTTCAATCCTGGATAACTGTACAGATCAGAGGCTGGAGAGTAGCTCCATGAAAAGAGATCTGGTGGTTCTGCTCAACAGCAAGTTGCACATGAACCAGCAGCGTGCCCTGGCAGCCAGAAGGGCCAACTCTACCCTGGGGAGCATCAGGCACAGCACTGCTGGCCGGGCGAGGGGAGGGACTGGCCTGCTCTGAGCCGGTGTGGCCTCATTTCCAGCACTGTGGGCAGTCTAGGGCACCATAAAATATAAAATAAGACACAAAACTATTAGAGAGTGCCAAAAAGAGGGCTACAGAGACAGTGAAGGGTCTGGAGGGGTGGATGTGTAAGGAGCAGATAAGGCCCCTTGGTTTGTTCAGCCCTGAGCAGAGCAGGCTGAGGGGAGGCCTCATGGCAGCCTGCAGCTCCCTCACGAGGGGAGCGGAGGGGCAGGCGCTGAGCTCTGCTCTCTGGGGACAGTGACAGGACCCGAGGGAACGGCATAGAGCTGGGACAGGGGAGGGATAGGCTGGGTACTAGGGAAAGGTTCTGCACCCAGGGGGTGGTCAAGCAGTTGGACAGGCTCCCCAAGGCAGTGATCACAACAGGGAGCCTGTCAGAGCTCAAGAAGCATTTGGACACCACTCTCAGACACGTGGGCTGATTTTTGGGCAGTCCTGTGCACAGCCAAGAGTTGGACTCAATGATCCTTGTGGGTCCCTTCCAATTGAGGATATTGTATAATTCTATAACGTGAACCTGAAGTGCATGTTTGCAGTTGCTGGGTGGTGAGTTAAATTTATGTGCGAATTTCCCCTTCATTTTAAAATCAAGTTTTGTGGCAATAGATAACATATCAAATTTGCAGTAAATCACCAGAAAAACACCATACATGCCACCCAGGGTGCCTTATTATTACGATTACTGAT
The DNA here is from genome assembly GCA_011075105.1 of Heteronetta atricapilla. NCBI lineage: Eukaryota > Metazoa > Chordata > Aves > Anseriformes > Anatidae > Heteronetta > Heteronetta atricapilla. Next base: position 54,526,560 of record CM021735.1, on the reverse strand, counting down.
GTAAATACACATTTAAAACCAGAAAATTGTGTATAATCATCCCTTGCTAACATCCTTATAAAATTTGACAGCTAGTCAAACAGCTCCAATTGTGGACAGTGTTGAAGCAGTTCTACAGATCATTAGAGCTTAAGGCTGGTGAAGATAACCATCTTGTCTGGCCTCCTGCACATCACAGCCCTGATAATTTCAACCAGAAGAAGCAATGACCCTGATAGGCCCATTTAATGTAAATAGGAACTTCAGTGTTTTAAGAAATGTTCACTTTTACTTGAGCCTACACATTTCTCAAAGCCACGGTACTTCTGAAAGAATCATGTTTTCAAAGTACTATGAATAAAAACATACCATCAAGCAGGCAGCAACAGCACTTGAGATGATGTAAATCCTGAGCTGACACATGCTGTTCTTTGCTCCTGCAATAGTTTATATCAGCGAGGCCAGAAACTTTACTCCATATAATCAAGTTGAGAAATCTGAGTGGTTGTCTCCAGGACGCCAAGCTTAGGAGAGAGCACCATCCCAAACACCAGCTGTGTACTGGTAATATTTGATTTACCCTTGCAACTCTAGTCTCAGAGAAATCTATCACACAGGATATGCTCAAAAATGTGTTTTACTTCACAGGACTGATGCTGTGATTCACAGGAAAAACCTGCACAGAAGGCACAGACTGGGCTGTTACTGCTCCAGCTTCAATCAGCATTCAATGAAATAAATTAACATCATCATATCATGGAAGTCCCTGCACAAGGAACTTAGGCAAGATGTATTCAAGACCACAATCTCAGGAGCAATTCATCAGAATCAAAGGTAAGCCAAAAAAATAAATAAATGAAAATGGGGCCAGCTAGAATAACAAAGCAGCACGGCCAAGGCAGCAGCCACATGACAGCCAGAGGCATCTCCAGAGCAATCAGAACAACTGCCCGCAGCTCTTGCCAATGAGCCAGATGCTGCTGCTGGAAGAAGGCTTGTGTTGACATAAACTCAGAGATGCGAGATGCTTAACACCAAGAGCAATCAATCTTCACGATTACTATATGGCTGCCAAGCTTCGCTATTATGCCACAGACAGATGAAAACAAACTTCATACAACACAAGGAGATTCTACATGACATCAAACTTCCCCCTCCTCCTTACTCTTCTGAAAAAAAAAAAAAAGCAATTTGGGTGTAGCTATAAATGACCTGATGCTTTTCCTGAGTTAACAACAGAACCAGGAAAGAATATCGTTGGAACAGCCCACTACGCACACACTGCCAAAAAAACAATGAACTTAGCATACTGTATAGGAAATTCCTATCTTCCACACCAATTAGTGACCCAACAGTGATTGATTTTATAATCCCAAACTTGAATTACCAAGTAACTTCCTCTAGGGCCAACTTTCCATTACCCAACACGTGGAAAACTGCATGCAATCAGTGCACTACGAAAACCAAGGAAAGATAAGTGCTATTTAAACCCCAACTCTACTGTGCCTCCACATTCTTGTTTTCCTAAGGGAGATGCACTTTTGACAGTTACTTCCCTTCCCTGCCCTTACATCCTATCTCCACCATACACCAGCTGGGCACTCAATCAAAACAGAAACAACAACAGGAACTAGCAGCTATTCATTACAATAGGATCAAAACATTTCTAAGCACTACTGTACCAAGTCACTGTCCTTGAAGACCCTGCTGCAATCCACTGCTTCCCTCCCATCACAGACACAGTTACTGAAAGTGGCTCCACTTCAACCTGAAGCACCACGTATTAAAAATCACAGCTTTTTAATCTGAATCCACTCAGCAGCAGGCAGTCACATGTCAGAACTGCAGGAGGCAATGAAACTGGACTGCAGAAAGGTGAGAAAATGAACTGGCCAACACCACAGGCTGATATATATCCTTTATTTTAATCAAGCTAACATTAGCTCCACTCTATAAAACCAGAATTGCACTGCACACTAACTACCAGTGTAATCACAGCAACAGCACCACAATATGATTACTGGACACTAATTATATCTTATAAAGAGTTAAAGACAATCAACTACATGTAATCAGGATTTATATGCAGTTTTCCACTGACCTGGAAACAGCTTCATACATTAATAACCTAACGTTACTGCCAGGAACAAAGTAAACAGTTACATCTACATGACAAACTACATGGAGCACAAGAGCCAGATGTTGCTTCCCTGATGAAAGGACCCAATTATTTAATTCCTAGGAAAAGATTTTCTCTCTTTATTCCATCAATACATAATATTGCTCATAAAATTCCCAGTCCTGGCCCCAGGGCCTGGCCTGGGTCCAAATCTGCAGTACTGCACAAGAACATGACCAAGGGTCTTCTCTTCATACCATATATTTGCTTCTGGGCTTAAAGCACAGGGCAGCTGCAAACAACCTTGGACCACGTTCACATCTCCCCATTCCATCCACAACAGCATAGTCTCCATAGGAGCATCCAAGAGACTGCACTGCCTCTCACACCCCTCCAAGATGGCCAGACCTCCATGGGTGAGTGTTACAGGCAATGCTGGGGAGCTGCCACCACTCTCCATCACTGCTGCTGACCTCCAGCTCCCAGACATGAGGTCCCTTGGCCACCAACTTCACGGCTTCCCACTCCAAGCACCACTGAGAACTTCTTGTCTTCTACAAGCTGTTTTGGCCATACCCTTCTTGCCCGCTGTCATCCCAGATAACGGCAGCCATCATTTCTAACAGTCAGACACCCAACAGCCACCCCAAAATGCTCTGCCCTTGCTCTGGAGCTGAAGACAGAGCCATCCTGCCTATCACCAACCACCCCCTCCATGCCTGGCCTTACATCAGAGTGCTTACAGAGTCAACAAGGATAAATATTTACACATTGGTCACATTCAGAGGCCCAGCTGGGTCTAGACCGCCTTGTGTCAAACTCGCAACTCTAAAACGTTTAATGAGTTTACCAAAATCACAAGTCACACGGAGCTCTGCACGCCAAGCCATTCAGCAGTTCTGCAGACTGTACTTCGTAAAGTGCAATTGAAGAAGCACACCCTTCTGCAAGGTTATTCTGAGGTTGTTGCTAGATAACATACCCAGATTCAGCCCCAAAATACTGTATGTAAGTTCCTGAGCAAGACACAACAGATAGAACCACTTAATAAACATATCCATTAACTAGGAAACATCCCTGCAGCAATTAAAACTTTGCTAAGTACTACAATGTACACCTGGTTATTGCTCTGACATCTGCTTCAGTTTCTGGGTGTTTCTAAGTTGGACCAAAGAGAAAGATAACAGTTTATGAACATATCATGACAAAAAAAAAGACAACATTACTGTTAACTGCTCATGAAAAGTGGCATAAAGAACACAAACAAACCATGTGTACTGTTTGAAATGCATAAAAGTGGTATTTTATAATGAACTATATATAACCAAATGGTGTTTATCCTACTGCTGAAAAAGAGTAATTTTATTCTGATCTAAGGATCCCTTCGTAAAATGATAGAAAATTCAGAGTCAAAAGAATCACAGTTGTGCTGAGCACATTTTGAGGCATATGGCAATTTTATAATGGTCATTGGGGATGAAGAGCTAAAATTCTGTTGCGTACTGAATTTAAGACATTTCATATAAAATTGCACATGTCAGGAAACAAATAAATTGTTAACTGTGCAACCTCATAACATTATAGGCAGATTTACATATGTTAAATAGTGGCTATCTCAAAATACCAAAGTTGTTTTCAGTCCAAGGACCCAATTACTTTATAAAGGGTCCAAATAAATCAAGACAATTGTCTGAAGGCATCATTAAAACACGTCTAATGAGATCCTTCTAAACTTTATACAGTTTGAGTTACCTCAACATCATGCAGCTACAATACGCAACCCAATGTTCCCAAGTAAATGCCCTGATTACTATTGTAAGTCTGTCATTTAAATAGTTCCTTCCTGTTTAAAACGTAGAGAGCCAAATGCGTTTTCCCACCACTAAGCATTGTGTAAGACTCCTTTCTCTTCCAGAAAGCTGTCTGAAGATGGATGAGCTTCCAAACTGATACCATTTTTAATTACGCGTTTTTCTCTCATTACTAATTTCCTAAACATGTCTCTAATCTCACAATGAAATCTGAGTGCAGTAGGTGTATCCACATACATCATGCTCTAGAAAATTAATATGAGATAATGATCAGGACTGCCATCACAACATAACCTGAAACAAGCAAGATACACTAGAGGTGATACATGCTCATTAGACTCGGATCTCAAGTGTTTCTGGAAAGCAGCTGTTCATGGACAGTTTCCCTCCCTCCTACATCCTGGAGCCAGTAATGCAGTTACTGGGGTCCCAGGGGAGGGAGAGGCTGCAAGTACAAATTACAAAGCAACTTTTCCTAGACACTCCACCAGTCAGTTTCAGGCTTGTGGCACCCAATGCCTATTCATTCCTTCACTGCCTTAGCCTAAATACTCCATCAAGAACCATCATTCACATCAGGGAGTCATGACCGCCTGCTCCTATACAGAAGATGTAAGCAGGCAGCCCAGCTCCCTCCCACCATCAGGGAGGAGCTCTCCATACCTAGGACAAGGTTTCCTGGTGGGCTCATCCTTTCCAGGAAAGTGCAGAAAGCACTGATGGTAGCTGCACCCACCAACGAGGTGGGAAGGCACATGCCCATGAGTCAAAAGGAATCACAAAGGCAGCAGCTCTCTGCCTCAGGAGCTCTTTCAAGCAGGCAGAGATCAGGATTGCATACATAGCCATCAGCTTAGGTCAGCCAAGATCCATCCAACTACACACTCAGGCTTGCTCTCATTCCTCAGCTCTCTCTCTCACCACCTGGAAGGCATTGCACAGGTAAACATGTTGCAGTGTTTTCAACATTAAATCAACAGAGCAAGATGGCAACTTTTAGGGGAAAAAGAAAAGGAAAAGCCAAGGGCAGCTGTCACTGAGCTTTCTCCCCAGGTAAACACACTGCAAACCAAATTCTTAGGGGAGCAAGGCTTTTAGCACATCCACTGCCTTCTCTTCAGCTGACATTCCCCAAATAAAAGAGGCAAATCCTAAGAACTATTCATAGCAGCTGACACTGAAGAAATAAAGCAAAAAAAAAAAAAAAAAAAAAAAAAAAGATAAATCACCAGTATTTAAATAAGCTTATAACCTCTAAGTGATCTTAAGATATGCCACAAGTATGACTTTGCCTACTTCCTCAAGTAAAGGCATCGCCTGTTTCACAGTCAAAAATATAAAGGTACAGAGAGATTGGCACTATAGTTGAAGTGTATGCACCAGAGTAAGGCACATTAAAAAATGATGCAATATAAAGAACACCAACTACACAGGTCTGGTTTATGTAGGCAACTCACTACTATGTAATTGCACGCTGAGAAAAATGTGTATGTGAAATGGGTAAATACATCTAAATCTGTACTGCTAGTTGACTTGCCCTAGCCCCTAGGGAAGTCCATAGCACAGACGGTGACAGTAGGCTGGAGTTAGGATGTTCTACTGTGCTCACACAAGCTGCTACAGAATCTGGCTCAAGAAAAACCATACACAGTTTTATGTTTTCTTCTAAAAACAAAAAAGTCAGTTTCCCAAAACTTCTACCAAAATCTCATCCTGTTTTTCTATTTACTGACCAAGATCAAAAGATCTAAATCCAGCTTTGACTTCCTGAAGAACCTGGTGAAATTTGCCCTCCTACAAAAATGCTTCTTGAAAACAAACACTTTTCTCCTATTAAACTTCCGTCAGCGAAGGGAAGAAAAGCCCCCATTCTCTGTTTCCCCCAGTGTCTTGAAAGGCACATGAAGAGGTACAAACCCAATGTTCTGCCAGAGCTTCTCTGTGCGCCACCCACCCCGCCACTGGAACTGAAATCAGACTCGTGATAACACGCAGCGCTGAGCTGCACAACATGCCCCTCCACCTCAGACAGGAATTAACTGACCGCTGAGGTCAAAGCAAGCCTTTAAAATAACTTTGCTGGGTTATGACTGGGCTCCCACCTCTTTTTTAATTCTCATTTGCAATTGCTGACAACTCCTTTACAACCAGAGGGACAGGTTCTCTGTAAGAAGCTGTTTTGACGGCTGCGGCTCACGTCTTAATCCACAGACTGAAGCAGGTCAGATTATCTACACATATCAGAGTCAACATTATGCTTTATAAGCTATTTTTCTGCTTCAGTAAGGAGTAAGCACGTTTTTATTTCTTACTGTGTTTACCCATTACCTCACCAAGCAGCATTATTGTTAGTCTTTCTGAGGCTCTCCTAGAATAGGAACATATAAAACAGGATTTCCTCCAGCTCTGCATACCTACTTACTCCAGAGTCATTAATGACACAGGACTGGATTGAACAAAGACTTAACATCAAACGAGCACTCAAAACAGCTGGGAACAAAAATATATCTGCCTAAAACACTGCATCTCTGCTTTGTCTTAAAAAAAAAAAAAAGGTGCCAAGGAGGCACAAATTTGCTTTTAAGACCACTTTTACAGGAATGTTCTCATGAGAAAAATGGAAGAGCTAAACACTTGCATGTGGGACACATTTACATATCCCCATAGATTCCAAATTAAATTTATTGCAGCTTTTACAAAGCAGGCTGCACAAATAGTACTAGAGATTAGAAGTGACTTCACTGCCATCAAAAGGCTCTCTGCAGATGGGACAACAGAAAAGATTCAGTCCTGCACAAGGAGCCTCCAAAGGCCCAGAACAACTGCATATCATCTTCCATGTGCCTACAAGAGACCGCTGGAATATCCAAAGCTAGGTAGCACTGCTCTACTCTGAGATTTTAAAAGATCTCTAACCAACATCTTAAGGAAAAGGTATTGATGTGTATTTGTAAGAAAAAAATACAAGCGGTATTGTCCCAGGATTTGCAGAAGTTAATTCCTCAGGTGGTTACCACATTAGGGTTTTGGAAGGGGTTGTTTATCTCCACGACACTGTCCCCTGACAGAATGTGACTCCCAGCAGAGCTGGTGACACATGGTGACACGTTCCCCATCCATTGCACCGCAGGACACACCACTGACAGCCCAACACTGAAAAGCAGCTCCCTTCTCCTTTACTATCCCATTGTTCTCCAGATAAACATGCTATGGGCACTCAGGTGTATGCTTTCAGAAGCTGCCCTGCAAGCACATCTCCCCTGAAGATTCACAGAAATTTGGAAGAAAATTACAGGCAAGTGACAAAAAAAGAGGCTAAAGACTGACCATATAATTAACCTATAAAGGCCTCAGATGCTAGGACATGGAAGAAATAATCCAAAAGCTACAAAGATACTGCTTGGGCTCAGTGCTGAGCATCCAAAATTTCCTTGGCAGTCTCTTAAAGACCTCCACACTGATGGTGTACACAAGAGTAGGGGCAGCCAGCAGGCTGGGAGAAGCACACACATGATGCAAAGATACAAGGAGAAACATTGCTGCTCTATTTAATGCTATCAGCTCCTGCCCGCCTGAGGACATTTCCTACCTCTACCTACAAACAGCTTCCAAACCATTAAGTAAACAGTCTTTGAAGATAACGAAGCTTATTCTAATCTCAGTGATGACACTCCTGCATTGTGCTCAGCTGAGATACAAGGCTCTGGGTTAACTCCTCGGTAAGATCCAGATTATCTTAACTCTTTGCTCTTGCACAGACTTAAAGGATCTTGTCAAGGCATAGAAAAAGGCAGATTTTTCACTCCGTAGATCTACATTTTTTCTTGTTGAACAATCAGACATTTTTCAGCTCACTCCTTTATATGTGGATAAGCCTCTTCTGTAGCCTTATGCTTAAATGAGGTGAGCTTCTGTACCAGACCTTTCACTGCTTCCACAGAAAGCAGGACTACAGCCTTCAGAAAGGACAGGAGATGCCCTGGCCTACTTCCCAACATCAGCAAACAGGGCTGTTGTTCACTGACAAAAGGAAAGAAAATCAGATCAAACCTGGGCTAGCGAGAGGAACTGACATAAAAACTACAAAAAGAAAATACAGAAAAGTAAAAGATTTTCCAAAGCATCATCAGAATAATGCTTTTGTATTCTCGCTTGTGTTCACTTCCCAGGGTCAAGTGTTTACCTCTACTCTGCATTGCAGTTTTTTACCTGTCTACTTTTCATTGCACCCAATCCTACAAGCATCAAGCCCTCCTACAGTAATAAAAAGCCCAGTGAAGAACTTGAGGTGGGTCAGAAAAGCCAACCCTGCACATAACACATCTTCCATGTCATCAAAAGACTTCACAGTAGGATGCCGCAACCCAGCTAAATTCTTAAGAGCAGAAATCAGCGTTGTTTTGCTCTTTAGGAGCAGTCATGAGCAGAATAATAAAAGAATATAGAGCACAAATCTGAGAAAAGGGGCTCAGATACCATAACGCTGGCACAGCATAAACTGTTCATGTGTCCTTTTACTGCCTTCCCAAAGGCAACACCGCTAGACACCCCCCTCTTACTTCAGCTGCTTTCAAATGCCACCAGTTGGGCTGAATATTCATGCACAGCATCAGTACAAAGGCAAAGATCTATTGGAAAGTTTGTGTATTATCAGCCTGAGATGTTTGCCTCTCAGATGAGCTGCTGTTAGATTTGGATAAGCAATGTCTGAGTCATTACTGTCTGTCCCCAATGCAAGTAATCATATTCCCCCTGAACAGAAAAATGAAGAGGATGTGCTGGTAAAGAGGATGTAGAGAAACTAATTTGAAATAAACGCATTGATCCACTGCTGTTTCACTGGTGTCAATCAACTGAAACCACACAGCGCCAACAGGCTTCATTTTCCACCTGTTAACACAGGTTTCCAATTCCACTTTCAAGAAATGAACCACAATGCAAGCTGCTGTTGAATGAGAATCCACTGCTGCATGTAACTGAAGACAGACAGAAGTAGAGAGAATACAGCCTGAGTCAGGACTACTGAAGACGCTCTTCCCTAAACCTAGCCGTGGCTTCACAAAGGGTTGTTAGCAAAGACATGACTTTCCACTGCCAAACAGCCCTGAGGGAGCTAGTAAATGCATAAGCTGAGGGCAGGGTGCTGCTACTGCTGAAAGAACTTGCAAATGCCAAGCACAAAGTCCACCCTGCAGTGCAAAAGTGCAGCAAAGAAACCCATTCACAGCCTGGGATTCACAGGTACAACATACCAGGCTGAGAAATCCTAAATCACACAAAGATTTTCTAATAGTTAAGCTCTTTGTTGGTGTCTAGAATTTTAAACTGGAATAAAATGTAACTTCATCAGAGGTCAGTCAAGCAGCAGTAAGAATGCAGAAGGTGGCAGGTTAAAGCATCTCATATTTATAAGAGTATAAGCATGAAATTCAGAAAGGGCCCCCAGGGATCCCAATGCAAGACATGAAGGTGTAATTAAAAACCATAAATCCATCAAATGAAAAATATGTAAACTTAATACATTAACTCATATATTTTTCTTTCCCAATCACATTTGTCTTACTCTACACTCCTTTGGAGCCTACAAATAAAAAAATTAACAATATCAGAAGAAATATTTCTTAATATGTGGAACGTGAATATCAATAATGAATGCTTTTTATTTTATTCTTACAGGTAATTGCTTAAGGAAGCACTCTCAGCAGACTGCTGAGACTCTGTGTATTATAAATTACTTCAACTATATCTCCTGTTTACAAAACCCACAAATGGACAATATCTTACAGAGCTTCCATGCCACTCAATCATTCACACAAAATTACCCTCGTGGAGCTTGTTGGAGGAATGTCAAATGTACCCCTTCTTTGCATTAAAATCTTCAGAAGACAGCAGACCAGCTCACTTCTGCATTCACAGTTACACAAGCTACACTAAGATATGAACAATTTAACTGGAGAGTCTGGGTTTAGCTTTATATTTAATTGCAAGCTACAGGCAAAATAGTTACAGGCCAAATCCTGGCCTGTGTTTCACCCACAGAATAGTTTTCAAGATAGCTTACAAAAGCTCTGCCAACACCGGTAGTTCTTATTAAGGCTAAGACATCTCTCAAAGTGGTATTTGGGACAAACCAGCCCTCCCATCTACCCACCCACCAGTAAAGGAGCACTGGCGTTGCCCTGAAGTGACAGTGGCAAACACACTTGTGCCTTGCCTCATCCTTCAAAAGCCACTTTGGATGTCTACTGGGATTCTTACACATCTTGTCGGACATATTGTAGGGCTTGATTTCTCATCATTAATGACTGCTTCCATGGGACCAGATGGCCTGGGCCAAACAGGTATGGGAACACCTCTCTTCCTCACAGCACACCCAGCACTAGGGCATACACCTGAGGATTATGTGTTGACTACATCAGAGATCCAGCTTGGTTTCCTCTCTGTTACTGGAGCATCAGTTCTCACAATGGAAGAAGATAAGTCCCCACACATGCTCAGCACAAAAGTGATGCATTATCACAATGTGGCTAACACTTCTTAAATAATACCCGGGTCAGCCAAACTTCCCTTTTCCTAATGCTCAACACTCACTTTTACTAAATCCAGGCCAAAGCACCAACACAACTCTGCTGCTTTAACACAGAGCCCAACACTGGAAGTGTTTGGCATGCTGCGGTGGTTTTACCCTGCTGGGCAGCTGAGCTCCACAACTGCTCTCTCACACCCACTCCTCAAAGGGAAAGGGGAGACAATACGATGGGAAGGGTTCAGCAAGGGAGATAAGCGCAGGGAGCTCACCTACCAGTTATCATCACATGCAAAACTGACTTAGCATAGATTAATGTAGTTTATTGCCTATCACTAGCAGACTAGAACAGTGAGAAAAGAAAAGCAAGCTACAAACACCTTCTCCCCATCGACCCTCTTCCACCTCCTCCCCCCGAGCAGTGCAGAGGAACAGGGAATGGGGGCTGCAGTCAGTCCCTGAGGCTTCATCTCCACCGCTCCTTCATGGTCACTCTCTGCCCCTGCTCCACGCAGGGTCCTTCCCACGGGATGCTGCGGGGGCTGCCCACAGGCAGCAGCTTTTCAAGAACTGCTTTCACACAGCTCTGTACCATGGGGTCCATCCCCCACGGGTGGCAGCTCCCCCCCAGGCCCCCCGCTCCTGCATGGGCTCCTCTCTATGGGCTGCAGCTCCTGCCCATGGCCTGCTCCTGCGGGGGCTCTCCATGGGCCGCAGCCTCCTCCAGGCCACATCCACCTGCTCCACCAGGGGCTCCTCCACGGGCTGCAGGGTGGAGATCTGCTCCATGTGGGACCCATGGGCTGCAGAGGGACAGCCTGCTCCACCAGGGGCCCCTCCACAGGCTGTAGGGGAACTGCTGCTGGGTGCCTGGAGCACCTCCTGCCCTTCTGCTGCACTAACCTTGGGGTCTGCAAGGCTGGATCTCACTCCTCCCTCCCAGCTGCAGTTGCACAGCAGTTTTTTTTCCCCTTTCTTCAATCTGCTCTCCCAGAGACCCAACCAGCATCGCTCACTGGCTCAGATCTGGCCAGCAGTGGGTCCCTTTTGGAGCCAGCTCTGATGTGACATAGGGCAGCTGCTGGACTCTGCTCAGAGGCCACCCCTGCTACCAAAACCTGGTCACGTAAACTCAATACACATGCTCTTCACACTCATCCTAAGCAGACTCTCCACATGGAAAGCAAAATCCCCCTTGTTCCGGCTGCCATGGATTAGCTTGCTCAACTATTTTCCTGCTCTTTCTTCAACCATTTAGATGTCAAGAGCTCTGGCATCATCAGTCAAGCTTTACCTACTGAACGCAGGCCAGATCCATCCAACTTCTGCTGACTATTTATTGCAGCTGAAAATCATTTACTTTCCTGAAACAGGCCATGTGGGATGCTCCCAGTCTGGGCTGGTGACTGGTTGCCCAGGCCTCTCAGCAGTCTTGGCTTCTGGAGCCGCTTCCACACCAGCATCAACCAAGGACTCCACAGACAAAGCACATTTATAAGGTTTGGCTCCCAGCCACTTTTCCTCTTGGGAACTGTGCCATTGTTTGCTATAGCCTGTCTGCAGCTGGGCAGTAGATACAAGCAGTTGCTTTTACACGACACACTCCAGACAATTTGGTGTTAAAGAGAGGGTCTGTTGCAACACCAGCATGTTCACCCAGCAGCACTCAATGAGGACCCAAGTGCTACCAAGGGAAGAGCTGAATGCTTTTACCACACTGAGCTGGAGAGATAGACCAGCTCCTCTACAGATGATCCAAAAGCAGTAATGGAATTGAAACAAGGATGGACAGAATTCCTAATCATATGAGCTACTTGCATGTCTTTGTATTCCAGGCAGCTGTGAGGACTGCCACATCCCAGTGAGTCCCAGGAGCCACAGTACAGTCTGGGGGTGACAAGAGCTCCCCTCTGCCCTCTTTTGGGATAGCAATTGGACACATACCACAGGTCAGTGTCACCATGCTGGACCACAGGCACCCCAGCAGGCTGATATCTGAACACAGAGTAGCACCACTCTGCTGAGGGCTGTGTGATGAACCTTGGGAACAGCCTCCACCTCTGAACTGCTCAGGAGCTAAGTAAGATACAAAAGCAGCAGGCAAACCCTGAAAAAACACACCTTTCTTTTCATGAAGTTACACAGAAGCTTTATGAAACTGCTAGGAAAAGCTAGGAAACCGCTGTATTCTGAGGCCCAGGAGGGTAGCAACAATGCCAAAAGGAGTAAATACTACCACACACAATGAAATAGGAACAGCATAAGGCAATGAAGCATACAATGCAAACTGAGTACATCTAACTTCTCAAATAACTCAAAGCACAAAGCCAAATGTTGCCCATTTACAGTATAACCAGCACTGATCAATCTACACACACTGACAGCAACACAAACTATGCTGTAACAAGTTGTACATTGTGGTAAAACGGGAAACACATTTAAACTTAATCTTTTGAAGGCTGTGAGAACTAGGACTAATACTTCACTTTCGCAGTTAATGCTGAAAGCCAGTCAATGCCCAGCCTAGCCAGAAGTATCGCATTTCAGCTTTGTACAGAACACTTCCCATCCTATTCACCCAGCAGCATAAAATCCCTCAGCAATAGCAGGGGAAGATTTGCTAAGAGCTAAATGAAAATTGATCATTTTCCCACAGCTGCCCAGCGTTTCCATCAATGCTGCACAGGTATTGACATATGGTAATGCTGGCCCAGCCCCAGCAGAAGCTCAGAGCAGCCTGCCAAATTCCAGGAATGCTGATCAAAGACTGATGTTAAGGCCTGACTCAGAAAGAAGGATAATTGGGTGCACCTAAGCCTTCTTTTTTCTCCTGAGCAGGTGCTGAGATTTTGCTGATTCACTCTACATTAGTGTGATGCACCCAACAGTCAGACTCTTAGTGACAAAACGAACATACAACGTCATAATGCTGCCTAAAATAGGTGGGCTTATTTATACCAGTAAACTTTTTTTTCCAAGATGAAAATGAAGACCTGCCAACTATGTCTTCATGCAGCTTCAAAGCAAAGAAGTTGGTCCAAAGAACTATGCACCAGAAGTGTGCTTTTACTTAAATTTATCCTAAGGAATATATTGCTTCTGCAAAGTGACATTGCCCCCAACCCTTTGCTTGGAATAATCATTTGAAGCTTTTCTCTTGGGTTTCTCTGTAAAGCTTTCCCTTTTATCCTCCCCATTTAAAAATAAAACATTTTAAATGAAAAGCTAATAAGTAACATACTTCGGCAGAAACTTAAACAGCAGCTGAAGCCACTGAAGGGTTCCCTGATTTCAGGACACACCACATTTCCCCAAAGCAACTTTCTCGTTTCATCATGGGGATGCACAGCACAGTATGCAGATAAGCCTCTGTCAGATACCATCGACAGCTCTCTAATCCAAGTTCCCTGAGTTGATCTGATACCTGCTACTTAAGCAGGCTCCACTTTGCCTGGATATCCTATGCAGCACCTTCAGTCCCTTTCCACAGCCTCAACACTCCCCTCCTGGAGAACTGGCAATTTTCAGGAGTCTCTGTTACTATCTACACAGATTACCTGAAGCCCCGGCTTTCTTTGTTCTTTCTGCTGCTGCAGAGACCCCCACCTCAAATCCCTCTCCCCTGCCCCTGTTGCAGCTGAACTTTCAGGTTGTATGTAAATCCACTGTTTTCTGTGTTTCTCTGTATTATGATGTATTCCTCCTTGTTACATGTATTACAGAAGCAGTCAGCCTCCCTAAGAACAACAGATGATGATGCTCAATGCTGTACCAGCCAACAGCAAGAGAGTCTTCTCCAAAAAAAGTTTTCATGAGAAACAGAAGATAGAAAAATTCTCTCTCTGCTGGACAAAGGGGAAATTAAGCACGTGTATATAAGCCATCTTGTCCAGATTTATACACAAAGGCGGTGACAGATCTAGGGATTACATTCAGGACTTACATCCCTATCCAGTGTCTGAACAACTCCTCCTGATGGCAAAGGCAGCGGGAGACCCGATCCTCATGAAAGTTAAGGCACAAGTTTTTCTCCTATTAGCCACTCATCTGAAATACTATACAAAATTAGTAAGCACATATAAAAGAAATTAGCCTGTTCCTGATCATGTGCATAGCCAGTTCACAGAGACAAGACACCTGTGTTCCTGAAGATACTTTCCATTCACGGATATACTGGAAATTTAAGTACAAAATAGTTATTCCAATGTTGTGAGTATAAAGTCAGAAGACAGGGAGACGAATTCAGACAAATCAAATTCCATAAATTTCCAGTAAATATATATATATATATATATTAAAATCAGGATATAATACTCCCAAATGACACACTTAATGTGAATAATACCCAAAAATACCCAGTTCATTAAGGCAATACAGTTTTGAGAAAGACAACACCATCATCACAGAAAAATCTTCCACAGGACACACATGCAGTTCCAAGTAGATTTTCCTCCTCTGCACCAGGTGGAACAAAATCTCCACTCACTTTTTACAACTTGTTCAGCTAGCTGAAAACCCAGGGACTAGCGGGCTCTTCCTCACATCAGCATCCTCACAGTGGAGAAAAAGGATTCAGACCCCACGGAGGGCAGCTACTGCAGGCTGACAGAAAGGCTGAGGTTGGCCGGTCCCTCTGGAGGCCACCTGGTCCAACCCCTGCTCAAGCAGGGCCACCCTGAGCAGGATGCCCAGGACCACATCCAGAGGGCTTTTGAAGATCTCCAAGGAGGGAGAATCAATGATAGGGTTCCCTGGCAGCAACCGTGTACATGGTGGGTGATCCTAGTCTTGGGAAAGACAAATCTGGTGGTTTCAGCTGTCCCCACTCCAACACCCTGCACTGTCAGGCCCAGAGGAGCAGCCACTCTCAGCTGCTGTGGGCCATAGGGGAGGCAGATGACTACTGCCTCCTACAACCTCCCCACGAAAGTCAGAGGCTGGGATCACTGTAGGTGGAAACTCTTGGCAAAAACAATAAAGCAGCGACTACATATTTCAACAGGTTCAAAGTAACCTCAGATGTTAGGAGCAGATGCTCTTTTCCACCCCCTGGGATTCTGAAATGGTTTAAGCGTTTCCTCCCTTTCCCCTAATAGGGCAGGGTACTGAAGGCATTAGCTGCATAGACCGCAGCAGTACTAATTACCCCCAGCTAGCCGGGAAACCGCAGTACCTCGAGCTAATTGCGCAATCCCCGCTCCCCCACTTCAGATCCCCCAGTGAGAAGAGGTCTGTCACCTCCGGCATCTGTACGGCGAGGTAATCCTGCTCACCTGTATTTTAAAAGGGCACGCTTGAAAATCCTTAGTGTCTAAAGTAAACTCATTACGATTAGTTTCCACAGCCTATCATGTGGCACGGGGACTGCTGCACTGGCTGAAGCAAGCGAAGGGCTCACGTCAACACATTTGACGTGGTGTTGTCACTAACCCCTTTATTAGGCTGCAAAACATACCTGCAATCCACATCTGAGCTCATAGCCTCAAGCACTCCACAGCCAAGTCTCTGCAAGAGTCTCTCACAAAATTAAATATTAAAAGTGCATCTCAAAAAAATGCCCTGTAGTTTCATATTTATTAACTGAGACCTTACTTTTCCACTTACGCATTTTTGAGATGTTAAATATAGAACATTTTAAAGTGCACTTAGTGCTTGTAAAGAGCCCTGAAAACTCAGTTCCACTACAGAGATATCTGTAAAAGGTGTGATTCTCCCACTCAGCATCCCTTATCCATGTCAAACCAGTAAGAGAAAGGCCTCCCATGGAAAGGAAAAACAGCCCTTATGTAACAGAGGGCTCTCGGATTCCAGGTGACCCTGCCACTCAACAGAAAGGGCTGACACATAAGTAGTGGGCATGGGAAGAAAAACTCCGCAAGAAGTCAGGGCTTGCTTTTCAAGGTTTAGGCATCTCCCATGCGCACCTCAACCATTGAGAGAAACATCCAGGTACTCCAAAAACCCTGCTCTTCCAGGGAGCCACGAGTTCGCAATGTCCTTGTACAGACACAAAACGCGCTGCCAGGCTCTTCTGTGAGCAGCACAGGCTCCTGGCTTCTGAAGTACACGAGTCCACACAGCAGTGAGGAGAGAGGTACCAGAGGTCAGGAATCACACAAGCTCTCCTTGCTCCCATTCCTGCTGACACCCTGCTGTCAGAGCAGCCAAGGCAGGAGTAGAAGCATACCTGGCTCCTGCACATCAGGACCACAGTCCTGAGCCTTGTCCTTTTCCAAAGCCTGCTTTTTTTCCTTGCCTGCTTTTCCAAAGCAATGAGAACAGCAATATTGTCCTTCCCCCCATCCTCCTTGATGCCAGCCCTCCTTAAATGCTTTTGAACCTGTCAGATGATCTGAAGTTGAGGGGAGAGACTCAGAGTAAGGGCCAACAACTTCCACAAACTGGTCTGAGAGAAGTTGTGCAGGACCAACCAGCTACTAATTGTTCATCAGAAGCCAGGTGGCCAGGGAACACGAGCCCATTCCCAGTCGAACAGGGGGTGTGCATCCCCCAAGGACAGAGAACCTGCTGCTTCTTACCATCAGGCAACAAGGAGGAACACCTGGGACCAGTGCAGAGGCACAGGGAGGGCCAAGGAGCTGAGCAAAGCATCCATTAGCACAGGTGAGAAACCCACAGGAAAGCACATGCTGTTCCCAAAACTTTGCTCTTCATTTCCCATTCAGGTGATGCAATCAGCAGCACACAGGTGTAGCAAGAGACCATCGCCTTGGTAAGAAGCAGGTGTGGTGGGAGCACAGCTGAGACACACCAGTGCAAACAGTGTGCCTAAAGCCTCTGCTATCCTCCCTTTCTTCCCAGAAAGCCAGGGCTTCCTCCATCTCCAACCAGTGTAACACAGAGCCCTGCCAAGGACACGGCGGGCTAGGACTTGCTTAGCTCCCTCAAATGATTCACAGCTCGTTAGCAACCAAAGGCATGGCTTGTCCTGGTCACCAACACTCTCTCAAGACCAGGACTGGCAAAAAGCCTCTTTGTACCCAACCATGGCTTACCGGGTCAACTGGGAATACAGGGAACACAGGGTTTGGGGTTTTTAAGTTATCAGAGGATGTTCTCCATCCCGCCAGCAGTGAACAGCACGCACACACTTCTTTGCCTCGGAGTGCCTTTCAGGGGTGTGCCTCACGTAACATGGTGCGACAGGGAAGAAAAGCAGCTCTCAAAAACTAAGACAGGAACAACTTGGCCAAACTGGAGTCACAGTGCAATAGACGTGCCTCCCGGTTCCTTGCTGCTGCTGGCACCGCCTGCCCTGGCAGCAGGTACGGCACGTGCTGGGGACAGCCAAACCGAGGTGCCTGAACCCCTGGGCAGGGAGGAACACAGAACTCCTTGCTGATTGCCTCCAAAGAAAACTTCCTCCTATCTTGGCCTCCTCTGTTGTTTTTTTGTTTGTTGTTTGTTTTTGTTTTAATCACTACTAAGCTCTTAGTCCAGTATAAGCAGGGATGACTGTTCCCCTTTTGGGCAACCAAAATGCTACCACCAGAAGAAAAGCCTTCTGTGGATGTATCTACATTAGTATTCCTTGTATCAAGAGTCCCTTTCTCCTCTGCCAAGAGGGATTTGCAAAAATCACTTTTGGGGCACTGCACCCCCCTAAGGCCATGCCAGCATGGGAGGGAGCACGGAGCTTAGCTCCAGCACATCTCCCCCGTCGGACAGTCCCTGCCTGTCTCCTTCCCCGGGGAGACACACGCCTCGTGCCGGCGCACACATCTTCAGAAACGACAGCACGTTTGGGTTTACTGAGCAGGGGCACCGCACAAATTAATTAATTAGCATTTGTGAAGTACTGCGAAGATTTTAGGTGCTAAGTATTATTATTACTAATTTAATCTACATCCTCATTCAGTCACTCAGCCTCTCTTGTGAAACTGCCAACAATGATGCCAATTAGCGGTAATTGTTGTGGTGGTTTTGCGACAAGGCTCCTTGCCAACTGGGAGCGAGGCAGGGACCACCAACTCATTTCCCAGCCACGGCCCCACAGCTGCCAACAGCAGCAACGCCCAGGCACATCGACCCGGCCTCGCCTCCAGCCAGAGCCCTGGGAGGAAGAGCTTGGGGATCCATTACCAGCTCCCCAGGGACAGAGCCTGCAAGGCACACACCAAACTTTTAATTTGGGATAAACCAAGGCACCTTTTTTTCTTTTTCCTCCTCCACCAGTTCAGAACATGACCCAGCAACAGATGCTGATACTACAGCACCAAAATTCTAATCTGGAGTAATTTAAGATTAAACCTTGTTGTTGGTTGTTTGGTGTTTTATTTTTTTTTCCCCTCATCCTTACTGGGTGAAAAATCACATTTTCATTCGCTCACAGGCCTCACTGTGGCAGCAAACTGTAAAGACAGCAGCAGTGAGACGAAGGCAATCGACAGTGGAGGGTGCAGTAAATCTTGCATTTAAGAGAATTGCTGAGGAGTTTTAGCATAAGCAAAGAGGTATATCTTTATACTATCTGTCAACAGAGATTTGGAGGACTTTAAAAAGACCCAAACAACTAACAGTATTCTGTAATCAATGCACAACATCTGAGCACCGAAACTTTAAATTATTTATATATTTTAAAATATGTCTAATTGAAAGGACAGCAACATATAAACTGGATGAATCATAGCCCTCTCGAGCAATTAGATTTGTTATCCCTGCAGACTGCAAACAACATCTTGGCTTTTTATTCTAATGTGAATTCAATCCCTTGTCAGCTGCCCCACGCATAAGAATACAATTTCTCTCTTTCATCAGTACAGATATCAACAGCAGGAAACTAGCCCTTCTTTCATCTCCGAGGCACCCACCCACCTTTCCAAAGGGTTTAAAAACCAGGTGTGGAAACCTTGCTGAATCTCTGCTGAAAGATCCCTCCGCTATTATGGCAAAGGACACAGCTCCTTTGAGAGCGCAGCGTGCTCCAAGCAGCAGCCTTCTGGTGTGTGCTCAGCCAGGAGCTGCTCCGTTCAGCAGTACTTTAGAAGAGCTTATGAGAAACTCTGGACTTTTATTGTATGGGCACGAAGCTGTTACAGAGAAGAGCTGCTGTTTCAGACGTCTTGTTATATAATTAAACAAGAAAGAAAAAAAAAAAAAAAAAAAAAAAAACACACACAAGCTGCCTTTCTGGCACAGACATTACAGAGTGCTCAAACTGCCAGCTTATTGCATCAGATTCCCACTGCAAGGCCAATTCGCAGCAGCTGAGTATCCGAACCACTGACTGTTATCTCCTGCTAACCTACTTCACACTCAGAAGGCAGTAAGCGGGGCTGGTCACTGCCTCTTCCTTCCTGAGGAGCCGCTCGCCAGCCTGGATTAGTGGGTTTCTGAGCTTGCAGTTAAGGCTAGAGGTCTCACACATGCTAGAATATGGATTTTTTGAAGAAATTCGAGTATCTGTGTGCTACTCACTAAGTAACTTGCAGGTATCTGTTACTCCGTGACTAAGTCTGTCAAGGCTCTGCCACCGCAATGATGACAATTTCATTACTTTCCTTGCCATGCCTTGAAACCCTGCAGAAAAGGGGGATTAATTTACCCATCATCAAGGGCTTATGGAGGAAGTCCCCTGGGACTGGTGGGGAGGAGACCACACAGCCAGCCCACTGCCCTCCTCGCCCGAGCACCTGCGGGTTGCACTCACGGGCAGGATGCTGCTCGCTCCCATCACGGCAAAGAGCCCACTGCAGCGATGGGAAGGGGGCTTTTTGTGCGTGCCCCGTGCAGCAGGCACTGTACAACACAAAACTTATTTCCACTGGCAATCCAGAAACCAAGAGGCCCAGGGGTCCTGACTTCAGTGGGGTGAGATGTGGAACTTTTCACACCGTGGAAGAGTGCTCCCTCCAAACCCAGCACGTTACTAAGGAGACTCCTGTTGGTTTCAAAGGGCTCTGGATCAAGCCTGAGAATACAAACCTGGCCGTGCATTCGGACACTGCTCTACAATGCACTTCCAAACAAAACTATATTTAGATTCAATGGGAATTCTGTAGATCATACAGGAACTCTTTGAATGAAAATGAAGGTCAATAGGGTTTGGCTTCCTCTTCGGACCCTCCCCCCCGTTCTTGCAAACATCCCGATAAGCATTGTTTGGAAAACAATATGTTACTTCCAAATGTTATCAAAAACACAGCACACGCTTTCTGTGCCCTGAACCAGAACCACAGCACCTTCTGCTGCTCTCTGCCCCGTCAGCTAAGCCGGAGGATCTCCCCAGGTGTCAAGACTGTTTTTTTCCACCTGCCTCTCCTTTTAGAAGCTTTTCACATACTTTCTGAAGGGAGAGGGGCAGCGATACTAAAGAGCTCCCATAAAGAAAGAAAAACTGCGCGGCCGAGCACACACACACGTGCAGCTCTGCGTGTCGGAGCTCCGCCCTGCCAAACCTTCCCCCAGGGGCTGCCAGAGCCCCCCGGGGCACGGGAAAGCCCCAGTCCCGGTTCCCCGGGGTGACATCGGGACAGGGCAGCGGGGACCCCGCGAACCCGACGGCCCCGGGGGGTGCCCGCGCTGCCGAGCCCACCCCAAATCCATCAGCTCAGCGTCCCAAAGCCGTGCTCTCGGGGCTGCCTGCCTGCAGCCGGTGCCCACAAGCGAGGGCTGAGCCTGCAGCAGCCCCTCCATCCCCGCTCAACCCGCGCCCCCTCCAACTTTCCGCGCCCCCAAGAAGACTGGAGAAGGGGAGTCCCGGCCTCCCTTCCCTTATCCGGGCTGCACTCACCGGCGGGGCGTTGGGAGGGCAGCCTCCGGCCACCAGCCTGGCCGCCTGCCTCCGCAGCTCGGCCAGCTGAGCCTGGCAGCTCCGGCACCAGCCCCCGGCCGCCGCCGCCCGCTCCAGCGGCCGCGGCTCGGTGCCGGCGGCGGCCCCCGCGCCCTCGGGCGGCGGGCGGCTGGCGCAGCGCTCCTCGGCGGCGGCCGCCGGCCTCTTCCTCGGGGAGAGCTCCCGCACCGCGCTCCCCTCCGCCACCTGCGGAGAGAGGAGAGAGCTGAGAGCCCGGCATCGCACGGGGGGACCCCGCTCCCGTCCTCCCTCCGGGGAAAGTAAGAAATCAAATAAAGTAAAAAGGATGAAAACTCACCCTAAAGTTAAATTAAGGGAAAGGAAAGGAGAGGAGGAGCGCTGCTACAACTCACCCCCGGAGCGCGGCTCTCGGCTGCCGGCCCCTTCCTGCCGGTGGCCGTGCTCATGGTGGGCTTTTGAGGGCAGCCCCCGCTCCGCTACTGCGGGCGCTGCGGGACCCGGCGGCGCGGCCGACCCATGGTGGGGCTCGGGGGCCGCGGGCAGGTGGGGGGGGAAGGAGACTTTTGGGGGTTCTCGGGGGTGATCTCGTCGGTGCCCCCCTCCGCGCGGGCCGCCGCGCAGGGCGCTAGGTGATGCTGCCTGCCATGCTGCCCAAGGAGCCGGGGTTGGGGAGGGAGAGGGAGGCGCAGCGAGCTCCCCACGGCGGCCCGGGGAAGGACGCGGAGCACCGGAGCACGTCGGAAAAAAGCTGCAAAAGTGCTCGCCCGGCAGGGGAGGAGGGGCTGGGCGCGGTGGGTGGGGTGGGGTGAGCGGGGCCGGCACGGGGCGGGCTGGGATTTGGGTTTGAGTTGTTGTTTTCTTTGGGGGGGTGGGGGCGTCTTTCCGCAGTGACCCTACGAGACCCAGAGCGGCTCGACCCAAGTTGCACACCCAAACCTTGAGTTCCTCGGGAGCTGGGGGGCAAGGGAGGCGGACCTCCCCACGGGTTGGCAGACCCCCGGGACCCCCGGTGCCGGCGCCGCAGCCCCTCCTCGGGATGCCCCCGCCAGATGGAGAAATTAACGTTAGCAGCTAATTGTCTACTTGGCTGCCGCCCCGGCTCGTGCAGCTAGCGCTTTTTATTTTTATTTTATCTTATTTTTTAAGTTTTGCTCCCCAGAGAGGGAACCAGGCGCCGCTTTCCATCACCCCCCCCCGCGCCCCCAGGCTGCCCGGTCCCGCTGCCGGCGCGGTGCCCGCCGCCCCCCGGGGACCGCAGGCGGGGCAGGGCCGGGACGTGCCCGGGCTCCGCGGGGCTCAGCCCCGCTCCTGTCGCCGCCGCCACCGTCGCCGTGACCAGGGCGCCACCTGCCGGCCCCGCAGCGCCACCGGGCCGGCCCCGGTGCGGGTCGGGAGGGGGGAATCCGTGGGGCAGCTCCCGGGTTTCTGCCCCACACCGTGGGGTCGGTGCCGCGGTGATCTGAGCACGGAGTGGGGGCAAGGATTTGTCTAAAAATCAGTGCATCCCCCCCCCGCCTAGAAACACCTTCTTCGGCTGCTTAAACTTTCCTGGCTCTGCCCAGCACGTGTTTGAAATGTGCTCCCCCCCGCACTAAATGGGTGCGTGTCCCCGGGGGGGGACTGTGGCCGTATGCGCCCCGGGTCGCTCCCGCAGCGTCCCTCGGAGCCCCAGAAAAGTTTGGGAGGGGAGGCGAAGAGCAGGGACCGGGGGGTGGCAGCTGGCCCCGGGAGCTGCCCGGTCCCCGCTGCTTAGCCCCGGGGGGGCGGGCGGGGACAGCGGGGGGGCAGCACGGGCACAGGTGGGGTCTGCGGGGCTCGGGCGTTTCGTGTACCGGGGGACACCCCCCAAACCCCGCGCCCCGCAGGTCGGACGGGGCGGTAGGGAGGCTACAGGCGTGTGCTCCCCACCGCAGCTAGGGCTGAGCCGTGCCGCCGGGCTGAGCCACTCCTTTCCCTAATAAAAACCCCCCAAACCCTGCCGGGGGAGCCGAGCCGCCGTGCGCCCCGCGCCCGCTCTGAAGCCGCCGCGGTGCCCGGGGGGAGCAGCCCCGGGAGCGGGCGGGGAGCGCGGAGCTCCGCGTCCCTCCGCGCCCCTCCGCGGAGCTCTCAGGACTGTTCGTGGTGCTGAAACCCGCCCCGGAGCGGCAGCCGCCAACTTCGCATCGCCAACTTTGCGCTCGCCCTTCCCGAGAGCTGGCCGGGGACAAGGCAAGCAGCATGTCCGTGTCTCCCCCCCCCCCGCCGCCTCCCCCGGTTCCCAGCCGGGGCGAGGCCCCCCTACCTTGGCTTTCCTCCGCAGGAGGTGGCTGGTGAAGCCGAAGATGATCTCCGAGTCCAAGCACAGGGCTCCTATCTCCAGCAGGCTGGGGTTTTTCCTCGGGGCGTTGGAGGCATCGGGAGGTTTTGGAAAAGCCATAGTTTTTTGGGGGTTGGAGATATCCGGCTCCCTGAGCGGAGGCGATGTGTTTGGATGCACACAGAGGGGAAAAAGAAGAAAAAAAAAAGGGGGGGGGGGGGGAAAAAAAAACCAACCCCCCCTTTTACCCCCTTAAAAAAAAAAAAAAAAAAAAAAAAAAAAAAGAAAAAAGCCAGACGCGGGCGAGTTACTCCTTCATCTAACAGGATGCGCGCAGCCGGGGCGAGGCGGCCAGCAGCCGGGCAGCTCCGCCAGCCTCCCCGCCTCTCCGTGCCGCTTTCCGTGCCGCTCTCCCCCCTCCCCAATTTCTCCAACCTCCCCCCCACCCCCCCCAACCCTCCTCCGGGGGCACCTTCGGCTGCCGAGCGAGCGCGGTGCGAGCCCCGCTCAGCGCCCCGCCGGGCCCCCGGGTGCGCCGGGCCGGCAGCGCCCTGCTGCCCCGCCGCCGGCCATCGAGGGGGCTCCCACCGCCCGCTGGCCAGGAGCCCGCACTGCGAGCCTCCCGCCTGCCCCCATCCGCTGCTGGGTGGGTTTAGGGTGGGTTTTTTCTTTCTTTTTTTTTTTTTTTTTTTTTTTCTTCTTCTTTCCCTCCTCCTTCTTTCTCCTCCGGGGTGAGCGCGAGGAGGGAAGAGCTGGTAGCGGAGTCTGTTTAGGAGGGGGGGGAAAGCGCAAAAAATAAAATGAATAAAGGCTGGGGAAGGAGAATAAATAAATAAATAAAGGCTGAGGGAGCAGGAGTGCAGCACCTTCTAGAGAGGGCCCGGCTTTTCACACCCCCCTGGTTAATTTTATTCTCCACGGGCGAGGGAAGCGAGCGGCAGCCCCCGACGGCTGCGGCGGGCAGGGGGCGGCGGGCACCGCTCCCTGGGGGCTCCCTCCCCGGCCGCCCCCACGCCCCCTGGCCCCACGCGTGGCAACCCCCCGGGGGCCGCTTCTTGCTCCTGGGGGCGCCGTCGGGGCTGGCGGCAGCGGGGTGGGGGCCTTAATCTCCTTTCCGTGCGCTTTCCCCCTAAACAACAACGCCGCAGCCCGACAAAAGCATCGTCCCGCTCCGTGCCGGGGCAGGGGGGTGAATTCAGCTGCTCAGGGGGGCGCCGCGGGGCGGGGGGGGGGGGGGGGGGGGGGGGGGGCCGCCCCCCCCGGGTCCCCCCCCGGGCGGGGCGGGGGGGGGGCTGCCAGTGTCCCCCTCCTCGATGTCGCCACCTCGGGGTGTGAGAGGGATGGGGAGCTGCGGAGGGAGAGAGGAGGTGGGGATGGGGATGGGGAAGGTAAAAGGGAAGGAAGGGAGGGAGGGACGGAGGGGAGAAGGAAGGAGAAGCTCAGGGAGACCTCAGTGCTCTCTGCAACTGCCTGAAAGGGGAGCTGGGGGTCAGCCTCTTCTCACAGGTAACTGGTGATAGGACCAGAGGGAATGGCCTCCAGTTGCACTGGGGGAGGTTTAGATTGGTAATGAGGAGACATTTCTTCTCAGAAAGAGCAGTCAGGCATTGGGATGGGTTGCCCAGGGAGGAGGTGGCGTCACCGTCCCTGGGGGTGTTCAAAGAGAGGTTGGAAGTGGTGCTTAGGGATGTGGTTTAGTGGGTGACATTGGTGGTAGGGGGATGGCTGGACCAGATGATCTTGGAGGTCTCTTCCAACCTGAGTGATTCTGTAATTCTATGAATTTAATGTGCCGTCTGTTCTGGATTTCCAGCCAGTGAGAAGCCCATGAGTTGGAGAAGTGCCTGAACTCACCGGGAATGGAGTCTGAAGGAGACCCAGCCCCTGTCCCACCCTGCATACACTCATCCCCTCACTCGCCACCAACCCCATCCCTGCCTCCTGCCTTGCTGTGCCCCCCCACCCCTCACGTGTGGTGCTCAACCCCCCCCCTCCCCGCACAGCAGGGGCATGCCCCAGCCCCCAGCAGATCCCCGTGCTTGGAAGGTGCCCCGTTACTGAGTGGGTGGGAAGGGAAGGGAAGGGCAGAAGGAAAGACAACTCAAGCACAGTGGTGATGTCCAGGTAGGGTGTCCCACACAGGTGCTCAGCAGGAGAAAGGAAGGCGCTCATCACCAAAACCCAGAGCAACATATGACATTTCCCATGCATTGGGGAATGACGCTTGGAAACTTCTGGGGGCAGAGATGAACATGAGCCCACATTGGGGAAGCCCTGAGGCATCTGCCCCCCTGCCCTGCATCTTTAGCCCTGACTCCTCGTGAAGACCTGGCCCTATAGCCTGCCCCACACATCAGGCACTGCCGGTCCCGTGCAGCCTCAGCCCTGGCCCGGGGAGGTCTCTCTTCCATCACCCTCACAACACAAAAGCCACCCCAGCCTGCTGCCCTTGGCCATCTTGCTGATAAAGCAGCTGAAAGGAAAGTTACGAGCTTTTATTCATGCTGCCTAAACTAAAGTAAAACATCAACATTGCAACTGTACATTATAATAGAGTAGATAAAGTCCATTTTTCCTGGGCCCTCTGAAAGCGATCCCCAAGCATTAAAACGGGTCTCTTAATAAATACCTTATCTCCCTGCCACAGAGCCCTACCCTACAGGGCTGCCATTACCTCTCACCCAGCCCTGTTTCCATCAGGGCCACTTCAAACAGGCTCCTTTTAAAGCCCCCCCAGGAGGAAGGCTCAAACCCCCCTGACCCGGGGGAGCCTGACCCCATCCCCAGGTAGGGTGGGGAGGCTGTGCTGCAGTGCAAGCCCTTCCCCTCCTGATGGGACGAGGCTCCACGAGCTGCCAGCCCCTGTGCCTGTGTGGGGTGGGCAGCGATGGGCTCCTGCAGGGGATGGCCCAGGCAGGGCCACAGCAGGCAGCCAACAGCTCCACAGCAGAAAAATCCTCCGCAGCCCGGTGCAAGCGGCCCAGGTCACAAGGTGATGCCGCACCAGTTGCATGGGACTCATTTATTAATACGCCACGCAGGTGATAGCGGGTTTATTAAGTATATTGCTGCGATTTCACATTTAATTTACTAAGAATACAATGGTTTGGGCTAGAGGACCCAAGGGAAATCTAGGCAACAGTGAGCAAAAATCCATGAAATTCAATGTAGCACACTAATCATGGAGGCATTATAGTATTAATTGCTATAATGATATACTTCTAATCCTATCTTACACCGCGCCACATAATTTCATTGGGTAAGAGAGGAAAGGAATTAAATTTAGTTCAATACAGGCAGGCGTGTAACTTAATAGAGGAATTTGACTCCAGCGCACTCGTGGGTTTAGGGCTAACGCCACGCAACGCGGGCCGCAGTGGGGAGGGACGGCACGAGACTTTTGCCTCCCTCGCCGAAAGCTGGAAGTGATAAAAGTGTGGGATTTCTGCTTTTCTAGAGGCAGCCCAGCCATATAAAGGATAATTAGAATTCGTTGTAAAGATGATTTATCATGTCTATCATTGTGCTTGAAAAGGCTAGGTCACCCATGAATGCTGATGAAATTTCAAAGATCTGCTCCCCAAGGACTTCCCGCATCTGCTGCCCTCTGAGATGGGGAAATAGCCCCGGGCATGCTTCTCATTAATGCCGCCGGAAAATATAAGCATTTTGTCAGACATAACATTTTTCTTCACCCTAATACCTGACACTGTCAGAACCTTAAATAACACCTAACGGGCCTCACCCCGGAGCTCCCACTTGCTCTCCTCAGGCTCGGGGCCAGCCCTGATGCAGACCAGGGGGCTCCAGGACTGGGGCTAGGGGGGCTCTGGGGCTGGCCCAGGTGTTGTGGGATGCTGCCAGTTTTGGGGTGTGTTTGTTTCTCAGTCGTTCACTGTTTGCCCCATTTTCGGGTCAGGCCCATTTGCTTATGCTGGGTTTCACTGACTGGTGGGGTGGTTGTGACCACTGAGGAAACTTCAGCCTTCGCAGGCTGTGGAGTGATCACCCCGGTGACATGGCTGCAGAAAGCAGCGATGCTGGGGCAGCCAAGGGTGCCCAGGTGGGGCTGTGTGCCCAGCCCTGGGCTCCCCAAGACCCAAACCCTCCAGCTGTCCCCCACCGCTCTTCAGGGACCTCTGCAGTAGTTGCAACCCGCCAGGGGGTCTGGGTGGAACAACCTGTGCCGGGGGCTTTCCGGGCACCCCCTGAGGGGTGCGGCTCGGTGCTGACCCCGGGCCCGGCCCCTCACTCCCCCGTGAGCCGCAGCCCCTCCTGCAAAGGGCTGCTGAAGGTCAGGGGAAGGGACGGCTGCAGGCAATCCTGTGCTCAGTTGTCTGTGTCCGGGAGGCGTGGGGATCTCCGTCTTCAAGCCTTTTAATTTCCATTCTAATTTGCAAGTCGTAAAGAGAGGCGGCACGCGATCCGCGGCCTCCTGTTTCGGTCCTTGTCGCCCCAGTCACGCCGCTTGGTTCCGCTCCTCTCCCTCGCCACCGCCGCGGGGGCAGCACCGGGCCCGGGCCTCAGCACCACGGACAGCGGCGGCGGCTGCGGCGGGAAGGGGACGGGGGGGAGCGGGGTGCTGCCGCCTGAGGGGAGCGGGCCTGGAAGGGCGGAGGGCAGAGCCCGGGTGCAGAACCTCTCCTAACCCCCCCTGTCCCTCCCCTGTCCCAGCTCCAGGCCGTGCCCTCGTGTCCTGTCGCTGTCCCCAGAGAGCAGAGCTCAGCGCCTGCCCCTCCGCTCCCCTCGTGAGGGAGCTGCAGGCCGCCATGAGGCCTCCCCTCAGCCTGCTCTGCTCGGGGCTGAGCAACCAAGTGACCTCAGCCGCTCCTCGTACATCGTCCCCTCCAGACCCTTCACAATCTCTGTAGCCCTCCTCTGGGCACTCCCTAACAGTTTTGTGTCCTTCTCACATTGTGGCACCCCAAACCCCAGGCAGAAGGGGGCAGATGTTGAAGGGTCAAGCTCAGGGGCTGTGCTCGTCCCCTGTAGGCTTCCACAGTGCTGTGAGGGAGGCTGGTGACAGGAGCTCGCAGCAGGGCACTCTGGGGACTGCTGTGCCCCCTCCTGTGACGGTTTTGCCTCACAAAACCCACGTAAAGAGGGCAAGAACCAAAGATCACCCATGCTTTACACAAACACCTCTGCTGTCAACAAGACCGGCCTGGTGCCAAGGAGCTTGCTGGGGCCGTGAGGGGCCAGCAGCTCACTGGGGCAGGTCATCCCCCTGCTGTGGGGGCACCAAGTGGGACCAACACCAGCAGTCTCCTCTTCCTCGTGTCAGTGGAGTGGCACTGGGTGGCAGAGACCCTGTGGGGCTGTGAGTGCCCTGGGCAGCAAACAAGACCTATAGGAGGCCTCAAGTACATCAGGGGACAGAGAAGAAGAGCCCGGCACCATCTCCACTCTCCTCAGCTCCCCTGCCTCCCCTGAACAGAGCACCCAGAGGCATTCCCAGGGACTCACTGCTTTGTGACAAGCTACTTGTTTAAAAAGCAAATATGTTCACAACCACGTTTTCATCAGCGTTAAAACAGCACCATGTCAAAAATGAAAAGATCCAAGAGGCTGAAGCAGAAAGAAGCAGCTTTGCCAGCCACACAGAAGCATTTACAACACTTGTGACCTGAGAACAAAATGTGCACAGCCCTGGAAATAATCCCCCCCACCCAATGAAGATTATATTGTAAGGAACAAAATCACCAAACGCTCTCCAGAGGCATCTCATCCGATGTCTTGTCTTACTGGAGAAGTTGCTGTTTTATTTCCTCTCCCACACTGGATCTTGAACACATTTTTCTAAGTGCTCCGTCCAGAGCCCAGTGCCCTATTAACCCCTTAACCAAGCAGAAAGACTCCATTTCCTAACTTCAATATTTAAGCACACTTGATTGGAGAGAGCAAATTGTGTATCTCAACAAAAAAAAAGAGGCTTGTTCTGTCAGTACCAGACAAAGAAAAAAAGCAGGTGATCGTTTTTCAACAGCCTAGCAGCTCTTCAGCGCGGATTTCACCGCCAGGCGAAAGCAGGACCTTCTTCTCTCAGAAACACTGGTAAATGTAGGGACCAGGGCGGAGGAGTTTGAATCCCACACCCCAAACCAGCAGCATTCAGCCGTCTGGAGTCGGGCAGCTCTGCCTGTGCTCCCCGCTCACGGCAGGTGGCACTGCTCGGCCGGGCGCTCGCCCTGTCCTGGGCTGCTGCGGCTGCAAGGACCAAACATCTTTCTGCCTGGCCGGGGGACTGAGGCACCAGGGAAAGCCGCCAATGCCTAGATTTGAGTGGATCGGAGAACACCTGCACGGCAGCTGCTGGAGGTTAGCCACGCATTTTGCACCTTAGAAGAAGTCCCAATAAAATACATATCATAATAAACAAATGACTCAACAAACCCTTGATGCCTCTCAATTTTTTTTCCTCCCTTCTGCATGAAGATGCTTTACAAAGGAAATTTGTAATCAGGTGGTTAGATCAACCAGTTCATTAAAGCAGTCTTTTTTTTTCCTCCCAGAAAACCTTTTTCCAGTTTTTCAACTTTTGCACTGCAGTTTGGCTGCCTATTGTTTATCCTCTGTCCTAGGATATGAGGGATGAAGAGCTAAACCAGTGTCAGGGTGCTGACAGCCTGAGAAGGCAAAGCAGAATGAATGCAGTTTTGTGTGAAACAAGGAGGAAAGGGGTGTGAGAGCACCAGTATTGCACATGGAAAATATTGCTGGAGAGCCTATGACACAAAAAGTGATGACAGGCTCTTGCATAATATGACACTTAAACTATAAATGGTTCACAAAACGGGAAAAGCACTCCCTCTGTACCCACTCATACCCAGACGTTTTCAGGCTACGGATACTTCACTGGTGCATGAAGCTCAGGCGTGCTCACCACCAGATACAACTCGTGCCCTTGCATTTGTACCTCTGGGCCATCCTGACCCAGCAGGCAATGAACACGGAGGAAAGGAACGTCTGGGCCAGCTCCAGCCCCTGGCAAGGCTAGTATTGTCTAGAGCAGCAGGCAGCCAGACGTGGCAAAAAGACCATGAGCTCCAGTGCCTCTGCTGCCTTTGCCAGAGCTCTAGAAAGCCAAGCTTGAGGCTGCTGATCCTGCTGAGGGAAAAGGGAAGATCTCTGCTTCTTGCACAGGCGCTTCTCCCCCATAACAGAATGGTCAGCAAACCAGAATCCCCAATATTTTCCTTCTAATGGCAAAAGACACCTGGCCCATGCTTTACTTGTAGGGCAGCTTATTACATTTTGGCTGCTTTTCCTGCATAGCTGAGAAACTCTAAGTCAGCTTTGCTGAACATGTCAAGCCAAAACAGTCCATCACAAAACAGATGCAAACTGATTGTTCAAACAAAGGAAAAGCTTGTTTCCTTTGTGGGGGAAGAAATAAATCAGAAACTTCTTCAGAAAAAAAAAATAATAATAAATAGATAAATAAATAACTGGGAGAGGCAATCTCCCTGATCCACTGATCCTGCTAACTAAACCGTAGCAGGAACTTACCTGGAAATACTAGCAACAGCTCTGAGCAACAGAGGTTATTTATGCCCCTGCTGATCCTTCTGTCAGGTGGGACTGGAGGAAGAGGTCAGGGAAAGATGATTTTGGAAATGCACTCAGGAAAAGGATGCATGAAGAAGAAAGGAGTCAAGAAAGAAAAGAGAGGGAAACAGAGAGGGCAAGGAAGTCTAGTAAAAGGTTAGGAAAAGTAGCACTCGTGCACGGGAGCAGACTCCCCACAGGGAGAGAGCTACTGGGTCAAAACCTCATTGAAAGAGAGACAAACGTAATTGAATACCCAACGCACTCTCTTTTCTACCCTTTTCCTAACACATTCATTCTAATTCTTCTCCCTACCCCACCAGGGCACCCGTGCCTTTCTTGCTTCCATTTGAACCCTCTTTTATCAAGCCCGCCCAGGAGCATACCCTTGGCACAGTGCAAGGCGGACTGCTCTCCAAGGCCAGCTCCTCCACATGCTGTTCCTGCAGTAAGATACGCCTCCCACTGCTCACCCCCATTCCTCTGGAGACAGGGTAGCTCTTCTCGTCCCACAAAAGCCTACAAATTTCAGCTCCTAAATAGGTCTTGCTCAGCTCCCAGCACCTGGTCAGGAATAAACCCTGTTTGTACAAGGTTGCACACCCCCATCCCAGCCCCACAGCTGCCAAATACACAGCTACACAGATGGTGGTGGCAGCAGTAAAATCCCCATCTATACTGCTTACAGTTATCTTCACAAAGACGGGAGTTTCCATGTTGTTCCACACCAGTGACTCAAGTGGGGAAGGCTGTGACTGAATACACTTGAGTAACAGAGCCAAGCTGCCAGGGTTAGAGTCTAAGTCACAACTGACTGGATGAACTCAAACTGACACCAGGCCAGATTTATGACAACTACCAGGCAACAAGCAGCAATATGCCTGCACTCCTGGATGCCAACAGGCTGAAAGTTGCAGAACCTTGCATATTGACTTTCTAGACCACTTACAATTAATTAAGTTTAGTTATGAATCGTGGAGCTAAGTCTAGGGTTTGGGGCTGGAAAGGTAAGACTTTTCAAGACGTTGTCCTCTTCTGGAATATTAGGTGTTTATTGGTCAGTCTGTGTATACATAAAAATTCAGCACCTGTTTTTAAAGTAGTATGGCAGTCGCTCTGCTTTTTGTCCGAAACCTTATTACAAAATGGAATCTGTAAGCAAGGAAAAATGTATTTGTATCTACTAGGGAAAGAAAAATAGGGAGGGGAGATGTGAACATTATTATATGTGATGAATCTCCTGTTTATTTTAGAGAGTCTGGAAATTGCCCTGTTTTTTCAATTGGACTGCATGGCTTTGTAAAAGATGTGTTCCACCCCAAGCCATAAATATTCCAGGGACATCCTATTAGTGGTGTTATGCAATAGAGCGAACTAGCTTATCCCAAAGCATTTACAGTGCCTACCAACTTGCATTTGATTTAAGCCTGTCTTCTCTGCTCCCTCTATAGCAAAGGGGATTCCATCCTCACAACAGCCCTCTGTCCTCCCCTTGGAGATGCCTGGAAGATAAGCCTCTCACACATGCAGTCTAAAATTAGTGTCATGTGAATATCCTCATCTGGCCTTATAAACTTTGAGTCTATGAAAACAATAAAACACTGTTCTTTAATTTGACATGAGCACAAAATTGCCTTTTTCAATTTTACATCTGAATCTGGTTAGAGGGAGCCTGGGATGCCACCACACCAACCTTTAGCATTTGTCTGCAGAGGTACGAAGCCAACAGCAGTCCCCAAAGAAACCTGCGTGACTGCTGCATTTTCACAGCTTGGTGAGGATTCAGCAGTGAACACATCCTGATGAGGCAGTTCACAAACTGCAGTGAGAGCGGAAGGAACACACTGGAGTATGCCTGACGTTCTCCTAAATCTAAATTATCGTTTGGGTCCCTGTCCATCAGTGGAGGAGACGGGAGATACTGCAGAGAAGACTACAGTGCAAAGAGTCTCTTCTTCGTATTTCAGATTCACCTGGCATCAAGTGCTTATGAATCCTCCCTGCCCAGACAACAGAGGCATCAAGGGGGCCTCTTTTCAATCTCTTGTTACCAGAATTTAATGTGTACTTCTCAAAAGCCCACCAGAAGTCTTTTTTCCATGCACCAGTGCAGCTTCACAAGCCTCCCAACCTGGGTTAAACCAGACAGCGTTTGGGATAGGGCATCTCTGGTTTTACCTGAAGCAGCAAAGGCTCCGATCACCCAAAAGTACTAGTAGCTTCTATTTGCTTATTCTGTTCCATCAGAGTACACAAATAACTGGAGTTTTCCTGGTTTTAAGCCCATGTGAAAGAGAAAAGATTTGGCTTTCTGTTTGGATGTCATAATATTAATGGAGAACATCTTTACAGGCTTATTACAATACAATATTGCCAATTCCAAGCGTCAAGAAAATTAAATAATGAAAAAGGCATAATGAATCATTCATCCCCACCCTACAGCAAAAATCACGAGAGTAAAAAATGGCTTTGATTCCATTTGTTTACCAGTTTCTGAGCATTTCTGGTGCCGACAGATTACTTTTTCTAACCCATCTTTCACAATGAGAGTTAGAAACTGTCTTAAAGTTTTTCAGTTATGTTTAAGTCACATGAACTCTGAAGCTGGAGCCTTAAGGGCAAAAAATATCTAGCAAAATAAGACAACAAGGAACAAAACCAGCTGACAAGGGCTTCAGGATGAAGCTACCACAGTAATTAATGAACCATTGATACCCAACAGGTTCAGAAGGGTGACTAGGCTGTAAGACCCAGCAAAGCTGACCTATTTGCTAGAACAGATTAAAACTGCCTGAAATGAAGAAAGGGCCCATACACTACACTTCAGGTGTTAATCCAGATCAACTGTGCCTGTCCGAACCTGCTCCAGGTGGCACTGCTTGAACAGGGGGGCTGGACAGGATGACCTCCAGAGGCCCCTGCCAAGCTCAACCAAGCTGTCATTCTGTGAAAAATCAACTGACCAAAAAAAAAAAAAAAAAAAAAAAAATAGCAGGGACTGGTTTCAGGCCAGTCCTCCTGATCCCGCTTTCTTACGGAGTCAGAAAAAAAAACTCTACTTGCAAATAGTGCTCTGTGCAAGACTCATGAAATGTAGTAACTAAACATTATTATAAATTTATTTCATCTTGACACCAAAAACAGCTCTACAGCTGTTTTATGATACTGTGAAGGTTAAACTGCTACAGAACAAGCACTCCTGCATGCGGCTACTATAAAAGTGTCACTGAATTATTTCTAATTTTAGTGCCCGTTGTTCTAAAAATCGCTTCCCGCTGCACTCCTGGAAGCAAAAAGGTAATTCAAATAAACCTAGCAGCTGAGGAACAGCATGCATCTAACCTAAAAGCTGAGCAGCTCTGGGGTTTGTGCAGGACTAAGTCTGCAGGGAGACTCACAAGGGGGTTCAAGTCACCAGAGCCCGAAACGTAGAGGTCTGTGGCTGACACAGCGATGTTGCTCCACTTCATGGCAAACACAGAAGCGGGTACTTTTAGGGTAGAATTAGTCTGTGTTACTCAGGCTAACCACTCCAAGGTGGTAAGATCCATCGCAGCCGAGAACACCCATTTGTCTGCACTAACCCTAAAGTTCGTTCAGGCAATGAAGAATTTATATACAATTTGTTCAGGTGAATCCTATCCAAGTGTCCAACAAGTAAGTCAGGAGGACACTACCCCAACTTCAAATACCATTACACCCCCACCCTGACATCCAAATTCTCCCCAGAAAGTGAGGGAAAGGAACGTGACCAAAGAGTAGATACAACAAGCTTTCTGGACATGCTTGCAGAAAACAATGCTTTCAAAAGGTCTTTACTTCAAAAATACCTTTATTGGTATTCCCAGATGCCAGTAAAACATTATCTGAGCACTGGGTCTGTCTAAGAACACCAAAAACATTGTATGAAGCCATGTAAGCTAAAGGGAGATGCAAATAAGTGCCTTCTCTGTCAGATGGCGATAGAACAAAAACTAGCTGGGGAAATAATCATCGGCACTCATCAGCTACCAGTATAAATTGCTGAAAATCATGAACTTTTAAACTGAAAGTCATGCACATTCTAAAATCATGGGTTCTCACATAAAGTTTTGCCAAGGAAGGGAATCAGAAACAAATCCACTAGCTAAAATTCATTTCTTCATTGTAATCAAGCATCAACTTTGCCACCCCATTTATCTCATGGGGATGCCGTTACCGCTGATACAGACAATTAACTGTATTTGGAAAATACATCTTTCAAAAATTATCTGCAGTGCTCCGTCATCAGTTTTGAGCACAAAACCATGAGCAGGGAGAAATAATTTCCTCACTGGTGTAAAGTGGTATAGCTGCATAGAAATGAGCAGCCATATACCAATTTAGAGGGGCTGCAAGTATGGTCATTAATTCATGCCTATGGGACTGGAAGCTGCAGGCAGCGGGTCAGCCTCTTCTCCCCCTGCAGGCCCTAAAGCAAAGTCAGACCAGGCTTAAGACTGCTGCTGGCAGTGGTGGATGACTGGTCTCCGGGCATGGAAACTATGGTGTGACTGCCATTGCAAGTATCACCCCAAAAACCAAGCACGAACCTCTGAGGATGTTGACTACCGGTATCTAGGGTTGTTGGGGGGGGTATTAGCTTTTCACAAACCAGCTTTCCCACTGTTACTGCTAAGGGCTTCTGGAGGTGCAATCACCTCTTCTTCAAGACTTGTTTAAGAAGTTCAGCACGCTGCCTAAGACGCCCCAATTGGAGCATTACTGAACAGCTCAGGAGCACCAATACCTGGGTTGCTCCTACGCAGAGGGGCGTACTCCAGCAGATGACAAAGAGCAAACCGAAACGCACCTTCCTTAATTCAAACCCAAATTTCATTTGAATGCATATTTAACTACGTGTTGCCACCCTGATCTCCGACCAATCAGCACCACATCCAACATATTCGCGTGTATGCTGAAACCAGGAGGTGCTGCCAAAGCATGAAGCAGCCTACAGAAAAGGGCGGGGAAGGAGGAATGTGCTGCTGCTGCTTCCTGTTCTTGGCC
The DNA here is from genome assembly GCA_011075105.1 of Heteronetta atricapilla. Lineage (NCBI taxonomy): Eukaryota > Metazoa > Chordata > Aves > Anseriformes > Anatidae > Heteronetta > Heteronetta atricapilla. The sequence goes on along the minus strand of CM021735.1, from coordinate 54,490,479 downwards.
AGAGCTGACAAGGAGACATAGCTCTTTAGTCCAAGGAAACCAGAAGGTTTAACCCACCCATGCTTCCAGTCTGACCATAATACCTTTGCTACTCATTTTAAAAGGGAGCATAAAAATTAAAACGTTATTATAGAGAGGCCAAGATTCCAGTGATAAGAAACTTGAATACTGTCTGAGATGTTAATAGTAAGAGCTAAAGACGTGCTCTGCAATTCGGGGCAACATTTTACTAAGTTTGGCAGAAGAGTCTCCTCCCTTCATACCCTCAGGCTTTCGCTTAGCTTAGACAATATCACAAGGAAGGGCTGTTTGCCCAGAGGTTTTCACTGCATATTTGCTGGGGAATTTTTGTTTGTTTGTTTGTTCATTGACATGGCTTACTGCCAGCTTATGAAAACTACAAGCCTGTCATCAGGAGTTCACCCAGTCTGAGAGGAAAAACAATGGTTAGAAGTCAACCTGATTCCCTACCTTTAAAATGACACAAAATAAAGCACGCACTAAAAGAGATGTTCTAGAAATGCTGCAACGCTCCCTGATTTCACTCAAGGATTAATGAAACATGGGTTTCTACAAGCAATCAGTATTGGTTTGTCCCAGCACAGGCAATCCCATGCTCCGTTAAGCTCTGTTCTTCATGTAAGCAGAACCTCCCCAACAGGTTTGTTCTTCCAGTTACTGAGATTATCTTTGGAAAACGAAACTCTTTTCTTACCCGTATCAGAGAGATTTCTTTCCAACTTTTCAGGGCACACTGGACCCAGACAGAGGAAAAAAAAAAAAAGCCACCACTGATATCATCTTGCATCATCTTGATCTGTACTAAGAAGAGCAATGAGGATTCCCTGGAAACAGGCAACCCTACTTTGTACAGCTCATTTTCCCACTGAAGGCTGCAAGGCGTTGGGATACAGCCAGATGGGAGGATCAGGCTTATCAGCTGGAGGTGGGACAGGGCAGAAAAGCACCAGGTCAAACCCCAGCCCTCATCAATCAGCACAACTCCACTCAAGTTAACAGGGTTGTGCCGATTCAAGCCAGCTGTGAATCTAACCCACAGCATGTTTTGCAAGGCTATTTTCAACTCTTCAGGGCTCCGCTTTGCTGTGTTTAAACATTCACAACACCCACTGAAGTTAATGAGAACTGTGTGTACAGAACACTAGTGTTATTTCTTTTTAAATATTTGGGAGGTGCTCAGAGGCTGTGATAATGAGTGCCATATATTAGAACTGAGACAGAATGGTATTGAATCATCCGACCCTTAAGTGGGACAGGTCATTAATCTTTTCCTTGGGAGAATATTTCAATTTTTGCCTTGGCAAATGAGGAATCATCATTAATAGATGTGGGGATTCTACCTTTGCCAAGTCCCAGACAAAAAAATGTGTTTTTCCATTTGCCTTGGGCTTGTATAAGCTTGCCTTAGGAGGCCAGCCTCACAGTTTGAGAAACACTGCTAGCAGCCACCATACCCTCATTCCCAGCTAAATTAAACCCTATTACACTGTAATTAACCTTGCCTAACTTGTTCTGAGTTACAGCAGTAGCTTAAAAAAAAAAAAATCATGCCTCTTCTAAGCTGTCCCTGAGAAGCATTTTTACATATCAGGCTTGCCTACTTTTCAAATATTTCCAGCCTCTCTTGAAAGCTCTTCTTCTGAAGATCACAGCTCGACTGCAGGCAACATCAGAACTCTTCTTGACTTCAGTGGAACCAGAATCATCTGCAGTTACACTCCTGCACCTTGTATTCCTGCCAGGCAGCATACTTTTGAAGCAAACACAATACTACAGAAGTGATGGACAGACTACATAAATATCTTGTTAGTTTAAGGTTTAAGAAATTCACATAGGCAGGCTCACCGACTTTCCTCAGTCGGATTTAAAGCAGTAAAATTCTGTTTTATGAATTAGTCTCTTGAGCATTTTATTTAAATATATATATATTTTTTAAAAAAAGCACACTTCTAGTTCCATTTGGCTCTCAGGGCATGGTGAGAAGAACGAGCAAGAAGTAGGAGGAACTTCTCATTTACTAAACTATCCTTATAAAAGGAAAATAAATTGTTGACAAAAATCACTCCTTCCAGATATTCTTCCCTTTCTTTTTAAAAGCCTCAAAGTTCTTCAACTGTATTTTGAAAGACCCAGTGTTTTAATAAGGTCTGTCAAGCTCCATGAAGTCCACAGACCTTTCGATCAGACCATCAACATGAGTCTTAAAACCAGAAACCCTCTTAACGTCGTTCTGGTGAAGGCTTGGATAATCATTTCACTGCCTGCACTAAGCTCATACATGGAAAATACAGCACATATCACCACAACGTGAGCTGTACGCTGCTTCTAGTAAGAGGGCACTCACCAAAAAAATAAGAGTGCCATCACAGGTTACAGATATTACCGCTGGTAAGCCTCTGAGGTGCAGCCCTGGCGGTCAGCAAAGCCAATCTGACTTTGTTTAATCTCTGTGTGTCTGGATCAACGGAGGAAAATATTTTTTAAAAAAAGGAAGAAAAAGAGAATAAATGGTTATACATCAAGCGCAGCAGCCTGCTTTCAGGAGGGCAGCCGGCAGCAGGACTCCTCCATCCCCCCGCTCCGTGTGGGGGCTCCGGGCCCCAGGGGTCCCGCAGCACCCGGCCCCTCTCTGCCGCCGGCCCCCGGCGCTGCAGATCTCGTCCGCCGCTGCCGGCCCGATGCCCGGGCCTCGCTGGTCAAGTGGTCCTAAACATTTCACAATTATGATAGAGAACTGTTGAACTGTTAAGAACCACTGCACCAAGGAGGCTGAGGAGCCGCGGGGAGGGGGGGCGGTGGGGATCGCGCTTTCCCCCTCGCTCTCCAGGCCCGGGCTTGGCTCTTCCTCTCGGCACGGCGGACCTGGGGGCGAGACAAAACACACGGGGAAGATGGGCTGGGGAGAAGTCCCCGACCCACCGAGCCCCGTCCCGTCCCGTCCCACCGCGGCTCGGCCACCCCCCGCCCTCGCTCCCTCCCCTCACCCAGCCCCGCCGCTTACTCACAGCCAAAGTCCCGCGACCGCGCCGGGAGACAGCGAGCTTTCAAATAAAAAGAAAAAAAAATAATTACAAAAAGTTGAAAAAGGGGCAAAACCAAGCCATTCTCCTCAGGGGGAAGCCCCAGCTCGGGGCTGTCTGCCGGCCGCTCCCCCAGCCCAGTGCCGCGGCTGGGCGTGCGGGGCCCTTTTATACCCGCGCGGGCACCTCGCGGTGCCTGAGCCGTCCCCTGCCGCGGCGGCCAGGAATGCAGCCCTCGCCCCTCACACGACCAGTTTTTCCAGGCTTGCCTTCTCACTGACAGGCTGGTTTCTTCCTTTCTTTTTTTTTTTTTTTTTGGTTCCAGCGATCATCTGGGGCGGCCCAACGTCAGCAGGTAAGAAAAGGCCGAACCTGTTCCGAGGCGGCGCGTTGCCTCCCGCCCCTCCGCCCTGTCACCGTGGGGGAAACCGCCCGACAGGTTTCGCCGAAGCTGGAGGTGGCTCCGGGAGGGGAGCAGCAGACTCCACCCAGCGCCCTCCTGACAGGAGAGATCCCTCGGCGCCCTCCCGGCTCCCTTCGCCTGGCTGCCAGCCTCAATAATAAAAATAATTAATAAAAAAAGCCCTAAACCGGCCCGTCGTGTTCTCCAGGGGATTTCGTTGAGGCACGGCAAACGCCGGCGTTGGGCCACGTTTCCCACTCGCCATCGTGGCGTCGCCTCTTCCCACCTGGCCTCAGGCGTAAGGCGGCGAGGGCTGGCGTGCTGCCAGGGGGCTGCAGTCCTTCCCCCTCGGCAAATGTGTCCCAGCTGTAAATGATGTCCTGCCCGTAAATGATAATTTTAGAAAGCCCCCCCGCCTCCCTTTCTTTCTGCAGTGTGTTGGTTTTGCTCAGAAATGGCATGAGGTGCCATGTGTTGAGGGAGGAGGCTGCCTTTGCCCTGTCCCCCTCAGCCCCGCTGTGGTTTCCCCGGGTGAGGCGTCGGAGAGTGGCCCACTGGAGATCTCACTTCTCACAGCTTGCTTTCTGCGGCTGAGCTATTCCACCGCCGTGTGGATCGCACCACTCGGCTTCAGGAAGGCAGGCACCTAACCAGAGCTGAGAAACGTGAAGGTTGGCCCAATTTACAGAGCTGTTGGGCAGCCAGCAGGAGAAGACTCTGACCTTCCAAAGATCAGGCCACTTGCTCCTCGTCAGGCCCTTAACCGTGACGCTGGGCATCGTTTTCTCTGAATTTAAGCTTCTTTGACTAATTCCTCTCACTTTTAGTCTTATTGTCTAGAGAACAGGACTGAGACATGGCCCACCAAGGCTCACCGTGGTGTGGGGTGAGCAGGAAGGCCTTTCCCCTCTGCCACCTCAGGACACCCTGGCAGCTGTACCCCCATGGCGGCAGCAGGGATGTTGCTGGGGCTGCTCGCGCTGCCTGGTGGCACGCTGCCAGCCAGTCCAGGAGACATGATTTAGAGCAGATGTGGATGGCAAACCCTGCTCTGCCAGTGACTCAACCCATGGCCTCCGCCAAGTCACTTCACCACACCTTGAGGAGGAGTGATAATGCTTACCTGCCTCATCTTATGAGGCTTCACTTATGTTTATATAGTGCTTTGCATGCTTATAAAGAACTGTGTAAGTGCTGTGTATGAATTTTGGCGCTCCAGATCCTATGATCTTTGGCTCAAAAATATATAGACAACTCAAGCCAGTCCCGGAGGAAATGCTCATAAGGACAGGCACTGGGGAGCAGCAGGGGATTCCAGCATCGCTCATGTGAACGTGCGCTCCCACCAGGAGCAGGAGCAGACAGGTTGCTCTAGGAACCTATGCAAACCTCATGCTGAGGAAGCTCCCGAGATCTAGGCTGGAGGCATTTCAGTCCACATCGGTAAAACCGGCTCCTGCACTTCTTCTGTGCTCCCTCGGACTTAAACTCAGACATTAGGTTTGTGCCTTTTTTTTTTCAGAGAGATCAATTGTTACAGTTTTTCTGGATCTTCTCATTCTCCCTGAAGTATTTTCACTTGCCCCGGATAGAGAAGGGCGCACTATTTGTGAGTTAATTCAAGGGGGACATCTGCCCTTGACAGCAGTGGAAGTCTGGGGGAAGCAAGGCTGCTCTTTACCCTTTGTGAGAAGAGTCACTTGTTTTATGGCAGTGTCCTAGGTCTCCTTCTCCTACTGGTGATGTACACATGCACAGCATGATAGCTATATTCTATATATAATTCCTTGCTAACTATGCTACCAAATCTCACCTACCCCTGACAAACACCCATCCACACCCACACCCACAGCTCTATAATAACACTCTGCTAATAACCCTGTTGTCCACACTACCTGGGTGCAAAAACCCTTTCCAGACAAACCAGTCAGAACCCACTGCTGTGTTGGTGACATACAATACTACCTGGTGGCCCCACTGCGGGTCTGGTCCAGGTTCAGACACACACGGCTGATAGCTCCCAAGGAAGGGCTCTGAGCCCTAAGTGGGGAATTGCCTGGGGCAGCCCCAGGAAATGGGGCACCAGAACTTGTATGGGGTTTAGGCAGGATGAGTAATCTTCTGACTTGTATTTTTTTAATAAGTGTTGGTTTTGTTGACTGAATTTTAAGGTTGTCTGTGGGGTTTTTTTGTTTGCTTGTTTTTTTGGGGGGAAGAATACAATAATAAAACAGTACAGGTCTCTTGTGCTTGGTAAGGGGTGTGTGAGGGGTGGCTAGGATGAACTTTAAAGATTAATTCCTTAAAAGATTCCACCAATCAAATACATACAGTCCCTTAGATCACTATAGGCAAAATGTACTTTTTTAGTAATTTACACGTTAGACAGCAGTGAGCAAATACACTTTTAATTTATTTATGTAATTATTCGTTGAGTTCTGTTTCTCACCTGTACATACCTGATTATAAAAGTAACAAAGCTAACATCCAGTTACCTCTGTAACGTAGGCAGAGTCACACGGAATGGTCTGAAGGCTTTAAAAGGCAGAAGAGTAGAGATGCCTAACAGTAGAAACAGACTGATAGCACTATGCAAGGGATAAGCCATGTATTCTTCTTCCTCTGCGAATGTCTGAAAGGTGATCAAAGCATTAAAATAATAGAATTGGTTCTGAAATTCTACAGATGTAAAAATTCAGTTGTTTTAGAAGGAACAGTAATTAGCCTGTATTTCCACTGATGGTTAAAGTTTCATTTAAATCCTTCTTTTTTCAGCTGCATATATATGAGTACGTTGGTTATGTGCTTGGTTTGCTATGGACCATCTATGGACCATCTATGGTCCATTGCTATGGACCATGTCTGCAAAGACGTAGATGTAGCTTACCGGAGGACTTTAAGAGATGTGCTGTTTGCATGGCAGAATGTGGAAGGCTCTGGTAGTGAGAGCAATATTACATTTAAAGGCGCTTCTAATTTGAAAAAGTGACATTGTGAAAAATGGCTATCATTATTTCCCATCAGTATCCCCATGCTCCTTGGCAAAAGGTGCCAGTACTTTCCTGCCCATACTGTATTCTGCAGGTAGTATCACGGAGGGCGTGGGACAACACAAAGCCCTGCTCCTTGTACTACAACATGTGTTATCTGACAATTCTAAACTTTGAAAAAATCCAGCATGCAGTCTAAGCTTGTACTCAGAGCTTACTATTGTTTTTCCCTTTCCTCAACAGTTCCCTGCTGACTTGCTATTCCTGCTCATTATTGTTTGCCTAAAATTAGGTTGGAAGTTTCTTAAGCAAAGACTTGGAGCCTGACGTGCTGCAAAATACCTGTTATATTCTTGGTAAATAGCACCAAAAATGGGCAAGTAGATTTTCTTCCACCCTGGGAAATCAGCATTCCATATGTTCGTAGTAAGCACTGATGGGGCAACTTCTTGTTTACTTTAGTTGGTTCAAACTCATTTGTCAATATAGCAGCCCACTGCGTGTCACATGTAAGCATCATAAGAGCTTAATGGTAACTTGTTTTGCAGTAATAAATGCCTTGAGAGAGAGCCGAACACTTCCTCATAAATAGGAAGTGTTTTCAGATTATTTCCTAAATAAGTAATTTAAAGAGAAACAAGATGGGGTGGGATGTTTTTCCAACCAAGAGCTTTTAGAAAGAGCGGGGTGGGTTGTCATTCAGTACTTAAATTGATAAAGGTGTGCTAGAAATTCAAATATAGGTAACAGCATAATGTGAAGCTAAGAATTCATGTTTTATTGGAAAATGCCACCAATCTGTGAACAAAATGTTGATTAATCACAAAATTACCAGTTTAGCAGGAGAGGGGTTTTTAGCTCATGTCTCTATCTAAACAGGTCATCATTCGTGGGCACTGCTGAGGTTACGTATCAATTTGGTGTCTTAATACTGCACGTCACCATTCTCCTTGCTCTGATTTAACATCTTGTTAATTCCAGCAGTTAACCGTGTAAATCACCACATACACATTAAGGTACATTTTCCGTCTTAGGGAGAATTTTTCAACTCTAGCTTTGTGTGTATACAATAGCACAGTAGCTAGCAGTAAGTAACAGTAGAAATTTTCCATTTCTTACTTCAAATTTTTGATTGTATCGTTAAACATTTCAATTCTTTTAATAACCAGTCTGCAATAAGGAGACATCAGTGCATGGCACACTTGCAGGCTTGATCAGGGGGTAGCTGTGCATCAGCAGATATAAAACAAAGAAGCAAAAGCAACAAAAAAGGGTGAAAGACAATCCCTGTGCTGCAGGGATGGTGCATGAGCTGTCAAGTGGATGTGTCTTGAGAGATTAGTCAGCTTCTGCATCAAGAGATTGATATTGAGGACAAGCTCCAACTCTATCAGTAGGATCTCTACAAACATTACTATTAATGTTGTTGTTGTTGTTAGTTGTTGTTCTTTGGTTGGTTTGGTTTGATTTGGGGTTTGGTGTATTTTGTTTGTGATTTTATGGATTTGAAGTAAAAAATATAAATTAAATAGCCAGTGAACGATTTTGATATGACCAGTAATTTTGAATGCCATACTTTCCAGGTGCCTTACTACATAAAGTATAAAAGGATGGGCTTTCAAAACATGCCAGCCGCCTTTCACAGAGTCACAGACTAGCTGAGGCTGGCAGGGCCCTCTGGAGACCACCTGGTCCAACCCCTGCTCAAGCAGGGCCACCCAGAGCAGGCTGCCCAGGAGCACACCCAGAGGGATTTTGAACTCCAAGGAGGGAGACTGCACAACCTCTCTGGGCAAACTGCTCCATCACCTGCACAGCTGCAGATGTTCAGACAGAGCCTCTTTTGTTCCTGTTTGTGCCCAGTGCCTCTTGTCCTGGCACTGGGTACCTCCAAAAAGAGCCTGGCTCCAGCTTCTTTGCACCCTCCCTGCAGGTATCCAGACATGGATAAGATTCCCCAAAAATTTTGTCTTCTCCAGGCTGAATAGTCCCAGCTCTCGCAGCTTATAGGAGTGACACTCCAGTCTCCTCATCACCTTCAGTGGCCCTTTGCTGCACTTCCTGCAGTAGCTTCATGTCTCTTTTACTGGGGATCGATCCCGAAACTGGACACATTGCTCTGGGTATTGCATCACCAGTGCTGAATAAACGGGAAGGACCACCTCCGTTGTCCTGCAATAGGTTTCCTAACACAGTCTAGGATACCATCAGCCTTCTTGCAGCAAGGGCACATTGCTGCCTCATCTGCAACTTGGTGTCCACCAGGACCCCCAGGTCCTTTTCTGCAGAGCTGCTGCCCAGCTGAGCGGCCCACAGCATATATTCATGCACGGGGTTGTTCCACCCCAGGTGCAGGACTTCATGCCCGCTGAACTTCATGTGGCTCCTGCCAGCCCGTTTCTCCAGCCTGTCCAGGTCCCTCTGGAAGGCAGCATGACCCTTTGGTGTGCTGACCGCTCTTCCCAGCGTTGTGTTATCTGCAGACTTGCTGAAAGTATGCTCTGCCCCATCGTCCAGATCATTAACAGAGATGTTAGCCAGAACTGGATCCAGTACTGGCCGCTCGGGTACACCTCTAGTTACTGGCCTTCAACGAGACCTTGTGCCACTGATCACCACCCTCTGGGCCAGCCATTCAGCTAAGGTTCACCTCACTCTACCATTAAGTTTCATGTTAGACCCTAAAAGATGATACTTGAATCACTATTTTTTTTTCAGAAAATTTCAGCCAAGCAATTAATATTTAAGTCCAGCTGCTGTGCACCAAGTGTGCCTTAATTATTTTGTAATGGTTAATTGTATTAATCATCAAAAACCTTGTTCCAGCTTTATTTTTCCTGTTCACCAAGCAGATAATTTTTCAGTGTTAGCAGAATTACGTGATCTGTACCATGAAGACGTGAGAAAGGAAATCATTACTAATAATTTGACCATCTATTGGGATTTCCTAAGTATTTGCTGCTTCAAACCATTGAAGATAAAGAGTCAGAGTGGGACTTTGCACTGAAGTAACACGGTAGTTTTTAGCAACACCTGATACTTCTGGTTTTATGTCCTTGAATGTAGAACTCTCCAAACAGGGGTAAATGGTGACATAGTTGTGGGCAGAGAGCTCAAAGCGGTCCAAGTAAATGATCTGCCTTATTTGACATCGCACTCTGTCAGTCAGCAAAGATAACAGGCGGTTATCTTGGTCTCAAAGCCCTGGAGCTCTGCTGGATTTGGCAGAGATCTCTGCTGGATGCCTTGCCTCAAAGGTGCTGAGAACTGTGTTGCCCAAAACTGACCCGTCGGTGGGAATGGGAAATGCCAAGTGCCACGGAAAGAACTTGATGCATCCAAATCCTGCTTCTACTGTGCCCTGGTCACAAAGATCCACAGCGGTACGGCTCTGGGAAGGAAGTCACACACCCTAAAAAGTGTAATCACAAGTGTACACAAGTGTAATCATGCACAGGGATCGCCATCAGACAATCTCCCCAGCACAGCAGCTTCTTGCATATGATGGGATTAATTTCCAGCTCTGTGCTAGTTGTGATAACTCCTTATCTCTCAGCAACAGATTACCTTTAAGATTCCTTTTTCTTTACCCTGATACTCTTTTCTTCGCTATAAGCTTCTGAATTTCCAGAATTCATTCCTCTTATACATAACAATTAGTCATTGAAGGTTAAATAACTTGAAATTGGGATGTAGAAATAGCCAGCCTACATAAACGAACATTTTGGTCATTCTCATGCCTCTTTCTTCCCTTTCTCATCACCTTTTAGTGCACGGAATCTCATCTAATCTCACTCGTAAACTCTTAAAAACAGGGTCTGTGACAGTGGGACACCACACGGGAGCCTAATGGGATCTGGGGCAGCGGCACGTTTATTGTGCACATGAGCATGTCATTAATGGGGCTAATTTGGGCTCAGAAATGCTGCATACGCTACTTAGCAAGCCTAGCGTGCACCACTCTTCTTGTCAAGGGGAACATACAGCTCCCGTTCTGAATGTGAGTTGTGAAGGCTTGAGGAATACCATGGCTTGAGAGAATGATTATTTGATGCAATATTTATTGCTGCTGCAAGACAGAGGACGCTGTTCCGGCCTCCCGTCTCGTTGCACAACGTGCCCCGCGTCGGCTCGCTCGCTGCTGCAGCCTGGCCGCGCCCGTGCGTGGAGGAGGCCGCGGAGCCAAGCCGCAGGACGTCGCAGGTTGGCACCTTCCCACGGGCTTGGCTGACATCTCCCTCCGACGCGCAGCGTCCCGGGGTGGGAGGGAGGTGCCGGTGTGGAGCCCAGAACGCCAGTGGGAGAGCGTAAGATATGCGCCGCGCGGCGAGTCTGAACAAGCGTGCCTTGGCAGGGCCGAGCGAGGGGAAAGGGGCACTGCCTCCTCCTTAGCAGCCGAGCCTGCGAGGAGTCGTGCTCCCCGCTCGTTATGCGCGCCTCTTATGTTGGGAGCAATTTTGGTCAGATGTCAGCATAGATTTGGACATCAAGGCCCAAATTCTTTGACCGTGAGATGTGTATCAACCCTTCTAACTCGAGCCCGATGACGAAGAGCTATTTGGTGCGGTTTACACGAGACATTGCATTTCGCTGCTGTGAATCAGGATTCATGTCTCAGCTGTACTTGTTGAGATGCAGGCTTCTGCCTCTTCCCATTCAGCTGATCACAGGTAAACAAATGTATGCATAATTAGGTTTCTAAAGTAATTTTCAAGTAGACACTTTGCACAAATAATAAATCTGGTAGTACCAGATTTTATTCTGACTCATGGACTATCTAAGATGGCAACATCTGAGTCCCACAGGTTCATTTGTATGGTTCAGTAGAGTATTTTAAATATCTTACAAGCTCTCTTCATTAGAGGCTTCCCTAAAAGAGTCACTAAAATGAAAATGTCATTGCAACCATGCCGTCAGGCACCACGGTGTCATAAAACATTGCCGAAGAATCATGGCAAGACTAGTTGTACTAGTCTAGAAGAGGATTTTACTGCTGATACAGTCCACTTGGAAGAGACAACCGTATCACAAATGCTTGTGATGGCAGAGGCTGTGTACTTTGGTTGGTTCATTATAATGTCTTGTTTTCACCCATCGCACAATTATTCCAGGTTTATCTGAGTGATCTAACAAATTACGATGCTGGAAACTGAAAGCATTTCCTTTCTTACACTGCTGTGGTAGGTCCCATGCAGGGATCGGGATACGTACCGGGAGAAGGGGATTACACCTACAGCCGAGTAGGATTTTGCCGTAGGTCCATTAATGTTTCATGAAAGTGGAACTGAGCACACTCTGTTTTCTGTGTACAAGGGATGTATTTCTCTCATTAGTCGTTTCACTACTTTAACTCATTTTTAATGGGGGAATCTTCTGACTAGGTCTTTTTGGAAGAAACCCAGCAGACCACACTGTTCAGATGACTGCAAATAAACTGATCCAAGGAGGCTGAAGGGGTTTAGTTCCAGATAAGGGATTTCTTTGTCACTGCTGAACACCCAAATCAGTTGTATGAGACAACTGGGGTGTGGAATTGTAAAGTAATTCCGAGTTAAGATGTGCAGAAGTGGAGTTATTTAGGAATGTAAGAAGAATGAGCAGATACTGAAGCCTTGCTGAACAGCTGATTGAATTCAGCAAGTAGTGATCAGACACAGCTAGTCAATCTGTCAGTGGGTCGGCCAGCCTTGACAGATGTTAACAGTTTACCAAGACAATGTGCAATGAGAAACTAAGCACATGCTGATTTTGCAAATAATTAAGAATACCCTTCCATCACAGGCGTTTTATAAGAGAATCTCCAAACAGAAACTTAATGTTTTCAGACATCAATAGAAAAGAAAGCGGTTGCATTGAGGAAAGGAAAGTTGTAACTCAAATCAGACAAGAACTTGGACATACTAATTGTGCAAATAAGCTGCTTTTTACAGTGTTAGAGTAGTGCTGACATAGGGCAAGTAGTCCCTATCCCTTGGCAGCATTAGTTGGATCATTAGGAAAAAGAAACAAAGTGGAAGCTGGGTGTTGTCTTTCCAGTGAAGAAAGCTGTAGAATTGATGTCATGTTTGACTTTTACAGGAGGCATTCAGAGCGTCTCCTCCGTGGAGGAGACGCAGCAGAGGTTCCAGCACCAGCATTCATCTCAAGAACATCTCTGCCACTTCAAAGATCCAGAGCTAGAAACAAATCCAACATTTGAACAGCACCTATGAGTCTCAGATTACTGATTATTCCTTCTTTTTTCTGTTCGACAGTCATTGCTGAAATCGTGCACACACCCGTGCTGTTCAACAGGACGCAGCAGCAGCCTCGCAGCAGCAGCCTCACTGACAGTAACACACCAGCACGCTCTACCAGCAGCCTGTGCACTTCCCTGGTAAGGCATTTCACCTGACATGCAGGGAAATGTAGGGCAGGGAAAGCTATAGCCCTAACCTTTGTGTTATCAGATTGGAAAAGGATGGCAGCACCTGCCGTTTTCTATCAGAAATGGAAATGTCATCTTTATGTTGTATTGAAAACTGATACTGAAAAATATCATGAGCTCTTCTGTGCCAAAAGACCGCAAAACTAACTTTATCTGGCCTCTACCATGCCCTTCCAGCGTGTACTGTGGTCAATACACCAAGCAAGGAGCTGCAGATGATCCTGGCAGCATGTATTTGATCTAGCAGACAATAATGGGATGTAGACATGAAAGGGTGTATGGACGGCATTGGTGATTGGAGTTAAAGCTGCTGGAGAAGTTAGGAAATGGCCCCGCAGCTGGTCCTGGCAACAGATTGGGCACGTTGGCATTAGTAATGGCCCTGTACAGCTGCTTCACCTACAAACCTTTTCCAAGCAGAAGACTGCTGGATAAAAAAAAAAAAAAAAAAAAAAAAAAAAAAAGAGTGCATTTGATCTTTTCAGTGATGACCTGAAGGATAACAATTACAAAGTCTGAAAAACTAAAGCTGCCCCTAGAATATCTGGCGTATTTTAAATAATCAAAGATACTTGGCTGCTTACAGTAACTGAAGCAAATAGGTAAAACAAACAGGTACGATTTTCATTCCTTACTAATATTAAGATTTTGCTTTTGACCAGTAACTATGTAAAGCTGAAGTGTTACCATACATAAACAGATTCGTCACAAGACTGGGAGTTATCACAGAGTATAATTACGACTATTAAATTCACTGTGCTGAGCAAATGCTGTAATAGACAAACAGGACAAACACAGCATCTTGAAAGGTTGTCCCTGACAGAATCAAGAGCTGAATTTTCCAACCCAGACTGGGCATTTGTTGCCACATTTTAAATCACAGCACCCTATACACAGTTTATCTTAAAAACTGTAGGCTACTACAGTTCCTGAATTAAATTTTGACACACATATAAAAGATTCAGTTCTTTCTCAGATAAATGATCAATTTGCATTAATATATTTGCCATTTAAACATTTTTTAGATATTGGTCTCTTCATAGGGCAAATTGCAAATTTCCTAGAAAGTTGTAGGAATATTGTCATAAGTAAGATAATATATTAATGGGACATATATTTTTTGCAAAGATTTGTCAGCCAGAATCCAATGCAACTTAATTCTCACTGTAAACATGACCCAAGCCATTTCATTTTAGCTTTACAAGCTTCCAAATCTTTTTGGATCACACTTCTAAATGTTGTCCTTACTTGGCTCATATGCATGAAGAAAATGGTTGTCTGTTTTCTTTCTTCTTTAGTTTTACTGCTGAGACCTATTATTTCAGTAATTCACATGGGAATACCATCCTTGGTTAACAAAAAAAAAAAAAAAGCTTTCTACTTCAGTTGCATGTTAGAAATGTAGGAACATTATTGTTTAGAAAGTTTTCTGTGGATCAAATCAGTCCTTATTGAAAGGTATAAGGACAATACTGATAATTCTGTAAATATTGCAGTTCTGGTACACAAATAGTGAATGCTGATATAGACAAATTATTGCATCTGAGAATCCAATCCCAAATTAGTCACTTCCAGAGAAATTTATCAAGGGATTTCCTTCTTCACTGCATCACCCTTAGGCTATTGACTAGCAAGAGTTAAGGTACTAAGTCTAAGTACTGCAGGAAGAAGAGTCTGTGCGTGCTTTTTCTTCTGATTGTAAAAATTTCTGCAAACATGATTTCATTACATGCATTCTTTTCATGCATTCACAAATAAAGCATGAAAAAGATGTTGAATTTGAAGTCTGATTTTTGAAGTTTATCTTAGATCTCATTTACTTAATTCAGTATTAGTTTTATACAATCTAGAGCATGTTTATTGCTATGTAACATCATTTTTTTTTAATAATGAGGCAGCATAGTTGTAATATTTGTGACCATAGTGAAGAGGTGCGCTACTTTTCACATTAAAATAGCAATTTTTTTTTTAAGCCAAGGCACGTACGATGTTTTCTCAGACTTCACGCGCAGTTACCCTGTTTTAGGGGAATCTGATATGCAACATACCTTGGGAATCTTTTAATGCTAGCCAGCTCAGCAAGTAGTCCATGCAGCTTTTCTCCATGATAAGAATAGCTGTGGGAAGGCTGAACAGTATAAAGAGGAAAAAGAAAAAACTATCTGCACTTCAAAGATTCCCTTCAGATGAAGTAGATATAAAATCCACATAGATTACTGCAGAAGCTGTAGGTGAAATTAAAAGTTGCCATCTCCAATGTATGCGTTTGCCTGGAGTATTCTCCGTGTTTACATATTCTAGGGCGGACATAGCAGGAAAGACACATACTGCTTTTTAGTTTTTGTTTCTTGAGTCTGAAAGTGCTGTGACTTTAAACTTTGGGTCTGTTAACACCGTGATCACATTTACAGTCCAAAGAATTAAGTGTCCAGCATGTAGCAATCTTGATTATATTCCGGTCAGGATGTGGGAAAGATGCTATTAGAAACAAAACAATCAATTCACTTAGACAGTCCCACAAATATGCTTTATGGCATCTGCCTCCTACTCATTTTAAATGGGGTTTTATAGTGACACATTGGTGAAGATTAGTACACAACTGCAGGCAGATGCCCATGACTGATTCAATTGTTTGCACTGACACTCAAAATTGCTGTAATTGCAACTGAAGTGATACAAGCCATTGCAAAAATCAGACAAAGTGAAACCAACATTGTTCCTCAGAGATTTTTATTAGTTGAAACACAGAAATCTACAATGCACTGTTTTCTATTGGTATGAATTCACCACATCATATCCTTTTGCTATGCCTGCAATACTGTCCACAGTGATTTAATGTAAGATTTAACTGTCCACAGTGATTTAACAATGATGCAAAGATGTGAAGAAGATTCAAGAGGTCTAAAAACAGAAGTTGCACAGTAAAGACAATACATTCCAGCCTCAATTGTTTATATTTTTCTTAAAAAAATAAAAACATAAAGCAGAAAATCATTTTTATAAAACCAGACCTTAACATATACCTAAAAAAATAGTATTTCTAAGCCCTGTAAGCTCCGTGTGCCACTAGCAATGTTTCTTTCAATTTTTTTTTCTCCCTGTAACTGCTTAACACCATTTCTGGTTCAAAGCTGGTATTTCTGAAGAGGAGTGACCATCTTCTGCAGCCTATGGATAAAGAGAAAACGGATGTGTAAGACTAGGCAGTATCCAAAACCCTCCTGGGATGAGGTTACCTTGTAGCTTGTCAAACAAGTTCTCATGCAGTACTGAAGACTTCCTTCAGACTGCCTACACTACTGGTGGCTCAGTCCAAAGGAACTGAGATGATGCAAGTAGGAGTTGAAGATTTAACACATTCACTCCCATCTGCACAAGAAAAGTGACTTTTGCAGACATACTTCACTGAAAACTGAAATCCCTTTGCAACATAACCCATATTGTGGAGGTATTTTTAGTGTCCTCATCCTGGCCGCTGGAGAGCTTCCATTTAGAAGCTTGAGAGTGTGATTATATCTAATCCTGCCATATCAGCTTAAAAGAAAGAACACCTCAAACCTTTACAGGAAGGGAAAAATGCCCGATTCTATCCTATGTTCTCCTTTAGACCACCATATAGTGATGGAAAAAAAAACATAATTGTTTCACATGCAACTTCCCACCTATATACATGAATTCACTTATATTTGATCAAATGGGACAGGGAAGAGGCAATGCAGCCATGCCTGCAGCCAAACCTTTAACTAAATTTTGTGTTAATTTTATTAAATAAAAGGACATTATCTCCTCCCAATATTTAAATTGGTATTAGACTTGCCAATATATTGGAGGAGAGATACCTAAATCAACAACGTATAGCATCAGAAAGGAGCGCTGAGAAATTAAAGGCAAATGATTTACATGTCTCCAGTTACAGCACAGCGCTGGAGAAGGTCAAACGCCCAGACAAGTTTACTATGGAGAGACTTGTCAGCTCTGGTGCTTTGAACACAAGACTCACACCCCTGTCATACGCACATAGCAAGGGAAACACACCTTGTGCATTAGCAGCACAAAAGAGACTCTCACTGGGAGTCAGAGACAAGCAGGCAGCTGGATGTAAGGTCTGAGTAAGAGAGAGGCCACGGCACTGCCCAGTCCTGTGCTCAGGGACGGAGCGTGCCCTGGGCAGAGCTCTGTGTGGAAAGGGAGCCTTCTACACCCTGTGCATGCAGCCCAGCTACTCGTGCCTATTAAGAACCTGTCCCATGATTCTGGTGGTGGTTGTCTGCATTACACCAGGCGGAAGGTGGGCTGGTACAAGGTGCTCAGTGAGAAAGCTAGAGGGAGAGCACTCTTGCAAATGCCATAGGTGCCAAGCAGTCCCTCCTGAGTGGGAGGCTGAGCAACCAACTGGCTGTGGTCACACCACAGCACTGCTGGAGAAGGGGATGCTCCTCTGCTGTAGGAATGGTACCCTAAAAAACAGGCCTGGCACCCTAAAAGACAGGCCTGGCAAAGTGCCCAAGAAAAGGCACTTCCTCTCTAACTCAGGGAAGATGGGAATTTATTGCAAAAGGCCAACAAAACAAGACGCTACTGTCCTCAATGGATTGATTATCGTGTTTGGATACCCAACCAAGTTCAGAACCATCCTAAAGAATGCACCATAAAAGTCACTTAGAGTGTCAGGCCAAAAGAGGAATAAACTTTAGTCCCATTCGACAAACTAAGGCAGGGACAGCAGCTGAACCCAGATGTCATGCAGTGAGCTAGGACTTAAACACGAAGTCCTGCTTCATACATGTATCCCCCTTCGTACATGTATAGGCTGACCCAAACATTTCAGGAATCTGGCATCTGAAATCTAGATCTTACCTTCTTTTACAGAAGCCGTCTGAAGAACTCAAGAACCTCATTACGCCCTGTAGCCTCTGCCTGTGAATAGAAACATGAATAAATCCCGCCATCCTGTGCACCAGGACATGCAAATGCTTACTTGTGGGAAGTAAGAATATGTTACCACAATATAATTAAAATCCAATTTAAATTTTAATTCCTCTGACACAGATGAGAAAGTTCTGGCTCCAGTGATTTATTACTTCAGAACAGCACCAGACTTGAGTTCGCAACATGCTCGAATCCGGTTTACAGTCTCCAAAGCAGCATTTACTTTTCCCAAACTAATATTATCTGACAGCATGCGTTACTACCCACAAAGCTGGAGCACCATATGGAGTACAGCCATATGTACACTTACTACTTGTTTGGGAGTTTTGCCATCATAGCCAGTTTGCTCCAGGTCTGCACCAGCTAGGTACCAGGCATGCAGTCCATCCACGTCACCTTTAGCTGCAAGACTGGAAAAAAAGAGCAATTAACTTGGTTCTGAGTCTTTCACTCCATTTCATGGTATACCTGTGTCCTGTCAGGAAGCTCAGGGAGCAAATGCTGAACTAGAACAGTCTCAACATGGCTGCCAGGATAGAGAGGTGAGTAAAGGAACACTATTACAACAGCTTTGAATAGCTGAGCAAGCAACACAGCTTGATGAATCAGTTCCTTAAATTAATAGGGCTGTGCTGTAAGTACTTACAACAGGCCAGTTTCACATAGTGGGTGTGACTATGACCAAAGGGGAAAAAAAGTCATGCAGTTTCATATTTCACAACACAGTATTTATCTCATGAAATGAGTTGGGGGGAGGGCAATGGCTACATCCAGATGCAGCTGAAGAAGCGAGAGCACAGGCTGATGTACTAGCAATTGGTGTGCCTTATTTAAAACCACTAAGACCCCTTCACAAGTACACACAGCTATCAGAAGTTATGACAGCACATGTATGTGGTATCGCTTGGACAGTAGTAACACAGCTATGCCTTTTGAGCAAAGGTAATCTGTGTGACTTAAATGGGCAGCAAGCAAAAAAAGGGTGGTTAAAGAGAATCTCTATTTGGCCATGTATAACACGTGATAGAAGAGATAAAAATTAATATACAAATTAGTTTTCTGAATGTACGCTGTTTCTTTGCACATCTGCTAGTAGTCTTACCCATCATGCTTAACGTTCATTTTAAACTTTTTTTTGGCAAAAGAAGGGCCAAGATCCTGCACATACACAAAACCATGCCTGTCCGTACCAAACCTGCAGAGCTAGAATCCAGCTGAACTGACAGCGCAGCTGCAAGGGCTACGTTCAATTTTCTCAACGTATGAGCACGTCAGGCTTCAGAACTGTGCGCAACTCCTTGCTCTGTACAAGTCAATTGTTTGCGCTGAACTACCCTGATAATCATCAAGTGAGCCTGCATCTCATTATGGAAAGGAAAGCGCCCCCAGACTTACAAAGTTCACCGTTTGCTGCCTTAAACGCTGCTTGCCGTGGAGGAATGGCGTGTTTCTGGCAGCAAGGCCAGAGGATGGTGACAGGCTCTGGGTATGCCAAACAAGCGAGGCAGACCTGATGGAGAGCAGCAGAAGAAGGAAGATGCAAGGGGCAGTCAGTCAGGTACGCCTATGGAAGAAAGCCTGAAAGCAAGTCTGCAACACTCATTTCTCTGCTAGACTGAAATCACTTCTGCTGTTGATTAAATCTCTTAAGTACCTGAAAAAATTTTTTCAGGGGAGTGGAAGCCTCTAATTGCAGCAGCCTGAGGAGAAAGTCAGAGAGAGGCTTTTGCTCACAGCAGTCCCAGAGGTTGGGCAGGAAAAGGGAACACAAATGGTCTTCGTATTCTTCCATGCAACCCTACCAGTCCTAAGGCAGGGCCACAGATCCACAGCTGGGGCTGCGGGGGACAGGGACGTGGCAGTGGGCTTTTAGTGAGGTTTAACAGTGGATCAGTCTGGTATCTTGAAGAAAAGGGTCAATAAATAATTAATGAAAAATGCCATTACAAAAAAGGCCCCTCAGAAGCCAAAAGAAAACAGAGGAAGCAAAGGCAGTCTAAGAGGAAGCTCAGTGGGAAGCCCTCAAGGAAACTGCAGGAAAAAAGTGTTAGTAAAGAAGTATAAGCATTAACAAAGCAGGGCAGAAATTGCTTAGCAGCCACTTCTGAACATGGAGAAGAGTCTCCTGATGTTGAAAGTGAAATGTCCCAGAATCATGGAACAAACAAACAAAAAGCCAAGCGAGTTACAAATATCTCAAGCACTGGACAGGAAAACTGTATTTGCCAAACAGAACCTCACTCTTCAGCCATGTGCAAAGTGGAAACCACTCTGGACAAAGACAGGAACATTTAGAAATATTACTAACCTACATATTCAGGGCAATTCAGCTAGCATATCTGTAAGCAACAAACAAGGACTATTGCACTTGAAAATTAAACACCTAGTAGCACCTGTTCAGAAAGAGCAATTTAACTCACATTGCCAGTGGTCAAAAACATGAAGTGGTCTCTTTCTGTGACATGAGAGCAACCCAAATATGTAGAATTATCTTCAATTTTGCAGCTGCCATTCAATGATAAAAACATATTCTCTGGGGACTGCGGCACAGAGAACAAATAATGGTGTAGCTTGCTAGAAAATTTAGATTGTAAATAGAAGGTACCTAGTATTCACTAAGTTGATTATACTCAGTAACACCATGAAACATTTTCTCTAACTCCTGATCTCCACAGCCAAGCCAAAAGCATCTATATTTCCTTCACACTCTGTAAGTGTACTTCGTATAGCCAAACATACATATATTTGAAGCTGCTGATTCTCCAGCTCCTAAGGTGACCAGGAAAGTGCCACTGCCCTGGCTCCTGCTCTGTACCTACATGGGAGACTGTTCCACTCTCACCCCGAATACACAACGCCATGCCAAGTCTTCATTAAAGCCTCTGTACACGCATGTACTCCACCCCTCTGTTTGGAAGATGCATGTTGTTTTTATATTAAAATTATTATCATTAATACAAGTTTAAAATATTCCAAAACCTCAAATGTTTATCATCAAAATATTAGCTTTGAACAACAAGAAATCATGCAATACAGACAGATACAGTGTGTACGATGCTCCCTCAAATGCTGTAACAAACTGCATCAGAACCACTTTTTGGCTAAAGCCCCCACGTTCTCTTTTCAGACACCCCACTCTGTCAGCCAGCCAAACAGGTTCTGCACAGGGCATGACAGCTAAGTAGGGGGCCAATTTATTTGCAGAGGAATGTAATTCTCTAAGCCACTCCTCTCATCTTCTTGACAGATGGAAACAATGCAAACTAAAGGTTTAGTTTTGTCCTATTACCTGTGGTGCCCTGGGAAGCATATATTTAACTGAGTGGTATTATCCAGTCTCCTCTGAGCTTATTTTGGCATCTGAAACAGTCCAGCTAGTATCGCTCCATTTCAGAATTACTGAAGGGACAGAGTCCAGTTCCTATACAGAATCATCAGCTTTACCTAGACCTTACAGCTCTGAGAACAATCTGCAGCACTGGCTGGCCGCTGTAATGTTGTCATGGTTTCCTGACAACTCCTGAAATCGAGGCTGGGATTTGGGGATTTTTTTGTTGTTGTTTGTATTTGAGAGGAAAAGAAGAAATGAAGTAAAAACAACCAGTAATTTTAGGATATTACTACAAATTTCTCACAATTTTCAGAGTATCCTGTAATTCAGGACCATTAAGTAAAAACACAAAATGAGGCATCTATTTTCCTTATCATTAAAACATCTTATCTATTAAAAGCAAATGAATGGAAAAACACCTTAATAGAGGATAATATCCTCTTACAATTAACTATAGAGATGGTGAGCACTTTTTCAACAGTTTTGGGATTAAGCCTATTTGTGTATTTGATTTACATATTTTTCAGAAAGGTGCTGGAGTAGAAAATGCTCCCATATAAGTTAAAAGAGGATTTTCATAAAATAAAAAATATGCACTATGTGCAGCTTTATTCTCAAATAAAAACAGACCTTGTTCTATTTCCTCTTTACCCTTCCTCAGTGAAAGTGATTGGAAAAAACAGCGTGTTTTCTTCTAGTTCACTTATTCCCACAATATTAACTTACTTTGGAGCCCTCTTGAGTTATTGGTGCTGTGGCACAGAGTTGATACTTAATTTTATCATTTCATTCATTTCCTCATTGTTAGTCTAGCACAAAAAGACTCGCATATCATGTGCCAGGGACCCAGCTATTCCTTGGAAGTTATTTCCACACTGTTCTTCATACTGAGAGTCTCTTCGGAAAAATCATTCCCCTTCAACTCAATTTTAGGGCCCCACCTTACCGTGTAGCACATTTACCTGCAGAGTATTGGTCCACTGTTCTCCAAGTCATGTTTTGAAAGGTGCGCTCCCGTTTCTCGTAATAAACTGATCACTTGTGTGTGCCTTTATGAAAGAAATACAAAACAAAGAGAACTATCTTGAGATGAATGTGGTTTTTTATTTTTTCTCCCTTAAATCCAGTATTACTCATGTACACAAACAGCCAGTGAAAGTTCTCATATGGTATTTGCCACCACCACAGAAACAATGAGTCTTCTCCAAGGTGATAGATGTAGTAAGCAGGTTTGCTGTCACTCGCAAAAACCACTCACATGCTGAGTTCACAGAAGTGCTAAATTCAGCTCTAAAATGGAAAGGGATGCACCCCCTTCTCTTCAAAATTATTATTATTATTATTGTTATTTTTTAACTCTTAACACCAGCTTAATCTCTAACACTTAAAATACTGGTGATTGAAACCCAAACAAATAGTGAAAACATTCATTCAGTAACGCCATTCCTGTATTTTACAAAATACAATACCCATATATATTAGTGTTTTAAATGAACTGTAAGTCTTGTGGGCAAGCAATGAATCTTTAGGTTACTGTGGAAGCTAATCGTGTTTTTATGGCTTCAGTATTGTGGACAGTATTCTTACAAACCTCCCACAGAAGCACATTCTTCCCCAGCCCCATTCTCCCACTAACTTTATTAGTTGTTTTGACCTATAGTCTTTAGGATGTCTGCCTTCTTTCCTTTCCTTTGAGATTAAAGGGACAAACAGATAATTAAGCACTACCAGCCAACTTCTATTTCTTACATGATTAGGATAGAAAATAACATGATAAAAAAACTATTTTCAAAATACATTTTTCACAAGGGACCCAGTGAAAGGT
This sequence comes from Heteronetta atricapilla, assembly GCA_011075105.1. Lineage (NCBI taxonomy): Eukaryota > Metazoa > Chordata > Aves > Anseriformes > Anatidae > Heteronetta > Heteronetta atricapilla. Next base: position 54,467,533 of record CM021735.1, on the reverse strand, counting down.
TTAGAACTAGGTTCTAAAAGGACTTGACAGATTGCTCCTCTGCTAAACAAATATCTAGCTCACAAATTCAAAAGCGTATTATTTTTTTCTCCAGAAAGAGCATGGTGACATCAGTAGATCAGCAATAGTTTCACATTTCCTCTTTTGATTAAGTTACCATACCGTAACACTTGAAAATGAAGAATGAGGCACAGCAGCTTAGTAGGAAATAACTGGAGCTTCACAAGCAACTACCTAAAAACTCATCTGTGCTAATTCAAAATAAAAATAATATAAAAAAAGCTCACCTACACGTTCAGCTTCATCACTTGCATTTTCTTTTTGTTTTAGAACTGAGCTAAACTACTTATCTAATCCCACTGCTTCTCTTTAGGAAGCTCCATCTTGAATTAGAAGTTACTTCAAAGTTATCCAGATTAAGCCTACGTAGGCTTCTACATCTAATGTAAGATCTTACTTTACAAATTAAAAACCCAGAACTGTACAGATGCTGTAATAATCATTTTGTTTTTCCAAACATAGGTTATCTACTCTACCAGACATATATATTTTTTAAATGTACTTCATTTCAATTGAAAGCAATAAATAAATAAATGTATCTTTGTTTCATGCCAAAGCACTGCTGGAACAGGACACGCTGCGAGTTTGTTCAGTTATCTAAAATATTTTCTCAGGAGGGTCCCTTGCAACGTGTCTAGTCATCCACAAGTATCTCCTTGGGAAAGCAAATAATGGCACTGCATTCTATTTTTCAGTCTGCAGTGGAGAATGAATTCTACATACATGAATTTTTTAGAACAGTAATTAGCTGAAAATGAATCTGACTTAAATAGATTAAAGTAGAATATGTTTGTTCACTCAAGCTCTTATTCAGTTCAGAACTGAGCATGGATAGCATCTGCTTACTCTCCAATGACCGCCACAGATTATCCCTCATTTCCTATCTTATACTTAAAATCTCAGCATGCAACTAGTGCTTCTTAAAATAAAAGCTATGCTCCCTTTCATCTTCTAGTCCTGTCCCACAGCAAGACATGTAATGTTTAGAGGTATCTTCCCTCAATTCCAGCAAAGAGTCAGGATTTCATTTTCCATTACTGTAACCATTTACTCCTCACTGGCAGCAAGACAACCTCCAGAATGCACGCCGTGTCCCCTCCGTGCTCCAGAGCCACTACTGCTCTGAATGGAACTCCAGAAGTTCATGATACAGGCAGATCTGGGGGCATTTTCCCCACGTTTAAAGAAGCAAATTTAAATAAGAAGTGGTTTAAAGTAAAATAAATCTTTAAGGACTGAAAATACCTGTTTACAATAAATGCTTACAAGACAACATTTATAAATAGAAGTATAATGTCTCGAGGACTGGGAATCATTTAAAATTGTGCTTCTTGGTATGGTGGGAAAAAGAGGAAGTGTTGTATATCGCTGCTGGTTAAGGGGAGGGTAAAGGAGATCTTATTTAAGGGAAAGAATTAATAGAGAGAAGTAGTAATGGGAACTTAAAGTGTTAAATTTAGCACTGTGACTAGGAAGAGCAGATCTGTCCGAGAAAGCAAGCAGACCACCTCTCACACTCGATCACTCAGTGTGAAAACTATGCAGGAGGTAAGCAGTGCAAGAGCTTGTTCCTCCTTGCATCCAAATGGTATCTAATCGGTATCCAAACAGAATCATTCACAAAAGATTTAAGCCCTATCCAGAGTACCACTTCTTCTGTCTTGCTCCTACCCACAAGAGCATTATTAATATTTTGAGAGGCTGGCTGTGAATTTTCTCATACGCCTTATGCACCTGAGAGATTTGTCTTCAGACTTTGTTTCTTCGGGTGCTGCTCCACTATGGCTTTACCAAAGCCTCAGACGGACCAGTTTAGCTGATCTGTAGTTTACCTGATGTCATGAGACATAAACTTCTTGGGAACAGTTCAAATGCAATTCCCTTCCTACCATGACGACACATAACCAACAGCAGAGCAGCTGCTGAATAATCAGAGCTCACGGTCAGAGGAAAGGCCCGTGTCACCACGTTAACCTGGGATGCACTGCTGCTTGTCCAGTCTAGCCCCATCTGACAAGCAAAGCCACAAGGACACATGTCACCTGTGAGCTATTCCTGACTATTCCTTTTCTTAGCTCCTTCTGTTACCTACCATGGCTCTTGGTCGGACATAGCCTATAGAAACAATGCTATTTTGCATATGTTACTTAGAAGGTAGCCTTTTGATACTACCGCTGACATTTTTTTGCTGTTTAAATGACAAAGCAAATAGAGAACAAGAATTTCTAGTGTCTTCCCCTCCTCTGATTGTATTACTGATAACACTGGAGAATAAATAAAAGAAAAATGTAAACTAATATTTTAATGGCTGAAGAACAAGATGAATGCTTTGGTGCGGTCTTCAAATATCCATTCCTATGGCTCAAAATTGAGTTCCAGACAAAGACATCAGAACTTCTACCATTTCATGAGCGCTCTGGATTTACAGCGACCATGGTGCTGTACAGTACGTATCATCTTAGGCCTTGACTTGGCAGACACTTAGAAAAGTGAATCAACTTCAAAAGGGATGAATCACACGTGAAATGAGCACACATGTAAGAGTCTGTAGGATTGGGGCCTTAGGGTGTACACCTTCCACCAACTCTCTTTAAAGAAATGCAGGTGTAATGTATATCCAAACTTGACGGGCTTCATTCTTCGTAATGCTTGCTTCCCTAGCAACTGCAAGGGTTATGGCAGGATGAGCTCAGTTTCACTTGTTCACTTTTCTGTATGGTATCAGTAGGAACTGTATGGTCAAATAATGTCAGGACAAACTTCAGCGTACTTCTGGAATCATTAATGTTTAGATTTTCACTCTGCCTTATATTTCCTGAAGTAATGTAAATGTAACCTTGCAAAATATCAAGTATTTAAATTCTTATTTATGTGGGAGGTAATTTTACTACCTCTAATCTGATGTTCTCACAGCAGCACACCAGCAACTCCCCTTTTTCAACCTTTTACCACTGTACTTTAAGTAAATGGAAGTGCTTTTACTATATAAAATATACACAATTTTTATTCAAGACATTTACCTGCTTAGAAGAGTTTCTGTTATTAAAAAAATATTATTCTATTGTTTTGAAAATGAATTATCCCTTGGGGGTACTCTAAGAAGTTAAAGGAATGCTACTAATTTTGATATGTCAAGCAACTGGCCTAAATTAACAGTGGTCTGTTTAACTTCATGCATAAAGTGCATGAGACTACACGCAAATTGCATGGTTACAAATGAAAAGGCGGAAATGTATTTCCTGTTTAGAAAGGGACTCCACATTTTACGATCTAAAGAAATAAAGAGTCACTTAGAGTCAAAAATACTAAGAGACTGCCATTGGTATAGATCAAGTTGCTAGTCTGCAAGTGACAGTGCTATTTAGGAAGCTTTTAAGAAGCCATAACTCCTGATCAACTTTACAAATTATTAAACGGAAAACAGAAATCAGTCATTGTTATACAAATTTGCATGCTAGGTTAAAAGGCAAACCACTGAGCAATGTCACATGGAAAACTGAAACTATGTTTAAGATGAGTAGATTCTGTGCTGCAATTATATTCCAATTAAACAAATATTAATTCTCAGAAAATGGGATTAACCTGAATGCAATATTCAGTAAAATTGAGAAAGTCACAATATGAAACAATTTATAACATTGACTCCTCGTTAAGGTCAGTTTTCCTCCCTTCCTTCTCTGCCACACAGTACATTGCATCAGGATAATCTCTTCACTTTCAGCACGCAACTGTTTAATAAACAAAATTTAAATATTTCTGTAGCTTAAATCTTTTAGTGGGTATCTAATTACACACATGTAACGCTGTCTGATCTTCACCAATCTCCTTTGTGTGCTTATCATGGTGAAAATGCAGTGTGAGTACATAGCAGATCATAAATTCAAATTCATGAGATGAGTTCTAAGTCAACTCTTCCTCTCATTCCAACAGTAGAAACAAAAAGAGAAACTGAAAATGGTTATGGTGCAGTTTCCTTTCACAATTCCCCATATCAAAATGTGCGTGCAGTTTTAAAGAGCTTAAGAGTCATAGTAGGAGTCTAATATAGGAGTGGCAATGCTAAGGAATCCAAACAACAAGCTCATGTGAAATTCCTCAGGCAGTAGTTGGGTGCGGTAAAAAAAAAAAAAAAAAAAAAAGAGTAGGTGCTTGATTTGCAGGAACATCTAATGGTATCTAATGCTTTAGCATTTTCTCACATTGGACTAGAGCCACCTCTATTCAGCTATGAGGTTATTTGTTTGATTTGCTGTTGGGCTTGTTTTTGCTTTAAGACTTTCAGAGTTTGCTATTGAAGGGCTTATATGCTCATAAGATAAAGCAACAACCGTAAAGCCAGAGGGGACCGTGCAGTAGGTGTGGCAGTAGCACAGTTTGGCCAGACAGGACTTCAAATCCCAAGTTAATAGGACCTGATGATTTTTCTACATTTGGTGTTTGAGACAGGAAAAAAAATATATATATTTCTGCAGTCAATGCAAAAACAGGCTTGTCAGACCTCCCAGGTATCAAACTCCAGCCTGAAAGACCAGGTGAACTTGTCAACATTAGAAAGCTGAAGAAATATCTGGGGACAGACACCCATGAAGTCCATTATAATTTTACCATTCCAAGCTCCTTTATGGAAAAAAGCTTCTCTCCTGCCATCACACAGACTGAACGTGAGATAAGGAGCTGAAAGTGGATCAAAGAAACAAGGAGAGGCTAGAGCATGCAGCTTCTAACATGTTGGAAGACCAATGGCTCTACGAATCCCCAGGCTATATAAACTGTTTTAAAATTAAACTTTTGTTAACTGATAACTTTTATATTCTGTGCCATGACCATTCCGTAAGACTACACAACATGGAAAAGACCAGTAAGCTGCATGTCCACGACTACCATTCAAGAGTTGTTGACATTCTGAACAACAGGAAGAGGAAATCCACAAAACAGGCAGAGCCACACAGCCATCCCATATAATTATGAGTGGGTGGAAGAGAAAAATCAAAAAAGTAGTCACCCAACAAGAGAGTCAGGCAAGCATAGGTGAAAGGGAAAGATTAAAACATGTCAACCTACCAGTATATTTTCTGACAATTGAAACAGTCTGGTTTCCCCTTGATGGGACAGGGGAGAGCACAAAGAAAACAGAGAGCCCTGGATCCTGCACTCACACTTGTAACAGTCAAAATGAGTATTCATTTTGGCTCTGTTTTGTAAGGAAGCCTCATAACTAAGTGTGGAGTCCTGAAATTATGGACAAAGACTTGGTGGGAAGGCAGCAATAAGTCACCTTATGCTAAATGTTTGCATGTGTAAAAAGTTTTTTGCTTTCATTTCATGTTATTTCAAATACACTTTTAATTTAGGCTAATCACATCCTTTGAAACTAAGCTGTTTTGTGTTCTGTCATTTATATATGACTGCTGAGATAAAACAAGACCAAAAAACAGGGATGGACTTCAAATCAAAACTGATATAAGGTTTATAAACTTTACATGAAGTGGTATATAAATTAATTTGTTACCTGAACTGGATTGCATTCATCAGTGGGGTAGATCCATATCTGTCTCTAGCATAAACAGTTGCACCAGATGTCAACAAATACTCAACTAATGGCAAATGACCTTCAGAGGCTGCAATATGAAGTGGAGTTCGACCATCGTAGTCTTCACAGCTCAAGTTTCCACCCTACAAAAGGACAGATCTTTCACATGCTAAAAAGATACTGGCTGCACATTTGATTGTTGGTACAACAAACCACAAGTTGTTGTACCACCAAAATATTAAGCTTGTCAAGCTTACAATATTGATTTTACCACCAATAAAGATACTTATTTCACCTTCCATATGTTCCCCCCAACATATTATCCCATTACAGCCCCTTCAGATAGGCTCTCTACTGCAGTATACCATACAGCAGCTTTGTGCCTAGAGTCTGCTAATTTTACTTAGTTTGTTATTTTCAAGATACATTTATCCTTTTTCTAGGCCCATTATCAAAGCCTGAAGAGTAGAGTTAAAGCTAGGAAAAGAAAAAACAAAGAGGTGTAGAAGATGATACAGGGAAATAACTATTTCTTTTTTCAGTTATAAGCCAAGCTATCAGGAGAGCCAAAATCCTGATTTAGCACTGCACTATGTTTCACTTAAACATAATTTTCAAATTATTTTTTTTAATCATGACAAATTTACATCCAAAAGCTGGATACTATGAATATGCATAAAGAAAGTTAAATGAAAGAAAGCAGCATAAACCATTTTAAAGTGTTCCAAAGTTAGCAGATAAGAACTTGCATATTAATCCACCCTTATTTTCACAGTTCAAAAGAAAATGTAAACAGCTGAGAACCAGATAGGGGAAAGAACATACCAGTTTTGAAAGGCAGAGACTGAGATGCCTGGAAACCTATTCTATTAGTCAAAGTACCTTGACTTAGATAGTTGCTTCCCAGCTTCCTCCTATCATTTACAGCTATATTTAAAAAATAAAGTTTTGTACAAACAGTTAATTTTACGTTACCATTTCTGCTATGGCTCTTATTGCGTTTATGTCACCCACTTTCGCTGCAGCACAAGCCAGAAGTGGAATTAATGCATCTCTTACAGCTTCTAACTCCTGAGAAACAAATAAAAGTAAACATTTAAAATCAGCCTTGCCTTTAATACAATTGATGTCCAAGTTACAACAACACTGCCTTTGCACTTCCAGGTGAAGTTTCCAAATTACTCATTTGGATATTTAAAACTGGTAGCATTAATTCTTGGAAGGAAAGAAGTCTCGTGCTTATTTTACATTTTGTAAATCCACAAAGATTTATCTTCCTCCCTAGCAACACTACAATTAGCTGGTATCAATATATACCGATTAAGTGCACGTACTAATTACCATCTCTGCAGTGCCAAAGTTATACATCAGTACAGGACGAGAAACAAGGCTGGTAGGAGTTGGAGAAGATCCTGTCGTCCATTCTCCTCAAGACTGCAACAACTTTATTCATGCGAATCCCTGTATATTTGTGTAACCTATACTTCCAAACCTCTACTGCCAAGCCCCACAGACCCACTAAATAACCTCACAGTTCTCATACTAAAGAAACATGAATGCAGTATTCATACAGCTACTAAAATCCCATCTTCCCTGACACTGAGTCAAGAGAAAGGCAAATGCTTTTATCTTAAAACCAGTACTATAGCTTCTGATTTTCCATCTAGTAGAGACTAATATTAAAAAGCACAAATTATCCTTGTGTTATACTTCCCTAGTATCATCCTTCTATGTCTGCATGTACAATTAAGCTGTTTCACCCCTTATTATTTGGCTTGCTACGAACTGTCAATACATTTGACCACAAAAACACACAGCACTTTTTCATATCATTGATACCCTGAATTACAGCAACTGTCTGAGGCTTGCTATTGCAGCCAGCCAGCCAAGAAAATAAACTCAAGATGGGTCTACAAAGAAAATAAAAAACCAACAAAGTTAATATGTTTTTAATTAAAAACATTTTAATGCTATGCTTGTCATTGTGTCCTTTCTTTCTACCCCAATTGCTTAGCTGGGACGCAGAGTACTAAAAAAAAAGTAATAATAAAAAAGGTCTAATGTTTCATTTTTCTTTCAGCTTTGTTGCTCATCTTTAAGCTAGGTTCATTTAACTGAGTTTACAGATTTACATGAGTTTGGTTTTAAATATTTAAGTATATACCTCCTTGCAGCTGATATTTAGAGATCTGGCAATCGCTTGAATAAACTTGCTATCTCTCAGAGAGATCTTGGCTCCTGTGGGTACAACAGTCATTTCTCCTCTTAGATTCTCACTCAGCATCTGAAAAGCAAGCAATCAAATCCTTTGTTAGCAGAGGAAAAATATGGTAGCAGTCTAATAAAAAATCTTAGGATCAAGTTAGAAAATTGTTCAGAGGAATTATGGAAACTAATTGAACGCAGACAAAAGATTAAAGAAATAGTTACTGTGCCATGAAGACTTCAAGTTTAAAAAGACAAAGGGAAGAAAAAGGGACAGGGAAATAAAACTTTATTCTAAAGCAATGAAACCAAAATAAGCACATAACAAAACTCCCCCAATTTTTAGAGTATGCAGACAAAAGTTCCCTAGTAGGGTATGCTGCAACCTACTTAAAACCAGCAAGATAGTGAGTAATTAGCAGAGTAAGGCTGAAGAACAGAATATTTTGAACTGCTGCCTTTTACCAGCATTCCCAAAACTCAGTACTCTGACAGACTGTATATTTAGGCCTCAAAGAGCCCAGTGCTGCCTGTGGACAGTCATCTATTTCATCTGATTTTCAAATAGCTCCATTAGCTCTGATTTTGTTAAAATTTGGCCATAGAACCCGTTTGAAAAGCAGAGGGTTTACTGTAGTACTAATTATTTGATATTAAAGCAGGTGTGTAACAGTTTGCAGGATGGGTACATCCAATACAAGCAGGAAAAAAAAAAAAAAAGGACAGCTAATTAACATGTAGAAATTGCTTGAACACTGCAATAAAGAAATGAAAATACTCTAAAAGGCAAGTTCTGTGAAATCTGGAGAACGGAGAGAGAAGCCATGCATTAAGAAAAAGCAACTGGTTTCCTCAGTTTTGACAATTTTACATACTGGCACTCTTTCACTACAGGTTGCTGATGCAGCTATAAAGCACAGTTATTTCAATTAGAATTTTAAAAAGCAGGATTGGGAAGGTTTTTTGCCCGAGGTTTACTTATGTCTAGGCATGCCCTTTTTACAAAAAAAAAAAAAAAAAAAAAAAAAAAAAACACCTCCCAAGCGCTGACAACACTGTAGCTGTCTGCTGGAAGAGTCCCATCACATACGTGTAACTTGCTCAGAGGATACCAACTGCTTTCAGAGCTTGACAGGTTGAGATCATCACTTTGCACAGGTAACCTTAGCAATTGGCACCTGTGCTAGATGAGCCCAGTGCAGAAACCCTATGTGCCTTACTCAGCCCTACTAGCTGTGCAGCCATTTGCATGTGTCTGGGGGCAAATTCCTTGCTTCTTCGTATTGAAAGAGAATCCTAAAATAACCACGCCAGCTTCAGGAGAGCTTCCGTCTCTTGGGAGCCTATTGTTTGGTGATATGCTTAGCTGAAGATATTGCCACAGACAACATGTTTCCAGGCTTTCTTCTTCTCCTGGTCTCTACCACTCATTCCTGCCCAAGCAATGTAGCATGCTGCTCCTTTAGTTGTGCCAACACAATGGTTGGTGGGTCTGTACAGTGTCAAATGTGGAAATCAATCCTGCTTAATCTAAAGAAATTGTAAAAGTTTTTTGTTTTTTATGCCATACATAGGAGCTGCCAGCACTACCTCACAACACTGTGTAGCACATTACAAAGGACAGCATGTGAAGATACAGGTATACCTTGTGCCAGTGGTACATAAAATGCAATGTCACCAAGTCCTCATCTGAGTAATTCAGCTACCTCACCTTGGCAAACTGGATCTCAAATTTAGTTTTAACCCATACACTAGGCAGGAAGCCAGCCGGAAAGTTTATTCTGTCCCAGGTCAAATGATCCTCTGTGCAAGAAGATTAAAGTCTGCGTTAAAAAGAGGCTAGTATATGTATATTCCAGGGTCAGTGAGTGTACCAATGGGGCACCAGTAAAGAGCCCGGGTTTCTGAAGTGTATATACACAAACACAAGCAATACCACAACTCGTAACATTATGCTGCCTGTTAAGCATGTTCTTGCACAGAGCATGTTCTTGCCATCCTCACAAAAAAACACATAGCCCCTCCTCCTCTCATTTTTCAGAGCAAGGGCTTTAGCAAACTACTGAAAGCTCAGAGTCTGAAACTGTTTGTAAGCACAGTAAGTGGTACTTCCAGCCACCCCACTTAGGATCCCAGGTATCCTAACATGCTTGTCTCAGAGCTCCTACAGGTTGGAAGCTACTGAGCACGAAATTAAGATCAAATTTGTCTCAATTTTAATAAAAACAAAACACCATCATAAGATACACATGTGCATGCAGTGCTTAAGTCTAGAGAGTGACTCATCATGATGTCACCTCCCAAAGTGTCAGGGTTATGATTTCACTGCATACAAACACAGAAACACATGCATTCCTGCAGACTGCTGTTCCTCTATCTAATTCAAAGTTGTATGCTCTTTGGATAAAGGAACTGTATCAATTTGAGGGAAAATGCCTTTATTAAACACCTGTAAACTGAAAGAGCACTGTTAAAGGGATTAAGATTTTAAAATCATTTACAATTAGCAGTTAAAACAATCCTCTATTTTTAATGCATTTATAAAATATCTCTCTCACACTGACGCAAGTAGTGCTGTAAAGGAGGAGGCTGCAGGTACCATTTATTTTCAGAATTAGCTTTCTGTGAATGGGTCCTGGATCGTTACCACAGTAAGATCAATGACACGATCTTTGCTGACATCAGTGGGGTTAGGATTCTGCCTCCCTTATGGATTTCCACAGACGTGCTTTTAGTACGGAAATGCCCAGGGTTGACTACTGCATTTTTGTGGCTTGGTCATGGTCTGCAGAGAATTCCTTTCTTTCCCAATCTACGTATGTTTATTTGCCTAACACTATTTTCCATAAGGAAAACAAAACAACAACAACAACAACAACAAAAATGTGACATTCACTTTATGGCTCTGGAACCAATTGCTTTTAAATGCAAGGAAGAAAGTCAAGGCATTCAGCTGAGCAGAAGTTAGCACAGTAGATGAGAAAGTTAAAGGCTTTCAAGGTCACACTGACATATTTACCTGCCTCTTCTCCTCCCAGCTAAGCTTATGCTTGCTGAGCGTGTATGACAGTTTAGTTAAGGCAGCCTCTGGTGTCATATCACCTCCAGGAATTACTCCAACATCAGCGAGAGTCTGAATAAAAAGGAATAATGATTCCAATTACCACAGCATTCAAAAATACCCGTGTGTACAAAAAACATACGTGAGTGATACATAGCAACACAGAATACAGTATGCAGTCATGCCTCCACTCTCTTATTTGTACTCCCACCTGTGATTTCTGTAATTTTAGCTATTAAATACTGGGCAAATACTAGAGCCAGATGAGTAAAGCTGACTTGTATTTTAAATTCCTCTTCATGTAGGAACATGGAAGAATTCAACCAAATACTTGCCATGGTCATTTGCTGTGCAGAAACAGAAAGGTTATCAGTCTGTATCCAGCTATCTGCAGAGCTGTCAGGTCACCTGTACTGAAAAGCTGCAGTTACTCCATTTTAACCCGGTGGCGTTTTGAACATTGCCAAGTAGGCTGTTCTCACTCAGACATATTTACCATTCTTTTATGGGGCATAACTTTGGATGAACTCCAGCACTACTGCGTGCTCACAGCAGGAGTATTTTCATATCCTTTCAGGCTGCACTAGTAGTATATGATGGAGAACATAAAACTTAAATACGCACTTTACACAGTTCTGACGAGAAAAGCTAAGAAAGATGATCCAATATTTTAAACTGATCTTTCTGGTAGTAAAAAGCAGAAGCATCTTTGCTATGGTCAGCAAGCTTTGTAAGTGTATAGCAAAGACAAAGGAGATTTCAGATCTTCAGATAAATTGTACCTGGGCAAACATTTAGACTTCCCTAAATTACAGACCAGCATCTTAGTTATTATGTGAGGTCTCACAGTTAAGCATCTTTCAGTAGGTTCTTTACACTGATTTACTTTTAAATGCTTTGTATATAATCTTCAGCTTTGAAACTTGTTGTAACTTAACTAATATTTTAGCAAAATACAAAGATTTAATCAGCATGTTAAACACTTCTGAGAGCACCAGACTACATTTTTAGAAGTCACACAAAAAACATATATAGAGAAGGTGAGAAATACTTAGGGCTTTTTCAGTGCGCTTGGGAAAGAAAAGCAGGAAAGGATTTCCCAGCTTCCTTCCCATGCCTGAAGTCCCCTCAATTACAAGTTTCTGCTATGCAGATGGCTCAGAGGCCACACATTCAGTTAATTAAAACAAATACTTCAAGGGAAAACAGAGACTCAGCTCACCCACTGGACTAGCATGAATGAGTAAAAAATGGCCTAGCCACATGCAAAGACCTCAGAAAGACTTTGTTTAAAGTACATATATAAGTGTATATATATATATATATATATATATATATATATAGTTAACATTCAGCAAGTTTCCAGCATTGATCCAAACTTCCTCCATTGAGCATTTCCTTATTAAAAGGAAAAGGCAATAAAAGAACAAGAATGAAGTAATTTTGCAGGACTTGGCTCCGTCAGTGGCAACTCAAAAGATGCCAAGAAAACAGGACAGCCTCCATCAATGGATGCTGAAGCAACATAGTACATGCTCCACATAAAAGATGAATGCCAGAAGTGAACGCATTTCAACACAGCATTACAGCAATTCACTAAGACAAATGTTAGTGATGTGAGTAGAACAACAGTCTGGATTAAAGTGCAAAAAGCCATTTTTAGAGTTGTCCACTTGGAGAATCTTTTAATCAGAGCCGAGTTGTTTTTGGTTTGTTTTTTTTTTCCTCCCATACACTTCAATAGTTCATTTGAAGCAGAAGATCACATAAAAGCTAGGCTTCATTTTCATGTTTTCAAATACAAGCTTGGTGTCTTTTATTGATGTAACTGTTTTCTTTAATCCATATATTCCTGTTTTTATTTGCTACAGAGCATGAGATCCCTGCAAAGGTAGATACTTCTCAAAACACCCCCATTAAGTTAGGCAAAATTTTAGCAACACTCAAATGACTGCTCATTTCACAATACATCAAGTTAGAATACTGAACAGGTGAACAAAACATGAAAATCACCTTTGCTTTCTGCTCAAAACAGACTATATATTCTGGAAACAAATATAATCTAAAGCTGTGTCAAAACCAATGTTAAAATAGGCAAGCTTCAGCACCAATTTAGAGGATGTATGTTTGTCTTGCAATAGATGGCAAGACCAACCAACAACAAGAGCAGTCAATTAAGAATCTCTGCCAGACGAGTGGTTGCTCCCAACACAAACAGGTGTCTAAAAGAGGGGGATGAGTCACCCTCTGGCAGTCCTTCTTGGATGTTTAATGGCTGGCCTTTTTATAAAGGCCAGTTAAACCAGCTTCCTTCACACCACCAGATGCAATACATACTCTCATATGGCTTTGAGCTCTTATTAGTCTTAGTGATGTCATGTCTTAATACACAATTAAGAAACTCACTACAAAATGTCCCGAATATTAAGAGCATTTACACAAAGTCTGCTTTAAGCTGGCTGGGTTAAATACAACTGATTTCCATTCTGCAAGAGAGGATGCTTCCTTACATACTGTTCTCCAAGTTTCTCTATGAATTCAGTTGCACTTCCAGACAAATACAACACTGATATTTGGAATATTGCTTGGAATTGCAGGCTTTCCTGATGTTCTTATATTGTAACTAAGTAACTGCTAGCCTATCAAATACTACTGTATTTGATCATCTGATCCATAAGCTAGATTCTGGCTTGGTGAATGCCTTCAGGAGGGACTCTAACAATCTAATGCAAAGTATCCTGGAGAGCTACGCACCACATGAGCAAGCAGTGATTTGAGATTTGAGCTGACTATTTAGGCCATTCAGACTAGGACTAACAATATTATGCTTGCAGACATGTATTTAAATGCTTCCAGCCTAAGATTTTTCTGGTATGGTTATTTTATGAACAATATCTTCAGTTTAACAATTTTGGTTTTATACACCAGGACTACCAGACATACACAATCAAGTTGTATCAGTGAAATGTTTCTTTTAGATAGCAGTAGAGTCTGAAATCATTGCACAACCCTTACCTGCCCTGTTGCGTAGACTGTTGTAACAGACCCTCGTAAGCACTGGGTACAGTTTAGAATCACTACTTTTCGTCCAGTTGCTTTCTTGAGTTCCTCTAGCAAGTCTGCTCTGTTATTTGGGGCATTGCCAGTTCCATATGTTTCAAGTACAATGCCCTCAATTGGAGGCTGAAGAAACGCTTTTACCTGTTTAAAAACACAACAGGAAATAGAGACAAAGAATGCATTCATGTCGCATGAAGATTTTCACATACAGCTCATTTTTAAAAAATGGGCTATTCCCGTTATAAGGATCTCATGTCTTAGAGTCTTCTCATGCCCTTCTGTACATCCCATTTACAGTAACAGATTATAGAATAACTTTTGAGAGTTATTGAGAAATTGAGAATTTCACTCTTTAGTTTCCTTTAAATTCCTGAAGGGCTAGGCTTTAAAATAAACTATTTTCCACAGTCATGACCTTAGTGCGAGAAAGGATGCTATTGTTTAAGCACCATTAACAGGCTATATGGTTGCACCATGGAGGAACAAAAGGGTAGATTTACACTTACAAAATAAATACAGAATTATTAATTCAGATTAGTACACCCACCCCTGCCCAGATTTGTTACTTCAGCAAAGAGTTTTGCAAACAAACTTCTGCCTAACTAAGAGACTGTCTCACCTTTCAGGAAAGAACATTCTAATGAAACATGGAGTTTTTTAACTCAATAAATAATTGGTTTAACTAAAGGTATTAAGAAAAAAAAAAAAAAAGGAGGCAATAATTCATTCTGGGAGAGTTGTTAACAAAGTAGCTTTGTGCCTCAATGTAAGAAAATGCCTTGCAAATTTCTCTTTCTAGAACGATATATTTTAAACAACCTAGATGTTTGATTGCTGATTACATATGCTAAATGCAATACGCTGTAAGCCCCCATGAGACTAACTATGCAGTTGGAGTTTTATTGCAAATATACCACCCCTCTGCCTTCCCATCTGTTCATATTCACCTAAAAAGAATAGTAATATAATTGAGGAGTGCTGCTTAAACTACTGGATTCAATTTAAAATGGCAACAGCCATGAAAGACTTGTCAATTTAATGGAACTGGTATTAGAGAAAAATTTAAAGACAAATCTACCTAAAACCGTAGTTCTGTGAAACTATTTGTAAAGGCTCTGAGCAGCAAAATCCCACTTCACATCTTCAACTCTGTATGAATACCGAGGATCACGCATCAGTGTGAGATAAAATGAACCTTAAAAAAGCAGCTTGAGCTGTAGGTCACCTCCACCCATCATATTATGTATTCTTTGGCAAGTTATCTAATAATATGCCTTAACATGCAGCAAGAAGGCATTTCTACAGTCATCATAGCCTATACCTCTGTAGAAAAGTACACTTCAGCTATTTATGAGACCTTATAAGAAATTTTAAGTTCCAAAGTCCAGAGTTTAGATAAAAGATATTTTAAAAGCTTTTATCAATAGTTTATGGTGTATGAGAATTGTCTTTGAATGCTCTGATATTACAGAAAATGTTTATCAGAAGACGGATACTTTGCCTTCCCTACAAAAACTCAACCACTGGTACTACTACAATGTAGCTTCCCTGCTTCAGCTTACTGATCAACTATTTGAGCATCACTTCATCCACTTCCAAAATTAAGTGGTGACACTTACAGCAGCAGCAGTGATTCCTGGGAAGATTCGCAGAAGCCCAACGTTCCTGTTCATATTGGTGTGAACTCGAAATTTCTTTTTGGTATTGGCTCTCCACACTGTTTCCCAGTTTACTGTTAAAGAGAAATTGTATTTTAAATGTAATATCAAAGACATAATATTAAGTACCTTTGTAGCACCTTGTACTTAGAGCATTATTTTTTAAAATGTTTCTTATATAGGAGACTCATGAAAGATGATGGGTTTTTTTGTTTGTTTGTTTTTAAGAGGAAATGAAAGCCCATTTAAGACGTCAGCCTTAGCAGCTGATCTAACACATTTTATTTACTAGGTGCCACAAAATACTTCAAGGCCACATGCAGGTCAAACTCAACTGTGTTATATATATTTTAGCTTTTTAATTCCAAAATAGTATACATTCTGAGATAAAACAGTACTACTCATCAATATTTCTAAGTTAGTGCCCTTCAAAGAGACATTTAACAAATATACTTGTTTTAATTTAATAGTATTTTATAGCTAAGACTTCCAAAATGGATATTTTAGTTCAATAACCATTAGCGAACATGTACTACAACCTCAAAAGCAAATTCTGATAGCAGTAAAAACCACTGCAGTGCATGACCCAACTGGTTCACAATGCTGACCATGTCCCGTTAGTGTCAAACTCCCACTTCAAAGTGCTCAGCAAGTCTCCACCACCAGGCTGTTAGGCATGTCTGGCATGGGCGAGACACTGACTTGTCACACATGGATCAGAACTGCACTGTTACGTAGCTGGACTGATATCAGCCTGGATTAACGTTTAGAAAACAGACCTTCATCTTCTTAGACAAGAAATATGACAAACACAGTTACTGTTGCTGCTAATCACCTCCTGAGTTTATTATGTAGTTACTAATGATTAAATAAAATAGCAAGGATTCAATTAACTCTGATTATACATTTAGAGCCAGAAGCCAGCTGTTTAACTAATAGTTTGTTTGTGCTGCATTATTAGAAGCCAAGTCATGCATTATTGATTTCAAAATTTTACTACTTCAGTGTAGGAGCCCAGTGTTGGTAGCGCAGGCGGCTGTTAGAAGTCCATGAAAGGAGTTTTACAAACAGCAGACAACAGCTCAGAGCATCGTGTTTCAATGGAAGTAGACCTTACTTGTACAGCTCATCATGATCTAAGCTTTTAAGATTTTGGAGAAACCCCCGAGCAGCAAGTCAGATAAAAGACCTGAGTGCATACTACTGACGTGTTCTCAGCCATGTAGAGTTACTCACGCCAATTACTGCTGCAATCTCTTGCCATCAGCAGACAGCCATTTGCAAGAAAATTTGAAGTACATTTAAAAGCCTGCACTGAAGCCTACTCCATTGTTCCATTACCAGAGAGACTAAAAACAATAAAATCCATTAAGTCAGGACAGAAAATAGCAGTCACCTGTAAGACTTTATGATCTTTCCCTTCTTGTGGTGCCTGTAAACATCTATAGTCTCTGTATGTTCCTTCTAAAAATTATCGAGCATAGCAGTTGGCTTGGCACGCTGTTTACCCTATCCACCCGAGTTCAGCACATGGATTCCTAATGCCCTGGCAGTGAGAGGGTAGAAATATAGACAGCTTCCACCATTTATCTGTGAGAAGCATGGTTCTGAAATCACCTGGCTGGATTTAGTAGTTGCCCAAGTAGGTCTAAAAAGCCTCTAAGAGATTTCCAGAGCATGTTAAGAGACCTGCAGGAGACAAATGAGCAAGTGCACAAAGCGATGCATTTGTTCTACTCGAGGTTCATAGGACTGGCTAAGCGCATTCACCCATGAGCATTGTGTTTTAAGAAGCAACAGTGTCTGGTAATACATTCAATCCTTTCAACTTTCCAACAGATTAATTCTTTAAAAGCAGAGAAGGGATGGCAATAAAACTATCAGTTTCTTTATCCTCCATAACCTAGAACTCCCTGCCAAAACTTCATATATGCGTACTACTAAGTTTGGCAACTGCTAGCATCCCTAAATCTTTAACATACTTGAAGAATGAACTGAGGAAACCTGCCTTGGCATGGTTGACTAAGATACTGCCAAAAGTAGGAGACCAAGGCAAGAGATCAGAGGATAGTTTCAGAAATCCAGGCCTGTACCTGTACACTTGGAGTACACTCTACCAAGTAACACATCATCTTCAAGATAAATATAATGCATTCAGACACAGTACAGTGATGCAATTCCAAACTATATTAAAAAAAAAAAAAAGAGAGAGATCATCCCTGAGTTAATATTCTCTTGGTCATGAATCTCCTCAGCCTGCATAATGTGCTCAGTACTGCAGACTCATTGCACTGAATAAACCAGTTGTTCTGCAGCCTTTGGCTGTGGTGCGCAGCAATCTTTTTTGTTAAAGAAAAAATCATCTTAGGAATCACTAACAGTTCTTAAGAAACTCATACAAACAAGTGAAGAACAAAAAGTTCTACGTGTTGGTGTTTAACATTTTTTTCTCCTGTGGATAAGAGTGACTAATTAGGGATATACAGCTTTGGCACAACAGAAAAAAACAGTCACCTGTCCTGACTTGGATGGGCTGTGCTTGTGAAGAGTTTAACTTATATAGTGTGCTGCATTGTGTAAATACAGATAGAAAGCTAGGGAACAAACCTAAGTTAGCAACTGGTCCTCCACAGCAGAGAGAAAGTTCTTAAAGCAATGTTGCATTAAACAGAAAGGTAATAGCTATTTATATAGTGTATTGAGAGTGGCTTGGGATAGAAAATATTGCATTATTCAAGGACACTATATTCAAGATATTAAGGCCTTTTGTTTATTTTCCCAAACAAAACAATCACCTAAACAATACTCTGCTGTTCCCAATCTCTCCCTCCCTCCCAAGCAATACAGCTTTTCAAATTACAGATCAAAACAACAGATTTGAAAGGGAGGTATATACCCAAGTCACAAAGTAAACTCTTTCAGGTTTGAATCCTCTGAAGCCTGACTAGCTTTTGTTCTCCTCCTGAGCCTCACAGAACCAACTTTGCAATCACTGGAGAGGCAGCTTTAGTCTCCTCAGGATACTGGGCAAACTAGAGCTGAAAAAAAACACTGGCTTCCTTCACATCCCAGGGTTAAACAGGGAGGCAGCAGGGAAACAACCCAAAGTATTTTTCATTCAAGAAAAAAAATAGTACAACTGTACAGAGTCCTCATCTTATTTAGCTTTATTCACACACACAGCTATGGTGATAGGGTTAGTATGGAAAGAAAATATCAACCTAACAGAAAAATAAAATAGAAAAGAGAAGAAGAAACTCTAAACAGACTAGAAAGCAGCAAAGAAGGTTTCATTCCTTTTTTTTTTAAAAAAAAAGTGCCTATGCCACAATGCAGGTTTCAACTTATAATGGGAGAGCTATAACTAAGAGCGACACCTCCCTTAGGAGTGGTGACTGAACTCCAAGTTATGAAATCAAACAAGAAATACAGCTTTTCTTGATTGCAGAGCTCCACACAAACAGCAACACTTTCTTCTCATCTCTCTCTGCTGGGCTGCTGACGAGCCGTACCATTATATAAGCTGCCCCAGCATTCATTAGAATTCATGGCGACAGCCAAGGGGTGGGGAGCAGAGGCCAACCTATGGGTGGAAATTTCTGAAGGAGGCAAGCAAACATAGACCCCCTTTTTGGCAGTTTATTATAAAACAATTGACACACGCCTTCTTGAAATGAATATTTAAATTGAATGGTATCACTGCAAGAACCAACATGCCTGCTTACTAGGGGGAAAACAAACCACGAGCACTTCAGTGAGTGGAGCTGACAATTGCCTTAATGTTTAAATGACTTGGGCTTTTTACTATAAATAACCAGAACTGCCAACCAGACACAGACTTAGCCAGTGACAAACAGCTTCTCTTTAATAGGACTGGTGGACAGATGAGATCTAAAGGGCCTTCTAACCTGCTACTGCTGTACCACGTTTGCAAATACAGTCACACGGGTTCTTTTCATCCCATACACAAGTTATGTTTCTAATCATATGGTTCTGTACGTATGCACCACTCCCAGAAGTTACATACATGCGTGTGTGATGAAGAAAGTCCAGCCGAGGAAACAAAGCAAGTTTCTTATTTGCTTCATTAAGAAGACAACAGAGAATAGATTATAGTAATCAGTTATGAAATATATTGAGACTACACATTTAAAGTGAAAGAAACCTCCTTGTCTCTCCTGTTTTCAAAACATGAGAAAAATACAATAAAGTATTTTAATTCATAAGCTTTATGATTTTAGAAACCTTGTTCTTCATTCCTATATTGTCCACGTCATACAGAGTTTTCTGACCCTGCTGCAAAAGCCCTTCCCATCAAGACTGGGTTTCCTATTCATCTGAGGAGTTTGCTGAATTTTCCCTTCTTACAAGAGTTTTGTGTTCTAAATTTAAAGTCTTAAGGAAGCTGCCACACTTGCCAGTCTAAAACTGGAAAACAGGACTCCTAGGTGCTGGCAACACAGTTAAGGTCTGGCAGAGAACACAGCCAGTTGATGGGATCAGTAATCCTCTGGGAGTTTCACCTGAAGCAGGAAGATCATAAAAAAGGGAATGGAAATCAAGAATGAAGAAGTGAGCTGTAGATGGGGAAGGGAGGGGAAGAGAATTAAGCCTTTCCCCCTTCTCTCTGGCTCTGAAGTAGACTGTTGCTTTTATATGGTACATCTAACCTCAAGGAGCATCTCCTCTCCTCTTTTCTGTGTACCAACCCATGATCACAAGCTCTTACCCCGTCACATTCCTCGCTCTATTTTGCCACCTCTCTGCTTCTCTGGAATTTTCATTCCCAGCTTTTTTACAGCTAGGAAGCCCAAGAGTTTCTGCACATGACCTATCCCTTCTGGCATTGTCAGACTGCTCTACATAATGCTGAAGCAGCAAGAGTCAGCCCTGTCTACAGGAAGATTAAGACATTATACAAAAGCCATTTGGAAAAAAAATAATTATAAGATGCTGCATTTGTTTGGTTTATTTTTCAAAGCCCTGAGTGATCCCTCGTCTCCAGGAAAGCTTCATACTAGCATTGTATGAGCAAACTCAAGGGAGACAGCTATGTTTCATACAATTACTTTGGACAAAATAAAGCAGCACTAGTAGACTGCCCATGCTATAAACTATGTTTTTCAAAATGAAACGATCCTTCAATACTGACACTGTCATCTTGGATAAATGATGCCACCCTAACTGGCTAATCAACTGAAACAAATAAAAATAGAGCTTATCACACCTTCAGTTTTTAAATGAGAAATCCTCACTGACCTCAGTGGGGCATTCCACTGAAAAGATAATGGGACACAAAATGGGCCAAGGGAAGTACTTAGTAACTTTCTCATTTTTCTCCTATAGACAAGGAATCACAGAACAGGTCATTCAAATCCAAGAGAGAAGCAGTATGCGATTTGCAGCCTGATTTCATTATTGATCAGTCAGTAAACTGAATTTATTTATACCCTATTTGATGCAGGCCATGAAAACACAAAAAGGAAGATTTTCCCCAACTTACTACAACAATCATCTAATAGCATTTCTGTTGATTTCAGGTACACAGTATTTGACAGAGCATAGTAATACAATAGTGGCATGCTCCCAACCAGAGAGATGTCTTAAAGACCACTACAGCATCTTACAGGCTTCCTCAGTTTGTCTGCCTGCTACAAACATAGGCCTTTGATCCTGTAACTTTGTTAAGTGACTCTCACTCATTAGGTTGAAGGCTAAATTTGTCCATATTATAAACTGTCTCTCCTTACCAGTAGAAACCATTCAGAATGCCAAGCTGCACGGCAATGAGCTAGAGCTCCTAGTGAAATAATTTGCAAACTCCCGCCTATTTCCTATTTAATGGAGATTGTCACCAAGGCCTACTGCTTTTGAATATACCTAGGCGATCCAAAAGCAGCTTGCACAACTTGTTACATTTTTGAAAACTGTGCTTTAGTATGTTATTTTCACAACAACGCATTTGGCTAGATTCCAAATGTGTCTCTCTTCTCCACACTCCAAAGAAAGATTGACATTTATCCAAGAACAGACATCAGAATGTTAATGACTTTACACAAGGATACTGAAACCTTCATGTAGTTTTTCTCCTCCTTATAAAGCAGACACACAAAAATTATAGGGAATCTCAGTAAGTTAGGGGGAAAAAAACTTCACACATAGCATATTCCCAGTTCGCTATTTTTGGTGTGCTTGCAGCCTAGATGAGTCCTAAATATCCAGTAAAACGTTCTACAAAATGTCATGGATCTAACAGACGATCTGTTGAAGCTGCAAGTATTCTGCAGTGACTCTTTTGCCGGATCTCAAAGCCCAGCATGGCCGTTAATGAGATTAAGCTCTTTGTTCTTTCAGTCCTCACTCCTTCATTTTTATCTTCACAGCAAGCGTTTTCATGACACAGGGGCAACATTCCCTTTGGTTAGTGTAGTTCTTAAGTCACAGCCAGTCTAGCTCACATACGTATTCAATAGATAAATACAGTCAAGTCACAAATTCTCAGTCTTGCTAAAATTTAAAAACTTTCAGAGCATAGAATGAGGAGTCAAGTGTTTCAGGTCATATAAAGTGGAGTGTTTTCAAATAAATTTGAGGTTAAAAACAGCATTTCAACGATATAAGCACATATTCTTTTCAGCTAGAGTTCTATTACATGTGGCATAAATTACAAGGCTTAAGAGATGATGTTGCTTACTTGTAATATCAACCTCAGCATTTGCAAGTGGAGGCAGGTTAGGTGAGGAAAAGGCATTGAAACTCCCAGCATCCACCTTAGTCACCCTATTTCCCCTGTACAGTTTATTATAAAAATACAGGCACACCTGCAAGACAAGTAAAGAAACAGGTCTATGAATAAGCCGGTAATTAAAAGATTCAGTAGATAAATACTGTAGTCTGTCCTTTATAAAGTGTTTTCTAAATCTTTAAAGCAACTCAGTAGCTAGTAGATGTTTACAATTCTTACCCTTTCAAAAAGAGTTGGCACATCTGTCACACATTGGTTTAAGAATTTAAGAACAAAACAAGTTAAGAACTAACTAGTTTCGTAATCCTCTCATGAGGCATAGTCCAGAAGATAGCAAATATGCCTGAGTCCACTTCAGGGACAGAGGAAAGGAAAAGCATGGACTTGAGTGCATCAATTATATCTAAATTCAGAATCCAAAATCTTAACATAAGGCCTAGTGAATATGCAGGATAACTTTCAAAAAAAGTCCCCAAGTATAAATAGATTTCTTTTGAAGTTCCTTAAAGCATGTCAATTGAAATTTGAAGGAAAACAGAAAACAGTTACCTCAAAGTAGCTGTTAGTTATGAAGATCTTAGCCAGTCACCTATTGCTGTGATCCCACAAGGACTGGCTGTGTGAGCATGGCAGAAGTGAAATAAGGTACAACCTGATCAGTTTTCTCTCAGACTTCTGGCTTGCACAGCACTGGCACCTTTAAAGGTTGGGTGCTAAAACTATAGAAATGCTTCCATGTTTATTATTTATATCATCCTTGACACTTCAGTCTTCACGTACTACAGCTAGAAGATATTGCAAAATCAGTTCCAGAGCAACTTGAGAATTTCAAAGCAACTTTCAGTTCAAAAACTGACTTAAGTGCTTCAAATCCCACACATTTGCAACGGAACCTCTGATTTCAAGTCTGCAGTGAGCTACATTTCAAACCTGATAGTATTTATAGAAGACACAGGCGAAATGGGGTATTAATCCTGAGAAAACAGCATGCCCTGCTGTTGGCAAACCATGGAAGGGTTGGTTACCTCCATGGAATCCATTTTTTTTTCCTTTTCAAGTGCAATTCCTTACTGCCTACAGATATTTTGAGTATATAAGTATGTGTCCTAGCTAGAAGGAGAAGAGCAGCTTCTGAGACAGTCTTCACAGGCAAACAGACCTCAGGAATCACAAATTGCCCAGCGAAGAGCAGCGCCCCCAGAAGGTTGGCTCGGCCGTCATTCTGCAACTCGTATATGGGCACCTGAAGAACAGAAACTGAAATTAAACACTCTCCCTTCTGTAAAGCCTACACAGCAGAAAAAAATAGTCCAACTTACAAAACAGAGATAGATGAATAATTTATGTAACAATGATTTATGACAAACAAAGTTTCCTTCTTCATCCAAACTATTCTGCAGCAGATGGTGGGATTTCCCTCTGTGCTATCAGACTTCTTTAAATTAAGTGCTTAAACCTAATGTTGAGATGATTCTAGTATGACTAAGCAACTGTTTTTAGAAAGAGAGTCTGATTCAGGAGAAGTATCAAGAACAGAAAGCAGGTGTACTCAGTTTACGTGACTGAGCATGGGAGAAATGACTACACAGAGAAAAAGCAACAGCCTCAGTTCTTACAGAACTGCCACTATGGGCTTCAGAACAGCTCTCTTGCACCATCTTTCCTCAGAGTAGACAAGAACTGAGTCAGGAGGTTATTACCAACAGAAAAGGAAAAGATTAAAAACAGAAATCTGGTCTGCTGAATGTGATAGTGATGACTTCCATGCCTTTTCAGATTGCCTCTGTATTAGCAGAGTCAGAGCTCCTTTCAGAAAAAAAAAAATCACATGCTCTATTGCTGGATCATATAATAATAAAGGAAAAAAAAAAAAAAAGAAAGTAAAACAATGAATATGATGTACCACAACTAGACTGCTCCATGTCAAGACAGTAAGTGGGAGTCTGCTCCTTTCTAGACTTTTGTATTTTGACTTCAAATAGACCACATGTGAAAGGGAAGTTATGAAATGGGGGAGGGGAATTTTACAGTGTTATGTTTCATCTCTCTTTTGTGATTAGAGCTGTATTTTGCACTCAAGCAAGCTATTCTAGAAAGACAACCCCTCCCCCTCAGACAATATGCAAAGGTCTGATCTCTAGCTAAGTGAATGAAAATTAGTAAATCTAGCCTTTAGAGGAAAAGAAACAGACAACATTGGTGCTCTGTGGAACAGAAATGATCAAAAATGCATATAATGCCTAGAGATTATTTCACTAAAAAAATGAGAAATAATGCAACAATGAGTAACGTAAAATGGGATAACAGCTGATGAAGTAAAAATAATAAGCTTGAGGGCTTTAAAACAAACAAACAAGGCAACTAACAGCCAGCAGCCACCTGAGGCTGGAAAGATGCTCTTCATGTAAACCGATTATTACACAATGGCCAGTGACAGGCTCTTACATCTTTCTCTGAAGCATCTGGTCCCAGCCACAATGAACTACTGGTCTGATGTGGTACAGAGTTGTAAAGTCACTAATGATAGAATTACGGGGCAGATCCTCAGCTGGTAAGCTCATCAATTCTCACTAATTTCTATCAGCACTGCGACCACTCGCCCTGGGTAGAGGCCTGTCCTGCACTACTAAATTAGATAGTGATGATGAGGATACTACATAGTTTTGCATACAAAACCAGTAAATGGGGCTTTTGACTTCAATTGCAAATTAAGTCCATTACCTGGGATCCTGTCAGAACAACGGTTTTACCCAGATTCTCACACATGAAGGATAAGGCTGAAGCTGTATATGCCATCGTATCTGTGCCATGAAGGATCACAAAACCATCGTACTTTTCATAGTGCTCCTGGAGATGGAGAGATATTTTTCATATTGTTAGAAAAATGCACTGACATCATCAAGTGAGGTACAAACTGCATGACTTTCGCTGATGCAAGCAGTACTTTAAATGGTACTATACTTGTAATTCCTCCTGAAGTTATCCACATTTTCAGTTTAATTATAATTAAGGGTTAATAGGACAATAAGTACTAGAGCTAGTAATTCTAATTATGGAACAGTCAAAGTGATTTGTCTATGTATACATATTAATGCAGCATTTTTAAACCAGAAGACAGCTAATTAAGAAAAGCTTAGCAATGGCTTTAAACAGGAATGTTAACATATTCAAATTAGTCACATAGTCTGATTTCTTGTTGCTGGTTTTACTTTAGGGATTACACCATTTACAGGAACAGATTAGGCAAACCAAGGCTATCATAATGTATAGAAAAAACAGTCCATTTAATCCGGCCGGCAGACAGGCAAATTGCCAGTGTAAGAGTGCCCCCTTCAGTTTAGAAGCCATAATTTCTCAAGCAGTGTGTGACTTCTGTAGGTAAGAGTTGAAGAGGCTTGCAACTACTGGTCATAGCTAAGGTATATATGCTTGCTGTTTTCTGAGAAGTCCCTTAGACTATCAGACATGTATGGATGCAAAAAGGAATTTTATAATTATTTTAATCTACATACAATTCGACAGAGGAAGTTTTTTCTTAATGCAAAGCCATGAATTGTACTGTTTGTCATAGAATGGCTCAGGTTGGAAGGGACCTTAAAGATCATCTAGTTCCAACCCTCTGCCAAAGGCAAGGACACCACCTACTAGATCAATCAGGTTGCACCTTGATAGACCAAAGTCATCTACTGCCTTTCAGAAGAAAAATAATTGGTTCCTCTATTTTAAGAATCATGCACATAGTAATCGTTTCAGCGAGAGACATTGAGCTCTTTAATGTAATTTGGTCGTATGGACATCATTACATAAAAGTGTGAGCAAATCAAAGAAGTGCCAGCAGGGGGGGGGAAGTTTGTTTGTTTCCATAGAATTAAATGAGATTTATTTTTAATTCCTTTTCTATTAGGCACACACACTTGATATCTCCTGATAATACAGTCACCTCCAAATCCACCTGCACATTTCTACTTGCCCTTCTGCTGTTTCTTCACTGATACTCATCCCTGCACGTTGCTATCTGCTGGAAGTTTTGATGGAGTTCTGATTATTTCTCACCAGTCAGCCAGTAGAATAAGAGCCAGTGTTGCAAGACTTTTCTGTAGGCCTAACTACACTGCGATGCAAAAAGTACGCTGAGTATTCACCAATGCAACAAGATAAGCAGATTTCAAGGGCTAAGAGCACAGAAATAGACATTTGTCCTCTCTAACTCAATCAAGACACTTCACAAATCTTGTCAGCCTTATGAACCTTATTAAATGATAAAGAACATAGCTTGGTGTAAGCTTAATATAAAAAATCTGCTTGGCAATTATGAAGAAATCCCACAGAAACATTTTAAAATGTCGCAGTCTGCGAAATCTCCAGCACGTTACAGCTGTGCCACGTAAGTGTTCACATGCTCAGTGAACACAAAGTGGCAGTGTCTATATACAAGCTGGATAGTTGATGGATTTTTTTTTCCTTCTCAGCACTTTTCACTAGGATTACACATACTAGATATGTACATATAGAGAAGCCAGACATTGTGTACAAGAAAGAAGCATTTTTTTGAGATAAGAAGTTGTAATAAAACGAATATGCTCTTTTTGAAGAAAGGTAAGCTCTCTGATGTTCAGCATGACATTCTGTTTTTTGTGTTACCTTGCTCTTGCCCTGGGCTTTTCCCAGCTACATCCCTGCTCCATTCTAGAGGCTCCACACCCAGGCACTACCTCTGTCTCTTTCTCTGCCCTGGCCAGATGCATTCCATAGGAGGAGCAGCATCCCTAGTTTGGTGGTTTCAGGATTAAAGGACCTGAAGGTGAAAACCTGTTACATAATCTTCAGCAGCATTCCCAGCACTATTACACTGTCCATGTAAATTGGTACAGCTTGGTTTAAGATTTTACTCTACAAAGCCCACTGTTGCAGAGTGAGTAGGAATGGGAGAGCAGTATCTTACTAGGCTCATGATTTATTTATACTAGCTATGTATGAATTCCTGGTGTGAAGTATTTAAAATGTTTCCTATTTCAACTTTCCCAAAAAGCACATAGTTAAGCTCAGAAATGGGAAAAGGAGCAGAGAAATACTTATTTTTAATCTAGAGGTGGATGTAACTAGTTTATCTACAAAGACAAAAATATCATATCTAGGGCTTTAAACATTTCCCAGTGTGTGGACGCTAACCAGGATGGCATTTTTTTCTACCAACTGCAAAGCCAAAGCTAGTCAAGTCAGCCTGTGTCCAGAGTAAGAAAGGTATAAGCATATGAAATTATTTTTTATGCTAATAGCCAGCCATTACACTATTAGAACATTAAAATGTTGTGTAACTGACATAACTTTCTGCTAAGTCACCTACCCCTGAGGATTTTATTTAACAGTTTTGGACAGTGAATTTACACCAACATTTTAGAACATACCAATCTACATATTACATACCATGTTTGATCGCAGCTGCCTTTTTTTTTACTTATTCTTTTACAGAATTATGACATGGCTTATCATTGGAAGAACTATAACTTTAATGAGTCTGCAACATTTTCAAAAGGAAAAAAAGTTTGCAAGCCTTGCAAGTGCAATACTTGTTACTTTGCAAGTAACTAAGAAAGATTTTAAACTTAAGAAAGATTTTTAAACTTCAAATAAACAAATACTTAAGTATAGCACTCCTGCATTGTTACCCCTTGCTAAGTACACTGAATATACTACCGTTTTGTTTAAGCAACAAATGAAATCTTATCCCACACTTCTGTACCTCAAGTTTCTTTGCAATTTTGGCCCAGTCTTCTGGTGTCATGTTCGAAGAATCAAGTAGTGGTGACAGCTCCAGAATTGTGTAGAAAATTCTTTTGTTTTGCTTAGAGACACTGTGGAGAAAGACAATTGGAGGGAAAAAAATCACTCTTAGAGCTAATACCAGCTCATCACTTCTGATTTTTTTCACTAAATCAATAGTTCTGTTCCGAATCCAGCCCCCCTAAAGTCTATGAAAAAAAAAAAAAAAAACAAGTCTTACATTTGAAACATTAAGCTCCTAGTTTAGAAGTACATGACTTGACGTGGTTTAAAGCACAAATGCTTTAATCTACTAAACTTAGAATTCAGGAGGCAGGGGAGAGGTTGGCAAAACCTAAGACAGAATTAACCCAGACTCACTTTAAGTTCGGAACTGAGTTCTACCAAAGTTGCTACCAAGACTTAAGGTTTAAAAACTTCATAAGCTACTGAGAGGAATCTGTAAAGCTCCCAAGGTATATAGGGGTCAACAAAAGCATTGCAGAAATTTGTTAGTGCTTTGGTAACTAAATTCCCTGGCATGAAATGCATCTTCTCTTCAGAGTCTTAAGACTGACCTTAATTTCTGTGGCCTTTAGAAAGCCCACTCTTCTCAGTTTCTAGAAAACATTCTCTCTTGGTTAGCCTTCAAGTACCTTCAATACCTTCAAGTAAACTACGGCCAAATGGCCCAGTAAAAACAGTATTGTCTTCTAGTTAGAGGTGAACTTCCTTAAGCCCCAGTCCTAGCCTACTAGGCCCATTAACACTTTGCTATGTAAGTTTCCTGTTTGAACTGAAACTTGGTGCCAGCTACCTCTGGTACATGATGTGGAGTTTAAGCATGTAATAATACCAAAAATCTTAAAATATTGGCATAGATTGGAAAAAGAGACCCAGGCCTGTAAAATAAAACAAAAACCACAACTCACAGGCAGTCTGTTACTGACCACTGAACAAGCACAACCTTGAAAGCTGGGAAAGGCTACCCTCAGTACAGTGCAGCCAAGACAAAGCAACTATGCAAGAAAAAAAAATAAAAAACAAGCAATATGATGATGTACCCGTGAGGCTGAGGAATGTAACATCACATAGCATATAGACCAGCAGAACAAAACCAAAGATGAAGAACTGTCTAGACACTCAAATATCTTACCAAAGTGCAAAATCCCAACTTTAGAGGGGAATTTTCAATATCAAATGAGATGATGGCTGTGGAATCACTGTGGGATTGTCATAGCTGTCTGCTTTCCCTACCCCTCCAAGGACCACTGGTCTCCTTTACCCTGCCTGAAATTTGACTCTTCAAAGACCTTTGAACTGCCAGCCAAATGGACTACATACAGAGCATGTGTTTTACCCCACAAAATACGCCCATTTCTCCACTCTAACTTTGTAAGCCCTCAGTATAATCAACTGCATATAAACTGAACTTTGCTAGTAAAGATTTTGGTTTAAAAAAAAAAAAAGAATCCTACTACTATTTTCTGCTACCCTTCTGAAGATTCAAAAAGACCAGAATATCCAATTTTTTCATCCATTCTTAAGTTAGCATTTTAAAGGAAATTCTCAAACTAGGAGTGAAGGAACTTTTGCTACAGTAAGACTAAGACTCATGTCACTAAAGTTAACTTAAAGGCATATGGTGTGTTACAAGGTTCAAATGACAAGGAAAATAAAACATTTTAAGAACCCTGAGACACAGACATTTACTTAATAGCTGGAATATATTCCTACTTAGCAATGCAACTGCAAACAAGCACCTAACAAACAAGAACCAGTAGCAGGCCAGCTCTGCCCTTTCCTTTTTACTTTCTCTTCCAAGCAAAGCCACCCAGGAACATGGTTAATAGCATCGCTTTCAAAGCATTCTCAATGCTCTTCCACTGCCAGAGAATGATGGAAAGTCTGCCGACAGCCGTAATTGTGACAAATACTTCAACATTTACTTTCCACTGCAAGACAGTCAAAGGCTATAGCAAAGACCAGGAGACTCCAAGATGTATGGATGTGTACAATAAAGTTCCTGAACAATGTGCTCAGAGCACAGAGTTGATTACCTTCCCTTCTCATCTACAACAGTGTGTTTTTCCCCCGCTTGCTGTTTTTGTATGTATGTGTGACATGTAAAACACACAAGAGTCGATTCATCACCTTACAAAATCTGCACAACCATTCCTCTTATAAGGCCTGTGTGAGAGCTGCTTACAGGAGAAATAGCATTTAAACATCGTGGTTTTTTTATTCAAAAGCAACTAATATACTCTAGCTACGTTGCTAGTTTTTATACCAAAATTTGCCTTGTTAGATAACACATTTACACACACTGACTAAGAGTAACTTTGGAAGTCAGTGGAAAATCAATGAAAAGAAAGCTTCCCCAGGGACGAGCTCTTCAAACAGAATACAACATACCGAAACTGAGACCAGCTTAGTCTCCTGCTTTTGATCTCTCTCTCTAAGAAAAAAAGATCATTAGATTATATCTTTGCTCATTACAGTTTTTAAAAAGATATACAAAGTTCACAAAATACTCCCATTTTCTCTCCTCAGAAACTTGCCTTATTTCTCAACTGCCTAGTTAAAATATCACCCAACTAGCACAAAAGAGAAAATGGCAAATTGCCACGACTGACCTCCATAAATGGCACACGGTAATGCCAGAAAAAGAAGACAGGATTTTTTTTAAACTTCAGTTTTTGATCTGAATTATTGTTTCAAGGTTTTCTGCTTCTCATGGAAAACAGAGACCAGGAGAAGTGTATTTAGGAGTTGAATGTGTATATTAGTGCGGTTTTGATACATTTTAAATCCCCATAATATTTAAAAGGCATTCAGCTATAACACAGCATTGTAACAGTTCTACTTTTTTTTTTTTTGTACAGCCATCATATTTACCATAAACTGTAAGTTCACATCAATATTATTCCACTAGAAGTCCTTTTTTTTCCCTTCACCCCTGTTCCTGCCACCTGACTTTTAAGTAGGTATTTTAAAAGCTTAACGCAGAAACCTTAAGACAAAATAGAAAGAAATTAACGAGCCTTGCATTTTGTTTGTATGTCCTGATTTTCTCCTTTAAGATTAAAGAATATCCATTTTCATTCTTCTAACAAAACAGCAATAGTCCCATTTATTTTTGAACAATTGTAAAATCATCCTTTGTGCGAAGTTAACATGTTTACAGGGGTAGTCATTCATCACAGCTGGGGAATATCTCAAATTAGCATACTGCCCTCTAAATAAAACCTCTAAGCTTATTAATCATTGCCCAACAGTTAAGCAGGAATGCAGATTAATTATAAACCCATCACTTATTACCATAATGTTGCATAAATTTGGGAAAGACAAACAGCTTTTAGAAAAACAGAAGGCCTGCAGAATTAAAGCATGAGGCCTACTCAAGGATGAATTAAGTTGATGCTACTTTTTCAGATGTGCTGAAGATATCTCACACAGAGCTTTATTATCAGTTTTCTTAGTTCTGTTCTCTAGAATATTTGTATGCTTGCACAGTAACAAATTAATGTCAAAACCTGGAAAAAAATCAGGACTAAGCTGCACAGAATGTTTGCTTGCTGTCAAATTTAGTAGTTATTTCTCAAGTAGTTGTATGACACTTCACTGCAAATATATGAAAACAGACATTTTCTACAGTAAAAGACAGGGTAGGCTTTTTCTGTTTAAGTCAACGTAAGCATTTTTGCTAATCTGATAATGGATTCTTCAAATTAAATGTTTGGAGATATAGTTACTTGAAAATTAACTTGACACTTCCTAACCCTCCATCTCCCCAAGGAAAAGGTACTTACGGGAGCACCAGTGTGTTTTCAGGAAATTCGTGGAAGTTTTCTAATTTTGTTTCCCGGGCATATGCTTCATCATGCAGCATTGGCATTGTCTTCAAGCTGCTCACTAACTTATTGGCCTCTGGAGCAAGTCCTTAAAAATAAAGAATAAAAGAAAGAAATAAAGTAGCAGGGATGGAAGGAAGGGAGTGGCACAATAAGGAGGGAAGAAATCAGGTTATGCAGATGTTTGCCTGCCCTTCCACATGAAATTTAAACTGTCTATTGCCAGAATGTGAAAGCAATATAATCAATACATCTCTGGGCAGCTATTCCATTCCTGGCTTTAAATAAATAAAACCTTCATTTAGGAGAAATAATGCTACTAATCTCCTCCATATCAAATATTTATGTGTTACCTAATTTAAATTGATGTTTGTGTAGAAATACTGATAGCAAAAAGTTATAAATCTCTTTTACATTTGCCACAGCTATTCCCTTCCCAGTGACATGGTATTTACAAAACCCTGAACATTATTTTGTACTAGGAAGCTGTGATATTTTTGCCTAAGCTTCTTAGCCTACAGATGTATTGACACAAGCAGCATGACTATACTGGAAAGCTGTGTGTTATGTTGGACTGTCAACAGCACTAGTATTTGCATAGAGGGTTAAAAAAAAAAAAATGAAAGTTAAAACAAACCCCACAGGAGGTACTGAATATTGACAGATACAAAGATCAGCATTTATAAAGACAGAGAAACCTTAGCTTCCCAGAAGGGTCTTAAGAGCTAAGTTCTCTACCACTGTCCAGGACAGGTGCTCTCCACCAGCAGGTTTAGAACTGACCACCGTAGTTGACAACAGGCAGAGGAGGCACATAAATTGCTGAAGAAAGTAGGTGGAAGCATGAATGCATCTTAATCTCTGTTCACCTGCTCCTGATGTTGTCTTCTGCTCTGTGGCAGTAGCCCTGAAGATTCCCGGGGCTTAAATCAGCCTAAATCCATTTAGGGTTTGCTGGATCTGCAGGTGTTCTGGCTGCAAACAACTATTTCAAACAGAAGCCAGATGCTGCTCTCCGGTAGACAGAAAGGCACCTACATTTTTCACGTTACAATTGGTATCATAGAACCACGTTCGTTTGTGAACCTAACTCGTGACTGCTCTGATATTGATAGGATAAACAAGATCTTTGCATTTTAGCTCCTGGGATTAGCTGAGAAGAAAGAGGGATGCTCATTTATAGTTTAAATGTTGTGGGGCAGAACTTTGCCTATCTCAGGCTTTAGTAACTCCCATGTCTTTAAGTGACAATAGTACATCACAAGTTTCAATATTACAATTAGATTATAGTATTTCAATTATACGTTATATTGTAGTGTTCCAAGTATTTTCTCATTTGCAGTAGCTTTTCCTTCACCTGAGCCAAGATCTCCTCTCCCAATATCCTGTTTGATGCAGAACAGCCACAGCTCTAGGGTCCTGAGCACAAAGTCACCCTATTTTTCTTAAGTCTGACTTTCAGAGACACACTTAATTCAGGTAGTTTCCACCAAAGGCATTTCTCTCCAACTTCAAGATTCCACTGGCATTATTGTCGCGTTCTGTGCAATCTCAGTGAATGCTTTATACCACCTGTTCAGACAGGAAACAAATTCTCAAACCTCATTATTCAGCTTTTGCTACTTCTAATTATTCATAACTTGAGGCTAGGTAATTCTCTTCTACTGCCTAGTTGTTCCATCTGTTTAAACATGATTGTCACACAAGTTCACACCTATTTTTGTTTGTTTGCTTCACCTTCAAACAGGTTTGTTATTTAAAATACTCCAAAATATGGAGAAACAGTGATAGCATTAGCTAAAGCGCACACACAGCCGCTTTACTTGGGGTCTGTTTACTTTCCAAAGTGATGGAAAATCCTTAAGAACTCCTTAATCTCTTTCCTGGCTTGCCCTAAATGAAGCAGCAAGCCTTTTCATAGCTAACTTCCTCACAGAATGGCAACAGCACTTGAGTGGCTTCGGTTGGATTCCTGACAGAACACTTTGTTTTACAAAATACACTTAACATGCTTTACGCTTTGGATGTTTTGTTCCTTCACTTTTAATCCCTGCTTATTCCTATTAAAGATGTTCCTAGCTCATTCACCAATGGCCGCTGCACTTGGACGCAGTCATTCTGGCTCTGCAGCGCAGCCCACACAGTTTCACAGTGTTTTCTGTGTGTTTCCTGATCATTCTTCTGTTTGTCCAATACTCATCTTGCTTGGACTATCGACAATGGATTAGACGGTTTAGTATTTGGTATTTGCTCTAAGAAGTGGAGAGCTGATGTATGTTAACATTCTTAAGTTCTTTCCCCATTAATGGCAGTTCCTCATCTCTCAATCACAAATCTCACCAGATTTTTCTCTACCTGCTTTGCACTGTACTTAAACCTTTTTTTAAGACATTCTGCAAACGTATCCGAGATGTCCCACTTACAACCTACAAAGTCCCCTAGACGTGTCCATGCTTAACAGTGGTTTCAACTGTTTTAAGAACACTTCGACTTTATTAGGCATGGAAAACATCTTCTGTGAGCCAAACTCATTAACCGAGTACTTAAAGCAACTTCACCCTTGCAGAGAAGAGGCAGGATGTGCAATTTTTCCGAGTACCTCTCATCAGCTTCTGTCCTTCCCTCTTTAGCTGGCCAACCCTTGCATCACAAAGCAGACGCACGAAGGCAGAACAGCAAACACATATGTGTAGTTGAGGAGAGTAAGCATGGTTCTGTCTCACCAACAGCCAAGGACTCTGCTTGTCACTCCAGTGCTAAAGGTCATACAGCTATAGCTACCTCCTGAACAAGGTATCCTACAGCCTGTGCTGCAGCTGAGAATGGGGAGCTGAAAAATTCTGATGCAACTGTGTCTGTGGGGCTCTGCATGCAAGAAACCACAGCAGTTGAGGGTGGAAGCGTACTGTACTTCAGATTACAGGGCATCACCCTGAAGCCTAACAAATTCTCTGTCAGGAGGCACACAGAGGACTTCGCCAAACCAGTTTTATTCCTACAGGAATATCAAGACAAAGAGCATATGAATCTATGCTGCTAGATCCCCAAAGCAGTGACATTTATAGAATGTACTTTGTGAAGTCAGAGCAGCAGAGTGTTCTCCAACAAACTTATTTATTTTTTATTATGCAGCGCCAGTCACTTTCAGAAGCAATGTCTACAGGTTTCAATTAGAAAAGGGTTGCATGCTGCCCATTTGGACACCAGCAGTCAGTCCTTTGGCAGCCTCCTATGTCTAGAAAAGACAAATAATTAACTGAGAGACTATTCCATGCAATCCTTCTAAGGGGATTTAACTTAGCTCTACTTGTGTTTGTTGGGTGTTTTTCCCCCCTCAATATTTCAGGTAAAAAACTCTGAAACAGAGCCCACACATCAGCCTGAAGAAAACACCTTCCTGAAGGTGCTGATGCAGGGATTAGCATCACAATAACCTTGCTAAGGAGTGCAGTACCATTCTTTCTGAACTAAACTATCGATAACCCAGAAGAAGCTATTGTAGGAAAAAGGAAGTAGAAGGAAGAGATGTAAAACATGCACTGAAAGGGATTATTTGACAGCAAAACATGAATGCTAGGAGAGTCTGCAAACAAGTTGTCACCTCACTGAGACAGAGAAAGACCATGCCCGAGAAAGACTCCTGCAGAGGTAGGCTCTAGACAGTAAGATCAAAAACTCCAAGACATGTCAGACATCTTCTCCAGCAAGTGGAAAGAAAAGCTTGTAAACCTAGATGGAAATTAGTTAGGCAGAACCAGCTTACACCCTACTGTTCAAGCAGCTGCAGCTATAAAAGGTTTCATGGTGCTCAAGGAAGCCACTCCTGTTTACCTTTCTTGAAATAAAACACTTCCAGTTTAAGGTATGGTTGTAAACAGGTGCTTTCTGTCCATTGGTTAATAAAAGAAACAAGCATTGTTTATTTATTTATTTAGCTTTTTAAGCATGCTGCCTTTCCCAGGCCCTTTCACCAGTTTCTGCCTGGACACTGAGGACTGCCAAATATTCTTAAAGAGGTACTCCAGCTGCTCTGCTGCTCGATTTGTGTACAAAAAGCAGGGTGAAAAACTCATCAGGATGTAGCCCGTCATTGGATCACAACTGCTACGTTGTTTGCACATGCTTTAATGATTGACACTTGTTAAGCAAAATCAAAAAAAGTACACAAGATTAGAAGAGGTTATGGAGGTCGTTTATAACAGAATGAGACGTCATTTTTTATTTTCTTTAAAAAGAAGTCTGGGGAACAGACAATAGAAATAGGAAATGATTTCAGTCTATGCAACACAGACAGAGGAAAGTGACTACACGTCATTTGAAATGCAGACATTTTTCTTTGAATTGTCATACTTCGGGCTCGTTTGATAGATTAAATGCAATTATAACAGCCATAAAAAAAAAATTAAAAAAAGCAGAAGAACCCCTTAACACATCTGTGTACAATAAAGATCAGCCAACCACCATCTTCAGGCAGGATATGCATTAGAAACAAATTTAGTGTAGAAAACTCTGAAGCGAAGCCCTAAGTGTTTTAATCTTACAAATGAGTAACCGAAATGTTATTTCAACCAATGGCTTTAAATTCCATAGCAGGTAAGAGAAGCACCCCCATTTCTGAAATTAGAAACTTACAGACTCTGTAAGCCCTGGGATGCTCCACTGCTTGTGAAGAAGAAAACTGCATGGATGCTCACCCAAATCAAACTGCTTCCATTCTCTCTGCCCTCATCTCTCCCAACTGTACATCACCCCCTTTCACTTTATGCCAGTGTTGGTAAATACACAGCCCTGCAGGAGGTCAGATCTGGCGGAAAACTGTTCATTTCCCCAGAAAAGTTACTCAGCTCATCCTTCTGGTATCCCTTGGGATCTGTGCCTGCTGTCTAAGGTTCTAGCAGTACTTAGATGCCACTCGTTGGGGGGGGGGGAGGACAGGATGCATTTGTCAGGTGAATTCACGCACCTGCCCATTTATATGTAGGGGCACCTGAAAACATAAAACAAATACTTATAAAGTTTTCAGATAAAATCCTGGCAATGTGTCTATCAAGGCATCTCAGGCTTCAGTTTTGGATTCAAGCACTTCTCAGCTGGGGAAGGGGAGCTGGCATGCCTAACCTTTCCTTCAAAAAAAGTCTGTCTGCCTCGGTAAGGTAGAGCAGAACCCTTATATAGTTTCTTGAAGGAAATCAAGAGCTGGAAGGAGAGCAGCCGAAACCTGCCCAGGGGCAGGTAAGCACAGATGCTGTGCCTAATCTTACTTGGCATGACACTTGGCAGGATGCTGGCTGCTGCACTCACATCAGCAGTATGTTTCAGGTCACCACTTGAAAATCCTTGACGTGGCTGCCACCCACAACAGGCCACGCTCTTCCTGGTAGGAATGCAAGGCACATGCTCAGCAGGTAGCCTGGGACGGTTACTCTCCTGGGACTAAAAAAAGGCCATGTGCCTAGTAAAATCACGTTGGTTTCATTTTCAGTACGTGAGGAGGGAAGAGAAAGGACTCATGCTTCAGGAGACACGCTGCTCTCTGCCCAAACCTCCCGTAGCCAGCTGTGAGGCTTGCTTGTCAGGACACCTACCAGCCGGGCTGCTGAAATAACCCACTGATATGAAGATGGAATTAGCATAAGGAGAACATCCCTCTGATGCTGCTCTGAGAGCTACCAGTAAACACGGGATGCTGAACTATAAACGTGTACCAGGAAGAGCGGCTGAAAGCAAGGCTGTTAGGTACAAAAGCAGCAGCCTCAGCCCCCGCTTGCAGACCATTACACCCTAAGGGGCAGATGGGGCACCCCACCGAGCCCGGCTGGTTCCACCACACACCCCAAAACTTCCATCCCCTCCCGGGGGGCGGCACCGACCGACCACCCCGGTACCCAGGGCTCCGCCACCCCGCTCCCCCCCGGC
This sequence comes from Heteronetta atricapilla, assembly GCA_011075105.1. Taxonomy (NCBI): domain Eukaryota; kingdom Metazoa; phylum Chordata; class Aves; order Anseriformes; family Anatidae; genus Heteronetta; species Heteronetta atricapilla. The sequence continues at coordinate 54,429,684 of CM021735.1, read as the reverse complement.
CCCCTCACCCTTGATGTCCTGCACCATGCCGATGGTGCCGCCCGTGTTGATGACCAGCACCCGCGCCTCGGTGGAGGCCTTACAGCCGACGGAGGCGGCCGGGGGGCACTCCTGGAGATGGGGGGCGGTCAGGGCTTTGCCTATGGCTCGCTGCATCTCGGCTACGAGGAACCGCTACCTTCCCGGCCGGCCGGCCACAAGCGGAGTTATAGGGCGGTGCGGGGGCCGCCCCTTCCCGCCTCCGGCGGCCGGGCAGGCAGCGGGGTGGGGCGTGCAGGGAGGCGGGGAGAGCGCCGCTGAGGGCCCGGGAGAGCGGCTGCCGGGCCGCGTCGAGCTCCCAGGGCATGGGGAGACAGCGCAGGTGTTCTGCGGAAGGGCAGGGTGCTGGCCCCGAGGGGAGCGGGGCTGGGGGTCGCCCCCGCGGGGAGAAGACCTGGGTCTTCCCCTTCTTTGTACAGAAGAAGGAAAGAAACCTCCTGTGCTTCCTTGTGTGAAGTGACAGGTTCCTAGGGTGCACTTCCAGCAGCAGAGGGCCTGGTCCAGGCACCCACTCACAACTTCATTTTCAAAGAATAATTAACATTGTAAAAGAACTCCAAGATCCTCTGGTCCAACCATCCCTTTACTACCAACATCACCCACTAAACCATGTCCCTAAGCGCCGATCCCCAGCTCCCCATGCCTTCCTTTCAGGTACCTTTCAGGTACCTGTAGATAGCAGTGAGGTCTGCCCTGAGCCTCCTCTTCTCCAGAATAAACAACCCAGTTTCCTCAGACGCTCCTCACAGGACTTGTGCTCCAGGCCCTCCACCAGCTTCCCAGCCCTTCTCTGGACACGTATTTCTCTGGACGTGTCCTTCTTGTACTGAGGGGCCCAAAATTGACCACAGTACTCGAGGTGCAGCCTCACCAGAGCGGAGTATGGGGGAACAATCACATCCTGGTCCTGCTGGCTGCACTGTTGCTGTCACAAGCCAGGATGCCATTGGCCTTCTTGGGCACCTGGGCACACTGCCAGCTCGTGTCCAGGGGAGCACCAACCAGCACCCCCAGATCCTTTTCCTCTACACAGCTTTCCAGCCACTCTGCTCCAAGCCTGTAGCACTGCATGGGGTTTTTGTGACCAGAGTGTAGGACCCAGCACTCAGCCGTGTTGAACCTCATCCCATTGGCCTCTGCCCATCAGCCCATTCTGTCCATGTCTCTCTGCAGGGCCCTCCTGCCCTCCGGCAGATTGACACTAACCCCCAACTTGATATTGACTGCAAACTTACAGAGAGTGCACTGAATTCCCTCATCCAAATCATCAATAAAGATATTATTGATACACGTGTCTTGGGACAAACAAGGATAGTCTGGGACCATAATGCATGCTAATGACTTCATTAAAGATAAGGGTTACTTGGAATGGTCTCCCTGGACCATGATAAGAGCAGTGGAACAAGTAACATACCAGAAGCCTGCAAAACGACAGCCTTTCCCAATTTCTCTCTTAATTAAATCTAGCATTCCTATATATTCCACTTGTGCAGTTCAGTTTTGAGGTATGCCCTAGTAATAGCAGCCCACTAACTCCTTGATCTGAGCTCATGCCCTTTTGTGAACATTCACTAGATTGTACACTACAGCACTAGGATCTGTTCATAGAATCATAGAATTGCCTGGTTTGGACCTCAAAGATGATTTAGTTCCAACCCCCCTGCCACAGCCAGGGATGCCACCCACTAGATCAGGTTACTCAAGGCCTCATCTAACCCGGCCTTGAATACCTCCAGGGATGGGGCATCCACAACCTCTCTGGGCAACCTGTTCCAGCACGTCATCATACTCAGAGTTAAGAATTTTGTCTTACCTCTAATATGAATCTCCCTACTTTTTAGTTTAAAATCATTCCCCCTTGTTCTGTCAATATCTGATTGAGCAAAGAGTTGCTTTCCATCTTTTTTATAACTCCCCTACAAGCACTGAAAGGTTGCAGTGAAGTCGCCCCAGAGACTTCGCTTCTGTAGGCTGAACAACCCCACCTCTCTCAGCCTGTCTTCACAGGAGAGGTGCTCCAGCCCCTTGATCATCTTTGTGGCCCTCCTCTGGACCCACTCGAACAGCTCCACATCCTTCTTGTGCTGGGGGCTCCAGACCTGGACGCAGGACTGCAATTGAGGGCTCACAAGGGCAGAGCAGAGGGGGACAA
>CM021735.1:53837149-54427483 GCA_011075105.1 Heteronetta atricapilla | reverse complement strand
GGATGACTAGGAACCAGTTCCACAGAAGCAATATAAAGAATACAGAGGAATAACACCCAAAGTGTTGCAACAGATGTATTTCTCTGAAATGACACAAGTGAAAGAATTATTACCTAACAGAGTAAGCAAAGCAAACTTAGAGCCTTCCCTTCCAAGATTTTATTTCAACACTTTCAGTAGTTCAACAAAATGATTTACAACAAACAAAACCCAGGTTTTGAGTTTGTAAACAGTGTTATTTTTGTTTGGTTTTGCTTTGTTTTTGTTTGTTTGCTGTAATGAAAAAGGGTGTGACAGCAAGAGAATCTTTCAGGTCTGGACTGTGCTGTCCAGAAAGGGAAAACTAACAGCTGAGTTGTCTCGTCAGCGTCATTCACATTCACAAAGGAATCACATCAGATATTATAGGTTCCTAGAGCTATGGCAAATCATTAAAATCTTTAGGTTATGTTAATTGACTTGGAGAAAAAGCTACTATCTTCTTTACAGGATCTCTTAAATTGGCCGAAGAACACATACAACTTATATGAAACTAGTGTACCTGTAGTGGGCAATGCCATTGATCTGACACCTCCTTCTGGTTTCAGTAACTATAGTGACCTGTGACAAGCTGATACTGCAAAGTATCCTGTCAATTTGTTCTCTGTACTGCAGTCTTGTAGAGAAAATAAACAATCCCCCATTTTGCCTTTATACAAGTTAGCTGAACCATATTCCTCAGCGGAGCAGCACCCTGTCTTTGACAGAACCTGTTGCTTCGTACTTAAACAGTTTTAAACAACGTCCTTCACAAGATATTGCACGGAGTTCTATCATCTCAATCTTGACAGCATAGCAGAAACCCAACAGCAGAAAGCGCAGGAGTCAGGATAGTTCAGCAGAATGATCATTTGAGGACGGATATTTCTACTTTGTCAGCTTGGATGCACTAAAAGTCATTAGTGTCTAAGGGTTTCTCAATAGCCTAAATAAACGAGTGCTGTCAGTCAAATAAACAATGTTACATTTACAACACTTAAAAGGAAGATTTGATATGAACTGATGAATAGCTTGAGAAATACTTGCATTTGGCCACCTGTCAGTGAAGAAATACCACACGTAAAAAATACTTACAGTACAATACAACGTGCATCTGTACAGCTGTTGAACGTGTCCAGAGAAGGGCTTTGAAGCTGGTGAAGGGCCTGGAGCACAAGTCCCATGAAAAACAGCTGAGAGAACTGGGGTTGTTTAGTATGGAGAAGAGGAGGCTCAGAGGAGACCTCATTGCTATCTACAGGTACCTGAAAGTAAGGTGTGGGGAGCTGGGGGTCGGGTAACTACCTTCTCACAATTAACTAGTGAGAAAATTAGAGGGAATGGTCTCCGGCTGTGCCAGGGGAGGTTGAGGTTGGAAATGAGAAGTTTCTTCTCAGAAAGAGCAGTCAGGCATTGGGATGGGTTGCCCAGGGAAGTGGTGGAGTCACCATCCCTGGGGGTGTTCAATGAGAGGTTGGATGTGGTGCTTATGGACATGGTTAGTGGATGACATTGGTGGTAGGGGGATAGTTGGAGCAGATGATCTTGGAGGTCGTTTCCAACCTTAATGATTCTGTGATTCTACAATTCGAATACGACATTGCGTACCATTGCTACTTATTCTGTAGCCTTCAGATATTCCCAAAATGTAGTAATAACACAACAATCACAGTCTTCAGCAATAAAAATGTGAGCACATTTCATGTTATTCACTGTATACGAAACAGCATATAATACAAAAACACACTCTGGATATTCAATTGAGGCAAGTAATAATCGTTTGTCAGCAGAACTAGGACTTGGCCTTTCATTCAGATATATAAGTGTGAAGTAGGTATCTTCCAAAAAAAAGGCCTTGTTGTACTCCTGGTACACAGAAACAAAAATACATTAGCTGCTACCATCTGCCTAACAATGGCAAAATGGCCAGAACTGCTAAATTCTGGGAAGAAAGACATTAGTTGCTGTAGTGGGCTTACATGGCAAGGTTTTGGTAGCGGGGGCCATAGGAGTGGCTTCTGTGAGAAGGATCTAGAAGCTGCCCCATGCTTGGTAAGGGCCCCACTGCTGACCAGAGCGGAGCCAATACGTGATGTTGTTTTGTGCCTCTGTGAGAGCATATTTAAGACAGGGAAAAGAAATGCTGTGCCACACAGCAGCTGGGAGAGTGAGAGGAGTGAGGAACAGCCTTGCAGGCGCCAAGGTCAGTGAAGAAGGAGGGGGAGACGTGCTCCAGGCACTGGAGCAGAAGTCCCCTGCGGCCTGTGGTGAGGCCCATGGTGAAGCAGGCTGTCCCCCTGCAGCCCATGGAGTACCACAGTGGAGCAGGGTTCCACTCTGCAGCCCGTGGAGGAGACCACGGTGGAGCAGGTGGACAGGCACCAAAGGAGACTGTGGCCTGTGGAAGACCCCCTGTCGGAGCAGATTCTGGCCAGACCTGTGGGTTGTGGAGAGGAGCCCACGCAGGAGCAGGTGACCTGGCAGGAGCCCGTGGGGGACCCAGGTTGGAGCAGTTTGCTCCCGAGGGATGGACCCCATGGTACGGACCCATATCTGGAGCAGTTCTTGGAGAGCTGCTGCCTGTGGGAAGCCCACACCAGATCAGTTCAGCAAGGACTGCATCCCGTGGGTATCTGTACAGCACAGGGGACGAGAGTAACCGAGAAGGAGCGGCAGAGAAGAAGCGCTACAGACTGACCATAGCCCCCATTCCCCCGTTCCCCTGCGCTGTGAAGGGGGAGGAGTTGGAAGAGGGTGGATGGGGGGGAAGGTGCTTTTGGTTTCTTTCCTTTGTTTACCGCTTCTCTAGCTCATTAGTAATAGGCAATAAACCTTACTATCTCCCTATGCTGAGTCTGTTTTGTCCGTCATGATAATTACTGCGTGATCTCCCTGTCCTTATCTCAACCCTTGAACCCTTTTCACCATATTTTCTCCCCGTTCCTCTTTAAGGAGGGGGAGTGAGAGAGCAGTTGTGGAGCTCAGCCGCCCACCCCGAGTAAAACCATCACAGCTGCTTAGCTGGACTCTAACTATAATCACAGTCATCTCTATGTGTACAATCCAGTGATTTAGAAGTTGTGTGTGATACATACAAACCAATTCCTCTGGAGAAGTCTTTAAGTCTAGTGGCTTCATCTCACACCAAACTGCTCATGCTTTGACAGTCTTTCTGTTGCTAAGGGAAGACGCATGATTTTCAACGGGAAAAGCATCGTAACTTCTTACCTGTAGTTTTGGTTAGCTTTGGCTTTTTCCCTAAAAAAATGCCGCAGATCTGTAAATTGTAGACTTCTAAAATAATAACAATGCAGTACATGCGCTAAATGAAAACAGAAGCAAAAATGTTTGTTACCTAAACTGCTACACAATAATTTAAGTAAAATTGTCTTTGGTTCTGAGAAAAACCTAAGTATTTAGATCAGTGTTTTGGTTGTTCCAAGATGTCAACTTTTGTTGCATCTCAGTAAGTGATTTAAGTAAGTACAGGACAGCTGAAAACTGACAGAAGAACAAGCCCAGCAAATATTCTTCCTGCAGTCATTCCAGCAGCTGTGGTTAACATGTATTATGTTAAACAATCATCATGACTACTGTAAACTAACTACATACCTCAAAAATAATGAAGTCTTCAGAAAAAATCTCTATACATCTTTGGACTATAAACACAATTATTTTTCATAAATTAACTAAGAGAGCTTTGACCTTATGTAAATTTTCTCTGTGAATGGCTGACTCGTTACACAAAAAATATTCCCTTCCATGTATTCTGTGTATCATGCTTGATCAACCTGATTACCCCCGTGGTCGGTAACAGCACCAATACTGCTCAACACCTTCATTAACGAGCCAGACGATCGGGCAGAGTGCACCCTCAACAAGCTGGCAGACGACCCAACACTGGGAATGGCTGATTCACCAGACAGCTGTGCTACCATTTACAGGGACCTGGACAGGCTGAGCAAATGGGCCAACAAATTCTGTCAAGTTCAACACAACCAATTACATTCAAAACCAAGCTAATAGCTGGTACCTCCTTAAAGGATCTGCAATTGGTATCAAAAAAAAAAAAAAAAAAAAAAAACAAACCACACATTAACAAATCTCTTTCAACACATCATATCACACTTAATATTGACCTAGTTCAACACTTTCATCTCTCAGCCCTTACTGCAGCTTGAGACATCTAAACTAACTTTCTGACAGGTCCAAGCTGAATCCTATTATGGTCCTATTATAGGTCCTAAAACACTTTCTAGTCCAAAACAAAATTTTAGGTCTTTAGACTGGAAGACGACAGGCATTCTGCTTGAAATACTCAGAAGAATTATTGTGATTTTGTTTTTTTTCTAACCAACTGAGACATAGTTAGTATAGAGCAGCACTGAAATGACTCAATAAGGAGAAGCTTCTAGGTTTGAGTTTGCAACGGATCCTAGTAGTCTAGAGTACAATCTAGCAGTAGGCTGTAGGCACTGGCAAAGGTACAGGCTGTATATAGCTTTAGGCAAGGTAACATAAATGGCTTGGCGTCAAGAACTAAAATAAAACCAGAAGAAAGTAAACAGGACACATGAGCACCATGCAGCATGAGTCAGAGGACTCATGACTGCAGAATCCCAGAGACTGCTAGCGAGATAAACTACTGACTTTTTTTTTTTTTTAAAGGCTTTAGAAAAAGAAATAAAAATCATCCAGGCATACAACTAGGAAAAGGGAACAAATGCCAGCAAGTTAATAAAGCACGTGCATGTGATCTGCCCCACTGAGGAAATAGAGCGTACTGTAGCTGATAGTATCAGCTTGTACTTTTAACAACTACCTGGGTTCTGGATTTGCTGAAGCATTTAAAAGTTATGTTTAATTGCAACTGTTACGGTGCTTACTGTGGATGTGTCTAGTTAGAGGGTTTTGTTTTTTTAATCACTAGTTGATGTTTAAGTAGCCACTGCCATAATTCAGAATTGCATAAATAAAACAGTTCAGATTACTTCTCTGGGAATACCCATGTTCTTTCATCTAATAACCTGGAAACCTGGACCACATGGCCAAGATTCCTGTACACTGCCCCACTCCTGCTTGAATCAAGAAAATTCCTCCATCACATCTCTTCCTGACAGAAAACGAGAAACCCACATTGCAGCCACTCCTCTGCAATGCACGCCTCCACAAGTTATGAAGTAAGAGCACATAAGAATTACAACAGAGCAAGGAAATGTCAAAGGTCCTTCTGTAAATGCCTGACAGCACTAACAGCCTCACAAGCCCAAAAATTCCTTTTGATTCCAATTCTGCATATTGCAAATCCACAGAAAGTTTAAGTATACAACACTGTGGTGGTTTTACTCAGGTGGGCGGCCGAGCTCCGCCACAACTGCTCTCTCACTCCCCCCTCCTCAAAGAGGAACAGGGAGAAAATACGATGAAAGGGGTTCAAGGGTTAAGATAAGGATGAGATCGCACAGTAATTATCGTGACGTACAAAACAGACTCGGCATAGGGAGATAGTAAGGTTTATTGCCTATTACTAATGAGCTAGAAAAGTGGGAAACAAAGGAGAGAAACCAAAAGCACCTTCCACCCCCCCCATCCACCCTCCTCCACCTCCTCCCCCCGAGCGGCGCAGGGGAATGGGGGTTATGGTCAGTCTATAGCGCTTCTTCACTGCTCCTTCTTGGTCACTCTCGTCCCCTGTGCTGTGGGATCCCTCCCACGGGATGCAGTCCTTGCTGAACTAATCTGCTGCGGGCTTCCCACAGGCAGCAGCTCTCCAAGAACTGCTCCAGATATGGGTCCGTACCTCGGGGTCCATTCCTCGGGAGCAAACTGCTCCAACCTGGGTCCCCCACGGGCAGCAGCTCCTGCCAGGTCACCTGCTCCTGTGTGGGCTCCTCTCCATGACCTACAGGTCTGGCCAGAATCTGCTCCGACAGGGGTCTTCCACAGGCCACAGTCTCCTTTGGTGCCTGTCCACCTGCTCCACCGTGGTCTCCTCCACGGGCTGCAGCGTGGAACCCTGCTCCACTGTGGTACTCCATGGGCTGCAGGGGGACAGCCTGCTTCACCATGGGCCTCACCACAGGCCACAGGGGACTTCTGCTCCAGCGCCTGCAGCACCTCTCCTCCTACTTCTTCACTGACCTTGGCGCCTGCAAGGCTGTTCCTCACTCCTCTCACTCTCCCAGCTGCTGTGTGGTGCAGCGTTTCTTTTCCGTCTTAAATATGCTCTCACAGAGGCGCAAAACGTCATGTATTGGCTCCGCTCTGGTCAGCAGTGGGGCCCTTACCAAGCATGGGGCAGCTTCTAGATCCTTCTCACAGAAGCCACTCCTATGGCCCCCTGCTACCAAAACCTTGCCACGTAAACCCACTGCAAACACACCTCCTGTTCACCCCCAACACTAAACAAATGAGAAGAACTGCAGGCCGTTTCCAGTAGCTCAGGATACTTTGCAATTCTGGCCAATTTTTCCACTATCATGTTGCATTAATCAAGCAGTGGTGCATATACCATGAGCAGGTATTACAGAGATAAGGGTTTATCGCTATATGTTTCAGAACAGTTTACAGTAGATTTTCATTTGCTTCAGACAAGAACTAGTTCAGACTATATTAGAATTAGCTGTTGAAATGATTCTGAACTGAGAAAACCGTTACCAAAAGATAGCCAGCTAAAGTTGACTGCACATTAATACATATTATGAGATTAAAAGAAAAGGAATAAAGCAATACTATGCTGGAAGATCTAAATGACTAGAGTTATAGTTATCAAGCAATCATAGTATCTGTTTTGCTATAGCTGAGAAAAAATAAGACCATCTCAGTTCAAATAAATTGAATAATAGTAAAATTATTTTAATGAAAATCTGGCAGCAACAAAATGAAGACAGGAAGTGGTATTAATAATTCTGTTGTCTTCACTGAATGCCTTTAGCAGAATGACAAGTTTTGAGTTGAACTTGCTATCTAGGACATGTACCCAGAGAAGAGTACAAGTCTTGTTTCAATTCTCATCTGTGATATGAACATTTACAACACAGTATTACAAAACATCTGTTCCTAGGATCACTTTGTTACCATTTGCATTCTTTTGTTGAAAGCATCCACTCAGCAAGCATAAATATCTGTTGTCTACAGAACCACTAGTATGTCCTCTGGAAGTTCCTAAGTCTTGTCAACTTCCCCTCTTATATACTCCTCATCCTGTAGCACCGCCACTGAATTGAATTAGCTGCTGCACAAGTGCAGAAGCTTCAAGAACTCTAAGACTTGCCATCAGCAGCAATCACATTCATGTTTACTGTCAACTCTCTGTATGCCTGCACTGTAAGCAAAAGCTCACGTGAAATACACAAGCAAGCTTTACAAATCAGTAGCTCAGATACTTACAACAGCTTAAGTACACTTGAAAAGATCAAGATTTCTGAACACGTTATATGCACTCACCTGTACCTCACAAAAATCAGATGTATATGAAAAAGGACAGTCCTGCTTCCTTTGGAAATAAATCCCCTTAATTTGACACCAATATTTGTCTTCATTTTGATGCTGATGCTCACTGCAGAATGCATATACTGCCATATTGCAAGTGTCCAGTCTGAGCAGGAGATCCACACGGTTCATTTAAATCACCCACGTCCTTACTGTCATACTGCTTAGGGTTAGGATTTTCATGTGGTACTCCCCGCTTTGAGTTCAGTGCTGAATTTCCACAAGGAAAAAACTTATTTGAAATTGCTTGATTTCACAAGTACAGGTATATTAAAGCCTAGTATTCCTTCTGTCCTTGATGCCATATGTCAAACCTGAGTGACTAAAATCTCACTTTTTGTGAGAAGTTTGTCACTTTAAAAAAAAATATATATCCTTTTCTCTTTCACTGTGTAAGAGTGTTCATAAGAGTATGATTATACTGAAATAACTGTAGAGAATGTGTTCAAGTACTATAAAGAAACAACTTAGGAACCAGAGATGATATTTCTCTGATCTTTTAGTAATTTGTGTACTTGGATAAACAGCTGGTGTGGTTAATAGACATGCAATGTTAGGTTTTGAACTACATTTTCAACAACATTTTGAAAAGCAAAAGCTAAGCTGGAGCTTGGTAGAAGCCTGGGCACTCCATGCACTGTGTGACAGCCTTTCTGTCCTGAGATCCACAGCACACTTATTTCTGTTCCCCATTTCTCCTATGAAACTCAACCAAAATGCTTTATGGGCGGCTCTTACAGATGCGTAATTCCCAAAGCAAAACAAAAAAAGCAAGAAATCTCGAAGCTTAGCTATATGGTTAATCTCCAAAAAATGCTTCCTTACCTTCCGCTGCTGTTCACCTTTTAAAATCACCAGCTCAGTAGGAAAGCTGTACATTCTAGTTGCTTTCTTGCTTTTTCATTTTATACTGTTTTCCCCCTACTTCAACTGTGTTCATAAATTATCTTCTATGATTATCCAATAATGTGTAACAGGTGGCTTCAGATCTTCCTACTACTTATGCTTTTGGAAAACAAACAAAATCTCTTTCACAATCACTGAAGGCTGAGGTTCTGGAGATCACGTGGTCCAACCTCCCTGCTGCCCAGGACTATATACAGCTTCTGAGCATCCCCAAGGATGGAGAGTTCCAGTTGACTGCCCAGTTCCAACCGGTTTCAGATAGAACACCTCTGTGTTGCAGTTTGTGCCTATTACCTCTTGTCCTGTCACTGGGCACCATTCAAAAAGAGCCTGGTTCCATCTTCTGTAGGCAGAAGTCTTCTGCCTATCTCATTTCTAGGTTCTAATCCCGATGTGACCAGGATAAGTAGTAACCTATGAAAACTGCAAGTTTTCAGTATAAACTAAAAGATCATCTAGACTGTTTACCAAATCTATTATCAGCTAAAATTATTCTTCAACAATAGAAATTCTTTTCAAATACTGATTTACAGAAATGAGAAGTCATAAATCATGTAGCAACTGGTGACTGTTTTCTTTTTTTCTTGTTGTTTTAAAGATATATTTGTCCATAATCACATTCCACGGGACCTCATGTTCAAATTTGAGTCCTTTTGGCCAGGAATATTTGTATTTGCATGATACATCTGCATCCTGAAAGTCCTACACCTAACAGAGAAGATCTGAGTGCAGAGAACATCATCTATTAATCAATGTCATTTTAACTACAGAATCCTGCATAAACAAGAGTAGGAGGCCATAGAAGAAAGAAAGACAAGGAACACAGACTACATATCCTGACCAACCCTATTTAGTGTGTGTACTTAGTTAAATGATATCACTACACTAGTGCTCATCCTCACTATGTAATTTTACTATTGCTGATTCCAAAGTAAAAGATGAGGTTTCAATCTTAAAAGGAATTACTAGTACTAGTTTGACTCATTATAGCATCTTTAAAAGGATAAAGAAACAATGTTCTTCACCCTGACATTTGCCAAAAGAAAATGGTTGGTAAAGGACAAAAACTAGGCATTCCTCCAGTGTATTTCCTCAAGTTCTGAAATTCAGTAGGGTAGAGAGTTTGAGTACCTCACTTTTAACAGCTATTGAAGGATCTGCCTTCCCTGGAGTTCCAGTTATTTTCTACACTTGTTTATATGCTTGGTTTCTAGCACAGCCTACAGCAGTTAAGCTCCAAAATTAATAATGTGTAATGGCAAAATATATATATTTAAAAATAAATATATTTAAAAATAAATCTAACTGCTTCATGATTTCATTGTAGCTGTGGGTGAAATTATGAGTAACAATGAAGGCACATCTTCAGACCTGCATCTATTGATAGTAGCACCTATCAACACAATTAATCATTTTATCATTACCACTCAAGGCTGTGAAATATGAATGATTACTAGTAAAGAGTGACAAACAAAAACTCATTCTGACAGATGCTAATGAGCACCTTAAGATAAAAATTGGGACCTCTTAAGAGTTAAAAACAAAACAAAAATACCACAATCAAAAAAAAGTTTGCACTTATCAAGTTACTAATGGCAGATTATGGGTTACTGAACCTGCCTGGGGGGAGTTAACTCTTCCCTTAATAAGGACAAGAGCAGAAACCTATCCATTTTATTAGGAGACGAGCCATTACAGAGGATCTCTTCTTTACTGAAAGCATTAATTACATCATGCAAGCAGAAGTTCAAAGGGTAACAAGCACATTAATAACCCCAGCAGATGGCATCACATGCACATGAATCAACCAGGTGGGCAAGACACATTATCAATAGATTTAAAAAAAATCAGATTATAATAAATACATACTGTTCCTCTGCCAACTTCAGTATCCCTTATGAAGACTCCTTTTGAAGAAATTACATTTATATCATACATTTTGGTATTACAAAGTTACCTTTGCCTACTAGTGATGGAAATTTCTGTAGGAAGTGTAAAGATTCGCGATTCTGCATGTTTCATTTAACCCCCAAGGGTGTTTAGATGCAACGCAATTTGTTTACAACGCTCGGTTGAGAAACACTGCTGTCCAAGAAACAGTGTGTTAAGAAAATCTGTTAAACCCATTTCACTATAAAGTATAATAGCTTATGATTCACAGGAATTACTAAAATGGATCTGAGGAAGTAATGCTACTGAATAGAGGAAATAAGATACTGAAATTGCCTAATATACAACTGCTTATTTTCATCCTAAGTACAACTTAAAATCATTTCTTTAAATTAATCATCACTCCGTTTTCCCCAAATGTGCTTCCCTGATTTTTTATTTTAAATTGTGACAACTGTTTCTGTCTAGAAGACTAGGTATTACAAGATGGTCAAATCACTGAGTTAAAACAAAAGATGAATATTCTTCCATATACTGCTTTTGTATTCACGTATTTCATGAACGCAATCACACACCATTAATAACTAAATTTAACTTTTATTAAGCACGACTGCACAACAGAACAGACAAACCCATTTCAGTTCTACGTATTACATTGAAACCACTGACCTCATTTTTAGGACTAAAGATCTCATGGATCAGAAAAACAAGCTGAAAAGATGAAACAAAGGTACAATGAATCACTAACTCAAAAGCATTCTTCTGCCATACAAGAAAAGGAAACATTATATTAGGTTTTGTTGTATAAAAAAAAAAGTATCTAAAGTTATACTTTAGATCAGAACATAATCCAAATCTTTGTCTTTTGTTTTTTACATTCAAAGACAATACCCATTGTATGACTTCAGAAACTAAGAAAACTAGACAAAGAAAACTAAAGGAAAAAAAATCAAAACCCATTACTCAGGAGCTTTCAGACAGAAAAAGAAGTAAACCCAGGCTTGCTCTGTCTTTCACGTCCATCGTGATAAACCTACTCAGCATTATTATTGAATTGGAAACTACATCCTGCTTTAATTAAGTTTGTTTTATGAATAACCATCTTCTCTAGGTCAGCATACTTTTACTTTTAAAGAACAAACATACACCAAGCTGTGTTTCAGTACACTTACACTAATTTTAAGAAACAGTCTTGCAAAACAAACATCCAAGGCTTATCTAGAAGACATTTTTTTTAACACTAGATGTATTATCTATTCCTCTGAAAGACTTGGAGTAATACTTAAACATTCAACACAACAAGCTTATGTAGCTGATAAAGACCATCTTCTCTTCCCTGCTGCTTTTCTGACTGGTCAATGATATGCTGTGAATCCACCTAATCAGAAGACAACAGATCAAAGTTAGAATTCAGTCTAATAAATGCTTTCCTATACAACATAGTTAAGCAAAACACTCCCTTGTTCTACTTCTGAAGGGTTTTTTGACTGGCATTCCAACATAGGTCATTTTATAATAGCTCTCTTAACATGATATGCCTGAATCAAAATTCTATGCCAAAATCATTTCCAAGGCATTATAGATAGTATGTTAAGTGATGACATAAGTAATGTCCTGAAACTGTTTAGACTAGAATGCAATCCTGATATAGGGTTTATACATTAACATGTTAAAAAAAGGTAAACACTAATATAGCTGAATTAGACATGATCTTGACAATACCAGCAAAAAAGCAATTTGAATATAAAAATACTTTGGCTTAAGACAGTAAAACACATTCTACACCTTAGTGGATGCCTACTGGAAACATGTGCCATTGATGTTTATCCACTTTCCAAAAGAGACCTAAATCCCTTATTTACATGCCTTGGAGTGAGAAAGTGACATGCAGGGTGCATATGCAATTCTTATTCCTGCACTCTGCAATTTCTCTCTCACTTCTACTTAAGAATATACACTTATCATGAGAACCACACAGGGTATCTAGTGGCCTGCAGAGGCCCTTTTAGAAAGAAAGTTAAGATTTCTAAGAGTAGGAAGCTATATTCTTCAGGTTTAACCTTCCCAGATTTCAAGAAAAATGCCTTCTGATCCCATCACATCAATCCTAAAATATAGCACATCTGTCATCTTAAGAGGGAAAAAATCACCTGAAAAAACAGCAACCTAAAACCAACTAAAATATGCATCCAGATAAATGCTGAAGAAAAATGTGTATTTAATGACATAACTATTTAATAGGAAGAATACAAAATTTTAACTTCCAAAGGTAAAGCTGCTGCTACAAGTTCAACTCAAATATCATGATGTGTTCTGTTTGAAAAGGCTAAACATTTGTATACAAAAAAAGAGACTATGAAAAATATGATCTCAATACAGGCAGATGCATACAGCACGGTTTTTATGCCTAAAATTCAGTCCTATAGTGCTTTCAGTATCTTCAATTTTCAGTATGCTTTTTTTCCCCTCAGGCTCAAGAGGCTTCCTTTCAAAGGAAATTCTACTTTTGACCACTTAACTAAGTATACTGGGGTACTCTACTCATTTTCATATATATAAAATTATATTTCTACACTTACTTGATTCCACTCATATGGCTTCTCATACCACTTAGGAATAGTAGTATCTCGAGGTCGTGATTTGCAGATCAAACTGCAATTAAATAAAAATAACCTTAAGAAATAAACTTGCATTTAATTATAAATACACAAAGAAATGTTTATAGCAGGTACAGCTGTAAGGTGTCTATGCTGAAAGGAACCTTAAATTTTCCTAGTTAATCTAGCGTAACTAGTTCACTTACCTGTACTTTGCCACGTTAGTTTAAGAAGTTGAAAGATAAACTTACAGGGTCAGTAACTGCAGGGTTTATTCCAGAACGGAATTATTTTTTAAATTGATGAAGTATTAACATTTGGCAAATATTCTGTAAGTTTTATGCATGCTTATTCACTAGAATGTATAATAAAACTATTTTTACGCCATTTTGTTTTGCAAGACAACTCTGTTACTATAGATTGTCTGTCTGCTCCTGTTATTTCCTCCAGCTGTGCAAAGTACAACAGTAGTAGACTAATGAATTCTGTCTAGATGTGTTTTTCAAATGCACATTTTAGTCTTAAGCAGTGGTGACATACTGTAAATATAATTAGCTTTCAAAAAAGTAATTAAAGATTGTTGAAGCTACATTTGTATGTGTTTTATATAACTAATATAATACTGTATTTATATTACTAATAAAATCTGTTTTTCCTTCAAGTCCTTAAACTAAGGTGAAAAATATTCAAAATTATGGAAGATCTTAAACATAGGAATGGGACATGACAATAACCAGATTATTCCTTTTATTCTAGATTCTGAGATTTCTAAAGTTACACATTCTTTTACCTCTTAGAAGGAAGAGACGATCACTTTTTGTTTCTTGATAGCATGACACCTCCCCACACTGCAAAACCCCTGCTGTAAGGTCCCAAGCTTAGCTGCCTGTGTCCCAAGGCCAAACACAGAATGGCTACGTAACCTTGACAGACAGCCAAGAACGAACTGTGTAAAGGCCACAAAGAGGTAAGAAAGGTAGAAAAAACAGCAGTAGGACTGTTGGAACAGAACTAGTAGCAGCACAAAGATTCCAGAAGGGAAAACATCACCACAGAAAGGCTTAAATCCTAAAGAAAGACACCCAGAAGGTTGAGAATAGTTGAGAAAGGCTGTCAACATCAGCACTGACTGAGCCAGTAAAGACAAAAACGCCAAGAATCTGCATAGGTTGCTCCTTCCCTTCCTGACTGGCTGTAAGCATCTGAACGACCAACCCAAAAAAGGTCCTGAAACAATACTAAGTACTCATAAACTTCAAGAAATAGCAGTGACATTTCTGTGTTCTGAATTTCTCATCTTGGAGTTGACATCCAAGTATAAGCTCCTGTTACTGTCACAGACAAACAGGCACCTTCAGAAATGTTTTGTGGTTATCCTTCTTTCTGCCTCTCCACTTTCCTTGAATTCTCCCTGCAATTGTTACCACATGAATCATGCAAGCTAACTTCATTCAGCTTTGAAGTCTAAACATGGTAGTAGATGAGTGTCCAAAAGCAACACAGACACCACCTGAGGTACTAGGACACAAACAGGAAATTGATTATTGCATCAGCAGTACATTCAACAGGTAGTACTTTAGCAAGAATTTCGCAGATGTGAAATACCAACAGGGAGCTGGCAGTTTGCACTGGTGCTACTTCACTTGAAATGCAAGTAGCGTACAACTCTGAGGTACAGCTTTCACGAAGCTCTCCCATCCCCTTCTGGATGTACACACAAACCACAAACAGCTAGCTTGATGCTGCCACATTCCTGCAAGAGATGTCGTCTGCTGGTCAGCTAATGTATGCTAGATAGCATCTAGCTCGTATCTTCTGGCAGTTTTCTATGGCTTTTCAATTTCATTTCCTCTTCAGTGCCTCAAAGTGTAGGACTGACTGCCCCTACACTTGTTAATTATGAAATGCACCACATCTCATTTTCTTTCAAATATTGGAAATTAAAGCAAGTACCCAGACTTCTAAAATAAAGGCAATGTAATCACATTTTCACAGCTGGAGGGGAAAAAAATCAACTTAACAGGTACATTAAAAAACAAACAAGAAACACCTGAGAACTATTTCAGCATGAACAGCTTGCTTTGATAATCATTTTGGTAACCTCAGGTATTAGCAGATAGGCTTAAAAGCTTCTGATCTGTATCAGCATGAGAAGCTACCTCATTTTGGCACAATTACTTTAGAAGAGCTTACTGTAGAAAAAGGTCGCATTTGATAGATAGAAGAGCAGTACTAGAAGGCACAACACCTTAAGTTAAAGTCCAGTCTGCTCTTGTTTGAAATCTGTTCAATACAGAGCCAGGTAAAGATGAGGAAAGTCTACTGATGATGATGTAGATGGCACTAAAAATGCAGATGACATTTATAAACTAGGGAAAATTTTTCATGGCATGCTCTGCTATCACAGATATTAGAAGGAACTGCTATAGGGGAACTTGATTGACCTTGCTCCCCTGAACACTTCTCACACACTGCAAACTGGAAGAATTCTCAAGACCAGCTGCACTAACTCATGACAACCTTTTTGGAGTCACTATTTGAGTTACGAGAAGCAGGGAGGCCTGCCCTGCTGGTGGAGAATGCAGGTGGCCTTCTTTCAGTTCATAAATTAACTTTGGACTTCAGCAACATCTCTCCTCAACAGGCCTGTTGAGGGAGGAAAGGTAGGGCATAGCCTGAATTTCATCTAGAAGAAGAAAAAATATCTAGGTTTTTCTGTGCATTTATGTCATAGGACTTCAGTAGCTTTGTCCTGGGAACACAAAAGCAAAGACACATCAGAACTGGTATCTTGTGGAACAGGTTTTACAGTCTAGGTTTTATGACTATTAAGTGATCAGGCTTCCCTGAAGAACCAGTGCTTCCACAAGCAGTCTAAAGTTGTTGAATACACTGCTTCATAAATAAGCAAAGTAAATTAACTGCATCATTAAATAAAAACACACTATATTATCATTTCCCCAAAGCCTAACCTGAGCTATGCTTCAAGCAATCATTTATTTTGCTTTTGCTGAGAAAAGCAAACAAGTTCTTATTTCTACAAAATTATTACCTTAGAAGCATCTGACGATTGTTTTCCTGCAGCTGTGTCATTTTCTCTTGTTCAGAGTACATTGCACATTCACAGAGCAGCTTATTAATGGCTGTCCTTAGGATGTTTATCTGTAAAAGTAACAGTGACAGAATACGAAGTACTATACACCAGTCCTAGTTTGAGGTTATAGCATACTGACATGTATGGAAGGTGGTTATGGCACCCATAAAACTCAATTTTAATGGAAATATCATTACCATAAGCAAAAACATCTGAAGCTTTAGAAAAACTTCCTCCAGATGCATCACTACTGGTAAAAGAGGTTAGAATTCTAGCTACCTGAAATCAATCTTCAAGTTTAATCAGCTATAGGAGACACAGGGTACTTACCACTTGTCTAGATATCCTCCACCATAGATTCCTTCCGTAAAAACTTTAAGGATTTTCTCTATCTGTCCATAATTTGTAAAAACACAACAGCTTGGTGCTACCATTATGGCTACGGTGCCATGATTACAGACATCACACACCAAGTCAATGCTTTCAAAACATAATACTTCACCTCATCTGCACACTACATGTCCTCTACATCCTTAAAAAGCCTCTAGAATACACTGGTTATCTACTACACCTGTACACAGAACTGCTCAAGGTATGTGAGGTCCTTCAATATCTAAAATCTGAAGCACAGGTTAAATACAGATTACTATGCTGTACAAGAGAGCATACATACTGCCCTCTGATAGACCTCTGCCTGCAAGTTGCAAAAATAATGTATGGAGGAATACAAAGGCTTTTATCTATTGACTGATCTGCTCCAGGAGAAGGAGCTGTCTACAGATGACTTCTCAGAATTGTGAAGTCAAACTGAAGACAGCAAAGCAGAAATACTACATTTGTCTTTAAAAAAAAAAAAAAAAAACAGTAATTCTAAAAACATAACTAACAAGCATCGTTATCTGAAGAGTGGAAAACTGATGTAAACTTTTCCAAACAAAAGCAGAGTATTGTACTGTAATATTTGACTTTATTTAGTGAAATATATAGAGGGTAACTATTTCTCTCTGATAGAAGTCCAAGGTTCTAAACAAGCAGTAAACACATACACACACACAAAGCTTCAACAATTTTCCAAAGGTAGCCAGCTGCTAGATTCCAGCTACTAGAACTGTTACCAAGTTCTGATGCACTAAATTTAATTCTTACTGTAATGCAAAATAATATACATGTTTTTTTACCTCTGATATGTCATCTACTCCAAAACGCACATCAAATGTCAGCTCCATGTCATTTTCTGGAAGAAGTGGAACCTGATGAGTCTGACTCCAACCCAAGCCACACAGAACACCAGTGAAATTCTTTCCACTTTCATCAATCCTGTACAAACAAAAAAATGGTCTCACTTAGAGATTAAGAAACTAAACATACATGAAAACAGACTTAAATGAATTTGTCTAAGCCACGCCAAATAAGAGTTTTAAAAAAGCTAGAAGAACTTTTAGACATTCACATCTAGTCAAACTACCTCGATTTTTTTTATTATGGTAATGAAATAAAGCTAAAGATCTAATTATGAAAACAGTCACAAAACTTAGAAGAACACCACATATACGCAAAACGAAATTTAATTTAAGGGCAGCCAGTTTCCCTGTGTTGAAATGACAGTGTGCAGATATGAGAATTTAAACAAAAAAATAAACAGTAATCCAACTGCCAGAACTCAGCTTTCACAAAAGTCATTCAAGTTTCTCTCTTCATGTGGATTTAAAACTTGCCCAGTTCTACAGTTCATCTTCCTAGACTTCTGCACAATTATCAGGAACTGTAATACTTCAACGTGAGAATTGCACAAGCACAAGTCTGCAGTGCCAATTTCTATGTACATGAAACATGTTGTCTTAGCATACACTATAATAAAGCTGATAGATGATGATATAAGTATAGTATTCAACAGGAATGAAGAGAATATACTAAATGATGAAATCAGAGCACGTCTGTCACCTGATTTGTGAGGGTCCTAAACAAAATTAAGAGCCACTTCAAGAACACATGAATACCTAAGTTCTATAGCAGGAGCAAACAGCATGCTAAGGAGTGCAAGTAGGCCAGGAATAGGAGGCATCAAAGATGTTTCCTCTAAAAGCACGGTAGATCCTGTCAGCACAAAAAAATTAAAAAGTACATAATGAAAATGCTGATCTCAAGAAGATGTAATGTAGAACTGCTGTAACATATTTATTCATACACCTATTCATATAAAAGAGTCCAGAGAAACCATCCAAACGTTTGTATTAGGAGTTACCATTTGCATTTAATGACAAAGAAGCGGCAACCAACAACTGCTGAAAGGAGTCTTCTGGAGCATCATCGACAACAACAGAATTTATGCTTTCCCTGTGTATGAAAGCACTTCTGAGGAGGAAATAAAAAATATTTCCAACATTAAAAAACATATAAATGTAAACAATTAAGCCTTTTTATTTCAGAGTACAACCTGAATGGATAGCAGTTACTGGCTTAAAATTACGTGAATCTCTATTAGGGGATGTACAGGACTTAATACTAATTTCTGTTAAGGCATTTAGACATCTTTAATAAAACCACTCTTCTTAAAGCAGTAGTGTGCATTTCAACACAATTGAGGCTTTACTATTTTTGCATTTTCAATTATTAAAAACCCTGTAAAAATCTGCAAGAGTAATGAGGATGGGTTTTGCCAGTTTATCAAAAGTAACAGTTAAGAACATGTCTATGCTTCACAATGAAAGCATTACCATCATTACCATACCTGAACTGGGATACTTTAGTCATACTGTAGCATTTTACCTCATAAGGACTGAATGGGCCAAAAACTGTTACCTTCAACAAAAGAAGAAATGACGTTCTCATTAGCCAGCCTAGGGATCTCTCCCCATGAAAATACTTCATCAAAACAGAATGCTTTTCAACATCCTGTGTGTTCACTGAGCAACATTGAATTGACAAACAGGTAACATTTTCATATCGCCCATCTAAATCAAGCTTTGCATACTGAGGCACCTAAACAAAAGTAATGTCTTTTCACGGGTACTGGGAATTCACAACTTCCCACAGGCTTATGAAATTTAAGTTCAGACTTTATAAAGCATCTAACAAAAATCAGGCTATTTTTATTTACATGACCAGGTCTTTAATCTTGACAATATCACACTTTAGAAAAAGTAAGTAGTTAAACAGGATTATTCGTGTGGGTAACCTAAGCATGAGTAGGTGCTTGAAACCCTGAATTTTGTCAGGTTTGAAATGGGTAAAGTTATAATGTAGACCAGGCTTAACTTGTAACCAGAACACAGAACAGGACACGATCCTATACAACCTTGTTTTATATACCAGCTTAGTAGTGACTAGATGTCTCAAAATACTTAAGTAGGAGTAAATTCTCAGCTTTGAATTGACAGCTGAAGAACACCCACCATTTCACTATTATCACACAGCACAGCATTCTCTGTACCACTTACCCTGTGTCACCTAAGCTAAGGAAGAACTAAACACTCTGCATAGTTTTAAAAAAGTTAAAGTTTCCAGAAGAATTGATAGGGTCATAATCCTGCTTTTTGCTGCAGCTTACATAATGAGGATGTCTATACACTGAAACACTGGAGTTCACTTTTTCAATTTTACCTACATCTTGCAGTCCTTGAAGAGCTGCCTTGGAGTGTGCTAGAATAGCCAGTTCAGTTAGCTCTTAAAGCTATGCCTCAAACTTTGTTAAAAGCTGCAATAGACTAGTTTGCAGTGGTGGTCACATCATGGCTTCCTAACAACAAGATGCAGAGTGCACTATGAACAGCAGCAACATGGTTTGGTTATTAAAAGTCCTTTCAGTCTTCATCTGTGTTCTAATAATGTGAGACAAAGGATCACGTAATGCCATACCAGAGCCACCACTCAAGTTACCTTATGGGTTCGTGCACCAGATCTACTGCCAGAAAAAGAGTTTAATAACCTTTCAATTAAATGTTTTTCTTCCTCTCTTGAAGGTACAGATGTTTTCTCTTCTTCCTTTACTTGGTCAACGAATAATCCCTTCAGCAAATCATGGCTTTGCTACATAAAAATGAAAGTGTGTTAAAGCCATGAAACACGTTTATCTACAGTTGTTTTTCTTCTGTGTGTACACACAAGGAACACAGACACAGAAATACAATAAACAATGCTTTAATCACCTTTCTGATATAAACCATGAAAAATGCAAGAATTAAAACTGAGTTTCAATGAACAGCAAAGCAGTTCAAATGATACAGTTATCTTTTGAAAAACAACTCTTTCAAAAGGTTTCTCAATGCACCAATACTTTTGGCTAAGAGCACAATATTAACTATATGCATGAGTAAAAATATGTAGACCCATTTAAGCATTTTTGTTGCCTAGTCTTATTTGGCACTGTTACAGAACTTCAGCTCAACTTCTAAGGACTCCAGACAGTTTGAGCTAAAATACATCAGTATAAGAAGAGTCAAAGAAGCTTACTGAATACATACTTGTGATTTGTATGATTCTTCCGCTAGTTCAGCATAACACTCTTTAATAAGCACATCTCGGATATTCACAAGGTCCTTGTGCCTCGAGTAACGGAAAGCATCCACGTGCAGAACACCGTGCACAACTGAATACACCTCCACCAGCAGAGTATAACCATTTACTAGCGAGGCAAATCTCTGGCTAGCACTATAGCTCCACCGTTCCCCACATACAAGAGATTTTGCAGATGGACGCATCTTGCATATCTTGAATTCTAAAGCCTAGATCAAAAACATTAAGAACAATGTTTGCCTGAATACGTGCTGATAATCAGCACAAAAATCTTTCATTTTCTCCAGTTTGACTTAACTATAAAATTACTTTATGGTTATTGCAGAGGCTTACGTTAATTTCCTAAGACTGGGGTAAAGCTATTGGCACAGTTCCTATGTTGTCATTGCCAACGCAGCTACACACTGCATCTCTTATCACTTCAATACTGTACACAGTTGCAAACGAGGCATAAATAAAAAAGAGTTCAGTATTAATTCAGCACCCACATTAAAATCTTTTGAGACTAGAAATGCCTTTTCCGGGATCATTTTACCATCTTCAGTTTTTTGACTAAGGTAGTAGAAAATAGCTACAGCTATTCTGCTACAGCTACAGCTATTCTGCCCCTGGCAAGCAAGAGTAAGTCAGTTCTAGTTTAACTCACTTCCACAATCACTACATGTAATTATGGCTTTGAATGAATTTTAAACAAACTTTTTTTTCTAGCCATAATTTTGGAAAAGTATAAGGGTAGGTCATTAAAAGATAAGGCATGGAACAGAAATACCTTTCCCTTTATTACAACTAAAGAAAACTTAAAGGATATTTCTTGCTAAAATGATATTTTTAAATATCAATTATAAAAACAAACAAAATTAACCCTCTCAAGACCAAACAACAAGAACAGAGATAGAAAAAAATATGATTTCTCATTTTCATCATTAAACACTTTAGAGAATAAAGCAGCACAATACATCTGTTTAAATGAGTTTAAAAAGTATCTAAATGAGGACTGAAGAGCTGGAAGTTCGAGTAGTTATTGTCTTTGTAAATATAGCTCCAGAGAATTATTTTTCTGAAAAGCTAGCTGCTCAATAAAGTCCCTCAGACTTGCATTACAGATCACTAATTTTCAAGAGATCTGTCTGAAAAAAGCAAATAGAGACAGTATTTCAAAGAAAGCAAAATGGTGCAAAGCAAAACCAGAGCCTTCTACCTGTTTTACATATATGAAAGCTTTCTCTTATCTGTCCTGTAACTAATAGTATAGCACAGCAGGAGCACTGGTGAGCAAAAGTAATCTGCATACTAACAACATGCAAGATATTATGACTGCAGACTTCTGCCATGCAGATAAGCAGAGATCCTACACTGCCACTTATCTGCGGCAGGAACAAAAGAGGATTAAGCACAGGAAAAGAAATTGGACTAGTCACTGACAGCTTCTCTCCAGGCTGTTTTCTAGGCTCTATAAATGAAGCTATCAGTTGCTCAGTGGTTCTTAAACAAGAGCACAGTTATCTACTGCTCAACCTGTTATTCGTGAGCTTCTCATGTAAGCAGGCAATAGAGGAACAACAAACACTTTCTAGAGAGGAAGTTCTGCTTCTCATAGAACTGATAACAGCAAAGCAACTGATGACCAAAGTCAACAAGCAGCGTTAAGTCAGCTGTTAGAGCTATTCCCTCTCTTCCCACTGTTACTGTGATTGCAGGTGAGAGATAGAACCCAGTATGGTGACTCAGACACAGGTGTAGTTCAAATACTCAGTTAAAGAAAAAAAAATGATGTGGGTTGTGTCCTCCCCTTTCCCCCAGCAAGTGCCCCTAAGGACAAGAGGGCAGATAACATCTCTCTACAATTAAATATGAAGCATATCAGTTACACACAAGAACTATTTCATCTGCGTAGACATACCTGGGAACACATTTATCTACCTGAGTCAAGGTGATTTGCAGGTTGTAGGACATGACCAAAATACATGTCAGTTTGTTATTATGATGAAAAGCATTATGATTTGAAGTTCACTTCTGTTTGCCAGGTAAGATGTGAAAATGTCCAGTAAGCAGCAAATAGCACCACCCCTACCTGGAAAGGAAGCTCTCGAAGATGGCTTGGAATCTCTTTCAGTTTTTTTAAAGGCACTTTTGATCTATTGCCATAATCTACAAAAAAAACCTGGAAAAAAAAAAGAATCAAAAGCATCAGCAGAGATTCCACAGAATTAAAGATGCTAATTTGTAGCAAGGAAAGTGACAATTAAGTTTAATAATTACAGTACAATCTTATCAAATGACAGAAGCAAATTCAATCTGAAAATTATGCATATGAAGATATGTCAAGAATAACTGGTCAAATTTTATAACATTTATTGTTTGCTCCCTTTGCTTACACATCTACTCGTAAAGCAAATGCACTAAATCTAGAAAAAGTAAATTTCTTTGAAAGTCTCTCACCCTGCAATTAAACCTGTGTATCTTTTTTTTTTTTCTGACAGTGGACAGTACTACCTAATAACTGCTTTTTAATAAGCAAAGACAACAATGATATTAGCACTATTATTCACTAGTTTTTCATGACTTTAGAGTTGATACTGAGCCTTGTTGCTTGTTTATAGTGGTGACATCAAAGTATGTTAAAAAAATAAAAATCAAGTAATTCAGCAGAGAAATGGACTGTGCAAAGGTCAGTCTCACAAAAACTAAAGGTCTGTCCTTAAGTGCTGAATAGAAAAATACTGGCTTGGGAAATTATGACCAGTCTTGAACTGTGGCATTAATTCCCTTTACTGATTTTGGCTCCAAAAACCAAAACATTCTGATGAAACTTGCTGATGATCCAAACCTTGGCAACAAACACTGATACAAAAAGGTCAGATGGAATGGGCCAGAGAACTGAACAGATAGCGTGAAGTCATATTTTTTGGAGTCCATTGTAATTTCTGCTACAGAATTTATAAATAGTGGCACATCTAATTAGTTGGAAATAATCATGGAAACAGAACTGAGCATAAGATGACAAGAGGTTGCCCATGTGAAAAAGCTACCAAAAGGCAACAAAAATGACTCTTGGCATATACCAAAAGAAATATTTCTTAATGCAGAGGAGAAACAGTGCTGGAATGGGAATACTATAAAAGCAAAGGTG
Organism: Heteronetta atricapilla; assembly: GCA_011075105.1. Taxonomy (NCBI): domain Eukaryota; kingdom Metazoa; phylum Chordata; class Aves; order Anseriformes; family Anatidae; genus Heteronetta; species Heteronetta atricapilla. The sequence continues at coordinate 54,403,845 of CM021735.1, read as the reverse complement.
GAACTGCACATACAAAAACATTCATAATTCTGCTTTAGAAAACTGAGGTCAAAGCAAAATAGAGGACACTTTGAGAAGACCAGGAGTTGCGTTATAGGGAATGAAAAAGATTGCAGTGTGCTTCAGTCAGTTGAAAAACAAGGTCCATGAAGAATAAGATGCACAAGAAATTGGAGAGGAAGGAAAAACAGTAGGGTAAGAAGAAAGTCTATGCAAACCACCAGAGGAAACATTGGCAAAACAATTAATTTAGACAAATTGCTCATGAATGACTGAACGCTGCCCATACAATGGGAGCAAAAACTTGCTTTTAATATGGAGCTCCATGTATTTTTAAAGACAACACATGAGGTTGCCTGCCAACAATACAGTACTGGAGTATGATCTACGCACTCCCATGTTTCCAAAGCCAGAAGTTTTCTTCTTTATTTTGCTTTGCTCTGCTTCAGCATACACAACGCTTAACTGTATCCTCTCAATTTAAGACTAAAATACTCCTGTCTTCTGGAAAAAAACATGTTGTTCATCTCTTTTGGCAACACTCTATTAAGATTTTATTTCAGCTCTAGATTTGTTTACTAGAATGTTTATAATCATCATAAAAATAAGGCTTAGTCAAATCGCTTAGTAAAAAAACAAATAGCTCCAAGATTGTTAACCCAATTACATTGTACCAATTCAATATGACATAACATATTAGCATACCTCTGCAAAATCTCCTGAAACATACAGAATACGAGCTCTGTAGTATCCTCTGTTTTCCAGACAAGTAAATGGTGCCAGACAAAGCAACTCTGGATATGGAGATACTGACAAATCCATCAGGCTATGGTAATTAATTTCAGCAGTTAGAGCCTGGAGAACAGTCCTGTTTTTTTCATCTATCCTGTATCCCCAGAAGTGTCCAACTTCTACTATCTGAAAGTGTAAGAATTAGACAATTTCAGACCTCTCATTATTTCATTCTACATCAAATAATAAAACAGCTTTGAGCAAAATACATGAAAACATTCCTACTCCTGACAAACACAGAAGTGTTCTTATACTGCAATAGCGCAGTGAAGCATTTCCCTCTCATAAAGGTTATTCTTCATTATATAATTTTGTTTCTAAATGTCTCTGCTGTGCAATTACAGCACACATTTAAATAGGCTCTTGATATAAGCAGTAAGCAAAAAGTACTTAATGAAAGACCACTTCCAAACAAAATCAACACACTAAAAATGTAAGGTATATGATAGATGAAATAGATGAACACAGCTCTAGTGTACTTTCTTGTTAGCTAAAGAAAACCAGAGTTAGCTACATACATCAGCAAATCAGCATCGTTACTGTTATGATTAGCCTTTCTTCAGGAAACTGAAATGAACATCGCTATTTCAAATCAAGTTGAATAAATAAGCCATCTTTTTCAGATTGTTTACTGATATCATCTACCCTTTCTGATTTTACATCAAATGTGATTTAAATAGAATGTTCACAGTGGAAGTAAATACATAGCACCATTACTTAAAGCTGATTATAGTGAACAAAACTGTACAACACAGATCGTTAACTGACTGGAATGCATCTGATCATCAAATCCAGTAATGTATTTGGACCACGAGACTTAACTGAATAAACTGAAGAAAAATTCTTTTCTGCCACTGCAAAATATATCACTTCCACCAAGAGCTGGTTTAATACTATCATTTCCAGCCTGTAATTTCTATTATCATAATGGTTTAGATATATTTTATTTTTAGTTTTTGATTTTCAGCAGCATATATATTGCTTTTATTTTTTTATAACACTTTTTTTTTTAAAGACAATAGTTAACATGAGATTTAAAACTTCTCCACTTCAGATTTCAGAAGTATTTGTACACATATATAATTTTCTCCTAACACAACTTTCTACGCATGCAGTGAGACTCATGTCTCACACCTGCGGTTTCTGCATAAAACTTGCCAGATAACAGTAACCAGGTAGTTGGCCCAAATATCAACCAATCCTCCTATCTGTAGAATACACAAATAGTTCAACCTCTACCATTAATCCTCTCCCAGCTAAAACCTACTGGCAGTGAATGCTACATTTTTTTTCCAAGTGATATCAAATTTAAATGTTTGAGGCATGACATGTGAGTATCATTTAAAATGAAACTATTTGAAGTTAGACAAGGAGTATTCTTCATGACTCTTGTGAATGCTGGAAGATGTTTTGCTAAAAAAAAAAAAAAAAGAAAAACAGTATCCATTCTTTTCACTTACACTTGTTGATTACTCATCTCTGTGAAGTTAGCTAGGTGCGGATTACTAGATACGACTTACTTCAGGGGTATAACATTCCTACCTCTGTTACACTGATGGACAGGTGACGATTTGGGATCATCTTTGACAGTTCTGAAGTACCAAATGAGATTTCCACAGGCTCTACTGTCTGCTTCTGATAGTCCACATTTACTCTAAAATATTTATGGAATAAGATGTTAAGTACTTCAAAAGTTAAAATTCTGGGTTTTCTGCCTTCACTGCTTCTGACATTGACTCACCTCATAGGTATGCATGTACAGTGTGGGGAAAAAAATTATTAACAAAAGTCATGACATTTTGCGAGGAAAAGATAAGCACCTAGGAAGCATTTATGTACTTAATGACCTTTATTTTTAAACATACATTAATTTGATTAAAACTTAAAATTACGAGAGAGAGCCAACGTACTACAGGAGAGACTATCATCTTTATGACCAAATACAGAAAGATACATATCAAGAAGCAACTGTGCAATCAGGTTATTAGAAATCCAAAGAACGAAGGTTAAATAAATACTGAGTTTTCATTGCTATGGCGTGCTTTGTAGGCTTTTTTTTTTAATATATAAATTGAGTATGTTATGGCACTAAGATACATTCAGCATATCATTTTTTCCCCTGAAATATAGCTTTCCTTTAACATGATTAAAGTTACCCTTCCAGCTTAGGAGACTTCCCTCATGAATCCCTTAAAAGTTAATTTTCATTAAGATTTTAAGTACAGTTTGGGGCACAGTGAAAGTGCTGGAAGTGTTTTAATAAAAATTAAGTACCATCAACTGGAAGTGAAGTTTTCACCTGCACTTGAATCTTTACAGTTCATTCCTGCCTTCCTATATTAGATTTTGGATTTTAAAATATTTAAATGGCTACAGACCAATTGGGAGCTAGACAGATAGATTCTGCTAGGACATATGGCCAACTTGCCAGATCAGTAATGCTAAGATTCACAGACAGAATATAACAATGAAACCCCTGTGCCGGATTTTTCTAGAACAAGCAGATATGGACAAAGACAACTTAGTATATATATCTCATCCTTCATCAGTGTTTTCTGTTATTTTTCTTCTCCCTCACTTCTGTTGTTACGTTACCTCCCTGCCCCTTCTGCTATTTCCCCAAACATCATTCCTTTTTTTGTCCGAAAAATCCCCACATTGTCATGAACTAAAAGTACTGTATAAAGCCATATTTCCATGTGCCTAAAGGCAAATGGTCTACAACCTTAAATAAAGAAAGTACACTCAGATTCCTCTTATTTCTATTCCTGTGAAACATTCTGTTAAGTTCAAAAGATAGACAAACTTTGAACACTTCGCGCTTGCTGGCATTTCCAAGGAAAATCCCGCTGAATCCTATAAACCTCATTTCAACTTTCACTGCACAGAAACCCCTTTTCCCTATGGAATGATTACCTTAAAGATTCCATGCTTGCAGCTGCCACATGTTGCAACTGCCTTTTGATATCATCTGGATAATGAACATCCAGTTCAAGAGGAATTTTCAGCTGTGACATTTTGATTGACATGTACACTGCAGGAAGAATCTTAAAGCCTTCCATTGGGTTATGGGAGAATTCCACAAAAGCCCTGTTCCAAAAATTCCACCAAATATAATTAATAAATAGTTGAAGAATCAAAAACAAAACAACAAAACCAGATAAGTCAATTTTTTTTCCCGTCCTTATCATAGCAGGCCAAAGAACTGTAAATAGCATTTTCCTCGCATGCTTTACCTATCACTCTTATGGGACTTGAAATTTTACTTGTACTTATGGTTGCAAAAAATAAAAATAAAATTCTAGCCTTCTCACAAGCACATATTAAATTTACTGAGCATATTTAATACAAGTTAAAAAGAGTGTTAAAACGTATGTGAATAAGAAAAGAATTAAAGATGGGAAAAAGTACATGAATTATCTTTGAGCAGTTGTAGCCCACAGTCAGCCTGCAGCTAAACCAGCCAGCCACATACATTTTGTGCAAAGCAGTCTGACGGTAACAATGAACTGAATTCACTAAATAAATTGGAAACAAATACAGACAGATTGGCTGCAGTTAAGGTCCCCTGTTACACAACAGAAGAAACAACAGAAAGTGGTCTCTAAGGAGACAGTTTATCAAATATCATTCTTATCAACACATTGAACTTCAAAGCTTTTATCTTTCTTATAAAAGCATAATCTTTCTTATTCCAGCCAACGCAGTTAAGAACAATTTACCGATTCCAAATGGATTAAATAATAAACTCATTTTGTCAGTATACTATTGACAAAGCAAGAAGTCAATTAGCCTTGTCCATCTAGACTCAGAACCGGGAGCAAGAGAAAGGCATGATAATTAAAATATTTTATACTTACCTTGATCCATCATACACAACAGATTTTACCTGCCCACACTGTCTAAACAGTGACTGCAACTGTTTATGGTATAGATAGCCATAGGGTGGAATATTCTTTACCTGTTAAGAAAAACAAGATAAACTTGAATACGTTCAACTATTTTAATGCATTATTAACTTCACCTAAATGGTCTACTGTTGGTTTTCTCCTTCACTTGAGCTGCAATACTCAAACTAAAACCCAAATTTAAAAATTGCTGCACACTATACTAAATTCAAGAATCTGCAAAGACATTACAATCAAAGTTTGGCTGCTAATCACAGAATGGCTTGGGTTGGAAGGGAGCATCTTTAAGCTCCCAGTTCCAATGCAGTTGCAACCCCCTGCCATGGGCAGGATCACCTCCCACCAGACCAGGCTGCCCAAAGCCCCATCCAGCCTGAATACCTCCAGGGATGGGGCATCCACAGCTTCTCTGGGGAAATGCTGCCCTACCCTTCTCAAACCAGCAGGTAACTAGTTTGTCTAACTACAAATCAAAAATGCTTCTTTGGTAGCTGCATTTCTTTGATAATTTCTCCTAGAAGCAGCATAGTATCCCTCTTTTTTCTCTTAACAGGAAAACTTCACCTAGGATGTAGTTCCCTATGACAGACAACGTGCACTATCTGGGAAACTGGAGAAGCTACAAGCCTGAATGCTCTGGCTGAACTACCACGTATCAGAGTTACTTTTAAAATAGCAAAAATGAGCTAGGGAACTACAAGCTGGTCAGCCTCACTCCAATTCCCAATATAATCACGGAGCAAGTCTTCTTGGAAACCATTTCTGATTATATGATTGAGAAGGTGACTGGAAATAGACATCAATTTATCAAGAACAAGGACGCCTGATCAACTTCATTACCTGCTATCACAGACTGGCCAGATCTGTGTAACAGGGAAGAATGACAGATGTTATCTGCCTTCAGGTACATGAACATTTTTGCATAGTCTTCTTTCACAGCACACTTGTATCCACGTTGGGTTACCAAAGTCTTTTCTTGGATACGTAGTAAAGCATGACAAAGTTTCTCATCAATATGCTTTTTCTCCTTCCTTTTCACCTATTTTCTCCTGTGCCAATGTAAGTCAATGAGGCTCACTGGCTTGTAGATTTGTTTTAAGTATAAGGTTTGGTTATTTTACAGTATTTATACCTACTTCAGACACACTGAATATTTTCTAGTTTAAACTGCAAGCCATTCATCAAAATCAAGTCAACCATTTCAAACTTACACTTATTCAATTAGCTAAAAATATGATAAAAATAGATGCAGTTCTCAGTAAGAATTCCTTTTTTAATTGCCCACCCACGCAATATTTATTACATTCAAAGAAAGGTAGATGGGAAAGAAGACATCAAGCGCAGATCAGGGTAGAGCTCAAGACAAAAAAAAAAAAATTGAAAAATACTATCCTAACACTACTTGATTAAGACATTCACCATCTTAACATACCAACACAGTGGTTTTTGGATCTTTGCCAGCAAGGTCTCTCACTGCCACTTCTTCGTTACATTTTTGAAAAGTGAAATAGTTTGGATAGAAAGCACCAGCCACGACAACCTGAAATCGTGAAAATATTTTGGAAGTTATAGCTCATTATATTCAGCTCCTCAAAAAGAGATATACTTGCAGTAAAAGAGATACTGGCAGATCTTCATATATTTGTCTGTCTCTTACCAAAAATTACTTAGTTTCATAGTATAGGTTAACTCATGCAAATCCTACTCCTTAAAAATGTACTTTCACAAGACAACTTCAACTTCTGGAACAGTAATTTAATATTTCTGCAAACAGACTTAGTCTATGAAAATTATAATGGTTAACCCTCATTTCAATTTTTAAGAAACTCACATAAAATACTGTTATGACAGCTGTTCGCTTTCCACATTACATCCTACCATATTTAACAATCCAGGTCTGGAAAGTTCACAGTTTACACAGTTAAACCAATTGCCACTGACATGATAAATATATGATAAATAGGTCAATGAAAATAAGAATAACTACTAATCAGTCCAAATGGGAAAAGAAATGTTATAAAAAATTGACAAGTTACAGTAGCTGAAAGGAATCTCATTTTTCTCCCCAATAACTAACCAAGTCAGTGGCAGTCCAAACAGAGCACTCAAAACAAGTGAAAATATTTTCATAAACGTTCTCCTCCTTCCAACTCAAACCATCCATCTTCAGAGTATTTTTATGACTTTAACAAAGATTAACCTAGATGCAAGTTTAATTTGTCTCTGTATCACTTTGCTTTGTTTTAATGAGCTGTCAGAATCAGAAGGGGTAACCAAAGGACTAGCACTCGTAAATTCTGAAACACCAGGTATAGCACTAATTTGTCCGTACTGCTATGTAAACATCCAGTTATAAACTTGGTAAATAATGCCCTGAAGAATCATTAAAGCATTACCTGCAAAATGAAGCGTTGCTTACATACATATTCCTCATCCACAGCAGATGGCTGAGTATTAATAAACATGTTAAATTCTCCAACTCGTGTTTTCAAGAGGTTAAATAACTCTGCCACCTGAAATTCCAACTCTAAGTTATAAATTATACAGATAAAAACAACTGTCCACAAATGAAAGTTAAATCTTTGTACAAGTCTAAGCAAGTGGGCAAACCCCCTTACTTTTTATGTGACACTAATATGTGTTTCATCTAATATACTGCTTAGCATCTCTACTCTAGGTTTTAGAACAACTCGCAGTACTAGATGTTATTCTTGGGCAGGCCCCAAGTTCTTAGACACCAAAGTCCCTGAAAGTGTTCAAGCTCAGGTTGGATGGGGGTTTAGTCAACATGACCTAGTGAAATATCCCTGTCCATGGCAGGGGATTTGGACAGGATTATCTTTAAAGGTCCATTCCAAATCCAAACCATTCTATAGTTCTAAGATTCTATGTTGAATGGTTAGAATCATAGAATATCCTGAGTTGGAAGGGATATGCGAGGATCAGAGTCCTACTCCTGGCTCCACAGAGGACCACCCGAAAACAGACCATGTGTCTAAGAGTGGTGTCCAAATGCTCCTTGAAGTCTGGCAGCTCGGTGCTGTGACCACTGCTCTGGGGAGCCTGTCCCAGTGCCCAACCACCCCCTGGGTGCAGAACCTCTCCCTAACCCCCACCTGACCCTACCCTGTCCCAGCTCCATGCTGTTCCCTCGGGTCCTGTCGCTGTCCCTAGAGAGCAGAGCTCAGCGCCTGCCCCTCCGCTCCCCTTGTGAGGGAGCTGCAGGCCGCCATGAGGCCTCCCCTCAGCCTGCTCTGCTCAGGGCTGAGCAAACCAAGGGACCTCAACTGCTCCTCGTACATCCTCCCCTCCAGACCCTTCACCATCTCCATAGCCCTCTTCTGGGCACTAATGCTAATTATTTAATGTCACTTTAAATGTTTGCTGTTTCTCTGGGAACAGAAAGATGTTAGTTAGTGTTCAGTTTAAAGAAAATATATACCTCGACACATACACAAAAGTGTTTAAGTAGGCTTATTCAGAGTATTAACATCTGTAGGAAGTAAGAAAAATTTACATCCTATTTAGAAGAATGATCTGTTTTAGCTTACCTCTCTAACTTTCTTGATATGAATATGATTTGATCGACCCCACTCAAGTTCATCCTGGAAAAGAAAGCAAAAAATGCATATGCAAAAATTGCTAGAATCATGTTTCCTATACTACTAGTAAATTCTCTCTCATATTCTTCCATGTAGACACAAATAGTAATTACATAAAATGACAGAAGAATTTGATCTTATTTCAGAGCATTGTTCGCATCCAATCGAGTACTTGGCATAAGAACTATGTGATTGACTAAAGTCACTTTGGTCACCACCAGTGAAGCTGCAGGACATCAAGATTTTTCATATAAACTGTGAAGACCAACTCCTCTGTGCTGCTACTATAGAATCTGCTTTAAGAACATGACAAAAGCAGCCAAACAGAACATCAGGATGAAGAACTTCAGACATTGGTTGTAACTCAGTGCATGTTATGCACTGGTGTTCATAAAATTTATTATGGTCTGCAAGAAGTGGAGAAGTCAAAGAAGTTTAATCTTACATGTAGAAAAGATACCAGAGGCAGTTATTGTATGCATGCTACTGACTTTTGAAACTGTACAGCTGACTTTTGAGACTGATGCACAGATCTTCCACGTTCTATTTCCTCTCACCCCCCCTTGACACCTACAATTGTAAAAATGTCTTTCAACTACAGCTCAATTTCTCTTTCCTGCTTGGATTTCAAACTTTCTGGCCATTGTTGATCCTTCTATGAGAGGCACTATGTAACAGGTTACCTAAAAATAAGTGACACTGGTGTCAAAGACTCGCTGTGATCTCTCAAAACCTGTGCTTTTATTTACTTAAGAAAAACAGTAACCATGAAAAAGAAAAATTGTCAGCCCAAAGTGCTTACACTAAGAACACCAAATATGCCAATGCTGAAGTGACGAACCTTGAATGGAAAAGAAGGAAGTTTAACTAACCTTGGGATGTCTCAACTCTCCTTTTTGTCTGCAGACCTGCCACGCCTAAGAAAGAAGTGACTTAATATTCAGGTGTAAATTGTTGGTAAATAATTATTTTAAAAAAAAATCACACAATGAAATCCATTAATTTTTTTTCCCACATTACTACAATTACTGAGGATACTTTGGATGCACTAATTTAAAAACCAGAGATGCCCCTGGGCTAATAGATACTGCAAATGTTCAAGAGTATAAGGAAATCTGAATCACTGAGTAATTTGAGAGATTTCTTCAAATCAACTGTTCCGAAGTCCCACACAGCAGGGCCAATTCAGATCACATTTCTGAGAATCTTAACAAGTTCTGAATACCTCCAAGAATAGAGATGCCCTCACCTACATGGACAACTTATTTTACTGTCTGAATACATCTTACAGTCATTTTCCACCCCCCTGCACTGTGGCACCTCAGTAGAGCCTCCCCTGTTGCAATTTCTGTCCACAGCCTCTTGTCCTATGGCTGTAGGACTCCAAAAGTGTCTGGCTCCCTCCCTCCACTCTGCATTCTGCTGGTAGGTAGATGACATTATCAACTAAGATCACCCTTTAAGGACCCTCTTCTTAGGGCTGAACAAACACACCTTTCAGCCTTACCATCATGTATCCCAGCAGCCTAGTCATCTCAGGGCATTCTGCTAGAATGATGGTATTTCCGTGTCTTTTGTACTACAGAATTCAGAAGTTGACACTACTTAAAAGTGAGCCGGGAACTCACTTTTAGTTTAGTAATATAGCTTTACTTTTAATATTGGGTGTTAGGCAATATTTGTTCACAACTATGACAGCCAGACAGATCAGGTTGCCCATACACTTTGCACAGTCTCCCTCCTCTGAGGTTTCTGAGCTATATAAAGCACTGAATAACCTTAACTGATCTCATCACTGAACCTGCTCTGAGCAGGAGATGGGACTACAGACCTCCTGAGTCCCTTTTCAACCACAATTATTTTAGGATTTAGTCTTAACGTGGTTCTTGGTTGGTTGGTTCCTAAGCAGGTAAGAATAACCTTCACTCTTAAGAGCACTCTTGCTCTGATTTTGTTGAAGGTTCACAAGAACTCTGGGTCTTCTTTTCCACACCCAGTGATGTGGCTACAAAATGTAATTCTAATAAAACATTACTGAATGTCTGAAAAGCGTGGCTGGGTCAAAGTATTACAACATGCAAGACATTCTGTGATTCAAGGGACTGATGTTAGCAACTTCACTTTGCTTACTGATTAACTACCATTTGCTCTGTTGGAAGTGACAAGACATCAATTTGATAGTAAATGGAATTACACAGATATACCTTCTTTGTTGGAAAGAATCTGCCTCCCCATGGAAAAGAGCTCTTTCATGGAAAAGATCTCAGGGGGTCAAGAGACCCTAACAGTTTCATGTCTTGCTTAAAATTTGCTTCTACAGACTGAAATAATGGTGTGGCTCCTACTTTCTCTCCTCTTCACACTGTTTTCCAGATACTTAGTAGAACAAATACCTCAAAAGCCATAGGAGATTGTGAAAAGTAGGAAACACACAGAAACTGAGTGATGCAACTTGTTTTACGCCATTTCTTGCTGCCTGCCTTCAGTGCAAACTTGTGCAGCTCCTTCACAGTGGTAAAATTTGGCTTATAATTGATACTAATACTAGTAGTGTTATATAGGGCAAGATAGCTATTTAGTAATAATCTGAGTAATTGGAAGTCTAGGCATAAAGTGAAGTTTTTAAGGACTTCAAAGCAAAAACACTTCACCAATCACACAAAGGCGAAGCTTCTCACCTTCCAATGAAATCCAATAAACTGAGATCACACAGAAAATAGGATTACCTTAAATGCATTCACAATTGCAATACAGTCACTCTTACTATTCCCAGAGAAAAACAGTTTGCTCCTGGCAATAAAAACAAAAAAGAATTATCAACAATACTCTTATTCCAATGTTGAATTTATTATACAGCTACACTATTAGCATCTTCCAGCACATTAATAAACAAGGTCAATACATTAATTGTATTTTTTTTTTTCTTATTCACACTTCCTTGCTAATAGGCTGTGTGGGCAGAATAACAAGAATTTTTTTTTGTATTTATTTTTAATAAACACTGCCACATGCCCACATCAGGAAGACAAAGCAGAGGAATCAGGTTCTTCCACACAGAAATGGTTAATTCTGTGGTACTAGTTAGTTCACGTAGCAATATTTCAGTACCTCAGCTGCTCTGGAAAAAGCCTCTTTTTTTTCTGTTAAAGTACCAAGAAGTAGAGTTAAACTCATTATATTTGAAATGACATTCTGTGTGTGATCAGTTTTGCCCTCTGCTCCCAAGTGTAGCCAGGAAGACATAAAACATCAAGGATTACTATAATACCTGTATCCATCAATGTACTGTTTGAAAGGCACTGCAAAAATATTCCGCAAAGAGAGTGCTGCAGCTACAACAAAAAGAAATCAAAATGAAAAACTGGAGGATAATTGTTTTTATAGAAAGTTGGTCACATGTTCTTCTTTTTGTTACCTATAATAAGGCATTCTTCTAAACACCCAAAGATATGTCCAAGCACTATCAATTTTCCAAGATGCAGATCCACTGGCAAATGTAGCAATACTTTTCCCAAGTAAGTTAGCTCACCATCATGTGGATTTTCTTCTGCTTGCACACAAGTTGTAAGTGCTCCCAGCTAGAAAAATTAAAATCATTTTTAAAAGTTAATCAAGGAAATCTAAGACTGGTTGTTCCTTGTTCTACTTTCTTACAAACCAACAACTCAAAGCAACATCAACTACAGCCATATCTGATTAAGTTGACATTCTTAAATCAATTTGAAAAATTCAGTATTTCACAACTTTTACTACACATCCAGTATATACACAACCTATCATTATATATACAACCATCACTTCTTATGCACTTTGGAAATGAAGTAACTTTAATGCAATTGGCACTCTACTCCATACCAAATTTATAATCGAAAAGCAAAATCACCAATTCGCCCATGCAGGTGGAAAGGGGGATGTTCAAACTGATCGCTATGCGTCATAAGGTGTAAGGGTGATTTTGCTACTGATTAATAAACAATTTCACCTATGGAGATCAAGTTCTCTAACTTTTTTCCTATTCTTTCTCATCACAAATGTCAGTTCACAGACATTATAATTTCTCCATGATTCTGCTTTTAATCCCCAATTAAATAATAATTCTCTATAAATGAAGCAACTGCAGAAATTATGCCAAAGAGGATGTTAAGTAGCAGCCAAACATGACAAAATGTTTTCTAGACATCATTCTCATCTTCAGTTCCAATTAAGGTTACCACTGCCTTTTAAATAACAATGAATACAGTATGTTTTGATTACCTTGATTTTAACAGCATTGAAAGAACGCCTACCTCTTTCAGATAAAGGATGGTACGTTCAATGTCGCTTAAGTTGGGTGGAGAAAGAGCTGATGCCAGCAAGGCTTTTGGTTCCCCCATATCAAGCCTTTTTATTTTTAACACTATAGCTCCCAATGGACAACACTGAAGGGAAGATGATGCAAATGTTACTTTTTTCCTAAGGTGCATAGTTTATGATTTATGATATAATTACTTTTTTATAAAAAAGTGTATATATATATGTACTATATATAAAAGTATATATACATAAGCAGAAGTATATATAATTACTTTTTATATAAAAAGTAACTTATACTAAAATAAGTTTACAATTCAGTAAAACCTGAAAGTAGTTTTGTTTAACTAAGGATATTTTTACTTTGAATAGAGTGTTGATTTCTAGAGCCACATCCATTTGACTGTTATAATGCATCCCCCATGTACAAAACTACATATGGTCTTTATCAACTGTTTGTCAAAATCAGTTCTATTCAGTGGTGCAGCTACTAGCCACCATTTAAATATTACACTATCTTCAGGCAAAGTCTCAGCTACATCCAAACTCTAAGAAAAAAGAAGTCCTTTGTGTCTCCCCCAATTCTTACCAGTATTTCAGGTACTGACTTCTCTGGAATACAGTCTCTCCAGAAGTTCTTGTACACAAGCCTGTAACAATACCCATTGGAAACACGTCCAGCACGACCTTCACAGAAGAGCAAAACACTGATTTGTAAAGTCCAATTGTTCAAAAAACATGTCTACAAGCTTTCTGGACAGCTGAGCAGTATTCAACAGTTGATACTGCAGACTGACCAGTGTTTTGCTCTCCTGCAATAGCAGGGCCCAGTAAAGACTCTCTCTCCTTTCCCACATACACATCAGAGTAATTTTGCTTTCATAGCAGCTCTAAAAGAAGTTATATATTGTACATTTCACCCAAATACATCTTCCACATAGATGCTGATTTGGGGCAGTTATTTTTCTTTCATCCATTTATCTCAGTTGAACAGATAAGACATGTCCTGCTCTAAAATACACTTCCTCAAAACCAGGAAAAGGCAAGTCCTGCCCCATCTAAGTCTAATACAGATAAATACGTCAGCACAAGTTCTGGCATACCCTCAAACTCCTATATGCAGAGTTAGGAGGCTCTGAGTTTATAGAAATACACAAAGAGCATACTTGATTTCCTACTTCACTCTATAGCTATCAAAAATCTTTTATAGAACAATAATTACACATTATGACAAACAGCAAAATATTTTTATGATCTTATAGACAACACAGATTTGAAGGTGTCTTCAATTCCATACAGCATTCACTTCAACAAACTGAAGGGTACTCTACTCAGTGGGATACTCCTCCAGAGCGTAAGGCCACATTTTTAAGTCATATGCATAAAAAAATCTAAGCCTCCTGCTATACAAAATGCTGCTGCTGCTACCAGTTGTATATTAGTCAGCTGTCATAACCGACACTGACCCAGAACCAAAAGGCAGTAATGCTGTGACTGAAGTCCGTATAGGTTTAAAAAAATGAAGATGTAAAAGTCTCTAAAGATGTCACTTATTTATTACTCCTTTCCATTGAAAGGCCTTGATATCAACAAGTACTAACCAGAATAGGTGATAAAAGCTCTTGTTTAACCTTGTGCTACAAACACTGCTATACACTGAAGACACTGCTGTAGATCTTTCACTAACTTGAGCAACAAATAGACGTGAAAGAATCTTTTCCTGCAGAAAATCATGAGTAGTCAATACATAGCAGCTTTCTCCCTTTAAAGAACACACATGACTAAAAAGTAACTATTAAGTAACAAATCCTCATAAGTTTTATGGCCTGTTAATTTTAGTATTTTTCAAAAATACACAAAACTTACCTCTGTAAAAAATAGTTGAACAAAATATAACATTCAGGCATAGTTGTATAATCAACTTTAATATCCTAACATGGTAAGGAATAAAGTTTTTGTATGAACAACTCAAGACAAAAATCATCCATCCTTTACAATGAATACAAAACTAAAACTAACAGAGTTCTTCATCAAGGTTAACTTCTAAAATTCGTTTCCATTCCCTCGTCATCTTACCTTTTCTTTGGTAACAGTTTGTTTTAGATGCCCAGCAAAGTCTCAAACTTTGGTAATTAGTTTCCTCATCACAAACCAAAGTTCTAATTAAGCAGAAATCTATCACTGCAATTAAGAAAACAAAATCGTAATATTAAGAAATAATTCATCCTCACAGCAGTGTAATAAATACTGTTGATTTTGCGTTATCAGAAAAGGAACGTTTCAATCACTGATAAACCCATTAATTCTCTTTGTTGGTTTTCTAACAACTAGAACCAGGCTACTGAGAACACTAACAGTACTACAAATAAATTTAAGCTTCAATATATTAAATGTCAAAGTCGACAAGCTTTAAAAGGCAATCATTCTGCAGTTAGAATGCTACATTTGAGTTTGCCTAAACAGATAAGTATTTTAAAATGAAAATATATTCATAATGTGAATAAAAAGCTTCAGGTACTTGTGTCATAAAGGTATGATTCTCCTTGTTACTCCATCTAAAATAAAGGGTCTTTTTTTCCTCCAGCAAAGGATTAAAATTAGCTCCCTACTCAATAGTTCTACTATTTGTCCATATATCCAGGTTTAAAACTGTTTCCTATCGTAAAGAAAGAAATAGCTGTCAAAACTGAACTCCAACTTAAAGGCTTACTGAAACGGTGACATGTTGCAAGAGTTAGGCAAGTACAAGTAAGGAAAGCATTACAAATACAATGCACACACAGTTTCACAATTTAGAAGACTTACCATACTTAACATCAGGAACTGTAACGGAGCTCTCAGCTATGTTTGTAGATAGAATAATCTGGGTTTTGAAGCAAGAAAGGAACAAGGAATTAATAAAGAAAAACCTACTTAACATGTCTACATGAAGAAAATCAACCCAATATGAAATATAGTTGTGGTGTCAACGTAATAATTCTGCTCTGCATTTGAAAGAACAAGCAATACAACACAAGACAGCCTTTATTTTATTTTCCTCATAACAGAAAAGCATAGTAAAGTAATACAGTATATGGTAACAAACATGAAGAATGCAAGTATTTCCTCATGCATCCATCAAAACAAAGTAACTCAGTATTGGCAACTATTAAGAAAACTAAGAGAATAACCAAAATGGGAGGCAAAAAGCAGGACAGAGACACCCCCATACTGAATGAGTATTCTGCTCTGCAGTGCCTCTGTCATGCAGGCAGAAGAATCAACACACACAAACTATCCTGAAAGATAAAAGCAGTGTCACATAGTAATTTAAGTGTAACTTCCTGTTAACTCCACATCTCTTGAGGTCTAAATACTAGTTAAAGCAACAGCTTGGTAAGAGCAGCAGCTTACATCTTGAGGAAGAAAAAAAAGCCTGCTTTGCCCTCATGCAGTTACGATTAATTGGCACAGTTTATAGTCTTCATAGCAAAATGATTTACACACTTAATAAAAGTAATGATTCAACAATATTTACTTTTCTGTAGCCAGGAACTGGAGTCAAAAATACATTGCTTTGTTCCTCTAATGTCACGCGTGAATGGAGTGGGTACACTTGCCACCTAAAGAAAATGTATTAAATATTTAGTGATGCAAGAATTTAAAAAATAATTATACCTCTATGCTAAGTCACCTGCTGTACTTAGGATTCTCCTAGATTAGGGATTCATGTTCAAGTTTAATCAATCTGTAATAAATAAATGTGGTTTAACTTACCTTTTGTTAAATATATTTGTGAGACATGAGTGCATGCAGCTTATTTCATTCAAACCTAGGGGAAAAAGTAATCAAGAGTTTTCTTTTTAGTGATCATTAACAACTCTAAAACCACTTCTCACTTCCACTTAAATTCTTAACTCTCATCTGTTCTTTGTGAGTTCCACTGCCCATTCTTTGACTAGCACAATAATGAATCTGTAGTCAAGCAATTAATTAACAAAGCTCTAAGCAAAACACCTTTAGCGCCATAGACAAAAACACACAGAAGATACTTTCTTCCATATAATAATAATTTGTAAATAATGCTATGTGATCATGAATGAACTAGAGCATCTAATTAAAGATATAAAGAAAAGACAACACCATGATATGGAGCTGTTTGGACTCAGCCTTCCAGACCTACTCAATCCCTATAAGTACTGCTCGACTATCTTGCTGTTTAATGCTTCCTACTTGCCATTCTGCCCGATTACATACTTAAGTAAAACATCAGTGCTTGAATCCAATTTGTTTAAAAATAATTAAGAGACTTCATCCACAATTGGCAGAATTAGACTGTGATTACTAGGCTACAAACAATATTAGCATTAGTTATTAATTACCTACTAGACTCAGTAGGTATTATCTGCTGACCAATTCTAGAAGAGATGAGAGCTCATCATGACTCCAGCAAAAAGTGATGCCAACAGAGAAAGCAGATCTTGGAATGAAAAACTGACTAGTATCAAAATCTGGCAAACACACTAAGGCAATATGGAGAACAGTACATTAAGGAAACAAAAAAGGAAAAAAGGAAACAAAACAGATTAAGAGGTTGACATGAGTAGAACAGATAAAAGCTTAGGACAGTAACAGCACAATCCTCTGAAAAAAACAACTAAAGCTTTAAGCCATGAAATTCCTGTCATCAGCAGGTGTATGTGAAGAACAGAGAAATGAGGCCATCCCCATCTCATGCAAGCTCCTGAAGAGGATGACAAACTACTGTTGCTTTTATTTAGCCCACCAGCTAGTCTTGCAGAAGACTATCATATTACTTGAAAGTCTAAGTCAGCGATGCATTGGTCAGCGCAGCCTAAGCTTTTTCCATTTTTTTTCTGTAACAAGCCTGAAGAACCATACACCTAGGTATATGCTCAAGAAACAATTAAGAAGTCACCACGTCAAGTGCTCCGATGAAAATGCCAGAATTAAGACTGGTTGTGCAAACTTGATGAAGCCCACTGGGAACATTTGTGTGTATATACACATATATATAAATACACAAACATCTATATTATCTGTTAAAAATACAACTGCACAGTTAACAGGGATCTTTGTATCACCTATTACCAGTAAAGATGGGAAGTGGAAGTGCTAAAGTAATTTCAACCTAAAACAAAGGCTCAGAGTACCAGAGGAAGTCTGAAAGCACACCATTCAAACACTAAAATGAGAGGCCAGAAGCAACAGATTGTCTCCTTGTTAAGGGCAAAATGGAAGAGGTCCTACATACACAATGAAGTAACTCCTGGCTATCAATTTTACAGAGAGAGCAACTGAGAAAGATCTCTCTAATGCCATTTAGCTGGCTGGTAGCATTCTCCACTCAGAGATACACTGCAAGTATCTCTGTGCTGGTGTGCTGTCGTTCTAGCACTACTGCTAGTATGCCTACTCCTAAGCTTAAGACAGCAGGGAGATTCAGATTTACAGAGTTTGGAAGTCCTGCTAAGGACAGACATCACTGTGCCCAAGGAAAGAGCTGCACCTCCCACCTCCAAGGTGCCTCTCCCCTTCAACGCGCCCAAGGGTCTTCAAAGTTTTCTTGGATGTGCAAGCTTGTTAGTTGAGGGAAAAGAATAGCTGGTAGCAACCAGCCCTGGTTAAATGCATTTAACACAATTGGAACAAGTGCAGGTGAAAGCATGTTAAATGACAAGTAAGTAATAAGGAAGTTGTTAAGACCTATACTCACCTGGTAAAAACACTAGCACGCTTCCACGCTCTGATGGAAGACTCGAGGTGTTGTTCTCTCTAACAAGAGCATCATTTCATTAGTTATTACAACCTCAAGCTACTTTATTATCCCCAATATATTCTACCTTGAAAGAACAAGAAAAACTATCTTCTGTAACATGTATGGTTCAAACTTTCCCATGAAACAGAATTTAAACATTTAAAATTATGTTTTCTGATAAAACATATATGAAAATTGGAACTAGATCATTTTGCCTTCAAAGCAGAAGCATTCCTATTTATCAATTAATCAAATACATTACCCAAGATCTTACAATGAAAAGGCAGTGCAGTACTAGCTTGTAATACATACAGACTGATTCAGTAATTTCTCAGGTATACATAATGGTCTTGCATTTTAAAAACAATCACTAGATTCCTTTAATTAAGGTCTACCATGCAAGAAAAGTAATCATTATCACGAACTATCACACCTAAGAAGGTCATGACATTAATCAAAACCATCATCCTCTAAGCTTATCGGTAATGAGCCAAGAGGCTAAAATCACCTTAATATAGAATTTTTATTTTTTATTAATAATCATTCCTGCTGTAATTTTTTTTAATGAATCTTCAAAGTCTCTACTCTCAAACAATGTAACAAACGGAAAGTACAATTTTCAATGGAGAGGAGCAATGAACATTCATAATAGTCCTTTTAGTATCTGAAAGCTGTAATGCTGATGTCTTCATGTTTGCTTGTAAAAGGTACCTTATTAGTAAAAGGTATTTCACATCTGGCTATTCTGAACTACAATAAAACAGCTTCATTGAAAAGATCAGAAGGAACAGCCAAAAAAGCACAGAAGACATTTATAATCTATTGTAAATAGCATCTCCTTCTAGCTATATAAGCTATATAAACATATACATATATGCATGTGCACACACACTAACTTCAATGTAAATAAATTGCTGCCAAATTTATTTCATTTATATAATGCCAGCAACACTTGTACTTTGGTAACTGCTTAGGTCAGCTTATGCAATGCTTTCTTAAAATTTCAAAAACTTAAGTAAAATTTGAAAAAAAAATAAGCTTCCAAAACAAAATCATTTCTTCAGCATACATTTATCAACAGTTAAAATACTTGGGACTAAACCCCACCCCTAAGAAATACCCACCCAGTGTTAGACTGAGGTTGTAGAACCTATTTCACTGGATTTTGTAGAAACTAAAGATCAATTTAGAAGATATGGAGTAACACACAAAAAATCACTTACTTCAAAAGAAGAAAGCATTAGATAAACAACCAGTGAAAGGTGATGTCTTGTTTATATTCTTTTTTCATGGCTTCCTGTACATACTATTTCACAATACAAAATATTTATATGAAAAATAAAACCATAACTGCTGTAAGTTTAAGCTCTGATCAATAGCAAAAAATTCAGTTTCTGTATGAAAAGGTTGACTTGAATAGCCATTTCCACTCAAGGGTGTAAAGTATATTTCAAGAACACAGGACATTCAGTAAGACATGGAGTCTTAGCATAGCCAGCCAGAGTAGAAATCACACCAATATATAAAATAAAAGCGGGGATGCACAGGAAAGTGAGGAACTACTAAGAGCTATACTATACAGGCTGCTTTAAGTCCTGTTCCCTAATTAGTGTCTCACGTTCCCAAAGAACCGCTGATAAAGATCTTGAACTGTATCTTACCCATTGTACTTCAGCTCCAACTCATCAAATGACTGAATCAAAGACACTGCTACCTCATACATTTCCTTTACTATCACTGGTTTCTCAGCTCGTTGAGAAGGAAGCTGTGTGGAGAATGAAGCATAAGGTTAACACAGCAAAACAATACTCCCTCCACTCCTCCCTGAAATGACACATCCAGGCAGACTTTCCAGGCATAATAACATAGTCAACCCCAGAGCTTCTTAATTGCATTTCACACTCCCTGTAGTAATGTTTTTCCACTGAAGCTTGATTAGTCCGTGGGAAAACACAAGCAGTAGTTTAGTTAAGGAGTACTTGTTTTTCAACATATGCAACGATCTAAGCAATTTTGTATTTTCTGGGCTGCTCAAACATTTTGTTTTTAGATTACCCATGCTTTAAAAATTGTCAAATTTGTCTTTTCCATTTTGTTACCTATTGTACCTTTAGTATTCTTTAAGATGACAAGGCTGTCACATCTCTCTTAATGAAAGGTAACAACGTGAGAAACAGCAAGTCCAAAAGCCCACTCAGAACTGACTGAAATAATACATCATCATTGGGATTGCTTCTGACAGCAGTTCACTACCTTTCATCTGGACTCTGACTTCAGTTCCAGGCATGTGAAAGAATTTTCATATTTGCAAACTAAAAATGGAGCTCTCTCTTTTTGCCGTAGGTAAGAAAGAGAGACATGGAATTTCACAGAATTTCACACCAAAGACTAAGATCAAGAAATCCCCGTCACACACACACTTCAAAAATCTGCTTACAGAACTAAATTTACAATTTATTTGCATTTGGTATCTACAATGCTATACCACTGCAGTAGTAAGCACTTACAGGACACAAATAGCTCTAAATTTGCCTCTAGGTACAGACCTCATGCACTTTTTAATCAAAACCAGTGTTGATATAACAAAAATAATGATCCACTTAAATCAATGCGTTTGCTTAGAAAGGTCATTACACCAAGAGAAAAACTACTTTTATAGACTTTTACTCAAAAATTAAATAGTAGCACCTATAGATGACCCAATATTTGGGCAAGAATAAACCAGTGCTGTACTGAAAAACATTTCTCCTTTCCTTGCCTCTTCTTTTTCTTCTTTTCTACAAACTAAGCAATTTGAGAAAAGCTTTCTTTGATCCAGCAATGTCTACAGAGCGAGCTGTAGCGAAGTGTTTACCGTAAACAGGCATAGAGGAGAAGACAGAAAAGTGACTGGTATTTCTATTTATCTTTCCGACCACGATTGGTACCAGTGAATTCCCAAAATACCCAAGCCAGAACTGCTCAAGGAAAAATGTATTTTCAAGCATAGTTTCAAAATATTATCACCTACAAAAATGATGGACAAATATTCAAGCCAAGAGATCTGCAGAATAAAACATCTCTACGTTAATACAGTAGCATCCAATTAGAATAACTGGATAGTAGGATTTTTTCAGAAGGGACAAAGGTTCATACCCCACAGCAAACTAGACAGTTAAACAGCTGAACTGATTGAAGCCGAGAAGCTTTAAGCAAAGAGTTACGATTTATGATGCCTGATTTTATAGCTATGAATTTTAAAGCAAAGATGCAACTTGGAAAAAAAATCTGCCTAAAAATGTGGAGTATTTTTTCTATTAAACGATTTATTCTGTATGAATTTTCTATAGGCAAAAATATAGAAATTTGTAACTACAGCCTAAAGCCTGTATACCTCAGATAGCTGATTTTGATTTTAGCATATTTAATATGACAGTGCTCAAATTATTAATTGCATTAACTCTCAGGCTCGGTCTTTATTTTGTTTTTATTTCAGAATGCTACATGAATCATCTTAGACCTTCCATGTTTTTAAGCATTTTTCAAATAAGTCTATTATTCAGAGAAAATCTCTACACACAGCTCCGTAAGGAACAAATGCAATACCAAACATCAGTGCTTTCCAATTCAATTATTTTTTTTTTTTTTTGGTAAACACTAAAAAACATCCAAGAGCACTTCTGTGTTCCTAGGTTGCCCTAGGGGAAAATAAGTTCTTGAACAATCATGTTCCTTTCTTCCTACTAAAAAACAGAATGGCTATAGCCAGGAGAACACAACATTAACAAAGAAATGAAACTTAAAAATCAAAGTTAAATGCTTGTATACATAGAGAAAATTAAGAATACATATATAAAAAGGCTTAAGGACTGAAAGCAGTTTCCTTTTGTTTGTGATCTTTGAGCTGAAAGGTATGGTACCTGACCTCCAGCTGAAAATGCATCAGCTTTGACAAATGGAACTTGACTTAAGTAGACTTCCTACTGAATTTCTTGGTTATCTTTTTGTTGTCATTTATAAACAAAAATCTTTTACCAAAAAAAAAAAAAATCACATTATTACATAAGGTCTTCCATGTTATCTATCCAGGCTGCCATAATAATGTATGCATGTTGACAGGCCAAATGCTATATATATTTTTATTTATTTATTATTTTTATTTTATTTGCTGCATTAAAGCTTAAAACAGTTGAGAGCATCCTAATTTGGCTTCCCTGTATTCAGGCATAACCAATACCCATACTGTGTACTGCATAAGCTATTATTTTAAGTTTCCTTTAAATTGTGGTGTGTTTTGTTTTGTTTTTTTGGTTCTATAAGATCTATAAAGCCCTTAAATGTTACTTTCTGCAGACTTCTACATTGTTCATCTTTGAAGAAAATTACTGAACAAAGTGCCAGATAATAGTCAAGATGCCCAGCCCTTTTCATTCCTTTTCTATGTTAAGGAAAAACTGGGCTACTCATAGACACAGACTCTTGTTATATGATCAAATACTAATTAAAATCTAGAACTGTAATGTAAAATCAGTTACTTGTAATTTCATTACACAGCTTTCAACCAACTATTCAAATTTGTTTCTGATTATGTCCAATGAAATTGAATGACATTTACCATACCTGGGAATGAGCAATGTGCTTCAAATCATCAAGATAATATTCTTCAATATCATAACGTTTGCCTTCCACCTTAAATACATAGGCTGGACTCAGACCATTATGAACTGGAAGTGCAAAGTAATCAGCAATTTCTTCACAGTTGATGGAAGCAGACATCAGTATTACCTTGAAAAAATTGCATAGCAAATGTAAAACTTTCATTTTGACACAAAATGTCATGCCACACTGGAATCTAGGAATCTCCACTTCTTTCTTCTAAAATAGTCTAATTTTGGTTACTGCAGTCAGTATCCTATGTACATTTAAGACAACCCAAGCTAAATGTTAAAAAATCCCATTGTAGGATGTGAAGCAAGCACTTTTAAGAGAACAGCTCAGGCTAGATGCCCAGGGCAGACAACATGAAGATCCCTTCCTGTGGTTCAAGTTCAACCCCCAAAAACTTAACACTCTTCCTTAACTTATGCTCTCTACACAGTCCTCAAAACAAGAAAGCATACACTTATTTTTAATTCATGTTTTACTACATAGATTAGACAGCGGTGCCTTTATCTCTATCAAAAGATAGGCTTACTCCTATGAGTCTAATACCTGCAATTATACCCCAGCCTTAAAAATTTTAGTATAATTAATTTTGAAATGTCAGGTTTCTCCTTAGTTTCAATTAATTTATGCAACTTAAAGCTTTCAAGGACCACATGAAGCTCCTTTTTATTTGCTGACTCCAGTAAGATTCTTAATCTATATTCTTGCAAACAGAAAAGCAGAAGTCACATGTGCTATCTGGTGAAGCCTTTTTTTTTTTAATTATTATTAAATTCGTAATATGTGAAGGAAGAAGGAAGGGAGAACAATGAAGTAAAGCACTGGTGTAGTTATTTACCCTCTAACTCCTCTACATGGAGCATTGTACCACTACTCAGCACAGCCAGCTGGAGTTAGATTGATTCAACTTGGAAAAGGACAAAAAGGAAGGAGTTATAACGATCTACGTGGTGTTCAGTTTCTTTATTCAGGTCTTCTGAGTTACTTTCAGAGCACTACTTGTGAACTGGAACACTCTCAGCCCTTTCTTGCTTTCACAACACCTTCCATAAATTCAAAATAAAATTGAATATTCACACCAACACCCAAAACAAAAATGCAATGAAAGAGCATTCCTCCTATGAAGTGACAGGAAGGTAAGCTAATGGAGTGAGTATTGTACTGCAGTCCTCAGAAATCTCCAAACCACATACTCTTAAAGGCACAAAGGAAACACAGCAAAGAGCAGATTAAATAAATCACTGTCTTACATGATTGTGAAAGAAGGAAAAATCTGAAAGGATGCAATTGTGCACGTTATGAAATTCCTCTCGCTACAGTATGAACTGCCTCGTGGCTCAGTGGATAGGGGCTCACCTCTGCTAGGAAAGCAGGCTAATTATAACCTTGCCTGAAGGCTACTGAAACAAAAGTCAATCTAAATTATTCTAACCACAGTTCCAGGCAAGGAATATTAAATTACTACTACTTCTACAACATCTTTCTAATTTGCACTCATATAATAAATTGCATGAAATGCTTTCAAGCTGGAAAGAAAACAAATTCTCAACAGCGTGGTGGAAGGATCCCGTTACTAAACTGAAAGTTCTATCTACTCCCAAAGCAGAAGTTCAGCAAGAATCATATATTGTCAATAGTGTAGAACATATTAGAGGTGTGCCAAGAGCAACTGCCATCAGTGCAGGCAGTTCTTCATCTAGGAGTCCAGAAATATCTGTGCAGCATGGCTATGTCTAAAGCCCATCATCTGACACTGAAAATATTTGCTATGAGAACAACTTCTCACTGAAGATGTCCTTGAATGGACATTTTCTAGAACCAGGGAGAGTGTTCTATGAAATCACCACTATCTTTATCCTGTTTCCACTATCCTTAACTGAGATAGCTAACAAGGGAAAGCATGCAGGTTTTAGCTAACCCAGGGAGTACGCTGCGTATCAACCACAAGGACAGGACTGGGGCAGGCAGTACAAGGACAGGATGACCCTAAATGATAAGGGAACAAACAACTTCATACACACAAATAATAGAACCAGCAAGAACTGGCTTGGACTGCTGAGTCTGTAAAAGAAAGAAAGAGTCAGAAGTTCAGCAGCGAGGAAGACTTCTGGCCTTCATCAAAAGGCCACCAGAGTACGCTGGACGATCACCCAAGGACTTTAGTACACATGCCAATAGGGGCAGGAACCTATGTTAATGATTCTTTGGATACCTAGTGAATATGCAAGAGACTGGTGGGGGGAGATGAATATGTAGATATTCCATTAATATAAGCACCCTGGCAGTAACCCTTCATGTGTGTGTTAGGCAGAGCAATCCCCCAACATAGCCGCTGCCATAATAAAGAATACCTGCTTAATAACTTTGCCAGTGAAAACTCAATAACCAAACAACTGCCTATGGAAATTGCCCTCTCCGGTTTCACCCAACAGAGCCACTCCAAAACTCTTTGGTTTTCTTTCAATGACCTCATTCTTTAACATACCAACCTTCAAATGTCTGCCCTGTCATCTAGCAGCAACAGCCTGCCAAAAATTCAGAATATCTGGTAGGTATACCACAACAGGCAGATCTTGTACTCCACTCTCACCATCCTGTTAGCTGATATAATACCAAATTATCTGCTACATCTGAAGCCTGCAATGCCCAGATTAAGAGATATATACTTCGTATATATTTTTGTATGATCGTGAACTGTAAATGCATTTTTCCCCTTTTAACAGGCCTCCTTGCACCCCTTTGTTTCATAAACCCAGGCTTTCCAGAGAGCCAGAAAATCTTGCATTTTCTAAATCAATCTGCCACATGGTCAAAGCTCCCTTTAGTTTTTCAGAAGGAAATGAGGTAGGAGACTCTGTGCCTAGTGTATAGTTTCCAAAATGAACGACCCATTCTACTCTGCTAAAATGCAGTAATAAAGTGCAAGAGTTCCCATCTCCCTACCATAAAAAAATCCATGGGTGTGAATGGAAAGCATCCAAAAATGTAAGACTGTCTCAGATTTATACAGTATGAAGAATATTCAGATGAAGAGTCAACTACAGAACAGGATGTAAAAGAGAAACTCTTCCAATAATAATAGAGAGATTTAATCAGCATTACTGAGACCAAAAAAAATCCTTCAGACACCTTTTAGAGACAAATGTTTTCGAACTGAAAAGATGACAGGACTTGAAGAGATTCCTGCTGTTGACACTAACCAGAAAATCAGCATTGATGGTAAACTTCACAAGCTGAGTACAATCAAATCATTTGCCATTCTTGGTAGGCAGAGCCAAGTTCTAAGTAATGCTGAATAGCTTCATGCTAATGTCTCTGAATTCAAAGAGAAGTAGTGAGTTCTCTTATTGGCAACAAAAAGGATAAAAAAGGATAAGAAGTACACAGACATGTCCTGTGCCAACAGGAAGGGCACTCTGAGTGACAGCACACTTGGGAGATTCAAAGATCTTGTTATGAGTTGGAATCAATGAAGTTGACTGTGCAGAAGAACACTGATTCCCTTGCATTAGCAACAGAGACAGCATATATTCAGATTGCCTTTGTTTTGAACACAACAGCTTGCAGTAAGGCAACAGCTGACTGAAACACTTAAGGGACATGTACAGTCCTGTAAAAATCCTGTAGTCCCAAACAGAGGCACAGAAATGCTCTGGGTTAGCCTAACTCTACCACCTCCTGTATTTAAATTTCTTACAGTTCACAAGTCTTTGAGACCACAAAGACTGAACACATCAATCTCTGCAAATCATTTTAGTAAAAAGAAAGTTTCCTAGAAGACAAGCAAAGATCTCAGCCATGTTATACTACCAGTTCTGCCCAGAATTTGCAATAAATTTCTATTTTTTGCTATTTTTAGAGTATGTTGTTCCACTTCAAACAAACAACCTTAACAATTCCAGAAGTTCAGAGTTAATGCTACCATATTTAACTAAGAATAAACACTGCCCTCAATATCCAATACAGAACTCTAGTTAAAAAGACATCTTGCATTTTTCTAGCCTTAAGCAGACTTTAGAAGCTGATGCATTTTAACATGAGAGAAAAAAAAAAGGTCTCTCAGAACACATTATACTGGCCAGGAAAAAAATGCCCTTTAGCTTACTTGCTTATGGAGACTAGCAAACTAAATAATATTTTAGTTAAAAATAATGACAAATATTAAAGCAAGGTCTTTAAAACCTACCCTTTGTAAACCAAAAACATGTAGCAATTTATTCTTTCAGAAACTACCAGAACATGCTCTAAACCTACCTTTACAGACTGTGAATTTGTACGCAATAGTTTACGGATTACCAAGAGCAAGAAATCCATTTCTTCTGTACGCTCATGCACCTGGAAGACATTCACCATTTCATTTTTTTACAGGTTTTCACTAGGTCATGCTCTTCTCTTTGACAATCTCTTCCTTTGCTGCTTATTTTTATGTTTCATGCACTTCTGTAACTTGGAACAATGCATTTTCATAGTAGAAAATGCATCTTTTAAGACTAAGGAATTTAATCACGTTTTAAATTTCAACACAGCAGTTCAGAGGACTGCAACATCCTTTGTAAAAATTCACATAAAACTGTTAGGTCATATAAATTGTAGCATAATGACTAGAAAACTAGTCATGGGCTCTAGATTCGACAATAACAGCTGAAGTGATACCAAAGATGGGTAACCAAATTGTACTGGGAGGATCACAAATGATCCAGGCAGGGAGTACACCTGCTTGTCTATCAGCTGAGCAGATCAAATAGATTCCTCTAGTTCCGTAAGTCTGCTAGCCATGATCTAAATACACAAGTACTCTCTAAAACATTTTCTGCCAATTCTTTATACATCCTAGCATCTGACTTTTTTGGCTGCTTCTTGCGCAGTTCAATAAAGACTTCTACTGAACATTATCAGTGAGGAACATATCCCTTTCTTGAATCGTTACTGTTTATATACAATAGCTTTTTTTCTTTTTTCAGAGCTCAACCTTCAAAAGGTCTACATTCATCCCTGTTTTTCAGGTCATCCTTGGATGATAAAGGCTCCTTCTAAAGACAGTGACAGTCAAGAGAAAGAAGTGGCCTCTTCCTCTTATGCCTAGTTGAACACATTCTTGAAATCCAGGTAGTAGATTTTGGAAGTCATTTCAAGATGCTCATACTGATCTCTAGACTTCCCCCAAAACCCTCCCCAAACCCTCAGTTCTAAGCTTCACTGATCAAAGAACACCAAGAAAACACTACTTCAAGAACCGTTAGTTTAGACAACTTAATCTTTACTGATTTGTAAAGGTACAGATCTGTGTTTTTCTTTCTTTAGCACAATAAGACAAAAGGTAAGAAGTTTCTTAAAATTGAGATGAAATTTATTTCCACCAACTTACCTCATCAATGAAGATGTGCGTGAACTCAGTTAGGCTTTTGGCATAAACTGCTTTCTGAAGAAGGATCCCAGCTGTCATGTAGAGCAACCGTGTCTCCTTTGTGGCAATCTTCTCTAAACCTACCTAATACATTGAGAAAAAAAAATAAAATAGAAGTGACCAAATATTCAATCTATTTCCAGGAATATGGATATAAAACAACTCCAAACTGAAATATGGTGCCAAGTCAGAATTATTTACTTAAGCTTAGAAACACGCTTGTTTAGAGGTTTTCACAACACCCAGAACAGGTTAACTCAGAAAACAATTTTCTCTAGGAAAAAAATCAAAAATCTCATGCATTTATAAAATAAAGGATAAAAATTTCAGTTGGTCTAGCTATGGACTCTATCCTGAAAATAATTCTTTACAGGCTTTTAAAGGGACATACATGAATCTTTCTAGTAATACCCTCAATGCAATGATGCTGTGCAGAGAGGTACAGGCCTGGTACACTAGCAGAAGCCTTGAGGAGACATGGGATGTGGCACAGAAGAAAGCTGGCATAGGACTAGAGCACATGAGGCACTGCAGACCTCACGCTATAAACAATTCAGTAATGGCCTTGTCAGTCCAGTAAAAAAAAAAAAAAGACGAAGTTGTACAAAATGTGTTCGTTTTTTAAATGAGTAACAGAACAAGATTATGTAACTTAGGTAAATGGCACCACACATAGTAAATTCTGTTGTAACCTGGCACTGTGAACCAATGCAAAAAAAGGAAGTGGTCATTACATGTTAGCAAGCATGACCCTAAGTGGATGGAAGAAGGATGAAAAAAAGAAAAAGTATGAAGAAGTGAGGAAGAAGCTGCCATCAAGATGAGTATCATTCCTCCCAGCAAAGGGCTCTCAGAAACAGACAACTCACCATAAACATCCTCCCCAGGGCCAATACTTGCGCAAACCCACCAGCCTTAGTACCCAGGGAAGCTAAGTCCAGAGACAGCTATTGTCAAAGTACCATCAAAACCAACAGTCACAGCATTTCATTGCTGTTATTGACCATTAAAGCACCAGTATTTGTGTCAAAATTTGACAACAAGTTTAAAAATGGAGGGATAGAACAGCTGAGTTTGGCAAAGGAAAAAGTAGAGGTAGATTCCAATGAAAAACTGGTTCAGGTTTCTGAAATAAAGAAGAAACTATGACAGGACATTCATGAAATAACGCATGCAAGTTTTGTCATAGCTGATGGTGAACATAATAAAGTCAAGCAAATCAAGTGTGTTATTTCAGGATTTTGAAGGGGGAAAAGTGACAGAATTTAGTTCTCCTGCAACAATTCCAGTGATTAATGATACGGATGCATCCAATTACCAGAACACAGACAATGATTTTTTTTTTCTGGAGTCTAACTAGCATTTCCATTTCTTTAACTTTAAAAGCTTAAACATGTATTTATCAATGTTTAACAGCAGACAACTAAAACCCTGCGATTCCATTTTAAAAGTACATTCCAGAACATTCCTTCAGTGTGCTACATATAATTAAAGGTAACCAAGAAAGAAAATAAGGTGCTCCTTTTTTCCTTATTTTTAAATACAATTTGAAATGTTCTTTTACCTGGTAGCCTACAAATCCACCCAGTGTCCATGATCGTTCCTTGCTAATCCATCTGGCGATGCTGCTGGCACCAATTTTCCGAGGCTGGGTAACAGCAATATTGCAGGGGATAGATCGCTGAGTGCAATAATCCAAAACATATTGTGGAAGCTGTGTGCTCTTACCACTGCCAGTTGCTCCTTGTATAATCACAACTGAATTGCTTTCTATCAGAGACAGTATCTGAAACAGTTTTTCCAAGAGAACTCTTAAGTCTATGAAAATGCTTAAAACAGATTTCAAACAGATCTGAAGTATCAGTAGCTTTCTGTGGCATAACAAGTCTCTAAAATATTATGCTTTATTTCTGTCATCTCTTAGGCATTAGCAGATCACAGGAAAGAACATGCGCACACGCTCACATTTATATACTTCACATATACATCTATAAAAACAGTATAATAGTAATGTTTCTTCCTGAAAAGATTTTTGTGCAATGAACAAAGCCTCTCCTACAATGTTTAGAACAAGAGCAACAGTTCTCCCCTCCCACACCTTGAAGAAACAAAAAGAAAGCAATCAAAACAACAACCACACGATTTTCAGCTTTATTCCACGAGTGGAAAGTACAATGACATTACCTCTTCCTTGTGTCTGGCTATAGGCATATCAGCATATTTATAGTCAGTTATTGGCACAGAATTCCCAACACTTGGCTCACACTTCGGTAGTGCAGTATCTAGTCAGAAAAATAACCAAGAGTAAGTTTTTACAATACAGAAAGAGAAAGATGAGCAGGGAAATATTATAACTATTTGAAAACCTAATTTTTACAAAGTTTAAGTCACATACATATGGGTATTAATAGAATTAATAATTTTTAGTATTAACAGCCTGAAGAGATTTTCTGCGTTTAAGCAACTACCATTTTACTGGCAGGTGCTCTGGAAGAGCTGTGTATAAATCACGATCAGTGTCAAGGATATATACAGTTCTGTAATTCTCTCTGCTTTCCTCTTACCTCAAAACCCAGCATTTTTGCACAGTTTGCATTACAAGTGCAAAATCCACGCATGGTCCTGAAAACTTTTTTTTTTAGTGATACTGAAGAAAAACAGGCCTTACTTGTGTACCCACCTTTGTGGGTGTTCCCCATACTGCCTCCTACATTCGCAGTACAAAATAACCCATCATTTGAAATGAAGACCACTATTTCTCTACTTCTCAGCAATTAAACATTGTGAAGAATCTCTATAACTTTTCAAAGGACACCACTGCCAAGAGAATACAAAACAGTCACAGATAATGCAGGACAAGATTTTACAGTACTACCACGATTTCCTGCTCAGAAGTCTGCTGTCAGACTGAAAAATAGCAGCTGATCAGGTGACAAGGGAGGTGTAGAATGGGAAAGCCAGTGCAAAACTGGCAAGTCATTTTTGCAAGTTACAGTTAAACAATTTGACTAGAAAAATACAGCATTGAAATTAAAAGAGGAATTGATACATAGTTCATATGGCTTCCACCAGGTGCAATAACTACTTGCATTCAAGTAGTGAGAGCTTAAGACTTGACTTTTTTATGTTGAGTCATTTTTTATGTGATACACACAGTAGTGAGAACGAAATGCAGTATTCTTTTTACAAAGGAAATAGGTATCATTAAATAAAGGCCACAACCTAAATACTTGACTGCTCAGTTAGAGCTTCCTTTCTTAGGAAGGCTTAGTAATAATCTTGCACAGCAGTGAAGCAGAAGCCAGCAGAGTAATTTCTTTTGTCTCTAGTGAACCTGAATGTGCTCCAACCTCCCAAATTGTTGTTGAATGTCAGAGAACACAAAATGAGTTATTCCCACGTTAAAACAAAGCTCCAAAACCTGGGCAGTTTTCATAAAGCACTAAATTTTCATAAAACACTTTCATAAAAGACTAAAAAACAGAACATTCTCCAACAAGATAGACTTTTAACCTCGATTTTGTATAATGCAACAACAGCTATAGATCATCGTTTCAGTTATTTACTTAGCACTAACAAACACGTACTAAAGCAAACTTAGTATTTTCCAGGGATGATGATTTTAAGTGTCCTTTTTAAAAGAGACTTTCAGTAAAGATTCTTCTAATATATCCCTGGAAAATTCATATATAGCATTCTGTCACAGCTACTCCGTACAATGGATGACTGGCTTCCCTCTGGCACAAACATGTCACTTCTGAGACATCAGTAACTCTGCATGATTTGACCAATGCTGGAAGAAATCTCAAGCTGCTAGGGAAAAGATCCCGGTGTCAGCACAATCCTGCTAAAGCAGTATTGCCTTCCCACCTCTGTCATGTATTCCATCTAACAGTCAGTACATGTAGTCAATGCTGGAAGGACTTAGAATACCCAGATTTGTAAAACTGTTTTCCACAGGATACCCAAAGTGGGAAAATGCCCCCTAAATATGAAAACCACATGTAGCTCTGTTAAGGTATCCCCTCTGCACATCTTGTGACCCCACTGAGTCAACAGGGCAGAGTTCTTTGACTTGACCAGCCAGCCCAATGTGTTAGGGAAGAACTACTGCTGGATGTTCTCCTTTGTTCAACTAGTAATTGAAAACATTTTCTGTTACCTGATCATGTCAGCTTCTTTTTCACAGCAGTGTTATTTCTACTATGCTCTGTAGAAGCCAAAATCCCAAGCACACTTCCCTGACAAGCTCAGTTTTCCCAACAGAGAAGCAGATAAGGCATCTTTATTTGTTCTCTCAGTTTAACAGCACATGATCTTTGAAAGACATCAGAAAGCACAGACTATTAAACTCAATGGAACTCGACAAAATTTACCAACAGTTTCAGTAACTCTGCCAGATTTAAAATAGGCTGTCCATTCCTACCCAAGCTAGGAACTCATCTGCAGTTAGAACAGCAACTCAGGAAGAAACAACAGAAGGGAGACCAACTCTGAAACCTTCAGAGCAAATCATCTTCTGATTTCCACACTGTGCATCTTATTTCTTGACTACATTGGTACTGGACATTGCTAGAGGGGGTAAGGCCTGGTCCAGATAAATCCTTCATCACTTGTGACAATTCTTGTTCTTAAATGGAACATGGACTTACAGACAGACAGGGCTGAGAGTTACATGTGGGTTTGGTGCTCTTACAATCTGCACGATTAACTGCATGAATCCACATGAAGAACAGAACGAATATTATAGGCTTTAAATGTTAAGGAGAAACATTTTACGGTAGGCCAAAAGAAAACAGGTATTTATACAAATAACATACCAGGGTGACTGTACAGAAAATATTTCCTAACAAGAATGCATTGTAACTTTCTTTTGCAGAAATAGTGCAACATCAATTCCATTCAAAACCAAGCAGGCCACCAGCACTGCTAGCCTATCTCAGGCACAAGTCTTCTTTAATAGCTGAAAGATGTAACTGATTTATGGCATTTCCCTAAATTAATCAAAATGACTAACTTTTAAGAGTTGAACAGGAAAAGCACATGGAAAAACAAGAGAATACTATATTACTGAACTACACCTCTTTCAATCCTCTTATTTTGCATTTTCCATACCTCCTTGTATCCCACAAATGTTACACCATTTGAAGTGGACCAGAGACAGCCAGCACGCTGGGGCTGGGACCTATGGTCAGATGCTCTGCGCATGCTGGACAGGCCAACAGCCCCTACTGAGCCTCAGCTTATGACAAGCCAAACAAAGGGCTGCAGGATCCACCTCAGTTCCAGAGGTCATGTACTTTGCAGAAGCATGGAAGGAGAGTAGCATCTAGGAAGTGTCTCTATTTTCCAAATTTTGGGAAATCAAAGTAATAAAAAAAATTACAAAGAATGACATGCAGAACAAACTACATGAGCGTCCTTTCCTTGGGAAATCAGCTACATTAACAAATTTGGAAATTAAGAAGCACAGTTAGAGTTTGAAGCTAAGTTGTCCTGACAACTGAGTCAGCCTCATATTGCTTTTACCAGAGCTCCTAGGAAAGGGGTGCAATCAAATTTCTCTCTCAAGACAAAGCAACAATCAAGTACACACAGAAATAATGTGAAGTCAAAAGTGGGAAAACAGAACAAAGAAAGAGACACACTCAGTCCAGAGTGTTGTTTTTCTTGCAGATATGTTTCTGCCTAGCATATCTACATTTTTCAACACAATAAACCAGATGTATGCGCATATATCTATGCATCAGTATTATACACTGTTGATCCCAGAAAATAAATTATTAACACTGTGTCTTACACAAACAGATGTACATACACAGCATTAAACAAACAGGAAAGATGCAGTTAGGTTTCACAGTTTTATCTGGGGGAGAAGACAGGAAAAGGACAAGTAAACCTGTGTTTAGAATAGGATTTTTTTTTTACCTGGTTTATAGACAAACTGATCATTTCCAAATCCATCAAGCTTTTGTGCCTCCACTTGTCTGTATTTTTCAGCATATTCAGTTCCACCTCTCTCTGTGCTAGGCAACCTAAAGAAAAAGAAATGACAATTTAATACATGCTTCCTAATCCAAAAGTTACAGATATCTATGGGAATAACATTCAGAGATGCTCCATCAAGCAGTACCTACTTCAATAAACAAACTTCAGAGATTAATTTTATCTTTGCAGTTAAGGTATTAGCCTGAGTAAAGTGCCATATTAAATCTTGCTGTTTGGATTCCAAAGAACTACACTCCCAACATATCATCCTCTAAGTTTTCAATAGCTAGGAACTTGTCTCCTAATGAAAGTCTAAAATGTCTTTTGAACAAAGATTAAATAGGTCACTTTCACAAGTTCTTGATACAATACAAGAAAATACATGTTATTCTTGCATGATTCCCTAAAGACAGTACAGGTGGAGAGGAGCAAACAATCTTCTCACGACTTCAAGGAAGAGAACTTTTGTCTTTGAACCAAGATTTGCTGGTGGTCTGGAAACAAACTAACCTGATCACTCAGAGAATTTCACACAAATTCAGAATTATGTCATTACACTTAAGACTGAAAATCTACCCATGACACAGTAAAATGAAATGGTGTAAAAAAAA
The DNA here is from genome assembly GCA_011075105.1 of Heteronetta atricapilla. Taxonomy (NCBI): domain Eukaryota; kingdom Metazoa; phylum Chordata; class Aves; order Anseriformes; family Anatidae; genus Heteronetta; species Heteronetta atricapilla. Next base: position 54,368,848 of record CM021735.1, on the reverse strand, counting down.
AAAAAAATCTGTTCTACATGAACAGTATGAAGAAAAACACATGGATTTCACTAGAGAATAAAGCAGCACACATACAATAACTGTATTTATAAACATATCTGAAATGAACCTAAATATTGTAGAGTTTTGGGCACAAAAGTGTCAGAACTATGGTTTTGCACCTTAAGCTGTAGACCCAGAACAAGCTTTTGCTATGTACTAAATGGCAAATCTGTTTCTCCGTGGCTTGAAGGTCCCTTCCAACCCAAGCCATTCCGTGGTTTAGAGCAAGTTGACCCCAGAAAGAATTAAACTGAAAACAGCAAGAGATTTTTAACAAGGCACTATGTCACACATTTTTTCATCATACGTTAATTCACAAAGTCTTGATAACACAAGTGCCCACCTTCTCTGACAAGGCAAACTCTGGACTAGCCTGGCTCTGGCACAGATGATTCACTCGGATCAGTCATTATTTCCTCCTACAGAAAGCACCACGTGTTTATCACCATACTGCTGTCAACAAAATGTGAGAGGAACAACAAAGAAGCCTTCACAAATGGCTTCATATCCTACTTTAACATAGTTTTGTGTGCAGAAATAAGTCAATGTTTCCCCAGCTCTTGAATATCTCAACATAGGGTTCAGAAGGACTGCGTGCAGAACCGCAATTGCCACAGGAGAAACAGCTGCCCAAGTGCAGAGAGCAGCCTACAGCAGGGTTACCACCAGAACCCTTCCTAAACAGCAGGCCTCCATCTCAGGTATGCTTTCAAGAAGTTCATACACATCCTGTCAACCCACCTCTTAAGTAGGTTATCCCACTGAATATTTATTAAACACACACACAAAACACGAAGTCGTAAGTCAAGCATGCAGGAGCTGAAAATACCATCATTAAATTTAACCATGCAGTCCCTGTTTGGCACCACTGCACACACACGATAGAGATTTTAGTCATGTAGCCAATTATTTTTGTTTCCCTGCAACCGCAGCCTCACTGAGCGCACTGGACGCACCAAAATAAACCTGATTATGCAGTAAATGCAAATTGCCCTTGAGTCATCCACAACAACAACAAAGCAGTGATTGAGACAGCAAGCGTGGCCATAAAAGACAGGCGTATGAATTGTCACAAGAACCCCAAGCAACTGCAAGCAAACCGCCTCACCAAAAAGCTTCTGCTGAGAGGGAGCAGTCACGGGGGAGAAAGACAGGTCTGTGCTCCTCATCTCCTGTAAAGACCTTGCAGAGGCACAACCATGTAAGCTGCAGATGAAGGCAGTTAATAAACCCTGTTTTATATAATACTGGATATATTCAAGTGAGCAGTCCTGGAGATGAAGTATTAACCACTTCAAAATGGGCTCCCAGCTGTACATGCTCCTGACCTTTACCTAAGTGACTCCAGGAGAACAAGGGCAGTGTGACCTCAGTGATTTGAGCATTACTTTTTGTGTGCATATGTGGGTACTTTCTTTCAGATGTTATGTTTTCTGTATACAGAAGGCAGCACGCAGTAAATAAACCTGAGGCTATGCAATGAATGAAGAAATTATTTAATAGCCACTCATTAAGAATGAACATTGCTCACTCTTTGCAGTGAACCAGGCTACAGTCTCAAGGAAAATCATATGTAATTGGGAAATTGCATATGGGCATATGAAGTGAACAAACAACCTTCATTACATCAGTTCTCCATGTTTTAATGCTGAACTTTGCAGCTTTAATAAAATAAAAAGTTTATAAAAATATATTTTTTAAGCAAATTGAAATAGAAATTCCTTCTGAACCCTCTGGCGCTCTCATGGGTCATCAGAACAACACAACCCTTCTGCGCAACCATTAATAACCCAGTATCAAGAGTCATCATCCTATACACGGACCAACAAAGGGATGGAGAATTTTTCTGATGAGTTTCAACAAGAATTTGCTGACAGCTGAGGAATGACAAGACACAGAAAACTCAGAACCATTCTTTTAAAGAAGAGGACAACACTAATGAAAGGATTTGTCAAGATTCCCCTATGAGGACATGTCTGCCCATTAAACCATTTCTCTCTTCCCCACTTCTATTCTCTCCGGCACAGTGAGAGCCTGCATTTCAGCATACCTGCCCTATTACAGGGCATATTCCGTAGGCCTTCCAGATTCCAGCCTTAGCAATCAGCTACTTTAAGAGTCCCCTGGCTCTTTTTAATCCCCTACATAAATTAAAATATAGGCAAACAAAGCTTTTCAGCTGCATATATATTAATTCATAATTGTAACAAATTAAGAGGCAGTAAGAAGAATTTCTTGACTCTAACATGATTATTAAAAAAATAAGTCATTATTTCAATTTAAAGAAAACCAGGAGATGAAATACTTTTTTTTCCTTCCCCTTATTTAAAAAATGGGGGGGGGGTGGCAGGAGGGGGCTGATCTTCATCAAATCCAAAGCACATTTAACCTAGGCAGCAGCCAGATTTCTGCAGCTGAACCTGCAGGAAATGTATGACATTAAGTCATCAACCTACACGGACAGGGCTTGATAAAATGATAAACCACTGACAACACCAATCAGTAATGTCATTGCCATCAAGTTAACTTATTAAGTCCTAACAGCTGCTGAACGTAACGCATCAGCTACTTACAAAGCCGTACGCAACTCAGGACCTACCTGCTCGGTTCTGCAAAATACTGCCAGAAAGAGCAGACACAGCAACTTCGAGCCTGAGTGGCAGTGGCCAGTAGAAGGCTTCTATACAGGCAAGGAAGCGGTACACAGCACAACTCTTTTTTTGCAAGGTAATTAATGCTGTTCTGAGATGATGGGATACTTTCCTTGTTCTTCAGCATGTAATTTAACCAATATACCCTTTTTCTGAAGTGTGACTGATCTCTGCACATATGACTACTAAAACTAAGTTTAAAGTTTTGATTGGGAGAAATTTTTTTAAAATATTTGGGTTGAAGCTTCAAATCAGTGTCATGACAAACCTAAATGCAGCTGCTACTTCAGGGGAATTACTAGAAGGGAAACATGGTTTAACACCAGAAATCGTTGACACATCCAATTTTAAATGCTCTCAAATACACCGAGGGTGCCTTTCCTTAAATAACTTCAAGTAGAGAAAGGTCTTCCTTTTCTTCAAGCTATAGAGTGACCTCTAATAAGTCAACAAGGCCATCACACCAGAATACACACAGTAAACTTAATATCTGAACATCATCTGACGTATTAAACCAACCACTTTTGTATATGCTCATTTCTCAAAAACAGAATCAGTCGCCAACCCTCAATCACAACTGACAGGTGATTTATTTGGTTCTTCACAGCAACATATGCTAAAATGGCAATACGTGCACTGAACACAGTTAATGTCTCTAAAAGTGGTGTTTCAAAAACAAACCAGCTTTTTAAACGTAGAGAAACAGACAGGATTATTCCCTGAAAAAGAGCACTGCCAACTTGGCAAACCTGGTTGTATAGAGAAAATACTCCAGTATGTAATGATGCTCCAAATATTAAGATGACTGCAGAGCCAGTAAAGAGGAATTTCAGGTTATTCTCTATTAGCTATTTATTTTGGGGGTAGAAACTCCTATCTGAGCTATACAACCTGAAATGTATTTGTATTGCAGAGAAACAACTGAAAAGGAAAAAAAAGCAAACCCAGTGTTCTATGACAGTGTTCTGAACAGTACTTGTAACCTGTCCTTTCTGTTCATTTATGTTCTGCCTCATTTGCCATGAAAATCTCTGTTCACATGGGACTGGAGGTGAATGTAAAACCAGTGTCACTCATTTCCCAGATCAGAAGAGGGCTGCCCTAAGTCATGGCTTCTATCAAACACAAGTCATCCCCCCTCTTAGAGAACTTTGGGAAATGGAGGAAAATCACTTGAAAAGCCCTTTAGCTTTATGGCACACGGAGGAGTATTTTGCTGTACAATTTTAGTACAATATATACAGTAGACCATTTCAAAGTCTGTGCTCTGAAACTAAAGTAATGTGACACTTTACATAACGGAACATTTGCCATGACAGTAAATAACCTTCCACAGACTTTACTGAAGGACATAATAAAAATGGCTCTCCTTTTAACTGGCAGTGGGCATTCTGGACTTTTAAAAGACTGCTCTTACCTGCAGAAACACTCCAACTTTAAAAGGAAATGTACTGTCACTCAAAAGCTGTAATGTTTCACTCCAAAAAAACAGAAGATTATCACTTGGATTCAGAGTAAGTGCATCTGAACCCTTAAATACTAAAATATGTATTTTACAAAAGAGATGCACTTCATTTTAAGAATCTAAGAATCAGTTGGGTGCACATTTTTTTCGCCATACAACAGCACTGTTCTAAATAGCTGGGTAGCTGAAGTCTTCATACAAAGGCATCTTAAATACCTGCAGGACTTCTCCTCATACCAAGTAGTTTGTCAGAATGCCTGTTTTCAAACTCAAACTAGCTGGGGAGGGAGGGAGCACACTAGAACTGCTCTGGAAAATCTCCCCAAACCCCAGGGGAAACATTAGAGTAGACTATGTAAGCTCAACATTTCTTCTTTGTCAAGGTAATAAAGAGCTCTGTGAGACCTTCTGCCTTCTACCTCATCCACAGTTAAAATACAAGAAAAGCAGTAACAACCACAAACGCTGGGATGCAACAGCCCTCATCCTCAAATTTACTGTCCCTACAGGTCTAAGTAGGGATGGATGTTCACATCACCCTAAATAGAAAACAGGGACCATCAGGCATTGCTTCTGATCCCTTAGCAATACCCACAAAGCAACTATACTCCCTGAAACTTCAGAATCCATCTCCTCCCCTCTAAGCATAAAGAGAAGGAACTTGGCCAAATAGCCTCAAAACAAGAAAATTAAAAATTAAAAAAAAAAAAAAAAACATGAACAATTTGTTGTAAACCAGCTAAAAGCTCTGAATTACAATGCAATTAAGAGTTCACAAATTAAACAGTGCCCATGAAGTATCAAATGTGGAATCCTCTCGATTTCTAACTAATGCCTGTAACTCCCCTGCCTATTTGTTGATGTCACCAGCACCAGACATGAATGCTACAGAAAGTGTGACCAGAAGAAATCAGCTTCAAGCATGCCCTAGTTATATTCACCACAGGAATGGCAGTACAGTGATAGCTAACACTACGCTGTCAGCTAACGCCGTTAAAAGGGAATTATTACTGTTGTTAGCTGTCACAGCTTGTGGCAAGTTTTGTTCACAGTTGTTAACAAGTGAAAGCCATCCAATGCTGTCTGTAAGATCTGAGGAGGTAGACTCACCATCTGTCTGCAGCCTGAAACAGCTCCAGTGAGTTGTTCTGCCATATCAAAAAAAATACACTGCAAAGTTGATCATTGAATCCAAGTAGTGGGACAGCTTATAAATGGAAGCACATCTCACCTGCTAGCTACAGAGAGATACAAAACTGAAAACACTTCTCGGGTGACTGGTAGTATTGCTGGTAACCTTTGTATGGAACTTGAAGCACCAACCCCTCACAAAATCTGAGGGATGACAAACCACAGAGAGCGGCTACCTACAAATGCTAACAAACAAGTATGGAGCACACACCACTACACCAAGTTGTTAAAACGTTAGCTAGCTAGCAGTGGTTACAACCTGCTATCAATACTTTTGGACAAACAAGACTTATGATGACAATTTCGTGGTGTGTTATTATGAGTCTCTCATTCATAAAGAGAACTATATTTGCCTCTTTCAACCACAAGTCAGAAGCATCTCACATCACAGATGGTACTGATGTCCTCAATCTTCTATAGTAAAAAATAAGAACCTTCTCCTCCACCTGTTCTCATAGTTTGTCACAATGCAGTATTTGGTTAAATTCAAGTTCTTTTTCTCCTGAATTCACTTCAGCAAGGCAGTCCAAAAGCCCAGCTCCATGGCACACTGAGTCAGGTGAGCTAACACGTGCAGGGTCAGTAACTTCTCAAACTGGCTTTCCATCAAAGAATACTGTGTTGCATCCTACAGCACACTCCATCACCACAAATCAGTACTGAAATTGTAGTTCATACCGACAAGCACACCAGTAACTCCAGGTTTAAGTAGACTGCTTTTTTCAGTGCTGAACCAGCTTTTCAGTTTAGGAAGTTCCTTTATGTATGTGATGTTAAGATGTACAGAAAGATTAAGGCCTTCCTTCCTGCACTGGAAGCTGACTTGGATTTGCAGCTTTTTCTCCCAAGACAAAGTAGAACAGTTTCACGAGTTCCCAGAATATGGTTACAGAACAATACGTTTCTCAAGAAAGCAGTTGCTCCCTAGAGAACTTTCCTTCTTCCTGAGAATTTCAGATTTTGCAAGAATGTTTTGAGAATGCACTTTCTACATTACATGACTGCAACAAATCCTTTATTGCAGTAGCATTGAAAGGTCATTACTTAACCACACACCAGTGCAAATACCCAAGTTTGCTGTGCTAAAGAGATTAGTTTACTTAGTTCTTTAAATAAGCCTTCTAAAGCTTTTGGAATGCATCAGACACAGTAAAATGAACATCTTCTGCTGTCACCTCCTTTTAGCTAAGAAATATTACCTTGCCATAAAGCGTTCAATCTTCTGAAGTAGCTGGTATCTAGGTTAGTCCAGAACTCACGACGCCAGACTCCACTGTTCACTTATTAAGTTCTAAGAACCCACCCCATTTTTTCCCATGCTATCACTTAGCCTTGAGTAAGTGTCCTGTAAACATCCACACAAGCTCCTCACCTTTATTCTTCAACTACTCCTCTGGAGTTATGCTTTGCCATGGTCTCACAGTCAAACTCCAGGTACATTCAGCACCCTCAGAACATACTGTGTACCTGTGGTAGTATTAGTGATTGAAGTTCATGTTGTCTGTTGCACGTGCATTACAAGCGTATGCAACTATTCTTGCTCTGCCTCTAACATGAAACCAAGGGCTCCTACTTGATAACATAAGCTGGAAGAGACCTGACAAGGACGTTCAGAGATTTTTACCTCGAAGAACATTAAAAGCAAACAATTCATCTACTTAAGTGCTAAATAACTGCAGTCACATACCACGTATTTGATTCCAGAGTATCTTACCCAAGGTTCCCCTCCAATTGTGAGAGCAAACAGAAGGAGACTAAAAAGGAACTCACAGAACAGACGCTGGGCACCAGGCATTATCAGGTTGAACATGAGAGCAATGGACCAGGCTTCACACCAAGCCACACACAACAACCATTTCAAAATGGTGACGTTTGTCACAGCACACGCTGAGCATGTCATCAGGACAAAAGATACCCAGGATACAACCCTGGTCATGGATGTGGTGGTGTCTTCAGAGGAATTCTTGACAGATGACCTGTACTGATACTGCACTATATTGACACTCCCTTCTCCCCTTCTAAATTACAGGCTGCACCTATGCTTACTGAAGCCACTAAGGAAAAAAAGTTTCAACATTAATCTATTCTGGAGTAATTTCAGGTAAACTATGCTTACTTTGTGCACATAACCATGGAAATGTATGTCAAGCTACCTCAATGACTCCTCTCTCCTGTGTTTATAAACAAAATGCCATGAAACTAACACAGCTAGAAGACATGAAATCAAATGCATCCACCATAACCCATAAAAAATCCACCTCAAAGCAGCCATTACCACAGAGATTGGTTTCAGCCGTTCTGTCATTTCATGTGCAGTTGTCTTCACACATCTAGTGGTGCTAAAGCTTAAGGGTCTTACATATGTGCTCTGTCATGGAAATCTGTTTGAAACTGCCTAGCTCTATTCAGCCATCCTCAAGATGAAGCATTTATTCTTCACATGGTCTGAGGGCACAGGAGACTTAAGTCAAGCCACGTGGTCAGAACTTCTTCCCAAGCCTCCATTTCTATAGAGAATGTAGGAAAAGGCTTCCAAGAAGCGTGGAAGTATTTTGCACACACAGCAGGAGTAATCTGCACTAGAAACCATACACACAGTGCAACACTATCATTTACTGATTGCTCATGGAATTGCTAGAAATAAGCATTCTGTCTTTTCAAGCAAGAAGAAAAATGTGATGCCCCTCTTCTCTCCACCTCACCCAGCATCTCCACAAACTAGGCATACAGACTCCTAGTCAGCTGCCTATGTAAGAAACACCACTACATTTTACAGTTAGTTCAAAAACCGCTAACTTTGATTTGGACCTCCTCTTTGCTTGAGATGGGCGAAGAACAGTGAGCATAGCAGGAAGAGGAACACATTAAGGTTTTGGAATAAATTTTTTTGGTGCCAGGAAGTCCACAGGATAAATATAAGCAACCACCAAGCTTTTCAAGAAAGTCTGTTTTGTAGAAAGCCATTTCAAAATTGAAAGAAAGAACCTGTGTCTTACATAAGGCTGCAAAGAAAGAGATACCATTTTAGCCACTGGCTGCCTCCCTTATTTCCTCAATTGGCCGTTTAATTTTCAATTAACTTGTGCTCTTTTAAGGCTACTCCTTTGGAACAAGGCTATTTGCTGATGAACCTGGGACCTGTCACAGCAAGCAAGGAAGCTGCTGAGATGATACCAAAGCTGTCTGAGATGATTTATGAAAGAAAATCTGCACTTTGGCTCCAGCACTTGCTGCTGCTCCCTCAGTTCAATTTGAGGGCAACATCAGAAGACAAGCCTAAAAACCCACTACAGAAAAATGCTTATCTTAAGAACGAGTCTAAGAAATACATGTATCAAAAAAAAAAAAAAAAATCTGATTATCTGATTTACCAGTAGATGAGGAGATACTGTTCACTGCAATTCACAAGAAAATTAAGCTACAGAAACGGATGCGTTAGCAATTCATTACATTCTGTGCCTAGAAAAGCAGGAAAAAGTATAATAGAGGTTGAAGGGAAAGTAAGATTTAAAGAATCTTCAACTGTCATTTTTTACTTTACACACAGACCATTAGGGCTAATTTACACAAAATGTATCAGTTAACAACTGCTCTGCTTCAATGGCAGAGGAAATTATGGTTTATTAACAAACGAAAAATTACTCATTATGTAACTAATGTTACGGTCTCTCTTGAATAGTATGATGTGTTTTAGCCACTAGTACCAGCAGAGGAAGATTCTGAGAAGGGAAAACAAAGGCAAGAAACTCAGAACCTAACTCACTCTGAAGAACACAGCATCTCTGAATTTACACTGAAGTCCAAGATTGTCACAGGAATGTCAAGGAAACCACACCATTTTCCCCCAGTAATAAGTCAAAGAATGTGTATTTACAATAAAACAAACACTGAAGGTTAAGTAGTAATGACTTCACACAATTTGTGTTTTTACTATAGAGCCACCTAAAAATTAGTGAGAGGAATGAAAATACAGATTTCCCCAGGCTAAGATGTAATAGCCGTAGCTACCACTAAGAGCACTCTTTAATGCCTTCAGGGAACAAAACCACTATCTGCTGAAGTCAAGCTGCAACTTCCATCTCAACACAGCACTGCAAAACTCCGCTATACTGCGGGTTAGACAGAGGTAACTCTCCACACAGCAACTGCACAAACCATTGCTTTGAAGTTCCCGTTCCCAACGTCAGTCGCACAAACGTTCATCTCATCCCAAATGCAGATCTGCAACACGCACAGAACCAGAAGCACCAAAATTTTCAACGTTAGTGATCCCCTTCCAGTGAAGGGGTAAGCATCTAAGCATCATTCTCAGTATCCAGACTCATGAAATTTAGTGGCGTAACCAAAGATTAGGTGAAATAAACAAAAGCAAACCAACAAAACCCGCTGTTATAGCCTTCTCATTTCATTAATTTGCACACCTTCGAGCACACATCTCCTTAATTTGCAGAGACACTACAGTGGTTTTCTGCTGTACAGCATTTTTTTCTCCACTGTATCAGATTGGAAAGTAAGCGGTGACATGGGAACTGCTGTAAAGGAGGTGGCAAGGAACATTTTAATTTCATCTGAAAATCTGTCAGGACAGTTCTGTCATCATAAACCTAGCTCCCTTCATTTTTCATAGTACCAGATACAATGCAATGTGAAAACCTTCCACTTGAAGAGGATTAATACTGACATCGGAATGCTTCCAATATATAAGTAATATCAGCTTTAATAACAGCCCTACACGTCACTCTTTATGTTGTATGACATCTAGAACAAATTTACAGAAGCCTCATTCCTCCAACAGTTCCACACACCAGTGGAGGCAAAAAAGTAGGAAGGAAAAATACTTAGAGGAGCAAAGCTAGCCATTCTAACTAGGAAGACGAGGAGGGAAGGCATTTAACACACCATGCCTATCATTTAGATTAATAGGAAGAGACCAGAGAACTGGAACGGAAAATGGCTGCTTCAGCGACCTTTATTGCGTGCAATGCCATCCCTGGAAATTAATCTTAAAAATGAATCTGCTCAAAACGCTCATCAAGGGACGAGGGAAAAAGCAACTGACAGCCAGTTGAGAGAGAAGCAAAGTCCATGGTAAGACTTTAAATTCCGGGCTTTTTACATCAGTTTGACCTCAATTTGCATTTCCTTCTCATTCCAATCCTTTAATTAGATTAGTGCGTCTTTCATGGCACACTGTAGGTGTTACAGACTGGCTTCTTTAAACACATTTGAAATGTTAATTAAAACTGCTAACAGCTATGTTATGCCTGGTAACGAAGAAGTGTAGTACCATGAGATTGATGAAATTCATCTGCAAGAAGTATTTAATATAGCGACCAAAATCCTGAGCAACTGTCAAATAGCTCTGTTCTGTCAACACTCAGCGAACAAAGGCTTGAGATGCTCTGTTCTGGAGGAAGCCTATTCTTAGCCGTTCAGAAGTGACAGTACAACAGCCTGCTCCCCCCTGTAAGGGGAGAAAGTCTTTCAGCATCTCACTGGCCTGAAAGTTTAGGTTGATGATAAAAGCAACAGAGCTATTTTTAGCACTCTACAGGCATAAAAATACAGCTCTAAACTGCGACCTACAGCTAGGCACAGCCAAGCAGCAGAGCATCCGACAGCCTTAACTTCAGCTAGAAGCACGTCTGGAGTTGCTCCAGACAATCATTATTCATCTCACTGCCACCAATACCTTCGGATGGATTTAGCAACAAGCATTTGAATTTGTTACCATTTTTTTTAATTGCTGCCATCGGCAGAACTCAATCCAAAGCTAGGAAACCTAAATGGACTTTGTAGAAAGTGTTTGAGACCATGTTAGGTTAAATTGGTTACTGCTGCTCTCTGGTATAGAAGATGAGAAAGAACCTTAAAAAGCAGAAAAACTTAAACTGTCATGTTCAGTACTGAAAGTCATTTTTCTAAGCACAATTTGAGTAAATAAAGAAAAAAAAAACTTGTTTCCAGGCTGTTACTACTGGTGGAAGAAAACAGGATATGCTAGAATAAGAGACCTTCAAGCAAACTCACCTGAAACAACACTGGTCAGACAACTGCAAAGGTAATTTATGTTTTTTCCTTCTGATTATGCTTGTATGTTTGTGTCTGCATGGTTTGTAACTAACTGCAATTTAAAAAGTCTATTCCACCAGATTTCTGTTTCCAGAGGTTACATCAGTAAGAATTTATGTAAAAATACAAAGTGATACAGAAGTTTTAAGCTGTACTTGTACGGAGCTGCAGAACTTAACTTTATCAATTAATTTATTTTTATAAACTTGCAAGAATTACTTCATTTTTAAAATATTTTTAACTACCTCATATGCTCTCAGAAAAAAAAACATGAAGTAATTTCATGATAAATACACACAACTCTGAAGTTTACAGCATTTGAAAGTGTTAATTTGGAAAACAGATGTAAAAAAAAATGTAAGGCCTGTCAGATTTAATTACAGCTTGCCAATTATTATCGCTTCTTATATTGTGGTGCAAGAAGTTTTACCATCATGAGTAAAGTTTCCTTTAAACAGTCAGCAGGTTAAAACGAAGTTCGTAGGTATAAACATTACTCGTCTGACAAAAATAAGCAAAATACATGGTTTTATTTCTTCCTCACAGCTTAAAAATGCCACTTTTCGGCTGGATGAAATGGTCAAAGAACGATTCCTACAAATCCACAAGGTATCCTGGATCAGAACTCGTTACAAAAACCTTGCTGAAGGAGCTGAAATGGCACCTGAAAGAACGTGAAAGATTAGTGCAAGAGATTGAAAATGAACAGAAAGTCCAGAAACCTGGCATGGATTACAACTGGCTGAAGAACTACCAAAATCCTCAAGCAACAATTCCAGCCACAGAACAGCGGCAGCTCGAAGTTCTCTGTTCTCAAATCCAGCCCTGCCAAACTGGAACCGTTCTCAGCAGGTAACTACACCTAATCCTCTAGCCTTGAGTACTGGAGCGTAAAGCTATTTCTTCCATCTTTTCCAAGCTTATGCATGGCTCTGATCATTCTTCCAGTGTAACAGTGACCATCAACTTGAATGTATTTTATAGTTGTTTTAGAAACTACACCTGTGCTTTATTGTTGTACAGGTGAAGTTTTTGGTTTTGAATATCGGGATTTTCCTGGTTAAATCCTAAACAAGGGAAGACTCACATGCTTTAAAATATGACCTCGCAATACTTTCATTTTTTCCTGTTAATTATGCCCAATATTAAATTGTAACCAATTACAATTGTAAATCGGTTACAATGTACTAAATATGAAATGTTGGGGGGAATTCCCATGTAAAATTCTCCTACACTCCTATTTTAAATATATTTTCTAGGGGCACGCAGAAATGACAAAAGAAGCCCATGTGCCTTTTAAAGCCCAGAATATACCTAAGGGCAAAGTCAGTTTCAATCAAGTTACCCAGATGGAGGAGGGAAAAAAAAAGCATACTGAATAACAACAATCCTCATAATAGTTGGACCACTTCCAATGCACTGTTAGAGCTCTCTTCCTCTTGTAACCTTTTGGGGGAGGCGTGTAGGGAAATGTGGCATCAAGGAATAAATGACACCAGAGCACAGTCATTTCCTCCTCCTTCCCCTTCCCTCAAAACATGAGCAAGGAAACAGAAAAGTTGTCAGCCCTGATGATTAGATCTCAATTCTTGTTTGTTTCTAGATTTCGTGAAGTTTTGGCAGAAAACGATGTTTTACCTTGGGAAATAGTCTACATATTCAAGCAAGTTTTAAAAGATTTCCTTACTACCATTGAGAAAGAAAACCAACAAGAGCAACTGGTAGGTGTATGGAATACAAAGTGCTCTGAACACTGCAGCCTGCGTGGAGACAGTTCTAACAAATCAGACAAAGATGAAATCCCCACTGTTTCAAGTTATGTCGACAAAAACATGCAAAGCATGTTTCCCACTTTCTCTGATAGAATCTGGAACCTTCCATATTACTACCCATCAAGTTGAGTGGGTTTCTGTTCCTTTCAAAAAGCTATGTAGTGTTCATCTTCTTTTGTTGTGATTGCCATCCACAAACATAGGAATAGGAACTGTGATACGCTCCCTTTTTATACAAGTTAAGAAATCCAAGTCCTTGGTTATAGTGTGCATTATACGAACCCTCCTCTTATCTTCAGAGTTCCTTTAAAGCGTTGTGTTTGAAGGCACCTTTTAAACCATAACTGCTGCTGATAAAGCATTGAGGTGTTTTCCTTTGAGCATTCAGGTAGACAGATATCGATGTATAAACCAGAAAAGACCATGTTCTGTATTTTGAAATACCACCACTCCACAAAGCATTAGGCACAAACCACTGTATTTGTCAAATAGCTTTTAGGCTCTGTGGGAACTTTATACTGTGTAAGATTTAATATAGTATCAGTTTTCCCAAATAAAATGGTAAATACCTTTTGGAGCTGAACAGTTACTTCTCAACCTCAAGAATAAGTTCTAAAATAAAAACAAGGTAAAATGTGTGTAAAAAATACGGCACATTTCTGTAACAAGAAGAGATATTCAACAGATCATTGCAAAAGCAAGAGGTGATCTTTTTGAATTTTCAGTTGCCATTATTTGTCATCACGTGTTCATAATAAAGTCTTACAAGACTGATCAGACACACAGTAGTTATGGGCACAGCAGACAACTAGAGCAGAAATTCAGTGAAAACACAGGCCACAGCTATTCTCCACCTAAGAACAAATTTACTTGCAATGCAATATAAATTGGGTGAAACAAACTGCACAGCATCTTCCATAAAAGGTAACTACATGGTTTTAAGAAGCCTTTGGAAAATTCACAGATCCTGAGAACATTTCACACCGGAGAGTGGAATACCAGATATAAAGAAGGCAAAACAATCAGAACTCTCGCATAAAGCTAGCTAACATACAACTACAAGGCTAGAGTTAATCAGTTCCTACAGGTTTATAATAATTTTAAAATGGTTTAAAAAATAAACTTTAAAAGCGTTCTTTTCAACTTAATCTGCTCTATCAATACAGAATAGATTCTCTCCAATCCTTTTCATGCAGTTCTAAAACAAGCCAGAAGCGGATCCCTGCACAAGGGCAGGGATGGCCTGAAAGTATTTTCTCACTGACAAAGCTCCCTCAAGGAGTTAAACATCAGCAACACAGACTTCAGAAAATGTTTTTATTTAGTCAGTTGTTCAAGAATCCTTACATGGCAATTCACATGAAGAAATGTATTTTTTTTTAAACATACAGCTTCACAATTTTTTATAGGAAAGCAGGTGAAAAGAAGCCCCACAAATTTGGCTTCCTAATCTTAGTTTATGGAAAATAATAGGGCAGTAAACACACAGGGTCCACTTACCTTTGTGATCATCAGAACATGGAGGAGGCAGGTGGGGGGGGGGGTGTCAAAAACAGTGACAACTGACACAACTTCTCCATTGTTCATACATTTCACTTTAATACAAGCAAATACAGACTTCCAAGTCCATAAACAAGGACCACCACTAAAACACGCTAAAAGGCAATTACTGAATAATAACAAAAAAATCTAGGCATCACAGTCAGTTGTTTCCCAGCGCAATGCTAAGCAAAAGCAGATAAGGTCTTGCTTACTTTTACACACCTTTTACTGATTAAACTGATACTAGGCTACTATATCCAGTTGTAGCAGCAACTAACAGGGTGGAAAGGAGGGAAACCAACCTAGGAACCAGAGGTGGCACAGGAAAAAATATCCAAATATTGAAGAAGCGTGGTCCACTAACACTTTAGTCAATTTATTTTTTAAATATAGAATTGATAGTTTTACAGAGTATGAGTATTTTCATCAGACGAAACTGCAAATGTACTCTTTCTTTAGTTAGATAGCAGAGAAAAGCACAAAGGCACAAAGAACAGGAAGACAAGCTCAAGAAGTTAGATGTATTCTAAAGAAATCTGTTAGGCTTACTATAATATGCCACAAAGAAAACCTGCACCTCAGCCAACTAAGGCAAACTTCCCTGAAATTTCGCTCACGCTCTAGATATCATCTCAATCAACAGTATCATTGCAGTAGGCTAGCCGTCATTTCCCTGCTGACAGTCGCTGCCTGAGAACACAACTGTTTAAGTGCTTTTTACTTAGGGACTACACGATTTGCATGAGGCAATGTGGAAATGCAATTCCTCACACCAAACCTACTGGTATTTTTGCCTTCAGCAGGCAGGTAACACAAAGCATTCCGCTAGCAGAAAAGTGAGTGGCAATAATATCAAAGAGCAGCAATGTTTCCCACCTGCACAAGTGCTGGACAGAACAGCCCGAGATGCTTTTAGCCAAATAAAATGGCTACAAAAAAAAAAAAAAAAAAAGGCTAAGTTGGAGAGAGCTAGACCTATGATATGCAAGTTAAAGACCATAGCAGTTTTTTCCACACGGAAGCCTTTTAAATGTTTCACTGAATCACAGAATCATCTAGGTTGGAAGAGACCTCCAAGATCACCAAGCCTAACCTCTGACCTAACACTACCAAGTCCTCCACTAAACCGTATCCCTAAGCTCTACATCTAAATGTCTTTCAGAGACCTCCAGGGATGGTGACTCAACCACTTCCTTGGGCAGCCCATTCCAATGCCTAACAACCTTTTCAGTAAAAAAGTTCTTCCTAATACCCAACCTAAACTTCCCCTGGCACAACTTAAGTCCATTCCCCCCATCTGGCCATTACTGTATTTATGCATTTTTTAAAAAACTCTTTGTATAAAAAGCAAACTTCTGTTGTTAATTCAGAACTCAGTACCAGCAGCACTTTTGCATGAGGGGTTGAGAGGAGACATTTTGACATGCCAGTTTTGTGCTCTTTTTGAGGCAAAGCCAGAAACAGGCAGCCCAGGAAGCCAACAGCAGCACCCCAAACTGCAACCATGACAGGTACAAGAGCAGGTGAAGGCACACACAGGCCCTGAGGGCACACACCGCTCACCCTGTTACCTCAGGCACGGAGCTGACTGAGGGAAGGAGCCGCAGGCGTCCCCACACGCGGCCCCTCACCCTCACCCTCACCACGAGGAGCCCCGCACTCACCCCGCGGCCACCAAGGGCTCCCGAGGGCCATCGGGGCAGCCGAGGGGACTTGGGGGGGCTCCGGCATGCGTTTCGCCCCCCAAAAACTCGACAGCGGTCACAGCTTTGCCGACGGTGAACCAGTCCCGGATCTGCTCCGCCGTCAGCGCCCGCAGCATGATGGCGGCGGCACGACCTCGTGTCCCGGCCCTGAGCGGCTCCTTTACCGCGCTGGGGCTGGCCCCGCCCACAACCCGTGACCGGGCGCTTCGGCCGGGCGGTGGCGCTGAGGGAAGCCGGCCGCCATGTCGGGGGGGCGGCCGCCATGTTGGGGGGCGGCCGGCGGAGCCGTGTAAGGCCGGGTGTTGGCTCCCGTTTGCGCTTCCCAGGGCGAAACGCGTTCCTCTCCCGGTCCCTGCACAAAGCACGCTCCCTTTCCAGTCACAGCACGAAGCACGACCCCCTCCCGGTCCCGAATGCGCCACCCCGACCCTCCTTTTGCCCTGGGAAGCAGTCCCCAGGCGCGGAGCCGCCTCAGCCTGTCCCGGCGGGTGGCTGCCTGCCGGTGCCGCCCGCTCTCCGGGCACCCAGATTCCTTTCCTCGTGCCTGGAGAAGCGGCCGGGAGCCGGGCTCCACTCCTCCGCAGCTGCAGAGGGCGCTGCTCGGCCGCGGCCGCCCCTCCCGGCCTGGTGCCTCCCCTTCCCGGCGTCCCCCGCAGCGGCACCAGCGGCTGTCCCCGCTCCGTGACCTTCGGCGGCCGCTGCGCTCCCCCCGGCCCTAACGGTGGGTGCCGCGGGGCGCACCCCGGGGGGGCGGCTGGGGGCAGCCCCCGGGAGGTGCTGGGTGAGGGGAGGCGGCCGTGCCCCGGCTCTGCCGTCGCCCCCCGGTGCGGGAAGGGCCGCGGGGCCGCGCTGCGAGGGGTGGTGAGGGCGTGCTTGGGAGGGGGGAAGCAAAAAGGAGCAAAAAGGCTTGGGAGGAGGGAGCAAAAAGCTGTTGGACGGAGGAGTTTTGAGAAGTGTTGTGCTCGCTATGGCCTTGGGGGAAGGCCCCCCATGTAGCAGTGCAGGTTGGGGGGTGTCCTGCTGGAGAGCAGCTCTGCAGAGAGGGACCTGGGCGGCCTAGCGGGCAGCGGCGCGACGTTCAGTCGGTAATGGGCCCTTGTGGCTGAGAATGCAATGTTGCCAGCAGGTCAGGGGAGGTGATCTTCCCCCTGGGGCTCAACCCTGGTGAGGCCACGCCTGGAGTGTTGTGTCCAGCTCTGGTCTCCTCAGTGCAAGAGGGACATGGAGCTAGTTCAGCGGAGGGCCATGAAAACGATTAGAGGACTGGAGCACCTGTGGTATGAGGACAGGCTGAGAGAGCTGGGCCTGTTTGGCCTGGAAAAGAGAAGACTGAAGGGAGACCTCATTGATGTATAAAAACATCTGACGGGCGAGGGGATGGGAACAGTCTCTTTTCAGTTGTGCCCAGCCATGGGAGAGGCAGCAGGCACAAACCGAAGCACAGGAGGTCCTGGCTCAATATGAGGCCCACTTCTGTACTGTGAGGTGACAGCACTGGCACAGGTTGCCCAGAGAAGTTGTGGAGTCTCCTGCTCTGGAGATATTCACAACCCACCTGAATGCCAACCTGTGCAATGTGTTCTAGGTGATCTTGCTCAGCAGGCAGGTTGGACTGGGTGACCTCCAGAGGTCCTTTCCTACCTTGGGCATGCTGTAATTCTGTGAACAAACACTAAAAACCTGGGGGGAGTGGTTCGCACTGCTCTTAATAGCACTGGTGAAAGCACAGCAATATTTCAGGAAATACAAATGTGATTGAGATGTCTCTCCATAAACTAGAAAAGAGAAATGTGGACTTGTCTGTATTCATACATTCATTTCCATGAAGATGCTTTCAATTAAGTACCACCTAGATTTTTCCAGTTGTTTTGACATTGGCTGCCCTTACCTCCTTTTACCCTTGATGGTTGCTAAAGGATGCTTTACACTTAGCACTGGGAAATAAGTGAGAATGACCTCACAGAAGTTGGAAAAAAAAAGCTGTTTTTCTGTCTTGGGATGCTGGTTTGACATATACTGTCCATATCTGTATATAACTGATTTTAATGGGTTGCATTGTTTTGGATAAAGTGTTCTGCTTGTTTAAGTAGAAAACAGCAGAACACGTTGTATTGCTGTGTAGTGTGCAAATGGTATGCCAACGTGTTGTATGGGAGTTAGTTTTATTTTAAAATATCTCTGACACAGATTTCTGTGTTTACCTTGACTGATAAAGCTGCATAGAAAGGAGGAAAAAAAAACAGTAGGCTCTCAATTCTCAGGACAAAAGTAACATATTTGTTATAAATCTTGAATTTAGTAGTTTATATTGTATTTTGCTATTTTGAGTAGAGATTACCATGTTGGGAGACATGCTAGATGTGGGCGAGGGAGGGAAACTGACTTGGTAGTGTAAGGATAGAGTCTGTCTAGCTTGTGTGGAACAAGGTTTTGCTCCTGAGAGAGTCTGGGGAAAAAAAAAAAAAAAAAGTCACCAATAAAGGGAGAGGAGCCTACATACTGCTGCTCTGCAAATGCTCCATTGAGTCCTCTTTGAGTCCTTTCATCAGCTGGAATATATTTTTGTGTGTATTAGCCCATTAAGTTATAACCTTAATTCTGAATTTTCAGTGCTTTACTTTGGGATAAGTACTTTTGCATGTTGGGGGATTATTTTTTCAAACCCATAAACTGCTGCTGCTGGTGTATCAGATGTGTGTGTGTGTGTGTACATATATGTGTGTAACATACATAAAGAATATATATAAAGTACAAATACATGTATATAATACTTTGGTATGCACAACACATAGATGTATAAAAGTGTATCTATACATGCATGCACATAGCAGGTAAAAATAGTTACAAAACTCCTCACTGCAGAACTTCTTATACCTTTCAGATGGTGCAAGCCATGATTCCAAAGTCATGGAGAGCCATGAGGTTCTACTTCTCTACAGTTTATCAAGAAGTATGGGTCGGTATAGCATTAACAGCTTATGCCTATTACAAAATTTCATATGGTGGTAAGTTAAACATTTTAATCTTCATTGGCTGTTAATTAAAATCATGGTTTATAAAATGATTGTCCGTAACAATTCAAACTGTCCTTGAAAATATCCAGCAAATAAGAAAGTAACACATTTCCGTAAGGCCAAGTTTTTGCCATAAAAGTTTAAAATGTTCAGTGTAGAAAGCTACACTAACAAAATCACTCATAAACTAGTGTAACTCTGCCTGCTTTAAGAAATTTTAATTTAAAAAAAAATTATTAAATAATGTAGACACTGGTTTTAAAAACACACATCTAACTTGAAATGTGTAGCCAGAGGCTTCTCCTCTAGATTTTTCCTAAATGAATGTAAGGTTGTTTTGAACTAGAATTTCTAAATATTTGAAAAAAAAAATGCAACTTTAAGAATGGTTTCCCACGTGGACTGTATTAAGTACTATAATTTTGGGCTGGTGCACCTCAAAGTATGATGAACTGAACATCACTGAACATTGAATTGTATTTTATTTGGTGATGCTGTATCTCTTTCTTAAAGGAAAAAAAAAAAAAGAACATCTAATGTAAAGCTAGTACATTTGAGTGGGTCAGGTCCCTCAGAGCAGAAGATTACAGCAGATCTTGAAGGTCCTATTCTTCAGTTTGGGTTATGCTGGAAAATTTCCAAGCCAATCCCTTTGCTACCTGTCACTAAGAATTACAACAACCTTGATAGGGAGGAAGTGTAAGCTAAGCATTAATTTAAAGTGAAAATAGCTTTTAATAGCTGTAGCCCTTCCTGAAGTTTAGGGTTCAGTTGAGTATTTAATACATTTACATATAGAACAGTATGTTATACTATAACTTTGGCTGCAAGGGACTTCTTGAGGTCATCTGATCCAAACCACTGCTCAAAGTAGTTAGATCAAGTTGCTGATAGCACCAGTCAGAATTCAAATGAGTCCCTCCAAGGATGGAGATTGCACAGCCTCTTATGACTGCCTGCCTCATGAAGAATTTTTTTTCCATATATTTTTGTCTGGTCACTAAAAATCAGTCTTCTAGGAGAATTAAAATGGGAATGTGAAATAAGCTATTTTAATTACAAAAGAAGATCTTTAAGGCAAATGGTATTGTTACTACTTCAGTTTACATCCTTCAGTTTTCTGTGTATATATATATATATATATACGCACACACTATGCAAAACTACCATTCTGTATAAATTTTCCTTGAATTATAGTGGGAGTCTTGATGGCTATGATTTCTAAATGCATAGAATCTTGGTTGATTAAAAATAATTTATATATATATATAATGTTTATGGAAAGGTACCATAAAAAGAACAGCTTGTACGCTTTTTAAAATCTTATTCACACTCAGGAAATTGTGAGTTGTGTAAGCTAATTGAAATTTATCTGTAAAATATAAAAAGGATTTTTTTTTTAAGTGTAATTGTTCAGCTTGTTTTGTTTTTTCTTTTCCTCTAGGCAAAAAAGCAGTGGCAGATAGTAAGTATTAACTATATAATACCCTCTTACTTGTCATGAGCTGCTATAACTCAGGTTACTTTCGGTACTATTATAGATAGGTCATTTGCTCCCAGTTGAATTTATATATGCAAACATTGTTTACATTTTATATATGTAATTAGTGACAATAATTCTAGACTTAAGGATAATAGCATAAATAAACTGCTATTACAAATAACCAATACCAATAACCATACCAAACCCGCAGACAAGTCTGCTGCAATAGCATTTTAAAATGTGTGGAAGAGGATTCTTCCTCTTAGCTAGGTTTGTTGTATATTTAGTTTGGTGTGGTAGATTCATTTATCAGGGCAGTTGAACCTGCCAAATATGCTCAGATTTAGATACAGTTGTCTATTCTAGGTTCTATACTATGTTCTTGAACTGGTTTACTGTACCATTTGAACAATCTAAATCGTGTCTTTTTTTCAGAGTCGTCTGACCATCATTAAAGATCTCTTCTTGGAGAATGAATTTGGTGTTTGATCATCTTTACTGTTCATGAAGCAAGTTACAACCATAGGGAAGTTAATTCTAAAACTGTACCTGATATACTTCTGTACTTAGAATAAATCTGTTGAACAACAAGAAATTAAACATGTTGGACACAGTATACTGGAGTGTATTGAAAATTAATTTTTAGTCTATATGTTGGTTTTCTGCAGTTCTTCCACGTTCCACCTAAAAGCTTTTACAATAATACTTTGGAAAAAAAGGAACTTCTGTAATTAAACTTAATAAAATTAGCAAACATTTCATATAAAAGCATTATGCCACTTTCCATAGCATCTTTTTCAGTTAAAACCTTTGAAACACTCCATTGTCTTTAAAAGTGTCTTAACTGAGTGTGCAAAGTGTGATGATGGAACTGGCAGCTTTTTGTCAGCTTGCACTGCAATATTTTGGGGATGCAAAAACCTTACGAAAATGAGTTTTCAGAACTGTACATACTGAACATCCATATCAAGGATACGTAGTGCATAAAATCAAAATTTCACTTTGTCATGTTTTGTTTAAGTTTAGCTTAATCTGCTTTTGAGAAGATTAAGAGGCCTGAGTCATTTTAATGACTTCATGCTTACGTACATCTTTTTAACTACATCACTGAAACATCTTAAATCTTTCAGCTTGATTAAGGTTTTGTGTTTCAATTTCTCTTACTGTAATATCTGGCTGTAACTTAAATACTTGGTATTTGAATAGTCATGAGCTTGGTAACCTTGCCTGCTGACAACATGGTAAACATTCGAAATACTTGTTGCCTTTAATTTCTACAGAATTTATACTTCTGCTTCAGCTTGGTACTCTATTAAGAGTAAAATTACTGATCGTATTTCTCTGAGAACTCTGTTCAGTACTAATACTGACATGGGCTATGTCAGTTTCAGGCAGTGGCTTTTTTTTCCCCCTAAAGGAGAAAGGTTGGCATAGCATTACTCATTTGATTTGAGAAGAATAGATGATAGCTGTCTTTCATTCATTCTTGACCTCTCTCCCACAGTTCCTCTCTTCCACATCTCTCTTCCTTGTTCTGTGTCTTCCCTTGGTATGGTTTATCTGATTCTTTCCTCATCAAGTCCTTTTTTTTTTTTTTTCTGTGAGTTTTCAATGTTTCTGCCCTTGCCATGTTTTCTAACCCTCAAAAAACAAATGAGGAGTTTATTTCTTTACTGTTTCTTTCTTTACATAAAACCAAAAGCCTCTAAGAGAATGGAACAAAAAATAAAAAGTAGAAAAGGGAGCTTCAAATTGACAGATATTAGCCAGTGGTGATTACAGGGTGGGTCATGGTTGTGGTATAGTTAATGAGTGGTTCAGATTGAAAATTTATGCCAGGTAAGAAGCTATATGTGCACTTGTGATGCAAATTTATGATCACTGAGTTAGTTCCTAAGATACTACACGTACTTCAAATAATGCTTTAGCAATTTTCAATTACAGAGCTGAGGAAAACAAGCTAGGGAAAAACATGAATCACTTCAGGATGTGCTTCTCCTTAGCTATAGAACCTAGCACAGTGGAACTGAGCTGCATCAACATGCTATCTGGTCTCTTAGATGTTAATGGAAAAGCAAGAGGAGCTTTTGCAAAACTGCCCCTGGAGCACAGTTAACTGCACTTTTAGGTAAACTTCACCTACTTCAATTCTAACACAACATCTGACTTGCTTCATTGTCTAATAGGGAAAGGAAGTACACATGGGAAACACTGCTGGGTTATTGAAATTGCACTTTCTGCTGGAAATTAATGCTGTCTGCAGCTGGGTCTTCCATTGTTGCATTTCTCTTGTAAATTGCTATGACTGTTTCAGAATACTCCTTCCTATTTGCAGACAAATCTCTGCAAAGGTTAAGGGAAGTAAAATTGCTGTGTATCTTCCATTATTTTTTCACTTGAGGAAACAGAGTCAGGCGCTTGACTCAAAGAAGAAACCAACACACCCATAAGGTGATACGTGTAGTAGTATTGACACGCTTTCTGTACCTCAGTGCTGAAGCATACTCTGTAGTATAGAAGATAAAAGAGGAAAGTTAGCCAAGGCATTTTATGTGCCATTTATTTACTGTGAAGTGTGAAAGGAGTAATCGGTTTACTTGCGGCATTGGCATCTGTAATGTAGCCCTAAGTGGAGAACCACTACAAAATACTATTTCTGCAGTGAATACTCATTTTAGAATGTGGGTTTTTTGAATGTGCTCATTTTGTATGCAAATGACCATTTAAAACCAGTGGGTTTGTCCATGTAGGTAATACTAACCATCATTCACAACTCAACGCTGGCAGAGGAAACATTTACTGCTTATTGTTAGGTCATTGTGTATTCATTTAGCTGCTGCCTCTTTATATTGCTGACATTTCTAAAAGGAGAGAATTAAATCCATGCTTTGTGTAGTGAAGTAGTTCCCAATTGCACTTTTAATTTGTTGCCTGTGATAAGGCACTGGCATTGACAAAAACAAGCTTTTGCAGTGTATGTGGAACAACAAACTCCTACAGAGTTTAAAAAGCCTCCTTCAATTACTGCAGCATCACCTTGACCAAGTTTTTCTGTAGCATGCTGTGTGTTTTTTTAATCGATGCAGAACATGAAAATTCAAAACCAGAGTGCTAACATAAATACACTGCTAATGCAGGATGTGTTTTTGTTGTTGTTTGTTTGTTTTACTATTTAAGTAGTTCTGTACTTGTACCTTGAAGCTCGGTCTTAGAGCCACAGTTTCTCATGACGCTATGAGATTTCTAGAACATAAATTTCCAACTCTTGTCTTACAGCTGAGAATCTCAGAGTATCCCTTGCATGCTAAAAAAGTGTCATGGAATACTCTAGAAGAGCAGCAAAATACAGTCAGAGCCAAGGAATCATTAGTCACAGGGCCCAACCTACTTAACCTCTTTAATGTCTACCTCAGGGAAAAAAAATGCATTCACGTTAATGGGGAGGATGAGTAAAAGTTGCAGGAAATGATCTAAATTAACTAAAACAGCTGAAGTCGTCTCCTGTGTATCTTAATCATGATAGTAAATCACTGAAGTACAAATACACCCTGATATTGAGCTGCTATGTGTGTGCATTGTACTTTTATTTCGCCCCCCAAAGAACTATCAGGTGCTTGTTAGACACAGGTGATTATGTGTGATGTCACCACCAGATGGCTGCAATGAATGTAAGTGAGGAAATCAACATCTGAGATCTGTTGTTTCATTCACGGAAATCTGTAAAGCTACCAGGAAGGAAGGAATAGTAAGATAGTAAGATAGGAGATTCCCTTAGGCATTAAAAATGTCGTTTAACATTCTGGTAAACAGGAACAAGAAGAAATTGCAAGATAGTTCTTGAACGGCAAGCTCTTCATACTAATTCCACTACCTTTAGCAACTAACATTCTGCAGCTAATACTCTATTTTATAAAGCCATGTGACTGATTTGGTAATTTATGAGGAATTCATAAACAAGAAATTCCTGAATTCTGTTCTGTTGCTGCAGGCAAACTACTTAGGAACAATTACTCTCCCCTAACTCAAAATGAACTGACCACGACAAGAATGGATTCTTTGGAAAATTTAATTAAATTCTCTTAAGTGTAGTGCACTTTCTTTGGCTGTGGATTAACAAAATTAGTACTCTGCCTGCGTGTGGAGTTTCCACCCTTATACCACAGTGCTGTGCTTGGTGTACTTAGTTGTGCTGATACATCTGTTTGTGAATAAGATTGGGCAATTTTTAACAATTCTAGATTTTTCTCTAAGGTAGTAAAGAAAGCATTTAGTTTTTATTCTGTTTTACTTTGAATCTATCTATAGCTATTTACACGATAGTTGCTTTATAACTTGTATTATAACACAGACTTTTTTTTTCCCAAGAAAGTGGCAGATGAATCAGAATTTTTATGTCCATTCACTCTACCAGTTCTCCTAAGTCAAGTCCCTTATAATAATTTAATGTAAGTTTCCTCCTCACAGTGAGTGACACACATGATCAAAGAACTGTCTCTCCTGTAAGAACTGTCATCACTGTCAACACTCACAGCAATAAAAAGAATGCAGAACTCCGCCCTGTATACAAATCAGGAACGTCAGCTTGTGCTTCAGCGAAAAGGTGGAAGCTTGCATCCTTCCTCTGTGGCAGGATGTCACTTGCTCAAATGTCTACTATAACTTCATTGGAACAAAAAAAGAAACTAACAAGTAGGGAATGGACAACATCGTGATGCTCTATCCTTGCTGAAAGAATACTTTCAGTTTCAGTAATAAAGGATAAGTTTGCAAGTGTTTCTTCAAATCAGAAGTTATACTGGTTGTTATCAAATTAAAACACTTTTAATGATGACCTTCAGAAACTAACAATTTTTTCTAATTGGCATGACCTTTAACTACTTAAGATCCATATATCATCACAGTAACTTCAACTATCTGCCGAAACAAACAATAGAGATTTCTTCAGAGCTAATGAACTGTGTTTGGTAGGAAATGATAATAAGATTCTGTGGGTGGTAGAACTAACAGCAGTATACTGAATGAATCCCATCTGCGATGACTACTTCTGCCTACACAGATTTTTCATGCAGTATCAGTTGTAGTCCTTTATTTCTTGTTTTAACCTGCTGTGTTTAGCATACTTTTGATAATATTAAGAATTACTGCAATTAAGGGGGAATTCTTTAGGTATTAAGTAGAACTGTTGTGAGGTATTTCATATGGAATGCTTTATAAACAAGCAAAACTGCAACAACCAAACTGAATACAACCAGAACATTATTAAGAGGGGAGAGAGGATTAATAGAATGGAATAGAATGTGAAAAGGCATTTGATATAGAACCAAAACTACATGGAAGAATACTTTTTTCCCCCTCTGTACTAGAAGCATTTCCACTCTTTTGACTAACTCCATACTTACCTTGAGTATGTGTATACCAGTCGCAAACTATACAGTTTTGCAGCAATGACTTTTTAGTCTTGATGCTTCAGATCTTTTACTTAAGTGTACTTGTACACAAAAATAGCCTTCTTTGAATTCCCCTGTACCTGAAATTACCATTCTCTCCTTATAGTCCTTTGTAAGTCATGTTGTATTCCATGCATCATATCAGACAGAGCTTGAAAAAAAAAATGGTCCCAATTAGAATCTCAAGACTTGTTTTAAGCAAAAAAGAACTAGCAAAAATTTAAATTTTGCCTTTCTTTCAGTAGGCTATGAATTGCAGACATACCAGTCTTAACAAAGGATCTCAGTCTGTTTCAGTAAACACTAAGACATAGATACTTTTTAGCATACTTTGAATTAATTATTCTTATAATAATGTACCTTAACAACAATATTTTTACTTTGCTTTCAGATTATGCATTCTTTCTTATTAATGCTAACTATCACACCCCTTTTTAAATGAAGGCTACTAATTTAAACATGTACTCAGGCCTGTCTAGGAGGTCAGAAGTAGAAGGCAAGAAAAAAATGTGTGGAACTTTCATATTGCAATGGGAATAAAAACAGAAATGACGAGTTACTTTAACTTGTGCTGCAGCTTATCCTTTTACAGAAGAGAAATACTGGTTTTGAATTGGAGACATAAGCAATGTACAAACCTTTAAAGTAGAATCTAATCATTGCCAAGCAAGTAGATGATTATTGTGTGTACTCCACCATGAACAACGTGGTCCTTTGCATTCTTTCCAATCTCCTGAGGTTCGGTTACATATTATGGTATCTTCTTTGAATAAATCAACCTAAAATAGATTCTAAGCATGTACTGGTGATACATTTTCTGCTCTCACAAGTTCTAGGGCTTTTAACTCAATCATTTTCAAGAGAGTTCCATCAATGCCAATACAATTAATCACCCTTTGCTGTTGACATTCTGTTTATCCAGTTAAGAATTTCAATAAACCTTGTCATGGCATCATAACAGTAACAATAGGAATTATCCAGAAATATGGTTCTGGAAGATTATGAGCCAAAGGCACTTAGGAAAAAATGACAACCACCAAGCTCTCTCTCATCAGTGTTCCCTGACCCAGAACATCACTACCCTACCTGGAAAAGCAATGTTTATACAGTTAGAAGGATGAACCTTAAGCATCAGTAAGGTATAAACACCGGGTATTTTTTTTATTTATAACATGGAAGGAACACTGCAAATACATTAGCTTGCATCTGCTGGTCAGATTGTGAGAGTGCAGGTGCTCTTCAATCAAAATGCACTTCTAAAAGGTGTCTATGATAGAAAAACTTGGATTCAAAATAAATTGTATACACCTGTATAGAAAACAATGATGCTCTGACAATCATTTTGTAATAATAATAATAAAAAACCAACAATTTTTTTAAACACGTCATATATCACAGAAATGTTTTCCATAGAGGTGTATCTTAAACCACACCTATGTCCTCTTTCCAACTGTAATGGTATTTTATCTGAACAGATTTGATACCCTGTACTGTGTTTTTGGAGTCAACTTACCTTCTGTATTCAGATCGGTAAAATCTGTGATCAATGAACACACCAAAAAAAAAAAAAAAAGGTAAAGAATGCTTTTATTTCCAATACTCTAGTCCTAATAATTTGGTGGTTTAAATACTGAATATAAACAGATAATTATTTCTTTAAAAAACATACATTTAGTTTGGTTTATAATTTCATTCTCCTACCATATGTGAGTATTGCTTTTCTCTGCAAGCCTCCTTTGCACATCACCTTGTCTCAGTAATTGCTGAAATCCACCCTCGAGCATACATATATGTTTGTATAAAATCCTTAACTACTTACCTCAAGTAAGCAAACCAACAGTACGACATATTCTAGAAGAATCATATTTCACATTAGGAATTACTGGTTTTGAGTATGGGAATCATACAAAATGAACACAAATTGGCATCTGATCCAGGGGTAAGCATTAGGAAGCAAAGCAGGATGTTTTTAATTATAGTAAATAAAGCAGTTGCCTATCTTAACCAAGGAAGTGATGATTAATAGAAAAGTTGAAGATTAGCCCGCCATTCTTGCAGCGTGGGGTTAAAACTAATCTAGTGTCACAGAATTCCTCATTAGGTCTCTGTCTGGGAGGGAGTGTTTTAAACCATTTCATACAGAAATTGTCAAGAAAACTTGAGTACTTGACCCACTGCATCATGGCTGAGATACCTGAGAACAATTTCAGACTTACAGGATCAAATATAACAGACGGACTCAATCTTAAGACATGACCCAACCTTTTTCCCCTCAAACTTTAGAAAGTGATGCATGCAAAACAAAGTGGCATATAAAAACAAATAAAGACTGAAGGATTGACTTGTTACTTTATCCCATCTTTAACTATCATTTCAACTAACATCCCATCAGCTAGTTAATTGCAGATGCTTCCACACATAGCCACATACAGAATTTAAAAAAATATAAAGAAACATCTTGAAAGCCTGACTGTAAACCTAAAGGTACAGGCAGAGAGAACCTATTCCAGGAGATGTTATTGCTTTCCCTACTCCTTCTAATATAGTTAATGCATCACAAATTACAGGGGAGCGGAAGATTTTGCACCTGTAAAAAGAATGGCATGTAATGTCTTATACAGCTGTATCTTCTGTAGCTACAACATAAAAAAATAACAATACCTAGTAGTGTAAGAATTTTATAAGAATGTATAGCAACACATTCCCAGTGAGGCCAAAGCATTCCCCACTAAGAATGCTTTCTTGCATCATGTGTGTTGGATTAAGCATGTAATTTATTTAAACAATAACATAAATTGTATCTCTAATCCACTAAATGCAGCGCCGGAACACATGACGTATCAGACACCCAAATCCCAAGAAGTGCACACAGCTCGCCTTTAAGCAGATCACACGGCTTCAGTTCTGCTTTAATTATTATGCTCCTTTTCAGAGTGATGCACTGTATGCATTGTGCTGTGCAAACTTTAAAACATTAGTCATCTGGTCCAGCATACATTACTTTAGAATATTACAAGGTAGGGATGAAAAAGTATCTTTCTCCTATTCACGTGTCTCAAAGACTGTATACAAAACAGACATCAAAGTGTTTCCTTTAGGTTATTATTTATAGCTTATCTCCGAACTGGTTTGGTGGGGTTGGAATGCACCAGCTACACACGAATCCAAACAGGGCAGCGCAAGGCTATTGTTCAGTATCAATTCCTTTTTGTTGCGTCCTTAGGAAGTCTGCATGAATCTGGAATGAAAGGCTACTAAAGGCCATAGTAACACGTTAAAATACCTTTCCCTTAGACACACACATTTACTTTACACAGTATTTCAGTAAAGATTTTAAACTACCAGTATCATCTAGTACAGCACACTGCACCTGCCTGGGAAGTTAGAAGTACCTGCAAAACTCAGCTTCTGAAATCGTTTACCTGCTCCTGGCCAATTCTTCCTGTGTTAGAGCAAACACAAAATCTCCTTTTTGGAAAGAGAATTGTATTATGTAATAAAGTAATCCACTAAGCTATTTAAAAAGGATAGATTAACATTTTTGTAATACACAAAGACAAAAAAAACTTAACCCACTGATACTCACTTTTTAGAGAATTTATTCAGCCAGAAGTGAGAAAACCCACCGTAACTGTGGCTATCTAGAAGCCTCCCCTCTAATCTCAGCGAGCCATCCAGGCTCCATCTTTAATCAATACGAGATAGGCACCTTCAAAGACCAAGACACTTAGATAGTGGGATGAATATCTTGGAATGGAATGAATTGCCTGCAGAACTGCCTCTCTCCCTTCCCTCCCATCCCAGCTTATCTACAGAAGGAGCCCAGATGATGGATTTAGACTACATGTCTAACTTCTAAATTACTAAGGTTGGATGAGAGATGTATCCCACCCTAAACATTTGACCTCCAACAACATTTATTTCTGGCTATAAATAGGAGTACCTGTTATTTAAAATAATCCCCCACATAACGCAGTCTTAAATTAATTAAAAATAAACACTTATTTTCCTGTGACACCTCCAAAGCCTGAAAACATTTTCCTATGTTCCAGAAAAGCACCTCAACCAGTTAATGCAAAACTGAAGAAAGCTTGTATCCGAGAAGGCAGGAAAACTCATTTCCATCCTCGTATGTATGCATAAAAAAAAAAAACAAGCAGGGGAAGTTCAGACCTGGTAGCTTTAAAAATCTGAAAATATGTACATTTGAGAACTTGGCCATTAGCTACTTAAAAAAAGAATACATCAATGAACAAACAACAAACCGCACACCAAAAGGAATTGGAACCTTGTTGAGAGTGCTTGTAGAAAAGCTCATTAGTTGTTCAGTCTCCCATCTGCATCTTTAGGAATCTCTGCTTCTCCTAAGAATGTTGTGCGTGATCATATGAAAGGCCAGCCAATTTACTAACTACAGTTAATACACCCTTTTTTAAAAAATAAATCTGTGTTAAATACAAAACATTTTGATAATTTTTCTCTATGTAGTCATTAAAGTATTTTCACAAAATATTGATGATAATCATTCATTTTGATGAAGTTTCAAATTCTAGCTAAACAAGAGCTCAGCTGAAATCTCAAAAATTAATTATACTGCACATATGCAATAGCAATTCTTCATTTTTAATAAATATAGGTTGAATAAAGATCTGTTAAGCTACAGTGGCTTCAACAGAAATTAAATAGTGTTGCTCTGTTGTGTTTTTTTCTTTTTTTTTTTTTAATACCAAGCAGACCAAGTATTTGCTTAATATGTTATAATACCAAAAAATTAGCATAAACACTTACTTTCCTTTAGAAAAAGGCCCATGAAATTAGAGTACCTCTCGCAAATAATGTATTGGGAAGCAAGTAACTTGTATTCTGCATCTCTGGCTTTATCTGCTTCCACCAGCACTCCAAATTCTCTTACCTTATCTGCTCAGGCATTCCTCAAATCATGTCTGCTTTCACACAACCTCACTTAGCTAAAACAGGCAAGTGACTTGTAGGTATCATTGGCCCCTTTGACCAAGCAACATAATTTCTACAGTTAGACCAGTAGTTTAGTGTGGAAATGCTTAGGCAGCATGGAAGAAAAAAAAAAAAAAAAGTACATGATTAGAAGTGAACATTTTCCTGCTCACAGTAAACAAAACGTTTTAAGTCAGAACAGTTGGAATCAGAAGGTTTTATCATGACTGCTCTGCCTCTTGGCTAATAAAATAGTGATTCTCAAGAAGATTCTACAAGAAATATGTTAATTTACCACAGTACAGGCAGAGTTTTCAGTCTTATGATCCGTAAAGATTGGTTAACTTTTTTTTTTTTCATAATTTCTGTGGGAAAGTAGAGATGGGAAGGGATGGAGCAATAGGTTTTGTGTTTGTTTGTTTGTTTTCCCCAAGGCAAGTAGAAATAGGAGTTGGAGCAGACTTGCATACTAGACCTTTTAAAGGCACTTCCTCCTAGTCCACAGCATCCAGTCTATCTGGTTGCTGCATTGGTTGAACCTGCACCAGCCAAAAGCAACTTGTCTTAAAGGCTGACAAAGGTGTTATAACAGAGGCCATTATTCCAATGGAGACACTGCATGGAGGAGTGCCTGCCTTCCCGGTGGCAACTGTCTACACCCCGCTCTCCCAAATTTCATTGTGTCAGCACTCCTGCCAATGCAATGGGAAAGCAATACCTGCGTAGTATTTTTAGTATTTCAGCTTGCATTAACAATCAGTGAAAACAGGGAAAAATCAGCTATGACATATACCTGCAAAGAATTTATAATTTAAGAATCTCTGGTTAACAAAAAATTACCTAGCCTGATTAATTAACAAGATAGTAATTAAAAAAAATATGTATAGTTTTGACAAAGTCTCATAATTCCCTTGATGCTAGAATTAAGAATTTCACCACAGAGAATTTTCTATTCTCTGTTATTCTTTTGTTCACTAAAGTTCAATATCAACTTGCTGAAGATAACTCCACCCATGTTTTTTTGTTTTGTTTTAAGATAATTTAAGTATGAGCCCCTTATAGCCTGTTTTATTTCAGATCAGCTTAATTGCAGAATTAATACCATTATTCCCGGTAGATCTGAAAGTTATTTATTAGGTCAGAAGTATCATATTCTTACCTATTTCTAAAGCGGTGTGTGGGAGGTGGAATCATACCTTACAAGAAACTGAGTATGATAATAGGGGTATTGTCAGCTAGTAGCACTCCAAATAATACTTGCAAAAAAATTTCAAGCCGACAGAGCATTATCTTGTGATGCTAATCGGATTTTCCTGTAGGACCAAGACAAGAAGCAGCTTTGACTATCACAACGTTCAAACCAGATCCTGCAAATACACTGACAGGGACACGTCATGAAGTCTTAGGCACATATGCATTAAGGTAATTTACACAACTATCTGTTACAGAATCTTACCGTATAGGTTAAATTTAACATACAAGCTCATGTTTGAGATTAATATGCAATTATAATCGCTATTATCATGCTTAGCCTCAGAGACCTATGCAATCAGTCCCTGAGGTCCTCCCCCAAACTTCCAAAGTTAATGTTTTTTTTCACTCCCAGCCGAGATCTGTCGCAGTGATCTACCAGCAAAGTAACAAAGGCTGGCGATCAGCCACTGACGGGAACGGTGTAGGTCGATGTGTTTTCCAGATTGGGATTTAAGACTCACAACAATATGAAATTTGTCTACATCGCATGTGCGGCAGCACTAACATATGGTGCTGTTTTGACTTCGCGTCGTGCCTGGCTCCTTCCAAGCTGTTAACTCTCATCTTGCTGCCGCAGCTCTACGAAGAGAGGCCCTGGAGATGCGAAGGAACCAAGGCTGGCTGTTAAAGAGGAGAACGGAGCACGGTGGAGCATGACGCCAGGCTCCTTCAGGAGTGCTGTTATGTGGGGTTTTGCACCGAAATCACAGAACCATGGCGTGGTTTGGGTTGGAAGAGACCTCGACGACCACCTAGTTTCAGCCCCGGCCATGGGCAGGGACACACTGACTGGATTGGGGACGCCACTCACTACCCTGGGCACACCCCCCATCCATCATGGCCGCCCCCTCTCAGCCCACGCTCCCCACGCCCCCTCCGCCCCGACGCGCGCCCCCGCGCCGCTCCCCCCTCCCTTCCCCCTCCGCCGTGCCCGCGCCTCGCCGAGCCCCGCCCCCGGCGCTGCCGCCCGGGCCAATGGCGCGGCGGCGGCCGTTAACCCCTGGCGGGGCGGCGCGGCGCGGGCGGAGCAGGAAGCGGCGGCGGCAGGAGGCAGGCGGCGGCAGGCGGGGGGCGCTAGGAGCCGGGAGCCGGCCGCTGGGAGCCGGGCGCTGCCGCTGCCGCCGCCGCCGCCTGGGCCCCTTCCTTCCGCCCGCTGCGAGCAGCGCGCCGGGCACCTGTCACCGCCGCCAGGCCGAGCGAGAAGGGCGGCCTCCGGGCTGGGGAGCGGCGGCGGTGCCAAGCGAGGCCCGGTGGCGGCGGCGGCGGGGCTGGCTGAGGAACGGCGGCAACAGCGGCAACAGCGGCGATGATGCCGGTGAGTGGGAAGGGGCTGAGCCCGCCCTGCCGCAGG
The DNA here is from genome assembly GCA_011075105.1 of Heteronetta atricapilla. Taxonomy (NCBI): domain Eukaryota; kingdom Metazoa; phylum Chordata; class Aves; order Anseriformes; family Anatidae; genus Heteronetta; species Heteronetta atricapilla. The sequence goes on along the minus strand of CM021735.1, from coordinate 54,334,905 downwards.
CCCAGGGCCGCGGCACCCCCCGGGCTCCGCCCGTGCCCGGCCCCCGGCGCCCCCTCGTGTCCGCGGGGGGCTGCGGGGGGGGCGCGGTTGTTCCTCGGTTGGGGTGATTATTATTTTTTTAACCCCTTCAAAGCACCGATTTAATTTTTTTTTTAGGGTTAATTAATATTATTTCCCGCCGGGCAGGTAGCTCTGGCTCGGCCCGGCTCCCTTCTGGGCTTCAGCTGGTGACACCGCGGCTCGCTCACGGCAGCTGCAGTCCCCCCGGTCCCGGGGAGCCCCGCTGCCAGCCTGGGGGTCGTGACTGGAGACCCTGAGACCGAGCCACGAACGGGTCTGGGGGTCCCTTCTGCCTTGGGGGGGGCACCAGGGTGCCCTCCTGTCAGGGGGGTCCCCCTCAAACTCTGCCTCTCTCAGACGTGGGTTCGGGAGCTGCTCCCAGGAAGGGCTCACGTGTTTTCGCTGATCCCACTGGAAAAGAGGGTTTTATTTACAGGTCCTCTGCAGTGCTCGCAAGCGAGGCGCCGCAGCGGAATGGGTTTCGGTGGGGGTATCGGGTGCTCTGCTTCGAGGCCGGGAGGAGGAAGTAAATAGCTGAAGCTGGACGTAAAGTTTCAGGTCGGAGAGCGCAGGTAGCGATTGCAGGCAGGCAGTATGGCGAGCTTGTCACCCTGCCTCAGCTTCCAATTGCCAGCTACCGAAACACCGATACTGAGAGAGAATTCCTGCGAACTCGCTCCGGATACCAAAATCCCCAAATTCTTCCTCAGTATCGGCGAACTCGCTCCAGCTGGCTGTTGGCCAGCAAAAGCAACGCCGAGGTGACCGTCAGCTCTCGGCTTCCAGCGCGCCTTGGGTTGTGCTTGACGTTCACCGCGTTCTCGCCGAAAGCCCGGCGTGCCAGTGACAGGCGAGGTCATGAGAAATGTATTTGCTTCCCATTGCTGCCTCGTGTGTGTTTCAGGTGAATGTCAGAACTTCCGTAGTGCGGCGCTTGGCGTTCTGTAAAAGTCCCTCCCGTGTTTGTGTTGTTTTTTTTTTTTAACTGCTGGGTGAGTGTTTCTGCCAGTGTTGTTGCCTTCGTGCTTGTTTAAATACAGCAGTTGCTTGTGGTTATTTGAAAGTGTTATAAGATTCAGACTTGCATTATGTTTTTGAAATGTACTTCAAAGCGTTTTAATAGTGGCGGCTGAGTTTTAATAAAAACACATTACCTTGCTGCAGTGCTAGTAATGTTGCAGATTAGAGCTTACTGAATCTGAATCCTAGAATAATAAATATTTTGCCTTTCTGAAGAGCTTTTAAATGCTGTTATGGACTGTCTGTCATAGGTGTTGGGAGTATGTGTGTTTAAATGGACACTTTGACAGCGCCATTAGTCTGCCAGGTTTTAATCCCAAGTATTATTTCTGGACTGCAAGAATGGGGGGAAAAAACTTACTGGAGTAATCAGCACATAATATCAAAATAATATGAACGTGGGGCTGTAGAACTGGGTGAAATGTTGTGTTTTTTTTAGATTTCAGGTTATTTATCCTAAAAAGGGAAAAGCTTGTGCTCAAACTTGTTATGTGATGGAATTCCTTGTATTTAAATTCATAGAAACACTCTTTCCCTGATACTTTTTTTTTTCCATAATTAGCAAAAGTATATAATAATAGTGGGAGGAGAGACCAATAATACTACAATTATTGAATTGTAACAAGTGGGCTTAGCTACAGTTTTCTGTCAACAAATTGAAATGTTGAAAAGTATCTAACTTTTCTCATTTTTTGGGGGGGGGGGACTTGCATTTATCACATTTGAAGTACTTTATTGAGACCATTTCTGGATTGGTAATGCTTTTACATTCCATACTGTCAATTTTAAGAAAGAAGTCATATCTGAAGAATAGAAAATGGAATGATCTCTATCTATATACATACATACATACATATATATATACATATATATATATATATATATATATACATATATATACACACACACGTATATAAAAATTTATCTAGTTTTTCCCTTTTCCTGTGTGGTGATGGTGGTGTTTTTTTCATGTGGGAATAGAATTACTTATGAGAGGTTTCATCATCTGTGATTTCTTTTGCTGCCAGGATCTATATAAGTCCATATTGCTCACTCTTTGTTTCTATGAAATGTAAAAACAACTTTATTGTTAGTTCTGAACACAGTTTGGCTTCCAAGGAGTAATGAGATGTGGACTGCACTTTGGTTAAATTTTGTGTGGAACTGCAGCTCTTCTTGAAAGCTCATCCCTGAGGCAAATTTTATATTAGACTAGACAGTACACAAGTGGATCTTGAATATTACAATGTGCATTAATATCTTCCTAATCGCTGCACGTGTTCCTGATCTGTGAAGATAGATAACAACTGATAAAACACAAACTAAAGATGGGTATCTGCAGTGGTTCTTTTTGAATTAAGCTGTGTTCCAGGTGAGTTACAAAAAGGATATGTATTTATTTATTTTCCTAAACAACTATACATTTATCAGGTATTCAGTGTAAGACCTTTCCAGCAAGTCCATAGTGGTCATTATTTATTCCTAATTTAAAAGCAAAATATTTTCAAATCAGTGTGTACTGTTCTCTAGCTTAGAAAGGTCACTGCTAACATAAATCTACACTGTGTAAGTCTAAAGGAAGATGTATGCTGTCATCTACTTACTATTAGGAATTTTCAGTGATGCTGAGATAAAATATATTGCAATTAATTCACAGCTGTATAATTAGCAGCAGCACTGATATCATCCTTGTTTGAATAAATCTGAGCTGACTGTAGAGAATAATTTGCAAGTTTATCAGCCATTATTAATGGAGTTATTTATTGCAACAAAGCTTAAAGGCCATTTCATCTTTTTCGGATCATGTCACTGTTTTCTTAGGATAACAGAATATGGCCTTTTCTATGGTAAGCGTAAGTTCGTAGCCTTCACCATGTCAACAAAATGGGCAGTTTGTAGGCTACTCTGATAATAGAACATTTAAATATACTTAATAGAGGCTTGTGGATTCCAGTGAAACATATGAGAAAATTTTGAGGCGAATGATTGCATTTGTTAATTTCTCTTCATAACTAATGTAGGTCAGATTGTCCATTACAGACTTCAGAGAGGACAGGTACTTATTTGGAAGCAAAATGCCACTCCATCAAATCAAGTTATGTTAATCTAACAAGTTAAAGTTTGATGTAAAATACAAGCCTTCTTACTATATTATAAAAAGCATTCTAGTTTTTTCTTCTACTTTGTATATTAATATAATGTATAGGTATGTACCCATGCTAGGAGTTGTCCATAGATAGAATAAAGACGTTGTCTTTTTAAGAAGAATTTGCAGTCTAATGCTCTATGTTAAAATCAAAGCTCAGATTTTTTCTATCTTCTTAAACGTTCAGGGACTTCTAGATCTTGCCAGACCCCAGCAAAGTCAATTTTATTTTTCTTAAATCAGAAAATGTTGTTATAAGGTGACTTAAAATATCTTGTCACTTCTGTGAGCATCTTTTTCATGAGTCTTGAATCCTGTGTCTCACTGGTTCTTAAATTACAAGACTTTTAAGTAAATAAATACTATGAAATTTTAACACTTTATGCTGTTGGGTTGGTAGGTACATTTTTCTGGTATTTTGGAAGTCTGCCATTAGAATCAATTAAACTTGGCAGCGTGTAAGAATCTGTAATGTATTAAGGATTACATCCAATTGAATGTGTGCAGTGTTTTGAGTTTCTGAAAACAAATTTTTATGACAGGTAATAGTAAAAATACATTGTGAAATAAGGGATGCAGTCCTTCAGGGGTTGATTTGAGTATCAAAACCCGTAATGCTGTCAAGGGGACAAAGTGTAAATTCTCTAACAAATCAAAGGACAAGCAAATACATGAATTGCTTAATTAAGAAAAAGAATTGTCTGGAACCTAAATTTTCAGTCACTTCACCTAGCTTTTAAGGCATGCTATCCTTTTGCTTCAGTCTTGCTCAGAAGCAAGCGTGCGTAATCTCGCCTGTGTTGGAGCGTGCAGGTTTATCACGATGGTGCAGTAGGATGTTGGAGCGACTGGATTCCTTTCAAGGCTGAGGTTTCACAATACAGATGAGCTGAATTAACCATTTCCTGTGGCCAGTGGAAGTGCCTGTTTCCTTCTTCCTTGCTCCTTGCTGCCCATTCCCACCATTTGCTTTGAGTGCTCTGTACTGCTTGCCTCAAGAAACCGATCCAGGGCACTAAAAATTAAATTATAATAAAAATGCATCCAAAGAATGTTGAAGATACAATATGTACACACACATGTGTATAATTTGCCAGGCTAGTGCATTAAATCAGTTTATATTATGAATTTTATTGTCTGTGCTGGTACAGGAGGGAGCAAGCTGTTTGGCTGAGAGGGACAGTAGAGAAGGGAGTCTCCCTGTTTTAGCCTAGGGTGGTTACTCACGTTAGTTTTATGGTGGTAGAAGCTGTACCCTAAGCAACATTTCTTGAATTTTGTTCTCTTAATACTTGATATATCAGTAGAATAGTGAAATTAAACCGAGCAATGTAATTACACTGCAGAGATCTTCAGAAATAGCAGTTACGGTTTCACCAGTTACTACTTTTTTGGCTTGTGAATCCAGTAATGCTTTATTATCTATGTTCCCTGAAACAGGAGCAAGTGAGGGCTTGGGGTGGAAAGTGTGGTCTTTGAGGAAGTCTGGAGAAGCAAATACAGAATAAGTTTTGACCAAAGAAAATAAAATTTAAAAACTGTGTAATGCTCAGGTGGAGGCCACTACTTTGCTGTCACTTTTCTCTCCCCCTTTGCAGTATAATGTTCCTTCTGGCTTCTGCCCACTATTTTCTCATCTCCTAAGATTCATAGTGTAACTTAGCCTAGACCTTCACTAGTTGGAAGTACAGTTAGGGTCTTCTGATTTCCAATTCGTTGCTTTGCTTAGCAGCAGACTTCTATTTATGGCTGAGGAGACTGCAGCTGTAAAACTGGTATTTTATTTAAGGAATTCCAACTTCAGCAGGTAACAGTAGTTCATGTCATCTAAGCTCATTGCAGACGGTGTGTTTCACCTATGTATCAGCCTACTTCAAGTTTGACCAAAGGATTTCAGCTTCCCTGTGACTAAACTATTGCTCACAAATGGAGGCTGGGGGAAGCTGAGGCTTCAGGTGTGCGTCACGGCAGGGGCTGCTGTGAGCCTGCCTTCCCTGCTGCCCCCTCTCGTGCACTGGTGTTTATCTGAATCAGTGCCGAGCCACTTTACTTTGATAACTCAGCAGGAAGTTGTTTGCTTTTTTTTTTTGTTGTTGTTGGGGTACTTTTCTGCCAGCTTAGCACACCGAAACCGCCTCGCTGCGGGGTCAGAGAGGCACCGGCACCAGCACAAGAAAGGGCAGAAACGTGGGGGTTGCCAGAAGGGTGTAATCGCTTTTATCAGATTACACTGTCGGGATTTTCATCCTGAAAGAACTCCAGGGTAGCGCACGAGTACGCTGAGATATGTGTAGAAGATTTTGGTATGTGGTTTATGTCCCAGGTGGCAAATTTCCCAGTTCTCTGAAATGAAAACAAGAAAACAGCCCAGTGCCCCAGGGCTCTGCCAGGCTGATACAGGAGAATTTTACGGATCCCAAATCCTATGGGTTGACCTCATGTGCATAAATGCAACATATGAACTAGCATCTGAATTAATCGTGTTCTGCTCCTCTCCTGGGAGTCAATTTTTGACTCTCTGAGACTGCCAAACCTCACTTTCCCCCAAAAAAGCATAATATATCTGTCTATGTTTCTAAAGGTGAACAAACAAGTAAGGATTATTGAGAGTTTGTGTTGGATGGAAAAAAAGCAGTTTTCAGGGCTGCATTATTAATATGTGGAAAGAAGTAATGCTTGTGCTGCTCTCTGATCTTAAATGGAAAGAAAGGGTGGTCTGAGACCAGCAAGATTACCATAGCCATTAAGAATAGTCTTACCTGAATATAAATGGTTTTTTAATTTCTCTAGAAAGCTGGGTTAAATCTCAGTGACAGGTGCAGTTTAATTTGGAGATACTCTTTGAATGTATGTTTGCATGGAGAAATCCTTCTCTAATCATTTTCTTAATGCAGTTTGTCTGACGTGGTTCAAGAAGTGCAGCACCTGTTGGCATTCTTACTGCTCTTCTGAAGGTGGTACTTGCAATAGAGCTCAACTTTTTTCTTATCTGAAAGCTTACTCTTCTTGGGTGAAGAAAAATAAAACAGGTTTCAGAAAGTATATGGATATCCTGTAAAATCTTAACCAATATGGGTCAAAATCTGAGTCCATCCCATCTAGCCAAAGATGGATATTCAGATAGCTCAGACACTTCCTTTGAAAAGATAGGTAACAAGAGGATACTTGCACGTTTCTATGGAATATTTAGTGTTTGTAAAATTCTTCTCAGGCTGCAAGGACTTTGGAGAGCGAGCAACATCTTAGCCAGAGCATGTATGATGTGCTGATGTGGTCAGCACAGAAGCTTCCACCTCCACCTACGTTAGATGCTTGGCTTTATTAGAAATAGTCAAGCAGGGTCCTCATAGCTCAAGTTATTGTGCAGATGCATTGACAGAGAGAGGTTAGATTTTTCCTGCTGTGTATTTAAAAATAGCAAGTTCTTGGAAATGAAAGAGTTTTGTATGATTCTGCAGGCTAATGAATGGGCTAACGAATAGGTTAATTACTATTCAGGCTCCAAACAGTCGGACTGTATGTACACTTCAGGAGATGACTGAATTCCTGAAACAGTGTCTTATGAAAATAAACTGTGAAACTCATCTCTGTATGCAGCTTCATCTCTGCATGCAGCTCTGAACGTCTCAGCATGCCTGATGCTTAATGTTCTTCCTTACTGCTTTGTTGGCCCCAGTTATCTGAGTTTTGGAAAATTTTAGCTACACGTCTGAATCATGGTTTTTTGCTAGTGGAAAAAGATCTGTAATGGTTCACCTCCTTTACACTTCTTAATCATGTCAGTATCAATGCAGTCATTTTAAAAACCTTGCTACGTGGATTGGTGTCTACCAGCCTGTGTCACTGGGAAATGTTTTCAGTCCTTTTCTCTGACTAGCTTCTTGGAGTACTGATGCTGCCGTGTGTTTACCGCTTTGTTGTCAGCGCTTCAGCAAGACTCGGTGTGATTATGGGGAACATGCCATAAGAATCAAGGTTTTACATTGACACAAAGCAGTTGAAAGTGTGTTGCTTGCAGCCCATTCCCCCATCCCAAATTCCTGACTGTGGCACTTTCTTTACCTTTCTTTTTCAGATGATGGATAGCAGTAGTGTTTGCTTTTGTAGTGCTGGTAGGAGGAGAAGTTCTGAACCAGGTTTAAATCAGTTTGAACTATAAGCTGCTCTATTGACCCCAGTGTGCTTTTGGGATCCAACCCAAATACTTATATTGGAATAATATAATTGATGTGTCAACTAATGTCCTTTTGCTCATTTTTTGATAGAGATAAAGGCTTTTGAATTTTGATTCACTTGCACACTTACCAACCTTTAGCTTTCTTTGATAGCATTTAAAATAGATTTTTTTTTTTTTAGCTTTTACATTACAAAATTGCAGTCAGAAAAAAATAAAAGCATTTTAGGGAATGTATAAACTACACTAAATCCAAGAATTTACAGTGTTTCCACTATAGTATTTTTGTGTATATGGAGTTTTATTTTAACATTCAACCTAACAAGTCTTTGATTGTTATTTGGGTCTTCTAGATGCTACTGCATTATCTCCCTTTACTGCTGTCCCTATCACCAGCCATCCTAGCTGATTGAGGAAAAAGGGTGTCCTGGAGCAACCCAGAACTGTTCTGTTTGCTCTCTCAGAGCTTGGAAGAACTGCTGGCATAAATTTTAAGTGAGCTTAATTGGGGGTGTGCAGGTACTTGCCTGTACCTTTTCAGAAGCAGGAAAAAACTTTTGATCAGCTTTATCTTGCTGTCTCACAAACTATACAGAAATTTTTCAAGGAGCGAGATCTCGGCAGCCTCTTCCAGTGCTCAGGGCTGAGCATATCCCAGTCACGTCTGAATTCCTTCGTCATTCTTTTGTCTTCCTTTCCCCACCCTGAGAGGGGACCAGAGTTATTCAGTCATCCTCCTCCTGTCAAGTACCGCAGTTTTCTTCTGTGGAAAAGGTGTCTTCTAATACGGGAGCGGGCACAGTGACGCGGGTGTCCTTGTGCAGGTAGGTGTGTGCGCATTGGGGTGCGGAGCCTGGCTGGAACGAGTCTGCTGGCATACTGGGGGCTAGAAATGCCCTCCTACTTCAGGCATCATCTGGAGGGCAGCAAGGAGAAAAAACCTTCCCCCCCTCCCCAAGAAAAGCACACTAGGTGTGACTTCTGCCTTGGAAGAACGTTTTTTTTTTTTTTGAATCTGTATATTTAAATGTATGTATTTGACATACTTAAGTTCTTCTATGGCTTTGATTTTCTCTGACCTTTGGGGGAAAAAGGAAACACGCTCACTACAACGCATACTCCACATAGGTGTTGGGCTCAGTTGTTATAGTGTAATAGAACATGACGTTTTTACCTCAGTAAAATAGATTTCAGAAATATGTAAATTAAACCGTCAGTTTGCTTATGTGGAAGTGATAAGGAAATCTAGGTAACTGTCTCATTAAGTATTACTAATTTAAAACCAAATTTGGAAAAAAAAGATCATAAACATGAGGTTTTGTTTTTTCTTTTCTTTCCCCAGTATGATCCATGGATTTTTGATTGATTTTGATTGAAACTGAAAGAGACTGTATATCAAGCAAACAAGCTTGATATTTGCACATTCTTATTGTATGTGCAAATTCTCGTAAGTTATTTTTCCGTCTGGAAGTTAGGGTGCCTGATTAGTTGAAATTTCCACTAGTGTGGAAAAGCTTGGCTTAGAGACCCTCTGTGCAATCATGTGTGTAGTTCAGCATGTTCAAAATCAACAGATTGCACATATTAGGCATTTACAATAAAGATTATTTAGGAGGAGCAAAGAGGTGAAAATAGTGAAAGGGAGGATGGGGTGGCAAAGAGGAACCAAAGTTACAGAAACAAGTAAGGCTTAAATTTAGTGATATTATGAATACAGCATTGCGGTTTAAGTCTTCTGAGCTCTTGCTGTTCTTTATACTTGTCTGTTGCTTCCTTGTATTGGCTTTTCACACCTGCCAATTTTAATCTATAGATTTATGTCAAGTAATTTTCCATTCTGCATTTGATGTTAAACTGTGTGCATTTTATGGAATTACACTTTCAGTTCTATTTTATATTCCTTTTCCTACATCATTCCATGTGTTTTTCAGAGGTCATTAATGTCTTTATGATAAAGTGCTTTAGTAGGATCATAGACTGCATTTTACTTTCCCGCTGAGTGATTTATGTCATCTGCAGTTGTATAGCATTGCTGAATATGAGCTTTGTTACACAGGGCAAGTCTTCTTGGACCTTGTGTAGTTGCTGCATTTAATATAAGAATTTATACCTGTGAAAAATTTCATGCACCTCATCTTCATTTAGAGCATTCAAAACCTCTTCACGTGTTGTGGGGAGGAGGAATCCCCTTATTTCTTTAACTTAGAATGTTGAGGCTGGTAATACATTACACAACCAGAGGATATAGCTGTGGCATCCTTATCTTCCTCTCCCTCCTAGATTTATAATTTCCTTCCTAGAAGTAACAGTTACAAATCAGTCAGCCACATAACTGTACTGGATCAGATACTCAATTTAGAGGCAATACGCTTAGTGACCATATGAGAAAAAGGAAGGGGCTACACTGTGCTTGGATGGCTTTTATTATTTATCTGATTTAACAAAGTACATACAGATGTTTTCAATTACTTCCGAAGGGAAGATGACAGGATAAAAGAAGGAAATCCAGTGACATGTCTTTTTCTTCAAGTTCATATGCTTCTTTTAAAAGATCCTGATCACCCAAAGGGATGGGCTTTAGATTTGGACCCTCCCATGTACTTCCTAAATGCATGTGTATGTTAAGCCCTCCTATTGCAAGTAAGGTTTTTATAGACTTTGATTTTTTTTGTTCAGAAGCATTCAACTAATAGCAACAGTTGGAAGATGGGCACAACGTGTGTTAATACAGGCCCAGCTTTGCCTCTCAAATATTTATTCATGTGATACAATTTGTTTTTCTGGCAGAAAAAGATACGATCTGTTTTTGGAGAACAACCAGCCTAGATTTTTTCCATCCCTTCTGAAGCAAAACAACCCTTCCCTTTTAAGAAACATTCCCCTATTCCAAATTTATTTAAAAAGTCCTCAGTTCCTAAGAGGTTAATTTTTTAAAGTTGCTGCATTTTAGAAATCTGAAATGATTCTACTGATGATATTCCCAGTAAACCTATCAGCGGTACTTGTTTGCTAAGGAGGAAGGAAGACTGCATGGGATCGGAGTGTTTGCATTTCTGACAAAATGCATTAAGGGAGGACAATGTTATTTCAGAATGTTGAAGCAGGCTAAATATGGAACCTTACCAGTTTTTTCTTCCTTCTCCTGCTGCTCATGGGGAAGGGTAATGTAGCAGTTCTGTGGATCACAAATTAAACTGAGAACCTAATACTCTTCCCTTCTGTAGTTCACGCATAAGGTGCTACGGAGAAAATGTAGTTTATGATCTGCTCTGAGAGATGGGTTGTTTAAGTTCTGTTGTTTTTTCATAGTGTGGGTTTCTTTGTGTGTTTTTGTTCCCCCCACGCTGGGTCACTTGCTCACTCTTTCTCTGTATTTTCTCTTATTAAGGCAATGGATCAGGCAGAAGAACACGCTTTGCTCCCGCAATAGTAGAGCGAGAGCTAAATGCACTGTTGGTGCCATCTCTGTCTGTGCCTCACTCTGGATCCTGGGTAGTGTTGACAGGAATGATGATAAACATTCCCTGTCCCTTGACATGAAGAGGCAATCAGAAACATAGCTTACCATTTTATATTCTCTGCTGCTTGAATTACATCCAGCAAGAAGAAAGACTCTGCCAAGAATGGAGTAGTGCTTGAGCTATAGTATTTTTAGACGTAAATACATGGTGGATTTTGTTGTTGTTTTGTCTTTAAGCTGGTTGGTTGTCTTTAAAAGTTTCACTGACTTCAAGAAAAGCATCATGGAAATGTCTTGGATAGATGTTAGCATCATTTGGTCTTTGAACTTATGCTCCCCATTGCCCCCTTCAATGGAAAAATCACTTCTGTCTCTCCTGAGACAGACAGTGCCTTATATGTAAATTTACTTCGGATGAATACTTAATGTTTTTCATTATTATAACATCAAACAAAGATGACTATTGCACAATGAGAGGATAGCAGAACTCCCCTACTGCAACCTTGCCTAATTAGGCGAAACTTGATCTAGCCTATCTTGTTCCTGTCACAACTGTGGCCTGTCTTGTTTCCTTAGAACATCTTATCACTGCTCGTCACCGCTGCTTGAATTCATATCCCAGTAGACCAAAAATACTCCATTTAAGTGGGTTTTCACTGTAGCTGTTGCACAGAAACTGCTCTAGGTTTTAGCTCTGCACTATTTCTAGTCACTACTATTTACACATGAAGAATATTTTAAGGATGGTTCTTCACAATATTATTAAAACATCAAAAGAGAAGCCTTGGCTATCAGAAAAAACTGGACTTAACTCTAAAAAGTGGACAAAGGAAAGAGTTATAAAAAAGAAGGTGGGATTACTTTGCTTTTTGTTTATTTACTGTAAAATTTTACACTTTGTGATTTTTGTCTTGTAAGACTTAATGGTGATTTTTCTTAGAATGGTTTAGAATGTTGTATGTGGGATTTTTCCTTGAAGATCAGAGACTATTGCCTTACATGGGTCTCTTTTGTATATGAAATATCTGAAACTTTACATTTTACCTTGTGTAAATTCAGTTAGGTTGGTTTTTTTAGAGGGTGGGGGGAGAAGGGAGGATGTTGTTGTTTTTTTTGATTCAGACAGAATGGACATCTGACAGCAAAGTAGAATGACTTTTAATTTTTAAATCTTCCATTTAAAAACTGAAGAAACAGACTTCCAGAGTAATTTTCTATTATGTGCAATTTCCACTCTGATGATGGAAGGAAAACTGCAAACTGCCTGTTGAATCCCAGAGGATATATTCTGTTTTCACTTTTTACATTTTTGCCAAGCCAGATCTCAGATTGAACGGCTGGTATTCCTGGAAGCAATATGCTAAACAATCAGTATTTTGTTAATGCTTTCCACACCCTGAGAGAAAGCTGTGGCTGTCCCTTCGTATTCTGATCTATTGAAGATTAAAGGAAAGAATAGCGCTGATTCGGGTTGCAACTTTACATATGGGTGTGGGTCTGGAGACTTCAAAAAAGTTGTTCTTTGTTTGTAAAATGGAAAAGTGGCGCTCAGCGCCACAAATAGTCTTTATTAATTGACCAAAGTCATGTCTTCAGTTAAGATCCCATTTGAGTTAGTTGGTTTTAATGTGGTATGGATTTTTCTGTTGAAAGCTCATAAATGAAAAGGCACAAATATCTGTGCGTGTCCTATAATTTTTTGATGAGATTATTTTCAATGCAGTAGTTTGGTCAGGCTTTTCTGGAATTCAGTGGGGTTTGGATGACTTTGCAGTAGCTGTTGACAAGGTCGAACACAAGACTGTAGAAACATCAGCACCTCCCTTTCCTTAGCCTTGGCCAAAATGTTTTTAATAACTTGAGAACACTCAGTTCTGTGATACAAGTTCTGTGGGACACTTCTGTTGCATGCAGACTTTGAAGGCTCAACTGCTCTTTCAGGAAAATTAACCCCAAAACACGCAGTTAACTCAATTCTTCTTCAGCTTTGCCTTGTGTTGTCATGATGAGTTGTCTTTCAAAGTATATTATAGTATTTTATAGTATTGCTAATTCCCACATGCAAAAACCTTAAATAAGACTTTTCCACATGTCTCCCACCCAGAAAAACTGAAGTACTTTTTTTTTTTTTTTTTTGGCTTTTTAATCTGACATATGGTTCCTGAGTCTTTGAGGGGGAGGTCCTGTTTTGTAGGGTTTGGTGTATTTGTTTGCTTTTAACTTCTCTGTTTGAATACAGCTTTTCTTTTCCATTCCTGAATGGAAAGCTGAGATTCATATTTAATAAAATTATGTCTGAAGTTGAGTCATCTTGAATTAATTTGGTTTTGCTTTCAATTTATTGCCAGGTCACCTGAGTTTACTGCAAATTTTAAAGGAACTGCAATTGTATTCTTCTTCAGCAACGTCTTCTTTAATGATTTGGAAAGAAAAATATTTAATAGTATTTTTAAACATATTATTCATATCTCATCAGCTGATGAACTGTTGTTTCAAGCTTGTCATACACTTGTTATATGATGTACTGATCACCTTGACAGATAGGGAAGATTTAGAGCTGTGAATGTGAGCGCTGAATTGTGTTAGATGATGAGATGTGGTTGTACTGTCACAGCGATTCCTCCCTTCTTTTCCCCCAGAGCTTTGGGGCCACACCTCGTCCTGTACTGGAGTTTCCCCACTTAACTCTGAACCATTTGATTTAGAGGATGCTGGGTTGGAGATATGACAAATAGTGGAAATTGTGTTTGTGTTTTACCAAACTATTTATATCTGAGCTTAAGGACAAATGGAGTTCAGGAAAAAGAACTGTACCAATGAAGCTATTGTTTTGATCTTGAGTCTTGCTGTTGCCTGAATTTAGAATCACAGAATATCCCAAGTTGGAAGGAACCCACAAGAATAATTGAGTCCAACTCCTGGGTCCCCAGAGGACCACCCAAAACTCAGATCACATGTCTGAGTGTGCTGTCATCTCTGGCAGGCCTGGTGCCGTGACCACCGCCCTGGGCAGCCTGTCCCAGTGCCTGGCCACCCTCTGGGTGCAGAACCTTTCCCTAACCCCTAGCCTGTCCCTCCCCTGTCCCAGCTCCATGCCGTCCCCTCGGGTCCTGTCGCTGTCCCCAGAGAGCAGAGCTCAGCGCCTGCCCCTCCGCTCCCCTCGTGAGGGAGCTGCAGGCTGCCATGAGGCCTCCCCTCAGCTTGCTTGGGCTGAACAACCAAGGGACCTCAGCTGCTCCCCGTACATCCTCCCCTCCAGACCCTTCACCCTCTGAGCACTCTGTAACAGTTTTGTCGTATTTTGTATTTTGTGCTGCCCTGACCTGCCCACAGTGCTGGAGGTGTGGCTGCACTGGCTCAGAGCAGACCAGTCTCTCCCCTTGCCCAGCCAGTAGTGCCGTGTCTGATGCACCCCAGGGTGCAGTTGGCCCTCTTCACACTTTTGCTGTGTGTTCTGTGCGTTTTCAATAGAATCCATTATTTAAGGGATTCTCATTAACTAAATATGTTAACAAATGTTACCGTATTTAGATACAGCAAGTGTTTGCTAGTTTCTTAAATAAATTAGCAATTTTGTTTACTTTATGTAACAATCAGCACAAAGTTGATGTGCTTGCTGATTTTTATTTCTTTTCCCTGCAGGTGCAATAAATGAATTTTGCTGAAATTAGGCAGGTGGTAACAGATATAAGGGTTTGTCATTCTAAGATTTACACAAAATGTATTCTAAAAAATAAAAAATCTGAGTACCCTTAATGAGGCCAGCAAGTGTCGTAGAAAATCTCTGCATCTTCCTCAGAACTGTTTGATTCTAAGATCAGTCTTCTATTTGTGGTTAGTAGTTGGCAAAGACTCCTATAGCAAATCAGAGAATACCAGTTCTCAAGGTGAGAATATTTATTTTTCTTTGTTGAATTGTGAATGCTAGTCTTTCAAGAAGTTTCCAACTTCCACTTTTAATAGTGGTTGTGAATATTAGGAAAGATGGTATATGGCCTACAGTATTTTAAATAGTGGAGCAGAATTATTTTTTTTAATGGAAAAATTAATCTTTGCATTTGAGCTGTACGTTGCCTCAGAAATAAATGTGCTCAGCAAGAATGTGTTGGTGTATCAAGATGTATCCCCGTGTTCCGAAGCCTCTTACACGGTAACTAGTGTCTTGGCAGTCCTTTGGTAGAATTATTTGCATCAAGGAGCAACAACAAGATCTCTTGCTGTTCCTCCAGATGTAGCAATTTAGGAATCAAGCCAAGAGATAATGATGCAGGGATGTTGAACTCATTCTGTTGCAAGTGCCAAATTACATTTTCCACTAGAAAACATCACAAGAGGAATGTTTTATAGATTTTTTCTAACTTCAGGCTGTGTTTCTTTAGCTCATGACGTTAAATATTGCACTTGGACAGATTTCCTTTTAAATTAATAGATTTATTTGTAGTGCAGCCTCTTTTTTATTTTTTTTTAACTTAGCCCTTTTCAGCTATACCCATTTTCCCTTCTGTAGCCACATGTTTATTGCCCGTCTTTCAAATCAGTTTATCAGAGTCCCAGCTGCTGCTTGCTTTCAAAGGAACCATTGGAATCTAGAGGAAGGCATTCCAGTGTTGTGACAAGCAACAAGCAGCCTCTATAAAGATGTCTGGAGAGCTGGATGTGGGTTGGCACTGTGGCTTCTAATACAACAAAGTATAGGATTGTAATGTCTAAATGATCGCTTCTATCTTAAGCAGATGCTAGAGACTTAGTATTTTTAGGTGAGTTTTGTGGGGTGTTTTTTTTTGGTATTGTTGTTTTGGCCCTGTTCATGTCTTGCTCCTCACAGCCTGTAGAACACCACTGGAGTATGTGGGTTGATTCTGTTGTTTATACAAGCATCTAGTCCTTTTAGTTGCTATTGTTTCATTAAGTTTTGTTTTCCTGGAGCACTGGAAGCCTTCCAGTCAGCTACTACTATACCTTTCATCAATAATCTGCAGACCTGCCTTGCGTAGTTGAATATATTTAAATGCCTGATGATCATGCTCTTTCCTCTAGGCAAAACTGCTGGCTTATTTCTCTGCCATACCAGAACTCTACCTCCAAACGAGTAAGAGACTTCACGTTCCATATCTACAATTGATGCTGTACCTTTTTCTCTGTCAGTCACAAAGAACGATAAAGTGTCCTAAGTATTCCTTGAGCAAATAAAGAGCAAGTATGTATAGGTTTTTGAAATAGTCTGAATCCTGCTGAACACCTGCTGTTAGACATGAAAGCTTATTTACTGAAGAAGACAAAGGCAACAGTGGTAAAGTTCTTGAGAGGAAACATCTGTGGGGTTTTGTTTAATTTTTTTTTGTTTTATCCTCTCCATTAAGCTATTGCATATGTGCAGGCATTACAAAATTGAAGGAAGATCTTATTTTAAGATTTCTTTTAATGTTATACTTCTGTATTTCTGTAAGAGGAATTAAATATTTTTTAAAAGTAATTTCTGTGCTCTATGAGGAGAAAGAATTTTATACTCAATCATCAGGTTTCTTGGTACAACTACTGACTGACTAAACTATTTTTTCTTCTGGTTATGTAACCAAGTTGTCTTGTGCAGAGTCCTGTGAAGGTAGATGTCAAGGTAGATGTTGCAGTGACTGCAAAGCAGCAAGTTAATGATGCAATTATTTTATGAGCCTGTGTAAAAAAAAAAAAAGCTTTTGTGAGATAACATTGCATAAATGTATTTTAACTGTACTTATTTTTTCACATTTGATCAAAATTGAAAATGTAATCCAAGAAAAATAAAGGTTTTTATTTTTGAGTAACCTTACGAACCTTTTGAGTAACCTTTAGAATAACCTTTTGTTAAACTGTTTAAAGTTTTGTACAGCTTGGATATGAGGAAAATGTGTTCTAAAATACAGAAATTGTATTGATACTTCTTACCCCATGCAAGGGAAAGGGGAAAAGATGTTAAAAGGAAGAAATCTCCCAATGAAAAACAATAAGAAACTTGCTTTCTGTCTTGATGATCTGATACGAAATGTCATGAAAGTACTGCAAGAAAAAATTCAAGAAATCTATTTTTAAAAAAGTATACTTTCATTCTGGCAGTAAATAATGATTGGGACAAACCATGCTGATGAATAACTCACTAAAGATTTCTTTTTAATATATGGAGGTGAGATGGTTAAATCTTACATGTAAACCCCTGAAAAGAAGTAATAAGAACATCAGACTTATTTGGGATTTGTTCTAAAATCTCACGGTATAAAGACATAGTTATGACTTGAGTCAAGAACACATCTTTAGATGGTTTAATTAAAATAGTTTTTTTATTTATAATTTGACCGTCTTGTTTCATTCAAAATATAATTGCTTAAAGCATCACCTAATAAAGTCTACAATCTTAAAAAGGAGAATGTTCATATTGCAAAGGAAATGAAAATCTGCTTTGTTGCTGGAGATGTGCAACTAGAATTTTTACAGCTTTAGCTGGACCAAGATTTATGTAGTGGCATGAATTATGTGCAAGCTAACTTGCACAGGATGATTGATAACTTGTGACTCTTTTTTTCTGAGCATTCTTTGTGCAGGGTTGGGAATACTGGCATGCCTTATCACCGAAGAGTTGGTTTTTAACCTCTTCACAATTTTTCTTGCATCACACGAGCTGATTTTTCTCGTAAATGAAAATGTCAGTCTTAATCAAAGTTTATGTTTGAATGATGGGGCTTTGGCATTTCAATAAGATATGCTTTTGGATGTTTCAGTTAAAGCTGTATTGTAGTTGCACCTGCTATATAGGTAAACATAGAGAATGCCTGGGCTCCCAGGCCAGCAGAATCAAGGTTGGGAGGCTATCAAAATGTGTTGGGGGATACTGAGGTCCCTGCTGTGCAAAAGAAGTCTTTTTTCTTTGTTGACTGTTCTTAACTTGGAGTTGTGACAGCCATGGACTTAACCATGACTTTCTGAAACGGCAAAGCACAAGCTCATGAACAGATTTCTTTTTTTGAACGCTTCATCAGGGGGAGATGTGTTCTGTACTTTCAGCCCATTGTGTGTCAGTGTTTTAATAATATACATTTTGTATTTTTGAAGCATCTAATCACTTTTTTCTGCTGGAAGAGGTGGAGGTTATTTTTTTTTTTTTAATGTTTACATAATGAAGTTTCTAGGTTGATTTAAGGAAAAAAAAAAAAGCCAATGAAAAATCTGGTAAGACTCGACTGCTGCTAGTGAGTTTAGCCATATTAAATTATTAGGTGTCCAGTGTATTCTTAACTCACAATCAGATAATTCTAAAGGTGACAAGTTCTTGACAAAAAAGATCTATTGTCCACTGTAGCTTTAATACCAGGAAAAGGAAAGCAGCAGATAGGAAAAAAAAAAAGTGGGGGAAAAAATAGTGTTTTTCATGTTCTCAGGATGTTTTTTCTTCTTAACCCTTTCTCTGCTGTTTGATCTTCATTTTAATCTTTCATAGATTGACTTTCCTAAGTGACTTTGTAGTTGTGGATATAAAGTGAGTTATCTTTGAGAATTGGAATGGACTTCTGATCCCATTTTTGTCAGAAACCCCGTATTTGGGTGGAAGCATGGGTTTTAGTTAGAAGCCAGTCATACATAAAGGAAAAATCAGTTGAATTTATCTTCATCCCTAGAACTTACTGTTTTTTTTCTAGTTGAATATTATGAATATTACTAGTGGAAATCAACTCTAACATGTTTAAAATCCTAATATTTCAGCGTGTCCTGAAATATTGCTTTGCTGGTTGCTTTCTGAAAGCTTAAATAATTCAATTTTCTTAGAGGTAGGGTATTAGGAGATACGTGCTTATATTGGATTGTGTTAGCCTGAAACGCCAGTGTTCATTGTGGTATCTGAGTTAGTAAATTCACTTGGGTATAAGGCAATGGGGAGATTTTATGTAGTTTATTTCTACTCAAGCACCGGTGTTTCATGTCTTGGTAGCATAAAGTAATCTTTGAGTAAGATGTATTTCTTGTTTCCATGAAAATTGTTGTTAAAGAGGATCTAATTAAAAACATCCCTGTTCTTAATTTGAGGTACTAGGTGAAGATCAAAAACATTACACTTTTTTGTAAGATTGCAGAAAAATGGTGAGGAAAAGAACTTCATTCGGAAGTTGGAGTTTTTAACTTTTGCAACTTAAATTTTGCAACTAAGAGCGTGCATCAGCTGCTGTCTTCTGTTCTTGTGCAGTTCTGGTAGTTTTATTGTACTAGGGGAGTGAAACTGGTGCTGCAAAACAGGATACCCTGAAGAAGCTCATAGAGAACAAGGGATGTTGGACTCGTACTTGTGGCTCTGTGGGGCCTTTGCTGTGGTAGATGAGTTAGATGAGAAGAAAGCATAAAAACACCTGTTCACTAGATGGAGAGTAGAAGCTGGTGTAAAGGACCGATTTGGCATCGGTTTCTTGATACTGAATGAAAAACAGTAGGGAGGGAGATTCCATGTCAGAACTGGGAAGTGAAGACCAAAAAATTAGTGCAGAAAATGACATAGTCAAAGCCATAGGCTTGAGAAATCATTTTTACTCGTTGTGACTTTTTTTTAAAAGGCACACCAGTGAAAATTTGAGAAACCAATAGGCACATTTCCAAGCTCTAAGAGTATTAGCTGGGCCAATTGATAGGAGAGACTAGCTATGCCTTACATATTGTGCAGGAGTACTGTGGATGGATCGGAGACACAAGACTGAGAAAATAATTGGTGTGAAAGATGCCTGTATTACAGCTCATAATGATAAGTATCCTCGTGTTACCGTGAATATGAAATCCAGGGAGTCATTGGAAATAGCTGGGTAAGGGCTGTGTGATGGCCATGTGGAACTTGAATTGGTAGCCAGGCATTCACAAGAGGTAATTGGAGATGGTCAGGATTTCAGATTCATCAGTAAGAGATCAGGTCTGGACAGATAAAACTCTGTCATCACTCTGGAAGGTGCCTGTTGAAACTTGTGGGTGACATTATCCAGCTTTGGAAAAAGAGATGATAAATGAGGATAAAGACCTTGAGGATTTATCCCTCCCTCCTATTTCCGTGAGAAACGGCAGGGGTGATGACGTGTGCCCTTCAAATAACCCAGGAAGTATGATGGGAGAGGAGAATTGGGATGGGAACAGAGAAGCAGAGACAACGGCCTAAGAGGAACATGTGCACCAACCTGGCTCTGTGGAGCAGAGAAGATCTGGGGAGGATTCTGAGGCTGTGCTAGCAGGAGCTTTTCAGAAAGCTGAGAAATGACTGAAATAACAGTAGTTTGGGTTGTGAGGTAGATTGAGTTTATCTGGCATGGAAAAGACCTGAACTGTGAAGGAACATATTAGAGGTTGGTGGAGAAGAGTAGAAAGTGATGGGAATTGATGAAAGCTGGAATAAAGCCATTGGTTTGGAAGCAGGGGTTGCAGAGGACAGTAGCAAACATCTGTGTATTGAGGAAAGGGTAAGATTTGGAGCTTGGTATTGCTGTGGAAACCAAGTATGATTTAGAAACACTGAGATGATGTTTCACGATTCCTGGGTAGATCTTACTGTGTGCTTTTGTGTCCATACTTGAAGATTTTTGATGACTGAATTGAAATGTTGCTATGGTTATGATCTCATTTGTAAGAACATAGGCTTTTGCAATTGTTCATGTTTGGAATCCATTTAAAATGAGAAGGATTTATCAGTTCCCCTGTATCCTAATCTTAGGCTAAGAAGGCTTTTTCATACTGCTAATTTCCTTCAGTGGGTGTACTGTCTGTTTCATGTGTATGCCTTGCTCATATTCTTCAGCAGGAAACTTCCAGGCTCCATCAATGCTTCTTTGTGTCTTATCACTATGAATTACCTCTGATTATTATTCTGCCTTCACCATAAATAGGGATAGCTACAATACTGACTTGAAAATCTAATTAATACTGCAATATGTTAATAATTTTCAGTATTTTGTGTCTTCCTTTGTATGCTTCAGGCCATCTGTTTCATAGTCCAATGTTTCAGTTCCCACAGTGTTTCACTCCAAACACCTGTTAAAAATAAATACAAATCCTTACTTAAACAAGTCTGGGGAGTAGTTTGATGGCTGCAGCACCTTGCTGCTTTGTTAGAGGGACACCTTTCCCTGGGCTGTCCCCCAGCCGGTGCTGTGAGCAACAGCGTGCTTTGGAGAAGGCAGTGCTGGGGCAGGCTGAGAGCTGAGGGAGCTGAAAATGTTGTGTTTAAGGTACAGCAGACTTTGGCCTGGTCTTGCAAAGGGGGAATTATGTTTTATGTTGTGGTTGAGGTTTGAATTTATGGAGAATCGAGTTGTAAGGGGAAACTTGCACCTCCAAGGCCTTTCTTCTTTTTCAGGCAGTCTGCAGATGTAGACAGATAATCTTGAATACATGAAACAACTTTTCTGGGGCACTATTATCTTTACAGCAATACGAAAATCAAAACTTGGAAGCCATGTGAAGCCACATGATGTTAAGCCGTTCTGTTTATTCTTTCATAACAAGGTAACAGGTCTTTGGGACAGACGACAAAGCATGTATCTCCTCTTGATTCTGGGAACGCCAGTGTACCTGGGCATTCTCATAAAAACTTGGTTTTCATTTTGAAATTACTATCAAGTATTTTGGGGAAACCATTTCAGAATACTGTCATTAATAATTCACAGTCTGGTGGTGTTTAAATTAAACAGCTATTGCTTATTTTTTTGGTATTTCTGCAATACAACTGCAGAGGAAAAAGGGAAAAAAGTGTTTATCACCCCTGTGGCTAGGAGAAGAACCACTTAGTTTAAACGGTGGCGGGGAAAGTTTTGACTAGACTTTAAGGAACTTTTCCTTCCAACAGGAATCCTGGATTTCTGGGGTGGATGGCTCAGGGAAGTTATGGAGTATCTGCCATGAAAGGCTTTTCAGAACAGGTTGAACAAGCATCTTTGCAGAATAATGGAGGTAGAGGTGATCCTGCCCGAGGCCAAGAGACTGGCTCGGATGACCTCTTAAGGTTGCTTCTAAGCCCAGTGTTTTATGTTCACGTATGACTCTTCCCCTCTTAAATACGAGGTCAGATTCCACAACTAGAATCCGTATCAGATGTTTATTGTGTAAAAGATTCCACAGCCACTGAGGATTGACTGTGTTTGGATCTTTTTATCACATGTGGAGAAATAATGCTGTTAGCTGTAAACAGTAGGTGATTCCAGACATCTGCATTATTAGCCGTGGTTGTATCCTAGCTGTACGATAGCTCCCTTTAGAGCTACTGTTGGAGAAACTCAGGGGTGAGTTCTGGTACATTAACAGCCCTGGATGACTGGTCCCTGCATTGAAATGCAGTTACTCTGAGAACTTCAGGGTACAGCATACAAGCTTGGCAGGTTGAGGGAGAGTAGAAAGATGTGCTCAGACAGCCTGGAGGTCTGCTGAGGAGGCTGAGGGCTGGGAACCTGGGCTTTCTTGGGACTGGTCCTGTCCTCGCTTCTGAAGTTGACAGTGCTGGGATGGAGTGCTCTTGCTCAGCGTCTAGCTGTTACTAGTGCACATCTCCAGTTTGGTGCATGTAATGTTGTCCCAGTAGTGTTCTGAATGTGTTTTTTTGTTGTTGTTTGTTTGTGTTTTTTTTTTTTTTTAAGATCTGCCAATGCAGATTGAAGCACAACTCTGGTTAAGCAGCGAGTGCTTATTTAATGAAGAGCTGTTAAATAATTAGGTTTTATCATTGTGGTTCAATATGTGATATTAAATCTTATTTACAGAGAAAGCTCTTTCAGATCTTTCTAGGACACAAAATTAATAATTTTGCCACATTTATTAGGGACATCTATTGTGGTAGCTATGTCTTAAACATCACATTATCTCTGCCCCATCCCTGGAAGTTTACAGAATGGTACTGTGACCAGTGTACTGATGTGGAGTTGAGATGCTGGGGAGTGAGGGAAAGATGATATAGTTAAAAGTATCTGTTTAATTTTGAGCAGGAACTGAAAGTTGAGTATCTTTCTGAGAACTTAGTGTTACATAGAAATATTTGCTTCTGAATACAACCCTCACAGGTCCTCAAACCAGTCCCACTCAGGGATAAAATGAATCTCTTTAGTATTACTGCATTGGGATTTTGCTGTTTGTTTCTGTTTCCTTACAAGCCCCTCAGCTGATAGGGACGTGCTTCCAGCTTTTGCAGCAAATGCCATAAGGGTCTACAAACCAAAGTTGTTGAGAACACTCTGTAAGGCAGAGGTCCCTAATAGAGGAGTGCAGCACACGAATATATTATTAATGGCCATATCATAATACACAAGGCACTGAGGAGGTGAGGTAGGTGAAGTTGATGTACAGTTCTTGAGTGCTTGACTGCAGCGAGGTACATCTGCTAACAGGAGCAGGGATGGGAATAGCTCCAGCTATGTGTACTTGTGCACACCTTTATTTAAGGTGGAGCAAAGTATTTCAACAAAAGTTTACTTCAACTGAGATTAGTGCTCGCTCTTAGAGCTAGGCTTGCTCCTTTATAGATTTGATTGTACTCTTTCTTCTTTCTGTTTTCCTTGATGTCAAGTTATTTCGAATATTGTTAAGGTGGGGAGGGGAAGAAAAACTTCGTGGCAGCTTTCCAACTGGAATAGCTGGGAGCGGTTACTAGAGGGAATGTAGTCCTTTGCATAAGTCGGGAGAGCATGCTTAGTGCCTCTGCGGGCAGGTTGCGTGTGCATCTGGTCAACACAGCAAGTGCAGGGTGGGGACTAACGTAGTGTGGAAAGAACTGACTTTTCAGAGGTTTTAGCTCTAGCAAGTAACTAAACAAATGCAATCCCTTGCGAAATTCTACACTTCTATTTCCCCCGTTTGTATGCTGGTTTTGTTCTGTTTTACTCCAAGGCTTGCAATACAACTAAAAGTGAGTGAATCTTCAGACAAACTGCAAAGGGTTGCTTACTTGTGGAGCTTTATGTTACTTCACAAAGTATTAATTTATTTGCAACATTTAAATGCTATGATTTTAAACATCTAATATAGCAAAACTTGTTCCTGCCCTCCCAGCCTTGTTGTCAGACAGAACTAAACCATTTCAACTGAAATGAAAAAGGAAAAAAACCCACCAACAACCAACCCTCCCACCCCCAAATAAAAAAAAAAAAGAAAAACCTTCCATTCACACTTAACAAAAAACAAAATCAACACAAAGGACTAAATCTTTGGCGAAGTTACAAGAAACTGAAAACTATTTCTATGATAGTATTAACCAACCTTAAACATATAGTTCCATTTACAGAGGGATTATAAGTCTTACCCATATTCATATTCTTGTCATTTTTTTGAATATTCTGTTACTTTTTTTTCTTTCAGATGATATTAACCGTGTTTCTGAGCAACAATGAGCAGATTTTGACAGAAGTTCCAATTACACCAGAAACAACCTGTCGCGATGTAGTAGAGTTCTGCAAAGAGCCTGGAGAAGGAAGCTGCCATCTGGCTGAAGTATGGCGTGGAAACGGTAAGCAAAATGTTTGGTGGAAATTGGTTTAAATATTTGTAACAATTATAAGAAATGGTAGGACTGACTTTTCAGTATTAAAAATTTCTAATTGTACTTTAGCTTTTTTTTTTCTTGGCAAACTTTCATGCAGAGCATGGTATTTAGTATCTGTAGAGACTAATGCAATTCTTGATTATTTTTTCTTCGTTTTCCGTCCTCAGTATTGAGTATTTGATAAAAGGCACATGTAAGATGTGTTAGTTTTCTGTATTTCAGGTCTTCAAATTACATCAAGTATTCAGTATCTGCCTTTTAAAAATAAAATGGGAGGAGGGGGAAGGATGGTTGTATTTTCACTTCTAGATGTCATTTATTTCAAATAAGCATACAACATATTTAGGATGGGAGTAGGTTTTAAATAATTTGTGATGTCAGTGATCTTACTCAAGAAGTGAGTGCAGATTACCAACTGGATTCTTTCCCATCTTATTTCCTCACTGTTAGCCACATGATAACAACCTGCACTTTAAGAATGGGTATAATAGAATCACAGAACTATATAATATGTATGGGTTTTTCCTCCTGGATTTTAATAAGTTCTTCATACACAATTGTGCTAGAATTATCTCTAACTTCATGAATTTGTACTGTCCAAAATTTGGTAACTTCCCTTGGGGCAGGTGCCTGCTTTCTATTTGTGTTGTAGTTATTTCATAGAATGATGGGATGAGCAGTCCTTTCCACGACTGTGTCAAAAAAGCCCCAGTATGCATTCTGTTTCTAGATGAGTTCTTGCAATTAAGTGTAGTACAAGCTTCCAGGTTATGATAGCGTATCAATATATGAGTAGGATCAGTGGATGGGTGAGGATAACAAGTAGGTCCTTATTCCTCAGTTACAAAGGTTAGTCCTGTTTAAGCTGTTTGTCATCTATTTTGTATAAAGACTGAGGTCATAACTTGATACAGAATTCTTGTTTTTTTTTATAGAGGGGGTATATCTTGTTCAGGGGCTGTTTATTCATTCTGTCAAGCAGAGAAGTTTATTGCATTATTCAGATGCCTGTGGAGCTTTTAAATATTAGCAATCTAGAATAGTTTCCTACTGCGATATCTTCTCATTTTTTAGCTGTTCTAAGACTTTATAAGGAGAGAAGGTGCCTCGAAGTCGTTTCCTAATTAGATAGGAATTTGTAGAGTTTAGGCAAGAGTAAGCAGAAGGCAGGCTAACCATGTTTGCAGTTCTTGGCATACAAATTCAGTTTGTATTTATAAAGGAGTAAAATTTAGGAAGGGTAATTTTTTTTTTCAAATGGAAGTTTAGGTTAGAAAGCATCAAAATGCCAAGTGTATCACATAAATTTATAAACTGGATCTGCATGCACTCACGTATCCCTAATACTTTGCAACCACTGGTCTGTAAAAGAGTAACATATATGGTATCATTTATCCTTCTGCTTTCACAATGCTTTGAGGGTGTACTTCTCAAAAATGCAGAGAATGTTGTCAGCTAGCTTCAAAAGATGACTGGAAATTCTAGCCAGTGATCCACAGCATCTTTATGGGATGCTTATGCCTTACAATTCTGGATACGTAAGCACGAATTTTCTATAATGACTTCAAAGACTGAAGACTTATTTTATTTGTGGAAGTAACACGTAATTTCTGAAAACGATGGATATCCGAATCTAAAAGTTTCTATAAAATGTGAAATAAAACTTATCTGGGGAGATGTGATGGAGGAACTAAAACTAAATTTGGGTATCTGTCCTCTGATTTGTGTGTCTTTGGTCCCATTATAGTCAATGGAGATCTAGATGTTACAGTCAGTAGAGCACTTTTGGTTGGTTTTGGTTTTAAACTGAAACAAAGGTGGTCACACAAATCTATCTTACCTGAGGTGGTAAGTGTATGGATTATCTTCCACTGAAAGTATGCAACAGACAGTACTAGAGGGAATAAAATTAAAAATAAATAAATAAATAAAACACCTGCTTACATTCCTGGAGCTCTCAAACAGACCTGTACTGTCAGCAAAAACGATGTCCTGCACACTGTTTTTAAATCTGTCTGACAGGAATTTCAGGACAAGCATTTTGTTTGCTTTTCTTAGATGTAGGGTAGATAGTATTGTAAAATCTGTGTGTTGGTGGTCTTGACTTCTTGCCCCAAAGTCTGTTGATATATAAGTTTCTCAGTGAAACAACTCGCAATTTCTTTACAAGACGGTTGGATGATAATTTTCCTTCAGATGCTCCTGGGAGATAAATTAAGCTCCTCCCACTGCCATTTTTAAAAATACTTCTAGCCAGGAACAGAGATCTGGCATAGAAAATACGAGACTAAGAAGTTAAAACAAACAACTCAAACCATTGGTTTGGAGTGGGAAGTAGAAAGCAATTTGCAATGAAACTGCTGTATACTGTACCAGTGGAAGAGTATTTTTGTTAGTTTTTCTCTGTTGTTGCATGATAAGGAAATGGTTGAGGAGCTTTGTAAGAGTTGCAAAACAGATTGGGAATCATTTGTATTACAATTAAGAAACTGATTCTTCTTAAAGTTGCACGGCATAAGTGTTAGTTTCCATGCATTTGGTTTTAGTTTTTCATTCTCTGTTCATATTCTTCTCCGGTTTCTTTAGGTGATTAATAGCTGAAAAAAGGCAACAGCATTTGTGCCTGATATGTCAGTGAATTTTGTAGCACCTTATGCTTACTGAGTTTGAAGTTTCCTCACTTTGCGTGGATTTCTCAGGCTATGGCAGGAGGAAAGAAAAAAATATTTTTCCTTGTTCCCCAACTATTACAAGTCATGGTAGGTAAGGAGATCAAAAGTTAGGCATGATCCTAGGAATTTGTGCATTTCAAAAGAAAATGGATTTCAAGCTTTTAAATCTGTCCGTCACTCAATTATCCACTTCATTTACATCTGGAATGGACTTCAGCAATTGATATTGTTGGTCTTCCTGAATTTAATTATAGCATAGATGTGAGTGACTGTGAAAGAAATGGAAGTACACTTGTAGTATACAACTGCAAACCTGCATATGTAAAGATGCTTTTCTGATCTCACAGTGAACTCCCAACGATGGACATAATCCATTACTTTGTGTTCTGGTTTTCTGTATAGCAGGCATAAACACACTTTTATTATGGATGACAGAATACGTGTAATCAGAATAAAAACAAACTTTGAAGCTTAAAAATTACTCTGTTTTAAATATAAAAGATATAGTTTCAACAGAACAACTTTTGCTATTAAAACATTGATACGGTATCTGTGTTTTGGGTCTTTCAGGATAGCTAAAACTCACCCAACCTCAAGACTTTTGCTTCAAAGGAAAGGTGTCTAGCTCATTTCTCAAGTGAATCTTTCAGAATTTTTGTCTAACTAAAAATTGAAGAGTGTTTTTGCAAGTAATTGTGAATATATACATATATCATTTTTTTTTCACTTGACTTCTCATTGAAGTACTTTTTTAAAGTTATTGTTAAATCATAGGGATCCATCCTATTAATTACTACTCTGTATCCGCTCCCCAATTTCACCTTCTTTCTTTTCTTCTATTTGTGCAATTACTGACAAATGTTTAAAGTTTTTTATTCTTAAAGAATAAGTATTTCCAGAAAATGCTCCTCTGTGCTACCCTAACTTGCAGTAAATTTAAGATCAAGTTTTCTACCTGCAAACTTTTGAGTTTTAAAGGCTTTAAACTGAAGGAAGGAATGGGGACTTCAATTTTTCATTTCTTGTGTCAAATGTTAATGTTCCTTTCCTCTTTCTTTTATGAGTCTCTTTCATGTGCCCAAGTTGTGCCAAATGATTACTACTATATCATTTTTCTTCTGTTTCAGTACTGCTGTAGCATGCTCTCAAATTTAGGGGTGCATATTCCAAATTGTTTTGGTGGAAGTATTGCAAAAGTAATAGAAAATATCTTTCCCATTCTTTTCATGGTCATGTCCGAAAATTATTAGTTTTGATTCTTCAAGGTCTATGATGTAAACAGGATCTCTTATTTTGAAAAGCCCCTAGCATCAGAGCCTTACTTGTAAAGGGAGACCAGCTTAACCTGCAGCCACTCCTCACCATTCCAGAATTAGTCCAACCCTGTTCAGACATCCGGTTTCTTGGTGCTCATTATCAAGCATCATTGCTTACTATATTTAGCTGACAGTTTTTTTATTTAGGAAAAATTCCTAAAGTTTCAGATCTTCTGTGTCCTAAAGTCCGTGAACTAAACCATCTAGGTATTTTAGCCATTGTGGTCTTTAGAAGATTATTGCTGCAATTTTAATGGATGTGCTTGAAAGTACTTAATCTTACCTCACTCTAGGAGCTGAAAAACCTGAAAATCATGTTTTTAAAATTCCTTTTCAAGAACTGAGTTTTAATAATCTCCTGACCTTAACCTTGTATATGCAGATGCTGTTTCTTGGAGTCCACATGAGTGAGGGACAAGAAAATAAAAGCTTCTGTGTTTTTAAATAGTGTTTTGGCTTTTGTTTATTAGTTGTCTGTTCCTTTTTTTTAGGCAAGGAGTTAGCTGATAATATAATTAGATTGTGTTTTAAATGACCCTTCCCCACTGAAAGCAGTTGGAGCTAACTGTGGCTGCATTGTGTTCATCAGTGTACTTGGAGTCCTGTAAAACTCTTTTAATCTAAGAAAAAAATGGGATCCAGCATGCACACTAAATAGTAAATGAATAATGGGCTACACAAGGGTATTTTTTATTTGTTTGGATTATGAATTTTGAAAAATATTCAGAAGCATTAGCAGTGAATGTAGTAGTAACACTGACAATAATCAAGAATGTTTGTAATAGAGAAGAATAGTATGTCTGTCTTTCAGAATTGGATAATTCTGAAATGGAATAGTTTGTCTGCAAATAACTTTAGATAGTTCATTGTATATCAGCTGAGTGTTTTTCAAAGTACATGCTTTATTGCCTGTTCTCTGAACTTGATCTTGCACGTATTGGATAACGGCATTATATGGGTCACCTGCATTCTTCTGCCTGCTCTTTTTGTTTGCCATCTCTTTTGCTTCGCTATTCTTCCATTAGAACTATTTTCTCCTTCTTCAAAGACCTGTCCAGAAATATCAGAATGCTTGAAGCCCTCTTCACACTGTGAATAGCCAAGGATAAATAAAGGAAAGAAAAAAGCTACTAGAGAGTGCACAAAGGAGGGCTACAAAGATGGTGAAGGGTCTGGAGGGGTGGATGTGTAAGGAGCAGATAAGGCCCCTTGGTTTGTTCAGCCCCGAGCAGAGCAGGCTGAGGGCCTCATGGAGGCCTCATGGCGGCCTGCAGCTCCCTCACGAGGGGAGCGGAGGGGCAGGCGCTGAGCTCTGCTCTCTGGGGACAGCGACAGGACCCGAGGGGACGGCATAGAGCTGGGACAGGGGAGGGACAGGCTGGGTACTAGGGAAAGGTTCTGCACCCAGAGGGTGGTCAGGCACTGGGACAGGCTGCCCAGGGCACTGGTCACAGCACTGAGCCTGACAGAGTTCAAGAAGTATTTGGACACTGCTCTCAGACACAGGGTGTGATTTTTGGGTGGTGCTGTGTGGAGCCAGGAGTTGGACTCAATGATCCTTGTGGGTCCCTTTGAACTTCAGATATTCTATGATTCTATGAAGTTAAGAGGTATGGAGAAAATGAAGTGATCAGCTCCAAACATAAATGTTTAAGGGCAAGCAATTAAGCCTTTTCTTGTCATAATTTAATTACATTGTATGAAGAAGCACCTCTATTGTTTAAGTTGTAGATCTCATTGTGGCAGGATGCCAGAAGCTCAAGGGATTTGACAGGATTGGCATAGGTACCTGTAGAGGACAGAACCCCTGGGTATGGAACATGTGGCTGATGTAGGATTTTTGCTTGATCTTAGAAAGTCTCTCAAGGCCAGACTTGGAAGCTAGAAGGGGAGATTAGAGAAAGGATCAATTTTTGCTTACTCAGTTTCGTATGCAGCTTCCAAAAGCATACCCTGCTTGCTGGTACTGCAAAGAAGAGACAGGTCCATGTGGACAGGTGATCATTCCACAGAGATGACTTCTTGTGTTTTGATGCCTACTATAATCAATATAATTTTATCTGTATCCTTGACTATTCACAGTGTAAAAAAGTGGAAGTAGAATAAGGAAAAAGCATATGGAGACTTTTTTTTTTGAGGAGGTGCCCTGGAGGTGTTATCCTCTGCAGAGTATTTTTAATCAGTTTTGTAGTTTTCAGATTAAAAAACAAACAAACAAAAAAAACACTTTCCCCTCAAAAAGAGAAGGGAAAAACAAAGCAGAAGACTATCTGACAATCTAAGCTTAAGAAATTTTCTTCAAAATTCTCCATGGAGAGGGGTATTTGATAAAATACAAATGCAAGCAACAGCATTTGCAGAGCTGTATTTGATGCTTTTGAAATAACTGTAGAATTGAATGAAATTGAATAACTGAATTGTCCTAAAAGCTTGCTACTGTGTATAGAAAAGAAATATAATGATTACAAACCAGGTATTATCCAATAACAATATAATTGTAGTATTATTTTTTAGCTGTACCTTCTAGCGTGTGAATTTCTGATCTTGTCATAAAATCCATTGTATTGGATCTTCGTATTTCTGTATCTTCAATTCAAAACACTTCTTTTAGTTGTAGCTGAAAACGACTTTCCCTGAAAGGCATAGTTTTCTTGGAGTTCTGCTTGATTTGAGGGAAATCACTAACGTAGAGTGGGACACGGTCTTGGCTTTTTATTTTCTTAAATGGTTTAAAATACAGTGCCTCAAGGTGTGGTCATTTGTATATTGGGAAGATCTTAGCAAGGCACTGAGATCAAGGTATTTGACAAGACAGATTTTTCACGAGAAGGTTACAGCATTAAATACACTGTGAATCAAGTGATCCAAATGCAGTCTTCAAAATATTACAATGAGATATTGCAGTAGTGTCAACATATGTATACATTTACACAGTTCCTTTTTGAAAAGGTAGCTTGTAATGTGTTTTGTCTTTTGTTTTTTTTCCTTTAATCCTTCCTTCCAAGCGTTCTTGAAGGTATCTGTTATATCTTTGTATCATTTTTGTAATCTTGCATCAACTGGGTTAAATATGAAATGGCTAACCTCGTTGGCAGTGTTCTGCTTGGTAGGAGATAGTGTGGTTTGAGTTTTGGGGACAGAAAGGATTTTCCTTTTAACAACGAAGAATGCAAACTGCACCTTCTGGTTTCCATCTAAGCCTGTTTTTCTGTAGTAATAGTGGCTTGTATGAATTGTATGTAGGACAACTAATTTAGATATTTTCTAATGTCACTGTGTCACTTGTATTCTGATCAGGAGAAATCTCTTATTACAGTGCTTAGGAGGCTCTTAAGATTTTTCTTACCTTTAATCAAAATACTTCAAAATAAGTGCAACAATAATTATAGAAACAGTGAATTCTTTTCCTTTTGAAAAAGCATTTTGAAATTTTTGAAATTTTGAATTCATTTTGAAATGCTATACATAGTGCATAGCATCCTAGTAATAGTAGATTTGATTTTTGAAGAAATAAATGTACTATGAGAATGTTCATTTCTTCTTGGGAAAACAAAGACTTAGTGTTGTGTAGAACAGCCTTTATCTCTTCAAAGATTTGCCAATGATTTCACATGTACTAGAAGTTAACATCCAGCCTAGTGTATTGGAGTGGAAGTACCCACCCAAGTTCTTAGTAGGTGAAATGTCAATACAATGACGTGGTTTTTAGTCTGTGTGGAAGCCCTGAGGTTCAAACTGAATGAATCATCTGAATAATACAGCAAAATACCCATCTGCTGTTGGGGAGCAAAGGTGAAAAGATCAGCATTGTGAAAAAGGTTGTGATGAAGAATTCCTGACATAGCTAAACTAGGGTTTGTAGACACTGTCTAGTTTTTGTATGGCTCTGCAAGCTGGCTATGTACTGCTGTTAAGCAGTGATCTGTTATAGTGACAGGCAAGCTTTTGATACAGTGCAACTACTTTCTGTTGGTGTATGCTTGCTGCTTTGACTTTGCATATGTGAAACACGTTGGATGGACTGAATTACCACAGAAAAGACATCCTTATTTTTAATGTTCTATAAAACTTTGTGTAACTTAAAATAGTTGTGATAGATTTATTTTTTATTGTTTTTAGAACGTCCCATACCCTTTGATCATATGATGTATGACCACCTGCAGAAATGGGGTCCCCGGAGGGAAGAGGTGAAATTTTTTCTTCGTCATGAGGAGTCACCAGCTGAAAGTAATGAACAGAGTAAGTACACTTACCTTGTAATGCTGTTACCTAAATATCTAAAATGTTTTCTGAGGTGATTTCAAATATCAACTGTTTGAATAAATTTTGGTAGATATAGGCAATGCAACTTCCTTACACCAAAGTCATTTTGAACATTGCTCCATGTCATGTTGATTGATGTTCTCAAATGCCCTTATCTAGATAGAATAATTTCTATCAATCTGTTGAATAATGCTTTTGTAGTAAGATTGGTTTCTATTCTGCTTAGTACTGATCCAAAAATGTTGGTGAATATGAGAGACTTAATGCATTTTTGCTTGTTGAGAGTCACAATGTTTTTGAGAGAGTGGGATTGTTCTTCCTGACTTCCTGCTCTTTCAGTTACACCCACAAAAAAGATTCAGTGAACTACTTTGCATCCTTTAGAAACAAATCTCTTTTACGGACATCATTGGCATAGGTCTCACAAGCTTTACGTTCTCTGTACTTTCTGTAGATATATTTATTGGTAGTAATAATTCACACCTTGAAAAATCCCTGGTCTGTTTGTTCCTACAGAAAAAGTCTTTTTATAAAAACAATGTCATATTACATTAGGGGATTTCTTTAAAGACTGGGATAAAAATAAGTTTCAATTTTCTGATCTAACTAGACTTCTTAATTTATGAGAAGACTTTTGAGGCTGTGCATTATGTACTTTATGGCTCTCAGACTGCCTGAGAGGAAAGGAAACTCCAAAGGAAGTTGTACATTTGTATGGTCAGACAATCCTTACTCATTCAACTAACCTGACTACTTCAGACAATCGGATTTCAAGTTTTGGCTAAGTCCTTATTGCTTTGAGCTGGGGTTTCTTTTCATATCTCTAAGTGGCTGCTGGTTGATTTGAGTACCAGAAGTAGCAAGTCCATTAATATAAAGGATTTGCATATATGTTAATTAGATACTTTGTAAAATACTTAGTCATCCTTTGGGCAATTCCAATTTAAAGTATGTTAAGAAATTTAAGATACACCTGAAGCCACACTTACATGTACAAAGCAAATGTCCCTTCTGAAGCATGCATGTAAAGCTTTTTAATTCATTACTGACCTATGGATCAATTTGCTGAATAAAGTTGTTTACAAGGCATTGTAGAAGCTTTCTCTAATATATTAACTTACAATGCATTCGGTGGAGCTACTTCTTGTGGACACAAAAGTATGAAACTTCAGTAGTCATGCTCAGTACATTCCCTTTCATAGTATCATTGCCAAAACACAAGTCAGAAAATTAGGCCTACATGTGCGTACCTTTATCAGAGGAAGTTGGTGAAGTATTGTCACATTTCTGCTGACTCCACTGCGTACAGAGAATAACTTAATGAGAGTCAAAACTTTACCAATGAAAATTCATAGGTAAAATGTTATATAAAAAAAATCTTTAAAAGTACAGATTAAAGAGTGTGAACCAGTTCTGTTGAAAACTGAACTTTGCACTACAAATGATACTTTACTTTTAGGTGGACGACAAGCCCAGAACCAAAGAAATGGAATAAACATACCTGTGGAGAAGCGTACAGAGAATGGGGTAAGTAATAAATCATACAGGTTTTCAATCAACTCAAATATTTAAGTTTTAGAATTCCTTGGTTTGCAAAATCTGTTGTAGGAGCCAGTGGAAAATGTCTTACTCTTGTTAAGAATTCTTATGAAGTTGTGAACTTAAAATACAAATTGCATAGCATAGAGTACCAGTTTGGTGGCATTCAGTGAATTATGGCTTGAACATCATCTCTTTTACAAGTAAAATATAGGTTATCTCTTTCAAAATTACCATGGCTTAAAAACCTGTTCTGGAGTTGGAATTCCCTTTACTTTCTTCTCACCCTTCTCATCCTCAATTCTAATAAAGACTCATTCAACAGACCATAATCTGTTCTCATTCACTCAGGACCATTTTGCTGCATCTTCTGAGGCACTATAGGTATAGTTGATTATTCTTTAACATTTTTGAATTTCAAGAAGAGTTGAGCTCACTAATTCATACTTGTATTGTCTCTGGAACACTGATTTCTAAATGTGCCTTAGAGCTCTTTTGTCTGGGTAAAATAACACTTCAAAGAAGTTTAAAGACAAACAAAACAAACCAAATTTTTCAAGTTCAAATGTCTTAAAAAATCAACTAAAATGTCAAAAACAATTGTGCAGGTTAAGTGATTCTGTCCTTGTATATTGCCTAACAATTGGCATTTAAAATTTCATACATACATTTAAACATGCAGCAGCAACGTTGTAGGTGTTTTTATTTCCATTCAGCTGTTTAGTCACTTTACAGCTTTTAGCAGCTGGTTTTATATATGGCACGGGGGGCTAGTGGAAGGAATCTTTTTCCCTATTCAGAACAGTTAATCATGTATTGCTTTCTGTGTTTCTTTTCTGTAGAGAACACTAGCTGATAACATCATCTACATGGATCTGTTTATCCTGATTCCATTGTCATATTGACAATGTAGTGAGATCATAGTACTACAGTACGCTAAGGGAACATAACTCTTTAATGACCTTCTGAGATCCATTCCTCATAGCTTGTATACTTCATTTGAGACAACAATTTCTGGAAATCAGAACTGGCTTGTGCAGTATGCCTTCTAATCGTACTTCTTGGCAGCATTGAACTGTGTGTTTAGTTTGATTTGCTGTGAATTTTATGGGTAAAGCTCCAACCTGGTAATTTGATAAACACTTCTACTTGTGTGCCATTCAGAATTACTTATATAAAAGTTTGGCCACAAAATTAAAAAATATTAGGGAACTGATTATTTTTTAAATATACTTCTAGTAAGTTTCTGAAATTACTAAAAGATGAGAAGGGCCTGAAGTGATTTTATTATAAGTTTTAATGCGTTTTATGCCATAAATGGTACAAACCAGGTTCTGGAATTTATAAAACTCAGATTTTTCAATTGTACCAAGTCTTAAATGGGAGGGGGAGGGGGGAAAAGAGGTGGCTTTGGGATCAAGGATTTAATCAGCTTACATTTACGTAATGCATTAGGCTTATTCATTGTTACTGGCATGCTGAATGTTAGACTAGCCCTAAAATCAATACAAATCAATGGAACATTGAAGACAGCTCAAATATTACCAAATATTCTGCATTGAGGTATATTTTTACTATGTGTGTTGTTTTAATGATGAAATTATTTACTTTTATTTAATATTGGGATAGAGTTGAAGTGTGACATGCATAGAAAACTTTGAGATACATGTTTGCTTTTGTTTGAATCAGGAGTCTTGGAAAAAATGATGGGTAATCTGTCTGGAATTCAACTTGGATAACTTTATTAATTTGTATTTTGTCATATGCAATGTTTTTTTTCTATTCTGTGGAACTCTTGTGTGCATGATCAGAAATTATTTAAATAACGGTGAATTTAACATCACAAGATTACAGAAATGCATGAATTTTGTCAGATAATCTTCTAAATGAAGATTGAATGTTAAAAATGGAATATGCTATGTCTCTTCAGACCGTGAAACGTGCTTTGTTGTGAAAAGAATACTTATCTTAATGTGCTCATCTGAGAGCTTTGCATCTACATAACAAAGTCTAAGGAAAAATTATGTGAGTGGTTCTCTTATTCCTGAAATGACCTGTTGGTGTGTTTGCTCTTGTTTACAATTTTATTTCTTGGAAGTGGAATTATGCTGTAATCAGGGCCTGATCTCTTTCCACCACTGTCCTGAAGGTATACTTATGTGGAGATAAGACTTATGTAACTAAACATTTTCCTTTGCCAGGGAGATTGGTTGGTGTCTCAAGGGATTCACTTCTCTGAGAACAGCTGCCTCTTCCATTCTTTTGCATGTGTAGCTGAACCAGTTTGATTTGGAGACAATTTGTAACGGGAAATTCTAATTAAATATCAGGGAAAATCTTTTCTCAATGAGAGTAGTCAGACTTTGGAACAGATTGCATGGAGTCTGTGGAATTTCATCCTAGTGGAGGTTCCAAATTTAACCTCATTTGGTTCTGAGCAACTTTGAGCAGGGTTGATTGAACCAGATTACTTTTGAGAAGCTCCTTTTTACGTGAATTTATTGTTTTAGATTCTGTGATCCTCATTATGCTGATGGTAGAAACGTCCTTATACCATTTAGTCATTTCTTGCCTTTTATCAGTGGCTGTGAAACAGTGGCTGTAGAATGCTGGGTTTTGTTTTCTTATAGATATCCTAGCATGATCCAAGCTTCATTCCATAGAAATGACAGTGGTCTGAACACAGTGAGAAAGAGCAAATACAGTTCTATCCACTGGAGGTCAGTGGTACACAGGAGAGGGACTGGGAACCACCCTATCAGTCATCAGTAGGAAAAATGGATCATAGTCTTACATAAAGGAAGTCCTGGAAACAGGACTGACCTGATGATGACAGTTTTCCAGATGAAGAGGTTATCTAATGATTGAGAAACTCGTTGGAAACAAGAAAACAAGAAAGCAAATGCAGTTCAAGAGGAAAAAGTAAGGATGGAGTACAGGGACACAGTAGCAGAAAAGTGTGTGGGACAGAGCTATATTAGTGTGGTAAAAACAGTCTGTACATGATGGCAGATACTCATTTGCAGGAATTGCATAATTTAAATTATTTTTCTACTTCTTAATTTACTTAGAATAAAATACCAGTTTGTACTCTTATATACTATTCATTCTTTAACTCATTTTGGCATTCCTAATACTAAATTTGGCCCCTCCAATTTAGGGAAAATGGTACGTATATGCTTTTATCTCAATAGATACTGAACCCTTTGCCAAGAAATGCAAAGAACCTGATTTTATTGCTCCCTAGGAAATTTTTGGCTTTAGTGTAAAACAAAACCCCAAACTGGAAAATCCGTCCTTTAAATTTTCCTAGTCTTGAAACTATGACCAATACATATAGCTGAGAATAAACATTTTTTTGCTGTTAGATGACAGAAGTGAACTTCACTGTTTATGTTTAAGTGGCTCCAGTCAGGCTTTTTGCAGAAGGTTTACAGCACGTAGCCCAGTTGTTTTAGTATCAGGAGAATCTTATAATGTCATGCTCATGGAATTTCCATTAACAGGTAGGTAAAATCTTCTACATTTATGTACACACAAAGCACTTTTAGTAGTACTGATTTAACTTGGGAGCAGTTCTGCTCTTATTGGCAGAACCATCCAATGCAATCAGTTTCTCTGCAGTAAAAGTAGTAGTAAAGAATATACGCTGCTTTTGAGTTCCTGTGGTAAGGCTTGTCAAATTCTAGGCTTAGAATTTAGATATATAGCTGATACCAAAATTCTTAAGTGGAATTGTTTGTTGTTTATTAATTTTCATGATATGATCCATACAACTGCAACCACATAAAAGGGCATTAAACATCTTATATACAGTCTGTCCATGGATCCAGTTACACGATTACGTTTTTTAAAACGTGTTCTAAGAATCTTCTGATAAGCTTCAAAAATGGCTGAACAGTTTTTACAAGGTTAGTTGTACAGCTTTCCATAGCCTAATGGGGGGAGGAGGGAACAAACAAGTTTATTTTTTTAGTAGTAAACTCAAGAGAAAACTAAAAGAGAAAGGAAATATATTATACATAATTGCTTAAAGTTTCTCATTTGAAATGTTGAGGGATAAAGAGCTTAGTCTGAAATAGAAATTGCTCTTTGGATCTGAGCTACAAATACAATTTGATAATAGCTTGTAAGTATTAAGTACTTCTGTTTGTAATATTTAATGATGTATTTGGAAGAGGCTGCCATTCACATAAGGCAAGTTTTAATGGCATTTGCTTAAAATAACAAATTACAGCATCAGTTAC
The DNA here is from genome assembly GCA_011075105.1 of Heteronetta atricapilla. Classification (NCBI taxonomy): domain Eukaryota; kingdom Metazoa; phylum Chordata; class Aves; order Anseriformes; family Anatidae; genus Heteronetta; species Heteronetta atricapilla. The sequence goes on along the minus strand of CM021735.1, from coordinate 54,296,495 downwards.
AGAAATCTAGATCCTTTCAGGGGTCTCATAGCATGGTCTAAACAAATAATTTCATTAAAAGATGACACACTATTCATTCCTAAAATCCTTTTTGCTTGTCAGATAGGGGAGCCTTCCCTGCACCATCAGTTCAGACAGCTACTAAAAGCTGGGGGTCAGTTTAACAGATTTGACCCAAAAAATGGATTAATCTGATCTCTGAAGCATTTTCCTGAAAGCTTGCTATATCTTGTTCTTCCAAAAAAGAATAATAATAAATAAATAGAAAAGCTAATCCAACTAAGACACTGCAGGGGAGGGGGAGAATTAAATGGAGGGTGGGGGTAGGAGGGGGAAGGCAGTCTAAAGATGATTTTGCAAAAAAAAAAAAAAATATTGAATTCTTGCAGGACTAGAAATCCCAGTCTCTTTACACCTTGGTAAAGGATAATTTGTCTGGAAACATCTGTACAAGTTTAATAAGTGTGATCTCGTAGAATGAAATTCTGTGAAACTAGGGAATTCAGATGCTCCTGACCTGGTACTTTATTCTGAGTCTTTTTGCAAGTTTTTTAGGCAAAATCACATAATTCTGGGATTTGGATTGTCATGAGCAGTGCTTTGATGGGTTCTGCGATTTCTCAAATGTATTCCAGTTTATAGTGGATGAAGTTACTGGATGCTTACACTTGATAAAAGTAATCATCACGTTTTGTTTACTATGTGACCATTTCCTATTATAATTTTAATTAAAATGGCATTAGTTTATGGCTAATATTATCTCTTAATATCTAATGTGATTTGCTTTGAGGAATGTAAAGATAGTTTCTCTTATTGGGAACAGGAAACCCACTTGGAACATATGAAGGGACTGTTTACCTCCATGTCTTCTCTATATATTTACATAATTCTTCGTCATTATAGACCGAGATACCAAGTATCTGCTTCAATGGCTATGGATATGAGAGAGACTTGTACTTTTTACTCACTCTTTGTGTGTGTATGGATATATTTTAACATTTTCTTGTTTGTTTGCCTCCTTCTCATTAATTTAAATTCCATTCAGCTCTCCCTGTCCATTCTCCATTCCCTGAGTATTGGGGTCTTGTAGTGTTTATTGTGTTTAGTGGTTCTGCTGTTCTTCTGGGCGCCAAAAGATAGTTCTGTGCAGCAGGTTACAGGGAACAACAATGTGCTAGTCTGTGGAAGACCAACAGGTGGCTTCCCATATTTTGCAGGGGAGGAAAAACCTAAACTGCACCACTTACTCAATTTACACCTTTAGTTCCTACATCTGCAGGTCTGACTTTTCCCTCAGGCATGGCTTTTTTAGTTTTACAGCACTACTTAGTTGTGGATGTCCGTGGAAGAGGAATGGTGAAAAGTCCTGTCCAGTTTGTATAACCTGAAAGTATGGTACGTTTTATCTATTTCTCATCCAGTGAACGTGGACTAATAAGATTCACACATTTCTCCAGATTTTGAAATCTGGGCAAAGTTTGTGGAGAACTGCCTCCAACTGTCACTGCGCATTAAGATCCGAACTACCTTTTATATAAAGGTAGAGTAGTTGAGAATATAGGGGTGTGTGAGCTGACACACAACATCACGCACATTAGGTCATAAAATAAACGTTACCTGAAGAGCTCACTTGTTACTTCTCATAAGGTGCTGCTTTCCCAGTCCTTACACCGTTGCTGTAAATTTCAATGCCCTTTGCCACAGTTGCATTAGTATAATTTTTAGTTAAACCAAATATTTTGATATGAAGTTACAGCAATGAAGATGGGACTTGTTGTTTCCCTTATTTCAGTGCTTCCTTACAGGAGACAGATTATGAAACTCAGTGTCAGTGCAGAGCTCCAAGAGCTTTAATTGTTAAACCTTGGGAGTTCAGACTGTCCTTCTGTCTCCAAGCATCTTTCAGTTTTGAGCAGGAGACTTTTGGTACTTGCAAAGCCACCTGCTTCTTTTCAGGACATCTTCAGTCATCTCTTTTATGCAGCCCTGTCATCTGCAGACTGGTGCTTCCACAGCACGTGTGTGGTGGTATTCACTTTTGTGCATACACACGCATGTCGTGCTGGATTCCTTTGTCTGACACACCCTTACTTGTTCATTTAGTTGCCTGTCCATCGAGCCTTTGGACACCTAGCATACCTACTTCCCACCCCCATGTTTTTCCCAGGCAAGAGAACCTTTTCTCTGTTTTTCCACAACTGCCTCCTGATCTAATTGTACTTAGGTTTGTTTCCCCTGCAGTCTTCCTCACATCAAAGTGCTGAAAATGAAAGTCCCTGTGGCTAATTTAGGAGCAAGGGAGTTGAACTTGTTTTTCTTCTCTTATTCTTACTGGATGATCTTACTCTATAGCTCATACCTTTTCTTGCTTGCTAAAAATAAGCCTCTTTATGCAGCTGGAATATTCACTTTATCGTGCTTTGACATAGAGTTCTTCAGTGTCCTTAATGGAAACATTTGGCTGGATCTCTTGTGTAAGTGCACTGAATCATGCTTGAATTCTTTTCTTGAAAGAATGGAGAGAGAGTGAACTAGCATGCAGTACATGAGTTTTATAAGGTAAATTACAGCTTTTCATGTTTTTGTCTTGCATACTATTATAATTTTTAAAGACAAACTGTTAGTATTTAGTATTTTAGTATTTTCTTTCATGTTCAGTATTTAAAAATCTTGAATTCTAGGTTTTGACTTGCTGCAGTCTTCTCTGATATGAAACTTCTTGATGTATGCTATTACACACGTTTTAGCTTCATTGCTGGTTCAAGTATTTATCTTTTTGCATGCAGGATTTGAGAGAAAAAAAGGAGTGTGTAGTTTGCATTATAGCAAACACAGACTGATAGTCTTATAGAAATAACCTTTTCTATTTTGACTGTACTGTTTGCCTTTTTATCTTCGGCAGTCTTAGTTAAATAAACTGTGATTGTTAAATTTCAAGTAAACTTTCAAAATTTGAGTTTTCTGTCACTTCAAACAGTGAAATTAAATACAAGAAGTAATGATTTGCCTGATCTTTTTGGTATTCATTTTTTTTCCAGAGTTTGTAATACTACAGGACTAAAAGTGGAACAAATAATTTGTTGCCCTTTTAAAACTAAATTTTCTGTACTCTCATATTCACAGTTTAACCTGATAACTGCGGAAGAAATGTGTAATGCTCGACATTTTCCATTGAATATGAAAAGTGCAGTGAATCAAGCTGATCGTAGTTGACAGCTGGCTTGATCTTGCAGTGATTAGGTCTTTCACTGCTGGCAAAATCCACTAGCCTTTTCCGTTAGCTGGCTGTTGATGAATGCAGAGAGACAGTTTTTCATATTGATAAATGTTTGGGGAAACATTTATTTCATATGGAATAATATTTAAAAATATCCTACCTCCTATTGATTGCACCGAGGCAAAAAGCCATACAAGAACGTGTAAGATGTGTGTAGTTGTTGGCTTGGTTTGCTCACAGCGAACGGTTAAGCGATTAATTGTAGACAGAAAATAACAGAAAGATGGAGTTGGAACACGCTGAAACAACACAAGTGTTTACAGCTGATGGGCAGTGCTGCAAAATAAAGATGTGCTCTCTTAGAATTACATGGGAAAATAGCAAACAGGTAATTCATTACTTTTCCAAAGTTTTACGCTGTAGTGGGTGTTACTTAAATACTGTATTGCTTTTGCACTTGTTTAAGTGATTGTGGGTTTTGTGGTCACATGGCCAGAACACAGAGCAGTGTTTTTTTTTTTTTTTTTTACTCCTTATCTCTGAAGTGAAACTTGGAGTAAATCAGATTCTGATGATGACTTTGCTATCATTTTTACGTTATAAGACCTTATGGAAAAATTAGTTACATTTTCTTTTAGTTAAATATCATGGTCAAGTTTTGTTTTTAGCAACTTTTTTTTTAGTTTTGTGGGATGTGCAACACTATGCTAAACAGGATATTTATTTTCAGTACCTCTGTGTTTTGGAAATGTCTTATTCTGTTGTTCTCATATAAACAATATTACAGCACCACAGAACAACTTTGCAGTGAAACTATTACTTAAGGGAGGAATAAACATGTATTTGTTACTAAACATGTTATTCTGACGTGGAAATGCATCTTAACCATAATGAGCTGGCCTATCAAAATAATGTGTTTTTTCTTTAAAAAGATCTTTTTTCCTAAAGACCGACAAACATAGTTCCAAGACTATTTTTAAAGAAACTTGAGCAATGTATTTTCAATGTGTATTAAAATGTGACTCATTAATTATAATTACTCTGAGTAAAAGTATTGGTATTGTAAACAGGTCTGAAGTTGTGTGCACAACTGATCTGTTTTGCCTAAATGAATGCAAAATTTCTTTTAAAATTAATTTGCTAGAGAAGTACAAGGTTTGCTTCAAATCAGCTACTTGGTATTTTAGCTGACACTGAAGCTAATACAAAGGAGTTTAAGATCTCTGTGGCGGTTGAGTGACTGCAAGGTCTAAGTAGAAAGTAGTATTTTAAAGAATGAGTTCTAGATACTACTTGCCTATAATGTAGAAGCCACATATAAGCAGTTCATTTTATATGTAGTAGATGTTCAATATATACTTAAATCCATCTGTAATTTTGAAAATCAGTTTTAACATTCTTTTAATTTTTGTTTTGTATAATTACGTTCTGCCTTTCCTTAGCTGCTCTGTTCAGAACAGAGAGCAGTCTCAGTTGGGAGACTTCTAAAGGAAATATGGGTAAACAGTAGTAAACAAGGGAAATCTAGAGTTTGTGGCTTATGCTGAATAGACTTTAAATCTTTATTATATCAAATGACCTATTTGTATTAGCTAGTTGGAAGAATTAACAAGTTAACAAGGTATTGTATTTTAAAGAAAGATGTTAGGGTTTTATCAAATACAGATAATGTGAGACTATTCAGCAGATTGTAATGTAGTTGAAGTAAGTTTATTGGTTTTAAGAAACTCTTTGTTCATTTGTGTGAATAAAATACTATTTTTATGATAAATTTATGAATAAAGTAACCACATTACATTTGTGCTGTTAATTTCAAGTTTATTTGATTATCAGGAGATAGCACACACTAGTTATATTTTTCTGTAGTTCCCAATATTCTGGGTACCGTTTCTGGGTTTAATTAGCTTGTTCATTTCCATTAAGCTTTTTTTTAAAAAAAAAAAAAGAAAAAAGGAACGAAAGGCACATGCTATTGTCATTGGATTCTTTAAAATGGATTTCTGCTATCGGCATATTTCTGACCCAATTAAAAAGAATGCCAGGCAGAGCTGTGGATAAAGCCATTAAACTGAAAATAATGTCATCCATGTTGAGATCAGCAAAAAAATCTATTTTAGTTTAAACAGAAACATATTTTTCATCATCCCTTTATAGTGTTGTGTGATCGTTCACATCAGATTAGGTTGCTTTTGTACTTTACACTAAAATCAGGTTTTATGAAAAATGTGGTCAAAATCCATTAGCATTCTTAGCTTTGGAGATGTGCAGTCCTTCTGGACCACGGGTCAGTATTTTCAGAAATGTAAGCGCATCAGAGTCGGTCATCTGCAGTAGGTGGCTCCATCCTCTGTTCTCCTTTCCTCCTCCTCAGGTAGCACAAGGAAACCACACACGTTTCATCCAAGATAGATTTGATACACAACTGGTAAACTCCTGTCGCTTCCAGCTGCTGTCCCCATCGGTACTGTTCTGCTGAGGACAGGTATTGACAGTGTGCAAAGGCTGCTCTTATCAGATACCTTGAGAAACTTAACTGCACAAGTGAAAGCATCCCCTAAGCTATGGTATTTTGAATGAAGGTCAGGGAAGAAAAGTTCCATGTGGCTGATGGGCTTCTGCTGCTCTTGTTAGAGTTAGCATGGGAGAATTGAGACATCTTTTGCTAGATTGAGCAAGCAAAGAAAGCCGTTCCTTTCTTTCCTGCTCTGATAGCTTGGCAGTAGAGCAGCCAGAGCTGTTGAGAGCCGAAGCTCTCTGCCTTTCTCGTACGTGCAGGACAGAGGAGGAAAATGCAAGGATGGGCGTGTGAGATGGAGCTCCAGGGTTTTGGGAAGGCTGAGACTTCTCGGAGCCTTGATCCCAGTCTGGAATTCATTGGCAGGAGAGAGCGCCAACCTACCCTGTTTGTTTTGCAGTTGTCAGCTTCTTTGTTCTGGAAGTATGGTCACCTTTGTTCATGCACTCTCACACTTGATCTCAGAGCTATCGGTTCTGTGTTTGTCACAAAGCTGCGTGGGTTTGGCTGCTTTACAAAGGTATTCTTAGTCCAGAGGAAGGTTTGGTACTGCCCTGGGAAGAGAGAATTACCTAAAACTGCTATAGATTATAGAGAGCTGAGTCTTTCTGTATGTGCTCTAAAAACACAGTCTTTACTTTGTTTTGCATTTCTGCGTAGGTATTTTAAAGCTTCTGAGGAGCAGTTTGTGGTACCTTTCTGGTCTTCACCATCTTCCCTATCATGCTGGTGAAGATAGTGGCTTCTTTTTGACATGGTAAAGCTGTATGCCTTACTGCTAAAAAAAAAAAAAGTGCTTCCTCCACATGGGGGAAATTTCCACCTTTTGATATGCTGCTGTTGTCCCAACCTTGATGAAGATTTTTTTTTTTCTTTCATGTTTATTCTGGTAAAGGGTATCATTATTTTTCCCATCAGAGACCTTCTGGGGAGTGAGGGGGTGTGTGTGTCTGTGTGTGGAGGGCTCTTAAGGGAAAGGTTGTGTTTGTTTTTGGGGTATTTTGTTTTATTTATCTCAACATCCCAACATGGCCACAATGTACCTTACCTCTGCTAGAATTCTAGAGAGGCAGCCTACCCTATGCTATAAAGCATACAAAGTGTAGCTAGGTTGTGGTTGGGGTATTAGTTGCATTATCTTTATTTGCTCTGTATTGGCTTCTCAATGCAGTAACTGGTGGTTAAGAAGTAGTGGGATACAAGCTGAAAACTTGCGGGTAGCCCTTTTGACAGCCAGCACCTGAAGCAGCCATCCTGGTGTCCAAGCTAGGACACGGACTGTCTCACCTGCCTGCTCACTGGTTGATGACATTTTATCTAAGTTATGCTGGATAATTGGCAAATGGAGATTTGACCTTAGAATCATCTCTGCCCATGGGAAATGTTAAAAACAGGGAGAAGGATAGACCTAAGTACTAAAAGAAGTGAATTGGGGGAGTAAGTATAGAGGTGATGCAAGTGAGTGGTAGGAAAAAGGCTAGAAAACATGAGAAAGTTCATAGTACGTGATTCATGGCACAGGAATACATCTAGGAGAAGGTGGAGCTTGGCCAGTTTAAGGAGGTTTGAGGTACCTGAACCCACGCTTTCTAGTGCAGAGCTTTGGGAAAGGAGCTGAATTGTGTGGGTGATGGGTGTAAACACCTATCTGAAGAAGAGGGAAGGAATAGATAAGGGAAGTTAATGACATGGTGGTTCTTGCAAATCTTGCAAACCTAGGAAGAGATCTGTGGAGACACTGTACAGGAAGTGGTTGATGAATTCTTGGTCTGTTCTAGTTTTCTTTTTCAATGAATTGGTTGAATTACAGTTTACACTGGCTATTTGAGTGGTTAGGTGTTGCCAAGCCTAAATGTGATATTGCCAGTCATTGAGGTGGTCTGTGAAGTTGTTTTCCTTTAAAGCTGGTATTTCTGAAATCATAGCAGGCTCAGGTGTGGGTGTGGTAGATGTTTTATTATTATTTTCAAAGTACCCTTCTGTTCTTGCTAATGCAAACTTAGTAAATCAAAATATCTTTGTGTATTTCTCTGCCTTATTGCCTGATCTGTAAAATCAAACCACATCCTCATTATCACCTATTAAAAATAATCTATTTTGAAGGTCTGCCTCCTGGCTTTTTAATTTTAATATTGACATAATTAGATTCCTCTTCAAAGATAACTTTCCGATGGGAGTAAAAATACAAAAACCAATTGGAATCTGCTTAATCTACGGCTTAAATGTTTGACTACAGTATGTTCTGGTTGTCAAGGAACTAATTCGAGTTCAGATGCAATTTTTCCTTTACTGTTGTGGGTTGTCAGTGAGTAAACCATTTCATAATAACTCAGAAGCATATGGACTGAGTAAAGAGAGACTGAGGAGTTTGTGACGATAGACAGAGCAGCATAGTGTGAGGATAGAAATAAAGAAGGATCAAGAAGACGAACTTTGAGTGACAAGGCTAATGTGCAGAGTTCATTATTAAAGGAGGTTCTCTCTCTTAATTAAATATCTAAGGTATGACTTGCTTTGAGGCTGCTTGTAAACTGGTTTCCAAACTATTTAATTACTACTGTACCATTCATCTCACCTGTCCCAAAAATATTAATCATCAAATGGTAAAATACCAGCCTCTAGTAGGAGGCTAATGGCAGAAGCTGAAAATGCAGTTCATTACAAATTCTCTCTCATCATGACCTTTTAAAGTAGCATGCTAGACAAAATAAATACAGTTCTCTTAGAGATTCTTGTAAAATTTAAAAAATTAGAGAATATCAGAGTGAAGTATTTTTGTTTGAAATATCTGTAATAATTCCTCAGTGCCTAATAATGCAGTGTTTGTTCAATGGGATTTTACTTTGGAGTTCATCTCTGTGTGTAAATGCTGCTGTGAATCAATGAAAAGAAATTTACAATTCAGCAAAATTGTCTCCTTTGTATCACCATGTAGCAAATGAATCTGTGGAATCTGGAGGAGTAGATATTGGTAGTGGCTTTTTTGGTACCTCCTTTAGGAGGCAGTTCTGTGGGAGGTAGGTTTCTCTTGTTGCGGAGAGAGGAGGAGGTCTAGACCTTAAATGTAATAGGCTCGTGTTTGTTATGAAAGGTGAGTCACTTCATGTATGAAATTGTTCATACTGGTTATTAACTTAAGAAACAGGGAAACCAACAACCTCATTAAAGAACTGAGAACATACCCTGATCCATCTGCCTTGCATAGCACGAGGTTCTGAAGAAAGACTGAGACGGACTTCTTCCAGTGGTGGTATTTGCATACAGATTATTACGAGCCAACTCAACTAATATGAATTGCTCTAAGCAAATGGATTCAACTAGATCTCTGCAAGAGAAAGATTCACTAATTTTCATGCTTTATCAAAAGTGCTGCTGCCCTGTTTTGGTGGCATGAAATCAGCTACAGTCTTTCTGAAAATACCTGACTTAATGTTGAAGAGGAATTCTGCTTGGTCAGTGTACTGCTTTTGCCATGTGGATGAAAAAGAACAAACTGCGAGTGAAGCTACAGGTTTAAAACTTTGTTTCTTCAGATTCTTCTTTTCTTTCCTAGGTATAATGTAGCTACTTTAAGTGGAAAGGTCATATGTTGGTATTCAGTGAGGTAAACATGAAGAGATTTCTCATGGAGCATTTATAAGAATGGCTAATTATAACTGTTTTTCTATGGTCTTGTGCTTTTCCCTGTATGAAAGTTTTCTAGACATTACACTCTGTAAATGAAATATTTTACTGAAGTTAATAGCTTCTTTAAGGAGAAGCTAGTATTTATTCACCTCAATTCTTTTTATTTTGCACAATGCAAAATGATTGCAGTACTTCTTTCAGGCATTGTAAGATATACTTTCAAATATGTTTATTTAAAGCAGTAAAAATTTTGAGCTTTTGGATCAAACTACTTTTTGTTACTGGTGTTTTTACAAACCAGTTTCTTATAGTCATTGTGCACTCTGGGTTACATTTTTCACTTAGGAAATCTGTATTTTTACTAAGTAAGATGGCTTCCTTACCTTGAAAAATGCATAACTGCTGTACATATATTACTACTTGAGTCTGGGTGTATGTTTTAACAAGATTTCTTAGCAATATAAGCCATCTATTTCTTGTACAACGTTAGACTGAAAAGTATTACTAGAAATAGAATGAGCTGTTAGTGTAAACTTAAACTGATAATCAAAGTAGAAAGGAGAGGAAGCATTGGGAGTAACTTCCATAGGTAAAACCTGTTTCCGACTGTTTTTGAAACGGCATATTTGTACTGGAAAAACACTGTTTTTCCCCCATTTTGGCTTTTAAAATCAATGATCCAGAGGATAGACTTCAAATTGTTCTGAGTCCCTCTTGATACTTCCCTACGGAGTCAGAGATTTAGGTTCTTCTGATGGAATACCATGCCAAAGAAGTCAGCAGAGCCAGAACACCTCCTGGGAGCAGCACAAGTACACACAAGCTGTTTGGCCTTATTAAAGAATGTTGTGAAGGACTCGTCTATCATAAGTCATGCTAGTTAAAAATAAAAAATACACACTACTAAGTTCAGTCTTATTTTTTTTAATTACTGTGTTCACTAACAGTGTTGAAATAGGAAAAATCTGTGCTTTGGATGGTTTTTACCTTTTATTTCAATTCCACTACTCTATATAGCTGTGTCTGTATGTAAATACATAATTTTTTGACTGACTTCTGCACCAAAAATAATTTTCATTACTGATGCGTATTAAGAAGAGTTGTAAATTCTAGTAAGAATTACGATTCTGCTCCACATACTACCATACAGAAAATCTTCAAAGAAGGACAGTAACCCTCTAGAAGGACAATAACTCTCTATAATGAAATCTGAGTCTGGCATGTCTATATTGTGCATTTAAGATACAACTTTAAAAGTTAGTGTTCCAAATCTGGCTTGTTTTAGTGACTGATCTTGAGATGTATTCAATAATTATGTCGAAAAACATGCAACACTAATTGGAGCTCAAGTAAAAATAAAAAAAGGCAATCTATTTTAAAACAAGTATTTTCCTTTCCTGACTGAAGCTTAAAGAATCAGTTTTGAATTATGCATTCGTTGGAGAAATGATATATAAGAAATTTGATGTAGGAATATGAAACCAAACATTCAGAATGGCTGAAATACTTGTGTCAACAGGATTTTAGAGGAAAATTTTACTTTTCCTAGAGTGAAGTACAGGCATTGCAGGGGATCTTGTCAGACTAGATCACTACAGAACTGTGTGGGAAGTCACTAGGTTGGGCTCAGAAAAGTAGAGCAGCTTTCCTCTGGGATCAGGTTTGATCCAATTCAAAATCTGGTACTTGCTTGATTGGGGTGGGCATGTGTGTAATGGGATTTTCCTTTTTTTCCCCACTCTATAAGAGAGAGCATTTAAGAGAGCATTCCACTTTGTAAGCACTTATTCAACACACTTTTATTCTCAGTATATCCAAAATACCTGATTCTTTTCAGTTTTTCAGCAGTGATGTACTGTAATGGGTATAGGAACTGATGTAATTTCAGCATGGCTTACTAATAGTAATTGTCATGTTAGTTTGAAGATACTCCTTTGTTTATTGAAGTATTATAGTGTGGTAGTCTGGCTTCTGTGTTGATCCATCACCTGACTGAATTACATGTAAAATACCTTCCAACAGATGCTGGACCTCTGTGAACTTTACAGCTTTTGGGCATAATTTTTCAAAGGCTGGTGTTTTCTTCCAGAAAAAAAAAAAAAGTGCAATCCTAAGGCTGTAGCTTTTCTTCTTTTTCTTTCTTGCTTCCCCCAAGTAGCAAAGCAGGTATTTGCAAGTGTCAGCTTCTGGAATTTGTCTTGTTACACCGCAGTCTTTCCTGTGATTGCACAGTGGAAAAAAAGGGTTGAATTGAAGTAATTTAATGTGGAGATTTAAATTACTTATTTTTGGTGGCAAAACTGAACATACTGAAACAGGATATCCATTTTTGAAAGCACACAATGCTCACAGATTGTCCCAGGTCACAGAATTGTACAAATTTTAAATAATTTTCAAGTAACTGCCTCTGTAGCCTGATTTTTGTACATGTCTTTTGAAATGCAAAAGGGTGACAAAACCCCACTAATATCTGAGTTACTCCATACAAGGCCTTAAACACTTATAATTTAGACCAAAGATTTTTTTTCTATTTTTATAGTAATTGCCAGCTGCCCTTCTTGTTCCTACCGTGAAGCTTTTAAATAATGGACTTCTTTGTCATCCCTGTATTTGCCTGCCTTAGAGCAGAATTCCCATCTTTTTAGCTGTGCTAAAGCTTTTTGTGAGCATTGTATATGTATAAAGTCTGCTTATGTAAAAGGGGCAAAGACTGTATTAAAGCCCAAAATAGGAAGTTACTGTAGCAGTACTATTACAATAATGTACTGATGAGAAGAAATTTGGAGAAATTGTTCTGTAGTTCTGGTGCCCCACCGGTTGAACAGCTGGGGCACAGTTAATTATACTGCAGCGCTGTTATCTGCACTGCCATGAGCAGGGAATAGTGCAGGCCTGTAGCACATGTTCTGGACTGTCCTTTACTTCACCCTTTATATCTTCCCTTGTCATCTGTTGCTGTGTGGTTGACCTCTAAAGAAAGATTTTGTCACTACTCCACCAGAGTTCAGATTTGCCAGTGTTAAATTTTCATCTAACTTTTTTCCCCATGATTTTTGGCTTTCTCTAGAGCTTGCCTTGGTAACAGAAGAGGTGTCATTGATTAGAAAGATTTCTTTCCCTTTCTTAAACCACAAAGGTCTCTAAGTCCTAGTGCAAATTTCGCTGACCCTAAAGGAGAACAGCAAGCCCTGCTGTGGAACAACCTTTATCTGAAATCTTCCTGCGGAGCTTCCAGCAAGATTTCTTGTCAAGGATTATTGCCATTTTTCTCAGTCTGTTAGACTGAGATCAGCAGCAAAATAAACCCTGACATCTTTAAATAAAAGCCATACAGAGTTGTTTTGTTTTGTTTTTTTCTGGAGGGAGAGGAGGAATCTTTTCCGTCTGGCACTGGTTCTTCACTTTCATAGAGGTGGATTGGGGGTTGGGGTCTTGTCTCTTCATTTGGAGTTCACACAGTAATGGTTAATTATCCAAGGTGCATCACCTTTACTCCACTTCACTTTGTGCAGACTGTTTTTCACAGATTCTTGTCTTAAAGGCTCCAGTCTGCCCAGCGAAGCTGTGGCTGCCACATCCCTGGAAGTGCCCAAGGCCAAGGTGGCTGGGGCTTTACACATACTGATCTGGTGGGAGGTGTCCCTGCAGGGCGTTGGGACTGGATGGGCTTTAAGGTCCCTTCCAAACCATTGGGATTCCATGAAATTTCACAGTCTTGGTATGTGAGCTTAGTGACAACCTCTTCTAAGGGTTTTCATGTGTACTTGTCCTGCGCAATGTAAATAATGCTAAACAACAGAATCACAGAATCATTTAGGTTGGAAGAGACCTCCAAGACCTCCAAGATCACAGAGTTCAACCTCTGACCTAACACTATCGAGTCCTCCACTAAACCATATCCCTAAGCTCTACATCTAAACGTCTTTCAAAGACCTCCAGGGCTGGTGACTCAGCCACTTCCCTGGGCAGCCCATTCCAATGCCTTTTGGTAAAGAAGATCTTCCTAATATTCAACATAAACCTCCCCGGCACAACTTTAGCCCATTCCCTGTCGTCCTGTTAATTAAAGCTGCCAAGCTACCTATACTGAAAGTTTTAGGGAAGGAAAGAAGCTTCAGGTTCCAATTCCTGCTTTAATGTACCTACTTACATGTCTCCTATTGTGTGTTGTATCAGCAGTGGATGCCAATTCTACAGAACATCTTAAGAAAGTAAATTTAGATGTAGTATGAGGTTTTTTTTCCTCCTCTTTGTTTTGTCTCTTAGTGTTCTCTTTCATCTGCTTTTCCCCTTCTTGCTTTTTCTGTCACTGGTATGTGTGTGAGCTGTGTCCTTTCTTTATGCTTTGGTCTTCCTTCCTCTCTAACAGGTATCCATCATTTTTCTTCCTCTAAGGACTGGGGAGGGAGTGTTAGTGTTCCTCTGACAAGTGGGGATCTAGCTTCTGACATCAGAGCGTTCCGTGTACATCACCACATTGATGTAACGTTTTGTGGTCTACAGGTTGGGAATCCACGTGTTGAGCTCACTCTCTCCGAACTTCAAGATATGGCTGCCCGACAACAGCAGCAGATTGAAAATCAGCAGCAAATGTTGGTTGCTAAGGTAATAATTAGCAGCAAACAAAATAGAGGGATTGTAATAAGTACAAATATCTGTCAGGGTGTGCAAACGTGAGTTTTTTGGGGTACAGATAAATGCACCAAGTCATTTTAAATAAGCTTAAGTAGTTAAATAAGCAACAGTGACATATCTTTATAAAAACGTTGCTAGGTTTTGTCTCTTTTGTGAGGCCCACTTCGTTATCTATAACAGACCAGCCCCGATTCTGTGTTCGTATATACTAGCTCATTCACATCAAACGTCAATATAGTAACATAGTAATAGTGCTGTGAGATGAGAATGTGCCCATTTCAAATATATTCATATATTACATTTCTGAAGTCTGAGGTGTGACAATCTAAATAGAGTTAGATTCTAAATAGAGTGGGTTTAATGTTTTTGACATTGTTCTCGGTGTTATAAAATACAGTACGCATGGGATGCTTGGAGTACAGCACAGTGTCTTTACAAGTAATAAACCTAACAATTCTGTTCTTTTTTGGTGGAAATAACAGAAAAAAGTATTTTCATTGCGTGTCCATCAGGAGGACTGTTAATAAGAACTGGAACGTTATCTTCTAGTAGGCCAGCTTGTTTAAATGTTCTGTTGGGAGTACTTTGTGTTCACTGAGAAGCTTGATAGCAGTGTTGGAAGTTCATTTTGCAATGGTAGGAAAAGTGTTAATAGCAGCAGAAGCCAAATGCCAGAAGCAAGCTTTCACTGATAGGCTTGATTCTTCAGGCTATACATGGTTTCACACGTGTGTGTAAAACTGATGTTTGGTCTAAAAACGTCTGAATTTCTTAACATAAATGTAACAAATTTGTTTTAAAGAGGAGTTTTTTTTTTTTTCCTCAGGAGGACTGATGCATATTTTAACTAGATACAACTTTTTCTGATTGCTGCAAAGAAAATAAGCCAAACAAACAAAACCAAAAACCAGTCATCATAGTGGTAGGCTTTACTAAAAGCCTTTACTTTTGTTTTTTCTATAAATAAGAGGGTAACAAGTACCTTTTGTCTTTTATTTTGTCAGGAACAACGTTTGCGTTACCTGAAGCAGCAAGAACGTCGTCAGCAGCAGTCAGTTTCAGAGAGTGAAAAGCTTCAAAAACTTAAAGAACGCGTTGAAACCCAGGAGACAAAGTTGAAAAAAATCCGTGCCATGAGAGGACAAGTGGATTATAGCAAGATCATGAATGGCAATCTGTGTATGTGGAATTTCTAAGTAAACTATCCAACTGTATTTGCTGTTCACTGCATATCTGGCAAATAACGTCCAGTGCTGTAAAGGGATTTCACAAAGAATGTTTATTTGTTATGCAGAGTTTGCCATACATTTCTAGGAAGTTTATACATGATGTAATTTCTTGTTTGTTTTATGAAGTCAGAATAAGTAATCAGAGTATCTATTGTAAATGTTAGCGACTCCTGACATAAGTATTTTGTTATGCGTATGAGTATATCAGGTTTCAAACTACTGTGTTATACTGACCAATACCCATAGAATTAAAAGTTAACAATCTCTCCTGTACTTGTTTATTATTATTTTTATTTTGTTAATTTTAGCAACTGAAATTGAACACATAAGTGCCATGTTCCAGGAAAAACAGCAGGAGCTACAGGCTGCAGTATTAAAAGTGGATCAACTTACTCAGCAACTAGAAGACTTAAGGAAAGGGAAGCTGAATGGGTTTCAGTCTTACAATGGACAAGTAACAGGACCTGCAGCAGTAGAATTAAAAAAACTGTATCAAGAGCTACAGGTAAGTAATTGAGAAATACAGTTTAAATGACAGTTGAAATAAGTCATATTACTGCCCTTATGGATGGACTTTTTGTTCTGCGATCTCATAAAATTGGAGTATCAGAATGTTAACACATCAGGTCCCAGGAAGCGTCTTCTTAAAACAGAATTTCATTAGCTTTCAAAACTGCTTCTGTTGCTGCTCATACACATAATGAGGAAAAGTGTGAAAACATTCTGAAGGGCATTTCTGAGCAGTACGGAAGATAGTGAATGTGTACAAAGTACTTGTTTTAATCTCTCTCCAAAAGAAAATTTCATTTCAGTGTTCTTCTGCTTTGCAAAGAGTGGATATAGCACACTGACTTAGATTTTTGTCTTAGTTTGGAGACGTGACTGGGCAGGAACTAAGAGTAATTTTAAAATATATTGTGAAAATATAGCTACAAGTATGTAAATAAACAAAAACACATAGGAGTTATAATTTTGATGATTTTCTTTAAATGTTAAGCTGCGCTATATTCACTGCACTATTCAGTACGCTATACAGCATACTACTATAGCTACACTATATTCATGTTATTCACTATCTTACATCTTTATCCAAAAATATCAGTACATGTGAAGAGTAGTTTTCACATCAGTAATTAACTATTCCATTCACATTGGAATTCTGTCCAGTTTTTACAATTTAAAGTTATAGTATGCTTAATACTTAAAGTGTCAGTGTGTCAGGATTGGGGGGCTTTTTTTCAATTTTCTCATACTTACCTGTGATTGAAGGAACAGGTCTCACATGTATTTAGTATTTCAAAATGACTTTAAATTTCAAGATCAATCCCACTTTTTCCTTTATGTGAGTATATATAACAAACCAATTAATCCATGACTAATTAGAAATATGGGTCCTTTTTCACCATTCCATTTATACAAGGCATATCTGCCTTCCAAGTATTTCTAAATGCAAAGATGCACAATGGATTAAGGTTTCTTTCTTGTGCTTCACAATGATCCCATACACGTTTATCAAGACTTAAGTTTGCATCAGGTTTGGTTTTTTTGCATGCAACAGTTGCCATGAAAAGTAGAATACTGGGACAATACTGTCAGGATTATTGAAGGTATGAAAAAATGCCTATGGGAAAGCAAGATTAAAAAACAAAAAGTCATAGTTGATTTAAACTATAAAGGTAATCAGTCTCCTGATTTACTGGAAACCTGCTGTGAAGGCTGCAGTTTAATCCCCATGCAGAGAGAAAAATGGGTATCCAGACCTTGCGCTAGCAGTTCAGTTAAATTCCCATCTAGGCATTGAGAAATTGTGTGTGGAACTGGAAACAGAATTAAGAGCATAATTTCTTGTACAAGTTTGATATCACTTAGTATTTAGTTTCCATGATATTCAAACTTCCATTGTGGTTAAATGTAACTTTTAACAAGTATTTTCTAGGACTTAATATTTGATTGTGGAACTGATTTATAAAATGTATTTTTGCCTAATTCTTTAGTCCAGTTGGTATAAATGGGATGCATGCTACATGTTTATGAGTGTCCACTAGCTTAGTAAAAGATAGCATGTCCTAATGTTTTCTGTTAACAGTTGTTCATGGTAATTTGGCAGGCTGTGTGGAAGTATACAATCAGATGTCAGAACATGGCTGATCTATGTTGCCTCATTTTTTTTAACAACATGTTAAAAACAACTTTGGCCAAGACAAAATGAAGTAACTGTCCTAACAAGTGCTGCTTTTTATTATTTTTTTCTTCTTTCAGATTCGGAACAGGCTTAATCAGGAGCAGAACTCCAAGCTTCAGCAGCAGAAAGAACTCTTAAACAAACGTAATATGGAGGTGGCCATGATGGACAAGCGAATCAATGAGCTGCGTGAACGACTATACAAGAAAAAAGTTGAGGCACGTCAAAAAGAAAACATTCCTGTAAGATAAACTATTCAAAGGGCCCCACTTTAGTTTATCAACAGCCTATTAAAACTACATAGAATGCCACTTTATTCCTAGCTGAGTAGTACAGTTACATCTAAAGAACCCATTTTAGAAATAGTAGGCTTCTTTAAACTATTTTAAGTTTTTCCATAGATAACAGAAAGCTGCTGCTTTTTTTGTGTGTGTGTGGTACAGACCATGCTGGATTAAAATTTATAGGAAAGATTTGTAGGAAGTTTGATTATGGGCTGTTTTTCAGAGCATAAAAGCATCAAGTAGGTAGGTTTTTTGTTTGTGATGATAAAAATGTAATAAAGAGTCTGATAACATTAGCTGATAGTTGTCTGGGACTTTGACTAGAAATCAGTAGACCTTATGACTGAGGACTAAAAAGATCACTTATGGATTCCTCTATGTATTTGTAGCTGGAGGGTTTGATTTCAATACATTTTATTTATTTATACAAAAGGTACATTGAAAAGAGACCTTATGCAGTAAAAGTTTTCTTCTTGAAAAGTATGTGCTGTGGCTGAGAAATTTAATTTTTGAGGTGTTAGTTTTAAGAGAAAAATTGTCTCAGTAGTTCTTTTTTTTCCATAACACGGAGTGTGGTAATTTATTAAAGTGAATTAGCTACAGTGCATGGTTCCAGATAATCAAATTTAGACCTCCTGCTCCTGCATGAATGCCTAGATTAAATGGAAATTCACGTTTCAATTTGTCTGATTTTTAGTTGAATCGTATTAATGGAACTTCATCACCCCAATCATCTTTGAGTGCTTCAGGACGGGTGGCAGCTGTAGGACCTTACATCCAAGTTCCAAGTGCTGGCACTTACGCTGTACCAGTAGATCCAGTTAAACCACAGTCTCTCACCATTGCTTCTAGCTCAACACACGGGAGATCAAAATCTGGTAAGCACCTAAGTATGATGATTGTTAATATATATATATTACTTGGAAAGGAGTAATAAGAAAAGGAGTAATCTTAAGAGATCCTGTGTTGAGATAATCTCTGTAGCAGAAAAGTCAAGTTTTAGATATTATCAATGCTGTTCTGTTCACTGGACACTAGTCATGTGGTATGAGCCATTTTTACCTCTTCCCATGAGTTTTTCTCAGGAGGTGGAGTGTGTTTTCCTCGTGATTTTACTTGGAGGTAAAACACTAAAAGGAGCACATGTTCCTTTACAGATTCTGTGAATTAACTGTTCTGTCTTAATAGCTTTTCAATTAGTTTGTGTGTTTGAATATAATAATGAAATCAACTTTGTGGCAAACGACATTATAAACAACTATTCATAGTATATGCACAGCAAACCAAAACTAGTGAACTAGTAAAAATAATACTACTTCTCAGAAGGAGACTAAATAGGAGAATGCAATAAAACTGTGGGAAGCTTTTGCTCCTGCAGTTAGGAGCATTTGTGGTTCTTGAAGCGTTTCTGAAGTGGCATAACCTTAGCATTGATGGTGTTTACGTGTATCTGCCTTCATTAGTGAAGGAGCTGCCCCTCTAGAGTATTCTCCATAACTGAAATTGGTTCCCATGTTTCCCAAAATTAATAATTCTATCTATATTGTAAAATAGGAGACACTTTTTAAAATTTACATTGGAGATTGACAGAAACAAGTCATGACACTTGTGCTATAGGTTTTCATCTTGGTACAGCTCACTTGTGTGCTCCCATCTTAGCAAAATCAGAGTTCTTAATAAGTGGCTAGGTTAATGTGCATAATACAAATATTTATTGATTTAGAAATACAAATAAATGTGCATAATAAAAATAAAAAATGCATTGTCCAATCGATCTAACTACAGGACTTGTTTTGGCAAGATCTAGGAGAGACTTAGAAATGAGATAAGGGATGACTGCTAGACCAAAGCTTCCACAATATTCACATGCATTCCAGTACTTAAAACTGGATACACCAGCAAAACTTGCAACATGCTTCCAAACAGGGAGGAAAAGATTGAAGGAAAGACCTTCAGAACCTCTCTACATCTGTAGGAAACAACAACAGGAATGTCCCCCCAGAAATCCCAAGGTCAGGAAGTGAAAGTAAACAACAACAGAACTTTAAACAAACAAACAAATAAAAAAAGCCCACAGTATTTTCCAATGATATTAGTGATGTAACAATATCTTCAGTTTGATTCAAAGGCTATAGAAACTCAATCACTATTTTTACAGAAAAATTTAAGAGTATGGAAGGATTGAATTGTGTGGTGAAATGACAGTTTTGCAGCAGTTTTGGATTTGGATGCGTGTCTTTTTCTTCAACGTATGGAGCAGTTTATAACTTTCAAGTTCACAAACTAGAAATAATTCACTGTTTTATAAATCTTAACCGTACTATAGAAACACAGACATACTTCTGGACTGAACTCACAAGGTTTTAAGATCTATGAATGAGAGTTCTTTGATTTTTATAAAAATACTTATTCTATCTTAGAACTGACTTTGTATTTATTACTTTGAACATACTTGAAGAAAGTCCAGTAAGATAGATTTATTTTAAGATAATTTTATATAGTCCTGGAAAAAATAAAAGTGGGATTTTTTTTGCAACTGTCATGCTTTTGTTTCTCATTATCTGTGTGTTCCTGTTCTAATTTCTCCATTGTCATTGTTTTAATTTTTCCACCACTTTTTTTTCTTTCTTTTTCTGTGTAACTGGATCTGCCTTGGTGTGTCCGGTAGAAACAGACTGGGGGTGTGTGAAAAAATCTCCAGACACCTGGAAGGTTTCTGATTTAGACATAATAGTGGATCCTATTCTGTCACCTCCCACTTCTCTTCAGTCTGCTGTTCACAATGTCATCCGTCTGGCACCTACTCTGTTTGACACCCAGCACTGTGAGTCTGTAGAAGATACTTGACTAGCTAAGAACGTGTTTAATATGGTCATCTGAGCTCTTGCATACAGATGCATATTAAACAGCACCTTTAGAATTTGTGTTGTGGGCTGGTATGTAGTTGATGCTGTTGAGAAGTTGCTTTTCGCATTTGAAGTAAATGGATTTGCGGCAAATTCATCCTTAGAGTACTGCAATAGCATTCCAAGGATGAATTTTCTTCATTGACAAAAATTGAGAAGAATCATTAGAAAATTTGTGGTAATCACCAAAGGATGTTTTAGTGTATCTCAGAGTAGATAGATATAATATATACACATTTAGCTTGAGTTATTTTGATTGAAAGTTTGAGAGTTTGTGTTTTACTGGCCTCAGAGGTGGAATAAAAGCTCACCTTGTCCAAGTCAATAGCAAGAATCTTGCTGACTTCAATAGGACAAAAATGCTATACTTGGCTTACACTCCAGTTGCTATAGCAAGTATCATGGACCCAGACCTACGATAATCTTCAGGTAAAATCAGAGAAAATGCACAGGAACTCGTGTGTCTGTCGCTGTCTTATTTATGTAAATACAAATTTGGTTGGTGGGAGTTGAAATGTGCTGGGTGTTGGGTAGTCCTTGGGTAGGCAGGTAGACGAGAGTGTACATTTGGAAGAGAAAACGAATCCAGCTGATTGAAATGGCTGTGGGGTGGCTGAGAGTCAAACAAAGACAGAAGGGAGATGCTGCTTGGTTGCCTCCTCTGAGCACCTGGTGCCATACGCTGCAGCTGGAGATTGCAACAGCAGCTTAGTTACGTGCATGAGATCCACCTTGGGTTGTGGGAGTGTATGAAAGGTGTGCTCATACAAAGTGCATGGCAGTTACAAGTCTGCCAGATTGTAATATGAAGGACATGAAGGCGGGAGCACTGTTACGAACACTCTGTTACATAAGTAGCATGAAACAGAAGTTAAGAGGAGAGAGGGTCTGGATTTACTTCCAGTCTGTTACCTCAGAATTCAGATCATGCTACATACTTCATTCTCAGTGTAAAAATAAAGAAGTGTTCATCCTACTTAAATGACCTACTGCAAAAACAGTCTTGCTCCAAAGTAATTATTTCTCATGATTCAAACACGGTTGATATAAATTTAAAAGGTTAATACAATATTGTGTATGGAATTCCAAGGAATAGTCTGCATATGTAATTAAAATAATTAGTTGGGTAGCTTATATGTAGAGGTATAACTCTTTTGGCTCATTTAAAAGCAAGCAATATGATTTGAACAAAGCTCATTGAGGTATTCACAAGTAATAGAGTGAATTTGCACTCATGTAGTAAAAACATTGGGTGACAATTGTCCAGAAGTCTTCAGGTTGTCATTTTGGGGACGGGAAGAAGAGGGATACTCAGTAAAAAGGATAAGGCTCATGTAGAAAGTAGTGGGGAAGTTGAATTCAACGTAATTAAAATATTTCCATACATCTTGTTCTTAGACTGTCACCTATACTAGACAGAGGATGGCATAGAATCCTAGAAAAAGTCTTGCTTTTCTAGGATTTTTTTCTATTTTCTAGGGACTGAAGAGTGAAATGAAACAGGAAACATTGCCATTAAATGCCTGGTTTTCATTTGATCTTATTTTTCTTACTGTGGGCTTTTGTTACAGGGTTACTATGGGGTTTTACTATAGGGTCCAGAAATCTCAGTTAATCCCCCCCCCCCCCCTTTTAGTTGCCACTGTCTAGTAAAGTGTTACATGTCATCTTTACTAAATGCTCCACTAAATTAACTGCAGGCAGTAGGGAAGGAGAAATGATCTCTGGTCACCCTAGAGACATCTAAAGTTTGATCTGTCAAAAGCAGATTTAAGCCCTAGAATCTAGCCAAGGATCTGTCTAGTTGCTGTAAGCCAGATCTAATTATAAGGTGATTTAAACTCGCACACTCACCGGGGGAACAGAAAGTAAATAGTCTGCAGGTAATAAAATAATGTATCAAAGCATCCAGGATTCATTAAGGATTTGTTGCCTCAGTTTATGTGCCGCTGTGCATTATCTTTTTTTCATTCAATTAAGATAAAAGTCCATGACTTGTATTTTGGCACTGTGACGTCTTGTTGTCAGCTGACTTTATATGTTTCGTTAAAATTAAATCTTTGAGGCAATACTGATCAGGTGAGTATGTAGAGGAAAAAACAAAAGGTAAGTTAAGAGCCACATCCAGTAAAGGAATGTAGGCTTTTGTTCTACCACATTCTTAAAATGAGTTTTTACTTCCTGTTATGAGTCAATGAACCCACTAACAATAGTTTAAATTTGGAATAAGTCCACATGGAGACGTAGATTTAACGTGTGTCATAATGTGACAGTGTTCCTGGAGAGTACCAAAGGAAATGCATTTAAGTATTTCTCTAAAGACTTTTTTTCTGAACTTTAGTTTGCCTTTTAGTAGTAAAATGTACAACACTCAAAGAAATATTTTAACAATCTTTTTTTTCTATAAGGATTTTGATACAATTCAAATGTCAAAGGCTAATGAACAGCATGTTATATATATACAGTGATTGGGCTTGGGGTATTGATTGCTGAATCAAACATTATAGCACTTCATCTGATTTCTGGAATCAAATTAATCCTGTTGTAATCTAACCTGTTCCATTTCACGTGTTGTTATTGCTTGTTTACAGTGGTGGTATGGATTATTTTAAATAGTGTTTTCATCTGTTTTCAAGCTAATGATGGAAATTGGCCAATACTTAAGCAGAGCTCAGCCCCTGTGGTAAAACCCCCTCAGATCTCCAACACAGACTGGAAAGAATCAAGCATGGACACTGCTTTAAAACAAGGAACTATATCCAGCCAACCTTTGCCAACTTCAGTATTAGGAAGTACTGATAAGCTGGTGGGTTTACTCTGTGGTGCATTTTTAGATCTGTTTTGCTGAAATTATGAACCTTTGGCTGCCACAGCCAAACTTTCTTCAGATATCTACACTTTTTTCATTTCTCTGCTTATAATTATTTAAAATGTCACAAGTGAAATTACCTTTGTATCCCCTCCCCCCCTTTTCCTTTGTGTTCTTACCACATTACAATTGATGGGTTTTTTTCAGCTTCACTAATTTGTTGATAGAACTTTCTGTTCTTTTACATATCCAGTTTCCCCTTTTCTCCCCATTTGTTTGGCCTAATCATCTTCGCCACCTTCCTATTTTTCCAATTCACATCTTCGTTATTGTTTTTCCTTGGTGTAAATTATCACTTCTCAAGATGCTCTTTCTCTTGGAAAAAAAAAAACTTTTTTTTTTTTTTTTAAAAAAAAGAAAAGCTAAATCCATCCTTCAGTGAGTCCACTGGTGGTGTGTCTGCACTGTTGTTCTTGTGCTTTATGAATTCTTTAACACTATAATCTTTAAAGAATAAGGGCCCTTGTCTTTAAATTGTTTTGGTAAACTGTGACGGCTATCACATTATACATTATCAATTATCAAATAGATACAGAGGTCCAGAACCTAGATCTGGTCATTAAGGCTTTGAAAGTACTCAGGTAGTTCTGGATTCATATTAATGTCTTATAACTGAAGATGCCTTTAAACGGTAGGTCTTGGTGGTAAATTCAGGTAGAATTTTGTAGTGGTTAAGGAAGACAAAGTACTTACTGCTTTATTGTCACAGATCATTAGTCTGTTTTGTTGAATGAAGAATATTCTTGCTCGCAAGTATTTTATTTAATGAAGTTTTATACTTTTTTTTGGTTCTTACATAGGGCCTTGACCTGGGGAAAGTGCCACCAACAATTCCTGGTGTAAGCAAGCAGTTACCTCAAAACTATGGGACCTATCCAAGCCCAGTTCCCTTAGGAACAGGTTCTACAAATTCTCTAGAAAGAAGGAAGGATGGCAGCCTGCCCAGACCCGGAACAAGTATAACAAATCGGCAAAGACCCGTTCCACTCCCACCGCCAAGCAACGTGCATCAACCCAGCTCTTCACAGCAGATTCAGCAGAGGATTTCTGTACCTCCCAGCCCCACGTATCAGCCTTCTGGCCCCCCGTTGTTCCCAGGAGGAGATGGCAGGCCAGAACTGCCCTTAACTGTGGCCATCAGACCTTTTCTAGCTGATAAAGGATCAAGACCTCAGTCTCCCAGAAAAGGGCCACAGACAGTGAACTCCAGTTCCATCTACTCAATGTATCTTCAACAAGCAACACCACCAAAGAATTATCAGCAAGCTGTATATAATACCTTAAATAAGTCAGTAAAAGCAGGTAGAATATACATTGCTTTATTTTTTTGTCCTCTGAAATAGACTATTAAAATCTATTTGTTAGGCTTAGTTTATGTATCAGTATAAATGACATCTTGTTTGAGAAGCCTCTCTAAATCTGTTGAGAAAAGTTTTGTTTGTTTGCTTTTTTGTCTGTAGTATGGCAGCAGAATGATTCCATTTCTTTTGGGGGTGATTCATAAGCATACGTTCAGGTGCCTTTTATTTAAAACAAGATAGGAATAGAGCAGTACAGTCTGGATGCTCCATTTATGCTTTATAAATAAGTTGAAAAAAAATGATGTATAGAGAGTTGGTGGTTGCCATCACCAACAGGTGAGTATTTTTGTTTTGGATTCCAACATAATTATTTTCTGTACTAGTGTCAAACAAATAGCAACAAAGACATACGGTTTATTTGCAAATATTCTATTATGCAATTTGAGAATAGTTCTTCACTGTTTTCTATTGTTTTTTCCTTCAGTTTATGGAAAGCCTGTCTTACAATCTGGTTCAACTTCGCCCTCGCCACTGCCATTCCTTCATGGTTCTTTGCCTGCCCAGACTCCTTCACAGCCACAATCTCAGCCTCAGACTGAGGTCTCTGAAAAAGATCAAGAGCTGGAAAACGCTCCACCACCAAGTGAAAACACCAACGTGGAAAACATTCCTCGTCCTCTCAGTCCTACTAAGCTCACACCTATTGTGCACTCACCCCTACGATATCAAAGCGATGCTGACCTGGAAGCTCTGAGAAGAAAATTGGCCAATGCTCCTCGGCCACTGAAGAAGCGTAGTTCTATCACTGAACCAGAAGGCCCAAGTGGACCAAATATACAAAAGTTGCTGTATCAGCGCTTTAACACTCTTGCTGGAGGAATAGAAAGTGCTCCTTTCTATCAGCCAAGCAATCCCCAGGACTTCATAGGCATCTTAGCAGATGTTGATAATGGTAATGCCAGCACCAATGGCAATATTGAGGAACCCATCTCCGTGCAACCTACAGTTCCTGTTCCTGATGAGCCACCCCCTTCATCAGATGCCAATGATAATGAATTGCCTTCTCCTGCTACTGAGGAACTGATCAGCACTGAAACCACAAATCAAACATCTGAGACAACTGAGGACAACAACAATAATCTCGCTATAGTTCCTTCTACTGAAGAGTCATCCAGTCCCACGCCTGAAGTCAGTTCTCCAGTAGAAGATGAAGTTCCTTTGCAACCTGCTCTTCCTCCTCCAGTTCCTCCAGTAAGTAACTAAAAGACAAATTTTAACTACAGAATTAGCTGTGTGTTAAGCTTACCCTCTTCTAGTTATGCTTAAGGTTAAGTGGTATGCTCGCATTTCAAGTTTTGATACTAAAATAATAATTTTTAAAAAGTGACTCCAAGGAATAATCTGATGGAACAGCTGCTTTACTAGTGGAGCTGTTTAATAAGGAAAACAGACACAGGCAACAGGAGGTTGTGTATGTAATTTAGGATGTAGAACTTCTTTTGGGATATACACTTGTCATAGAGCTAATTGTGGTATGTGAGATATCATGAAAAATAATTTTTCATTTCTTCAGGGCTATAAATTTAAGTGTTTATATGAACCTATGAATTGCAGTGGAGATTTATATTTGCATACAAACTGAAAAGCTATTCTGGGAGAAATGCATTCCTTTCCCCCCTCTCAGTAGAGCGAGATGAGACCAAGGCTGACGAATCTAACAAACACAGCTGACTTGTTTTAGCAAAAAACTTTTTCTAATGGATTTGTTTCAATTTGAATTGCTTTCCAAGTTCCTCTTCCAGCACCAAAATCTTTTAAATACTTGTTGCATTTGTCATTACCAAAATCCACAGCATATGGAGCATTGAAGGTGGGGAGCAAAATGAATTTTATTCTTAGTTGTGTTAAGGTGACTCACTTTAACACTGACTTCAAAACACATCTCCACTTCTTGACTCACCTAGAGTTATCATAGATGCTTTAGCAAAAACCTCGCATTCCTCTTACAATTTGACTGCAGTGTGCACAGGGCATTTTGTGTGTGTTTTCCAGGAGGACAAGTGAACCAGGATACTTCTGGAAGAACGGAGTATGTTAGCAACAGATATTACTCATATGCTGGGAGGCTTATTTTCCAAACTGAAACAGCCATGCTAAACAGGGATGTAAATGAGAACAGACCTTGTGATGTACAGACTAAACGCATTCTGTAAAGCTCTAATAGTAGTTATTTTTCTGGGAAGTGGTAAGGACACATGAATGATGCAGAATATTCTCAAACACATTTAAATGTGCTTTGGATCTTGAGGATGTTTCTTCTGATTACACCATCTAGAATGTTGCATAAAATAGCTTTATGGACTTGCTCTCACAGCAAGTCTTTTTGGTACTGATCTACGGCTGACAATTTTGCTAATTTAAGGCAGAAATTCCCCTGATTAGAAACCAATTCTCATGTTTAATTGTCATGCTCTCTCATCTAAGCTAAAGTTTTGACGCTGTCTCAGGCCATCCACCAGAGATGCATTCAGCTTGTACGATTCGTATGACACAAATAAGATTGTGGTGCTCAAAAGCCATTGCCTCAATACTTTTGTCCCTTGTAGTTGTCACCTTTAAATAGGAGCCTCTAGATTATATCAGCATGCTTTTTCACTTTAAACTGAGTAGGTTATAGTAAGATACTGAGTATTTTATCAATAGACTATATTAGAAGTGTTGGCTTAGTTCTTTTGGCCATCCAAGGAGGATGGGATTCCTTATCTACACAAAAAGTAACTGAACGGTTTGTAACTCCTCTGCAACCTGAAGTAATGCCTTTAAACCTTCTTTTCCACCCAGACCAAACGTACCAACCTGAAGAAACCTAACTCAGAAAGAACAGGCCATGGTTTGCGAGTGAAGTTCAATCCATTGGCTCTTCTCCTAGATGCTTCTTTGGAGGGAGAATTTGATCTTGTACAAAGAATCATATATGAGGTGAGCTTCTAAACAAAGACAACTTCTGAATATTCAAAAAAAAAAAAAGAGTGCTGAACTGCTTTGTGTTTTCAATAGGTTGATGATCCCAGCAAGCCCAATGATGAAGGAATTACACCTTTGCATAATGCAGTGTGTGCTGGCCATCACCACATTGTGAAGTTCCTCCTTGATTTTGGGGTAAATGTAAATGCAGCAGATAGTGATGGGTGGTAAGTAACAAGATTTTTAACTTAGCATCTAGAAAAACACTGTTTTGATGCAAATCCAAAGACCCATTTGAGGAACAACTTCCTTCCCCTTTTCTCCCAGCCAATGAGCACTTTCTGGTCTCTAGATGGTGACAAACTCAAATGCAAAGCTCCAGTATATTTAACCTATGTGCGGGCACCCTTGAATCATAAATTGCACTATTTTGTTTTTACTTATAGGTGCATTTCATATTTACATGCTGAAGTAATTAAATAATAAGTGACAAAAGTTTGTTTAAGCTTCATTTTCATGTAACCCATCCACAGATTTTTGTGTTTCTGAAGAATCGGTCTAGCCTCACAAGTAGATGTAGCACTTGTGAAGTTTGGAGGTGGGAAACCATGCTATGCTGAGCGGTTTTTCTTCTACCTTATATTTCAAATTTCCTCATATTGAAAAATAGCCTTTTATATCCAACAGTCCCACAAGCTATGAAAATTGCTATTTTTGATAACATTTATTTTAAAATGGCTTTACTGGAGTCAGGTAAGCGCTAGAATCCACTCCAGGTGGTTCAGCAGGTTTAGAACAATGCATATGTACTATAATCATAAAGAGCGACTGCCTTTAAAAACAGACGGACTAAATGCTGTATTGCAAGACAAAATAGTTAGGATTCTTGGAACTTTTTTTTTTTAATGCCTACATGTTTGCTTTATTTCAGGACACCTTTGCATTGTGCTGCTTCTTGTAATAGTGTTCATCTCTGTAAACTGCTGGTTGAATCAGGGGCAGCTATTTTTGCTTCAACTATAAGTGATATAGAAACTGCTGCAGATAAGTGTGAAGAGATGGAAGAAGGTTATATTCAGTGTTCCCAGTTCTTGTACGGTAAGTTGTGATCAGACTTTACAAACTTTGCTTTAGCCTTTGTAAAAACCTCCCTTTCCTGTCACTGTTGGAAACATCTGCTTAGGCCCCAGACTTGAGAATATTGCCCTGCATGTGTTTTTTCAAATGCTAAAAAAAAAAAAAAAGTTTTGGTTATTATGTTGGTTACAGTCCTTGCCTGCTTTGCTCACAGGCTCCTTCTAATGTTAATTTTTAAAGACTAATTTCATTTAATTCCAAGGAAATGCTTCCAGTGGGAGGTTCTCACAGTAACAGTGAATTGTCAAGTAGCTAGATAAAGACATTTTAACTTCCAGATGCACAATTTTTTAGCAGATTACATTTAGAGACAGTACCTTGATGGAGAGCAGACAAATTTTAATTTACAGAGAAAGCTTCAGTAAGGCTGTGTATACCTGACATAGTGCAGATTTACAAAAGCTTCAAGCATTAGTATATATAAAATCTGTTACAGAATTTGGCTCATAAGAAACATGCACCAGACATTTGCAAAACTATTTTCATCATTTGAAGAAAAAACGACCATGATTTCCATTATGCATATATATATATATGTATATGTATATATATATATGTGTATATGTATATATATGTATGTATGTATGTATTTTTATATACTAAGAAAACAACCACCACCAACAACAGCAAAAACCCCTCATGCTCTAAATCGTTCTCAACTACTCTGCCAGATCTGATTTTATCACATAGTTAAATTTCTGAAGCTGTTTCAGGAAGTGCTGAAAATTGTTCATGGAATGTTATTAATGAGATTAATATTTGGGCCTTGATGTCCACACTAAACATCTCAGAGGAAAAAACAGGTTATTTTACCATTTACTGTATTGTTTAATCTGTTATTAACAGGAGTGCAGGAGAAGTTGGGAGTGATGAATAAAGGAGTGGTGTATGCTCTGTGGGACTATGAAGCCCAGAATAATGACGAGTTGTCGTTCCATGAGGGCGATGCCATTACCATTCTACGACGCAAGGATGACAATGAAACGGAGTGGTGGTGGGCCCGCCTCAATGATAAAGAAGGCTACGTGCCTAAAAATCTTCTTGGGGTAAGTTCTAAGTCATTTCTCCTCTCCCTTCCCCCCCTTTTTTAGTTTTTAAAATAGGACCACCAGATGGATCTGCGGTCAGAATCCTTCCGTGCACCATCTGAACACTCTACTATTAAGTGGTGCAAAGCAGAATATCCTTATTCTGTCAGGCCTCTATTATTGAAAACAAAAAGGAGAGCCCATGGTTAAGAGATTAGTCCTACACTTATTTAGTATATTAGTATACTTAATATATCTTAGGCTGTGATAAGATTTATATCCCATGGTTAAAAAATAAGGCCCATATGCAAAGTGCAGTGGCTTTATTAGGTAGTTGTAGGCTTTGGCCCAGAAGTTATTTAGGAAGGTTTTTAATACCTGGCATGAGATAGACAACGTATTTATACAACTTTAAAACAGGAAGAAACTTAGAAGGTGACAACTTTAGGCAAGTCACTTACACAGTGCTCAGTCAAATGTAACACTGCTATCACAAAAGACCAGGCACATAAGGCCTCTAAGGGGAGAGATACGGAGGACAAAACGTGTAGGAAAGCCTTACAGAGCTTGAAGTAAGCTCTCTCTAGGGCTAAACAGGGAACTCTTGTACTTACATAGATGTGTCCTGTACCGTAGTCTGGGATCTTGAACTAAACGAACAAGTCATTTTCAGAGCCAGCAGTTTTGGTGCTCTTTGAAGGAGTCAGTCAGTCAGCCCTTGGCTTCCTGCTGTTGCTGGTTTAACTTCTCAGAAGTTATTTTATGAAAATGCTGTAGCTTAACAAGCAGAAACACATCTCACACCCCCAAACCACTTTGTATCACTGAGTTCTTTTAAGTACCCTTTGGTTGTAATTAAATTGATTTATGTTCAGCCTGGTATCAACCATGCAAAGCCTAATATTTTCATTTTGTTTTTACAGTTATATCCACGAATAAAACCTAGACAGCGAACCCTTGCTTGAATTCAGTTGTACAACAGTGCAATACCTTGCTGGTAACTGGAAACGTAAAACATACACTGGAGCCATTGTTTTTGATCATTTCACATGGATAAATAAAACTATGATATTTAGTTTTAATGGTGCTTTCTCTTGTTAAATGGACAGCATCCAAGATTTTCCAGATCTGCAGTTTGTAAATGAAGATTGTTTTATGTGACCCACCACTGATGAGGAGAGCGGTATCTCCACTACCTACAGTGTTCTACCAACTGTTGTCTAAAGCAGTGTATTAAGTTAAAGTTCCGTGGTAGGAGCTTTCTTGTGTTAAGTGTTCAGAGGTGTCATTTGCGAAGTGCAGATACGCTGTCCAGTTTGCTCCAACCCTACAGTAACTGTCCCATGTCAGGATTTTGGATATTTTGTTCAATACCAGTGAATGTTGAGTTTTCTCATTGCTGATCAGCTTTTTGGGTTCTAGTACACAAAATCTTCACCTATTACATGCATAAGTAAGTAGTCACCAAAGCTTCATGAAGGCTGGGATTTTAAGTGTTAACTTACTTAAATCCTAGTCTAGAAAACCCCAACAAAAGCTTTACATAGTCTAGCATCTAGTATTATTTGCATTTAGACTCAAGCTAGAAAACTAACCAAACAACAGCATTTGTATGCTTCTCAAAGCCCCTAAGGTATAGGTCACTCGGCGGTATATTTTCTTATTATTCAGCCTACTGCACCAGTGTTACCTCTACCACTGTAAAGGTTCCCCTACTAACCACTGCGGTTTGTCCATTCTGGACAGAACAATTAATAGTGAACTTGCAGCAGCTTAAGGGATTTGTATGTCTGCATGGATGAAAGTGCAATAGTTGAGAAAGGTAAGAGTCAGGTAAGAGTTATATTGTATAATTTGAAGTCTGCCCAGGTCAGTCTGTAAGAAAATATGAAGGACTGAATAGAAGTAGAAAGTGAGGTGTGTAGATGCTAAGTCGAGGAGAAGAAAGAAATGAGGTATAGAGAAGGAGTCAAGAAAGGCAATATGTAATCTTTAAGGACAGTTTCTGTGGTTCTTGGCAGCTTACATCTGTTGCCAAGGCAAGTTATGCAATAATCTATTCCACTACATTGTAGTTTCAAGCAAAAAAAAAAAGGCACTTCACTGGAATTTTAATTGTACATGATTTTATATACCAAAAGTATATTTTGAATTTCCCATTATAAGTTGTAGCCATATTTCTTGTAATTTTCTCCCATTAACCAGTATGCAATTTTAATTAATTCTTCATGTACAAGTTCTGTGTATAATTTATATATCCATTTCTGCAGTGCTGTAACTTGCTTTTACCACAGGTTAGCGTTAACTGTATATATTGTGGTGAAAAGTGAAAGGGTATTATTGTTGAAGAATTTGCTACATGAATGTGATGATTTCAAGAGCCTATGATACACTAATTCAGAGAACATGTAAATGTGCACAATAAAATACTGCTAAGGCATGGCTGCATTCTCCTGTTTGTTAATAGCAACTGTAGACATGCCCATGGTCATATTCTACATAAAAAAACCTACCTGTAGCTAGTCATGTTCTGTTGATGCAAGTTGCGTCATTGTTTTACCAGTTACACGGGAAGTGACTTACCAAATAATTTTTAAAGCACCTTACACTATAAACTGCAGTATTCCAACTGTGGCAAATAAATACTTGGCTAAAAATGCTCTGGAGGATCCTTTGCACACAGGCTGACAACTGAGCCTTGCATGCTTGTTGAGGGAGATGGAAGGCAGAAAGACACTATATAGCATGTGGAGGCAGAGGATTCATGCCAGTAGTTTTAGCAAATTATTGAAGCTTAAAATCAAGATTAGGCTGCTGTTTATAAAAAGTCAAAGCTTTCAGAGTTCAGACAGACCATACTATCTATCATTAAAGAAACTACAATGTGAAAGCATCAGCTCATTTTTTAAATAAGTGAATTAATTTATTCATATTTGTACATTAAAATGTATACAATTCCAGATACCATTACAGTTAGATTAACAAAAGCTAGTTACCAAAAAGAAAATACAAAACTAAAAATTATTCTGGAAGCTTAGTTATTACAGAAGGGAAGTTTCACAATCATGTAATTCCAATTTGGTGGTATTTGGTGAAATGTGTTAAAAAATCAACTGACTTCTATAAAATCATATCTAAGGCAGATTTTATTGTACATTGATTTTTAAACATTTGGATAGAGGGAAAAACCTGAGATCTAGACCCAAAAGCTATTCTCTGCAGAAGAGACATACACCTTTGTTTGCTTTTTGTGGCAAACAGTATATATAATTGTTACTATAAAAGTTGTGCTGTACATTAGCTGTAGTGCAGGTCACTTTCATATTTCATATTAAGTGCCAATAAAGGTTTAACAAAATATACAAAGTCTTAAAAGGTGAGACTGTTTAAAGCATTAATTGTATACATATTGCACACTATAGTGAATACTCATGGTTCAAAATAAAACGTTGCAGTTGCTGGATCTTACAGAATGAACCACACTGGAATGACAAAAGGTCAAGAAGAACAAGCATTACCTAGCCACCAGGTTAGCAAAGTGAGAGGCAGGTCCTTCAAGGCTGGTGTCTTCCCTCCAGCTGCCAACAGTTTGCTGTTCTTACTGGTCCCGAGACTCATAAAGAAGTTTTGTTGCCTAATATGAAGAGAAAACATTACTGTATTGACTCCTTGAAGTTTCACTTCCCCCCTGCTTCTGCTCCAAACCCTAAAAGCCTTGGGTTTAAAAGTAGTAAGGTCTTCTCCACTATTTTCCTTAGTAAAAGGCATTTAATAGTGCTCAGGGAGGTATTCAGGTAATTTTTTGAAGTAAGCCTTTAACAGCATCAAGAGTAAAGCTTGAGATCATTGAAGGAGGTTTTAGATCAGCTTACATTTGTTTCGTGGTCAGAAACAGCCATTTCCGATCAAAATGGTCTTGGAAAAAGATAGTATTTTTAAGATTCTGGTCACCTAGCTGAACATACACTGTAAACACTGTTCTGTTCTATATTCCTCCTATTCCTTCTGCTTTCCCCTTGCAAGGTTTTGGTCACGTGCTGCATTTGTCTCTTGATCTACAAGATCAAGTTGGATCAACCAACCTCCTGTGACAGGAACAGAGGTGCACTCTCCAGCAAGATTACAAAAAGTCCTTTTTAAACAGGTTGTTCAGGCAATGCTGACTGAAAGGCCTAAATGCTGACTGAAATTACAGACACTGTTAGCCTCAAAGGCTGGCCTTTGGGAATTTGATCTAATTCATCCATCATAGTCTGGCTATGCAGAATACTTCAGAGTTAGGCCCTCAGTGTATACAGCAGCTGCAAGTAAATATTTATCTGCAACCCCCTAAGAATAAGATACACCTTCAGGAAAAAGACTTTTCTGGATTCCCATTTAATACATTCCAACTTAATGTCTTTAGATTTGTTATTTTTATCAGGAAACTCCTTTAAACATTAAAGAAATAGTAAGAATAGCATTTCTATATATCAAGCAGCACAAGAACAAGAAGAAAGTTTAGCTGCATATACTAGTCATATACTACTGTACAAGTCTACATATTTATTCCTGTATCTCAGGAATTCCAGCTACGGGGAAGTTTAGCCACACATTCCCATCTTGCTGTTTAAATTACATACTCATTCCTAGATTTTAGGAATTCCAGCTTGAATGCTGGAATCAAGATCTCTATCACTTCTGGGGTGACCTTATTAACCTGAAAGCATCAGCAAGAAGATGCACTAGAATCAGCTTGCTGAGCAGGGTAACAAAATGGAAATCTCCAATTTGAGAATTAAAAGCTATGCTGTTAACTAGAACCTCTGAAAAACCTCACTGCACTCATCACTGATGCACTGAGCTATCAAAGGAGACAATTAGTGGAAGGAGGTATGCTAACCTTATCAACAAAATTCTAGTTCTTATTAGAGTTGCAATGCTTTGTGAAAGATAAGTTAAAAACAGATATAAATGTTCAATTACACATCAATGCAATGTCTGAATGCATGTTGCTGACCCCAAGTTAGATGCTGGATTTCAGGGTGGCTGGGGAGCTTAACAACAGCAGTAAAGGAGCAAACAGGGCGACACATTTGCATTTGTAGGCAGCTTATAAATTACACCTCTGATTATCGATCAGATGAATAAAGTTCCATAACAAGTTTGGGGTTTTTCTGCTCTCCCGTAACTTACAATTACAAAATACAAAACTTCCAGAGAAGAGATGTTCCTAACGCCACAAGTTGAGACAGTCTTATTACACTACATCCTGCCCATCCCTCTGCTCCTGTTTCCAAAAACTATAATCTCTGATCCTTCATAAAGTAGGAAATACAGTTATTTGAGTTTAGTTTCAGGAAGGTATTTTTTTTCAGTGATTAATAGAAGCCTAAGAAACCTACAAGTCTAATTCGCACTTTCTTTTCACATAATGACATGTAAAAGATCCTGATAAACCCTTTGTAGTGTATCTTCAGCTATCTGAGCACAAAGCTGAACACATTTTCATAAAAAGCAGCTGTAGCTTCTGTTTTCTTAACCAGAAGGCCCTACAATCTGTGGATAAAGAAACAAAAAAATAAAAGGCCCCAAAGGCTGCATACTCTCTTGCCTGCTACAAAGCACCTTGCAAAGACTTTCTTAAGCCTCCCTTGCTTACCTTATGCATAGCTGCCAGCCAGCTTGCTGACAATTTCTTGTTAGAGCTGTAGTCTTCACTGGCTGTAAACTTCATCTGTGTTAGCTCCTCTGATCCTGGTACTTTATACTGTAGAATCATACCTATGGCACGAGTATTACCTCCTGAAAAAAAAAATAAGAAATCCTGAACAAAGCTTCACAAACTAAATAAAAATACTTTTTTAGCCAATAGTCACAATTGAAGAAGGCTATCTCACCACTTGATTCAAAGCGCTAACAACTTCAGATGCACCAATGCATCAGGAGCCAGTGACAAAAGGGTGTTAATGCCAGGCAGCAATGTGCAGACTCAATATTGTCTAGTTCTGTCACTGAGGCAGAGCTTGTACAAGCCACTAATGACACAGAGATAAAACTCTTGTATTTTGGTATTACCGTCTGCCTTCTTTTAAATAGATACCATGGCTTTACAACACAGCCAGCAGTTTCTGAACTGAATGACTCTTGTCCAGTTAGACTGGTATCAAACAGGGATCCTTGCTTGATCCTAAGTCTGGCACATCAGTGAGAAGTCCCACCAAATTTGGCAAAGGTTGGGAAAGATGCTTCCACAACAGGAGCTGGCAATGACTTCATTTATTTCCTGAAGGAAATCCACTACAGAACACATTGCTCTGACAGCAGCGTGATAGCAAGGTGTTTGCATCTCTCCTACTCAAGCTGCACAGAGGTTAAGATAAACCAAAGCAAGAATACAGAAATGAAACAAAAGCTTTGTGTAAAACAGCACATTGATCCTTCACATTCAGTTACTGGGTTGCTTATTTACTGAAGTAGTAGAGCATGAACTAAGTCACAGGAACAGCACCACCACACACAGAAGGACATCTTGCAAAGTTCTTTTTACAAAGACTGCATGAGAAGAAGGGGTCCTGGAGGCCATGACAGTAATATCCAAGAAGCCAAACAAAAACAATCCTGGTCTAAGCAATGTGATCAAAAGCCTACAAACAGTTTGCAGACACAGCTATTTCCTCCTCTTGTAGGAGAGACTGGATTCCCACTTCTACATCACTCGCTCTCCTGCATCTACTCAGTCAGCCTAACAGCTTGTACCAGGTACTAGGCAATACACACAAAATATATTGCTCGTTCCTGGTGTACAGAATTCAGCACACCTCTACTGATGGGTAAAAGTTTTCCCTCTTCTAGCACAGACAATAGTACATGTGGTCTAAAGGAGGAATCAAGTGTTTTAATTCTCCTCCATGCAGTTACAAAACATTCATTCTCAGTTTATTAAATAGATGGGAAGAAATAAACACATGAACATAACTTGTCTTAAGTTGAACAGCTACAAATCAAGCAAAAAACTAGCACTGCAGGGGAAGACAGATGGGAGAGGGGTCATAACAGCATGCTTAAGTGAGTCATGTTCACACAAGGTACTGGCGATACCTTCAGTAATATGCTGGCTCTCCAGAAGGCTGGTGTAAGTGTGAATATCTTTTTCTACCATCAAGAAGGAAGGCAGGCAGGCAAAAAGATAAAGCAATCAGAATAGTAATGAACAAGAAATTACAGGAGCATTAAGCAACTCTGCAACACATCTGATTGATTTGAATACCAAGTTCATTAAAGTTAACATGCTGTACTGCCACTGCATGGACTGCCCAATTAAAAATTCCAGCAGTGACAGAGATGTTGCTTATTAAGCAATTATTAAAATTCCTGACCTTGTTTGTTCTCGTTTCAACGAAATCATGTTTAAGCTCATCCTGAAATACTAAGAAATCTGTCAAGATATGAGGTAGTTAAGTAGCTACCTTCTGATTCCAAGGTATTAGCAGTTTCACTTGGTCACTTCATCTTGAATAAAATTAAGAAAGCTTTTTTTGGTAGTTTCTCTTACTCTCCTCTAAACTGTTTGCACAAATAGAAGAGAAATCCTGGCTGGATTCTGAAATAGAAGCTAAGAATGACAGCTTTTCAATCCATATATGTTTAGCCAAGAGAAAGGATCGGACCAGATGACAACCACCTTTACTTAGGTTTATCAAGAAGTTCCCCATTATTAAAGTCCTAAAGTAATTTCTCACCTGTTAAGTTTCACCTAAAATCCCATCAGCCACATGGACAGCTTCCATGCACTACACTCTACTCTGAGAACCACTGTAATATAATAATGTAGTTACACCTAAGCTACCAGAAATGCATTGTCTAGCTTGAATGATTGTTACCACTTCATCTTTTCCCTAATAGTTAATTTGTATTTAATGAAAAAAATTACCTCCAGGAGTAAATCCCTCTGTAAGTATCTGAACAGTTGAAATCTGTACAATTTCAATTTCATAGCGGCTGTTTCCATCCAAAACCAGGTATCTATATGAAAAATAGAATTGTTTTGTTATTTTATTAAGTGTCTTGTTTACAATATCAAGTCCAAATCAAAGGAAGTAAGTTGAACAGAATGTCATTGACTGGTAGCCCGTATACTTCTCAGAGAGGGGAGGGAGAGGAGTCAAGCAGGTAAAGTTACTTTTCAGTGAAGTGATTAACTTAAAACAAAAGCAAAATAGAGAACTGTAGATCAATTTACCAGAAGACCTTTTCAAACTATTAAAAGCATTCTTCAGAGTTACAGGGGAAGAAGAAAACAGGGAGTTTGAAGTGCTCCAGCCAACTAAATTCTAGGGATGACCAAAGCAATGCTCTGACTGTAACATTGAACAATACCTTGCAGTGTTAGACTCATCATTCTGAAATGAGTTTTTTTTCAGTGGCTGTGGAATTTTTTTTCCCCGGTCCTTCTTCCTATAAGCTTTCTGTGAGCTGTCAAAAACACTATTGCAGTGCCACTGAGAGACATTATCAAGAAACAGAGCTCTGTCATCATTCCAAGGCATTCCAGCATTTCTGCTCCTTGCTGCTTCTGGAAACAGTCTTCACTGAACAAAGCAGGTGGAGTGCTTCACACCTCCCCTGAGGGCCACTTCTCCACACTGCTAGTAAATTCACACAAACTTAGCCCAGTAACAGTATACCCATCCTTTCAGTCAGATTATTCTTCCAGTATCCTCACCGGGAGCTATCCTTGCATTTTGTTTGGGTTATGATAACAATATAACCATGTTCACAGGTGCAATTTCTATCAATCCTGCTCACCTCTGATTGTTGGAAAGTCGACAAACCATGAGCTCAGATTTATCAGATGTTCCCAGAGTTACAAAGAACGAAGCACCTGAAAAGAAATGTTTTAGTATTCTAATGCAGAGTTTGGGAAGAAACATTCAAGAACCAAAAAGGATACCTACTGCACTGATTTGGCTCACTTAGGAGACTAACTGGAACATTAAACTGATATAAACTGATAAACACTGACAGAACATTCAAGTATAGAAAGGTTTTTAGTTGGTTCTGCACCACATTATCATTCACAATTACGATGCAATTCGACCTATGCTGTAGAAATATGGATGATATCTAAGATAAATCTTTCAAAAACAAGAACAGATTAGGAGATAGCACAAACAGATGACCCTGCAGACAACACCTTCTTAAAATTAGACAGAAGAATCAAATAGCAGGATGTGACCTTTAGCTGTATGCTTAATAGATACTAAGACACCTCTCTCTCACTACTGAAGGCTAGCTCAGTCTTGCTTTGAGGTCAGTGAATTGCAGCCTTCATGTTGTACTATTTCTGCCTGCTCCAAACTGCTCCTCTGGCATCAGCAAAGTCACCTTAGCTACTTGAGCCAAGTGATTCATGCCTTAAAGCAGACTACATGCCCGCCACTTCATTTCCTCCATGCCTCACACTCCCTGTGTTACCTAATCCCAACACTGTTGGTCTGGGAAGTGAAAAAACAAAACATACAGCACTGTCAATTGGCCTGTGAGCTATTTCCACAATCCAAAGCGTGCAGCCTCAGAATTTCACCTCACGATCTATTTCATAATAGTGCCCTGCCTCACTGACCCTCAGTATGGGGCCCCAGGCTGCTGCTGACATGAGACAGAGGGACCAGCAGCACAACTGCCACAGAGATCAAAACCACCATTTCTCTGAGATCTGAACCTCCATAGCAAGGCAGGGAGGATTAACTTCAAGGCAGGAAAGAATTAACTTCAGATGTTAATTGCATAACACAAACGCAAACAGGACTTTTAGTATTTATTTTCTTAAATCTTCACGTTAAAATAAATATTTTTTAAAAGTCATCTTCTGTGCATGGTGAAGAATGATTTGTGTATTACAGTGACGAACGTAGCCCTGTCTGGACCTAGAATCTCCCTAGGAACTAATCAGACTGTTAATCAGAGGCATGGTTTAGCTTACCAATAATACACACCTGCATCATGCTAAGAGTGAAGAGCCCATCAGAAGGCCCCAAACAATCCCAGAATATTTTGAAAACTGAAGACTCAGCTTTCTTAATATAATTGGAACATGAATTGCTGTAGTACATGTACCTTTAATGCTGTGCAAAACTCACCACGCTTACGATCAACCACAGCCAAAGGCCATGGACAAGATCAAAGCACAGCATCCTGTTCATTGTTTTAGAAGTGTCTCTGTTAAGCATTTTTATTCTTATTTAGTGTAACAGAAATAGCCAAAGGATGGACTACGTTAATAAAATGCCAACCACACACATCTGTCCTCAGAGGCATTAAAAATTCCTTTGTCTTTAAAGAAATTTGTAAATACCTGACCCAAATCATCAACTTCTTGCTAAATAAGCTGATAATATAAAATTAAATGGCAAACATACATGACAACAAATATGTATTTTAAGCAGACAAAGCTGCAATGTAGCAGCTCATTTGACAAGAGTTAGTCTTGCCAAATATCAGATTTGTTTAACACAGCATCTGAACAAATCTAGGTGAGATCAAAACAGCGTATATACCCACTCAGTACTTACCATTCATGAGCACTTTAAGCTGCTTGTCATAGAACTCTGTTTCTTTCTGAGAGATGAGGGCACATTCAGCACACTGGCGCACAGGGTCCACAAAACACATGCGAGGCAGAGGCACTTTTTTACTGCAGCATTTGTCACAGAAGCACTTTCCACATCTTCGGCAGTGATGCTAAGCATGGGAGGATATTTTGTTTATTTACAAAAGGAATTATTGGAGAATAATTCAATAAAGTTCCCACATTAAACATCCTCCTCCCCAAGAAGCAGAACAGTTTCTCAGGGACTGTTTCTCAGGGATGTTGAAGGGACAGGACGGTAGTCAAGTGATAAATGACATTGAGCTGCTGTAGTGGAAGAAGGAACTCTCTGAAGACTCACCCCTGAGGACTGCATGTAGTATGAAAAGCACTACAGGCCTTTGTTGGCACTCTGCCAATAGGTTTTTAAATCAGACCAGAGAAGACACTGAGAGGACCCTCCCAAATTCCTCGCCTTACTGTCAGTAGAAATGCAAGAGAAGTGGTTTCGAGAACCCTTCCTGCTTCTAAGCAGAGATCTCTGGAAGCTTCAACTGTAGATGCTGTTCTCCCTCAAAACTTGCTCTCAAGTTTTTTTCCTGGGAAAAAGCTAAAAATTTTCATTCCTAAAACCTAAAGCCCCTTCTCTATCAGAAGTATCATGCGGCATAGTACAAATCCAGCAAAGTTGTAATACAATCAGAGCAGCTCCCAAACCTTCAACAAGTGGCTTGTGCTCCATCACTACTGGGGTGTGACAGTCCCAGTTCCTCCTGATGCAAGTTTCCATGGGATGACAGTAGCTCAGGTCAGAACAAGTACTCCCAGGCAAGCCAGAACTGATTTGTGGCTTAAAGCAAGTTTCAACAGTTTGATACAAGGAACTGATACACTGCAGTTCTGATCACTCTTAGGCTTTTCTACCAACTGTTACGCAAAGTTCTGTGAAGTACCTATTATGCATGGCTATCTCCATTTACTTCCCAAAGTTAACACAAGTAAAATACAGCAGCCTAATGAACTACTGCTTCTCAACCCATCCACACCCTTAATTCATCTAACTAAAAGGTAAATAAAAAAGTCTATATTCTCTTAGTTCTTAAAATTTAGTTACCCTAATGTTCTTCAGCCCTCCTTAAAACTTACATCTCTCTGGTATACCAGGTCAGTATGGCTGTTTTAAAGTTTCTCCTTCCTTTTCTCTCCAAACAATACATTAAAAATCATGAACTAGGTCAATGCATGCAAGTCACACTTCCACATCTTTCTGCACTTCCACAAGCACATGCTAAATGCCCGTCAATGTAGTTATACAAAGAAACATTATTATCTCCTAAAATCATTGTTAGCTTCTTTTGGGAGACTGCCAAACCCCGTTCCAGCAGGTTTTCTGACAGCAATATTCTGTAAACTACCAGCAATTCCACAGTGGTCTACTTGAAATATGTTCATTACATAAAAGGGGTTTTTCTTCGTGCAGTGAACCTAATTATGGTTCACAGCAATCAAGGCAGTTTATATTTTCTACTTCAATCAGAAATTCCCCTTTCCAGTCGTGAGATCAGTTCTGTTTCACTTCTAGAACAGAAGGATGATCTGACTTTTGGCTCTCCATATTTGAACCATGCAGCTCTTTAATGTCAGATGGCAATTCATTACTCCTCAAAATGTTTGCTTACATTTCCACAACTAATCTTATCTCCCAAAACATAGCCACATTAGTTCATTTGGTTTCTGTGCCAGTACTGATGTTAGCAGCCTACTCCAGCGTGGGCTCTTCTAACTCTTCCTTTGAATGTGAATCCTGTGGGTACACAACATTTGGGAAAAGCCCAAACACATTGAGCAACACCGAGGTCAAAGAAACAGAGTTTTATTAAAAAAAAAAAAAAAAAGGAAAAAAATTCCTCTACTCAGAAAAGGCAGAGCAGAAAGAAAAGCTATTTTAATGTACATTAGACTTTGCATGGTATTCTACTGAAATCATCCACATTTTAAACCAGAGCTGCATATTAGCATTTTGCAACAATTACAGCTTTGTATTTTGTTGATTTCTTACCTTTCTAGTTATGAAGTCAAATTTTGTATCACACTGCATACATCTTGGGCACTAGAAAACAGTACAAAATAACATTAACCAACAACATTTCTAGATATTTAATCATGCTACTACCACATGCAAAGACTGAGCTTTATTATTATGCCCCAAAAAGAACTGCCTCCGAGAAGTTTCCATCCTTTAATCTTTTTTACCACGGTTTTAATTTATTTTAATACTGATGTAGCAAAATAACGTCATCCCCACTCACAAGACAAAAAAAAGCTGC
Source organism: Heteronetta atricapilla (assembly GCA_011075105.1). NCBI lineage: Eukaryota > Metazoa > Chordata > Aves > Anseriformes > Anatidae > Heteronetta > Heteronetta atricapilla. The sequence continues at coordinate 54,253,704 of CM021735.1, read as the reverse complement.
CAAATTCATTCACCCTAAGGAATACTACATCCTGCTAGCAGTCAAAACTACATTTCTGAAGTTCTTGTCACGCTTAATTACATTTGGCTATCCAGACAGCCATATATTCTGGAGTTAACTATGTTTTCATGTAAGTTGTCATCCTGTTGAGATGCTCTGTTGACACTCCAAAACATTGTTTACATGCTTTATTGCTCTCAGTACTTGCATATTTTTAAAACATGCTAGGAGATTTTTGGTTTTCTTCCAAGCCACGAGATCTTATTTTTTATTCCAGCTACAAAATGTCACTACTTCCTGAAGCATCTCTTTCCTAACACGAGGTTACACCCACACTCTTCCCAAAAGAAAAGCCAGAAAAAAATGGAAGAGGCTTCTCTCTCACAACTGTGTGTACAAGTACAGGTCAGCAGCTCTGACTTGCTGAAGTCCCAGAAGTGTTCGGTGATCGTTACAATTAAAGTTTTCTATGCAAAGTCACCTTCCACAGGGCAGATACTCAGCAGTCAGATCTCTGAATTTTCACAACTTTACTTATTTTTATTCACTGTATCAAAAAAAAGGAAAAAAAAGAAAAAAAAAAAAACACTCTCCAAGGCTTACAAGTAATTACTGCCAGATTTATTTGCAAATGTTAATGCAAAATTATGTCTCACATCTGAATCGGAACATAGTTGGGATGACTCTTCAGTGAGTTTTGTAACTCTAGAAACCTTAACCAGGCTTTCACAGAGTTCAGCAGAATGTCATCTTAAAAACATGCCCTAAGCCAAGCGGGTGTCATTTGCTAAGCACAGTTATCACTGTTTGCCTTTAATTACTACATTTCAATACTTAACCCTCTATCTTCTAAGAATTCATTCAGGTTACAAAAGTTTTGTAGTCTGCTTCAGGGATTTCTGTTTCACCACATTCCCAATCACTGTCACAAATTGCAGAGCTGTAGCAAGACAACACGACAGCAGCGAAATTGAGAAAAAAAAATCTAGAAACTTTGTTTTCTTATAAGTAAAAGTTTGTTCATAATTTACAACAGTTTACACAAAGCATTCTCACATCTAACCAGAAGTTTAGCAAATTAGAGAGTAACAGCAGTGGCTGCAATGGAACATAAATAGCTACCCTGCAATATTTGCTACAGGAAGCTCTTTCTAAATCCCACACAAAGGAGAACTAGCAGCGTTCCTGCATTGTCTCAAGTCATGTACTGAACCAAGGCACCCAACCTCCTCTTTTCACAATGGCCCTCTAAAAGCTTATTCTGATATTTGCTGATCAATAACCTTGAGCACAAGACAACTGCGGCATTCCCAAGGCTTCCTCTGCAACACTAACGCTCCACAGCTTATAGCGTATTTCGCTGCGCACTGATCTTCATTTGGTGTTTTAGTTTTTCACTAAAATGTAGCTTAATTGTTTGCCCAGAAGCTGGGCAGGGCAAGGATTTCAAAATGCTTTGAATTTACCGGGAGTATAATTCATTTTCTTAAAGAAAATGTATAATTTTGGTCTGAAATCAGAAAGCAGAAGCCACAATCTAGGGGGAAAAAAACCTCTTCTAAACACCATCTTAACAGGCTTCATACACAATGTTAGGCAAACTATCTATTTTCAGCAAGTAACAGAATTACACATCTTATTTCCTACAAACTATAGAACAAATATTTCTAAATTTCAGACCCATCATGATAACGCTGCCTAACATACAGAGCAGTCAGAGATAAGTCACAAAGTGAAATGGCACACGGTGGCAGGCATCACAGAAGGCTATTTTCCTATCAAAATGTTCTGACACAAGCAGACTCAAGTTCCTTCAAGACACTTCTGCTTTGAGTAACCAAACCCATGAGAACCCGTTTGCATAACAACTTCATCAGGGAGCTCTTCCCAGACACAGCAGCAGAATTTCTCTGGAGGTGAACCCTTCTCTTCGGCCACACACTGCCATGAAGCACGCAAGCACCGAGCTGCTTCAGTTCGGTGTTGCGTTGGCAGAGAAGAAAGTGCAACGCTTGAGATACTTCTCATGTCCTCAAGACACAGGCTTGTTAAGACCACTGCAACTCTGATTTTTGTTTTGAAAGTAGAAACACTCAGATACAAAATAAGATATTAAATACCATATAATAAGTATATAGATTTCACACACGATCAGCATGCTGCTAATGCTGGCAGGTCGCTCCTGTCATTACTTCAGCAAGAAGCAAATGGAAGCACCACCAGTCGTTGGCTATCAGCATTAATTTAGAACTACTGAGAGCAAGTTCAGTACAAGTAGGGAGGAACTTCTGGTGTGTCTGCTGAAGCACAGTAAGGAATTAGTGTAATTCCTCAGCCCCAGACAGAGGTGAGAGCAGTGCAGATAGGCAGCAGGCTCTAGTTACACTTGATGCTGGATTTGCATGTACAATAACAAAGTGATTGGAGAAGTGATGCAAGTAACACCTGGGTAAGCACGTTAACACAGTGACCATTTGCCAACATGAAAGTCTGCAAGCTCACTGAATCAGAGCTCGCAACATGCCTGACAAGCACAGCTGGTGCCAGCGGCAGATGCCTTCTGATAACAGCGGGACCGTGCACAACCGGTTCCTTTCTGGGGCTCTGTGAGCTCGCTATCAGTGCGAGAGCAGCGCTGTCACACAACCACCGAGTGCCTGACCTGACAGTGGCTGCAGCCACACCACACCAAGCTGGGTTCCATCGTGCTGTCCCCCCACCTGCAGGCTGCTCTCTAAGGCAGGCACCGCTCCTCGGCCACTGAAGATCTGGGACACAGCCCGACACCACGGGTTCCGGCCACCTCTGTGTTGTAACACACGAATTTTACAGGACGTGTCCATGACTTCCCCCAATGGTACATCATCCATTGAGTTCTCGTGATTATCAAGAAGCTTTGGTTCAGACCCTTGGCACATGAACTGACCAACGTTTTAAGCTCTGTCTCAACTTCAGTGATGCTCACAGACCTGCGTAGTATTATCAACCTCAACTCCTTATTCATTTCAATTTCACTGAAAGATAGACTACCAAAAACATTTTCTATAGTCCTGCTTCAGTTTTACACACTCCAAACTCCTCATGCTTAGAGACTGTACAAAACATCCTGATATTTATAGACTGCACGGTCTTGTGATACAAAGTTAGAGAACTTAAATCTATTCCAAAGTTACTATGTAAGTTTAACAAAACTACCGACTGCCCTAACTCCTAGGACATCATTTTACTTATAAGAAACAAATGAGAAGATATTTCCTGCAGAAAAGTACTGAATTTACTGGTACACAGCAGAAGGCAGTGTATTTGAAAAGCCAGATCAACATTGGGTAATACTTGCCCTTTCCCTTGGGGGAAGAAAATATGTTCTTTATTCTACTGAATTAAATCACTGTCAAGAGCAGATGTTCTTGTTGAATCCACTAACTAGCTACGGCTGCCTCTTAAATTTGATTTTATTAATAAAAAGATGAGTTTATAACTTCCTTGTTATACTTCCTTCCCTGTATACTGCATACTTAAAGAAATATTTGTACATGGTAAAAGCTAGTCAAACGGATGTCTGAATTTCAGTACACTTTGAGGTAAAGAAATATAGCAAAGCAACTTTTTCTTTCTTTACAATAGATGCAAAATTAAGAATATGAACGGATACAAGCATTTAAAATATTTGTCTACAATACACCTCCTCTCAATAGCAAGTACCTCTGAAGTTGATGCAAAGGCAACATTTAGTCACAAATCATCATCACTCTGTAGAACAACAGATCACAAAGAAAAGCCACATCTTAAGCAGCACGAATGCTTGTGGTACCACTGTGACAGAAAATTCCAATTCACACCATGCGTCAGATTATGTCTATTCATTTTAGATACATTAATTCTTAAATACATCTACCTAGCTTCAATAAATTCTACTACAAATCCTCCCACAACGTGCAGTTTAATTATGATGGTACTAGGTATTAGACCTAGAAGCACCATTTTTTATTTAAATGAAACTACTCTGCTATAATTGAGAAATGCCAAACTATAAAGCAACACTGTCAATCTGGGAAGAACCGACTTTCAATTGGAGGTAACTGTTAGACAAATTGCATCCGTTGCTGGTGATGTGTCAGCACTCAGGTTTCCAGGTAGCTGAGGTCAAGGTACACAGCGCATCAAAAGTTGCCTACCTGGCAAAAGCAGACTGCAAACAACGCCCTGAGGAAGCACCCCTTATCGAGTAACTCCAGATCCGACCTGGCTGCGCACTCACCGATCGATGCACACCTGGGCACCTACATCTGATACTGCTCAGGTCACTGAAAACTGCACCGTAGCTACGCTTCAGGCAGACACACAGTTGCTACTGATGACAGGGAGGATTTTGTTCTCTAAGGCTGGAAGAGACTAAATTGCAAGAACTCCTGCAAGATATTTTATCTGCTTGCTTGTTTAAAATAGGTTGAAAAAGTTGCTTTCCAGAACAAGATCATTATTTCAGACAAAACTAGCAACAGGCTTACTAGCCACAGCACCTTCTGCCAGTAAAGGCTAGCCTCACTCACTGCAGACAGTAAAGGCAGTGGCTCTGCGAGCTGCAGAAGCCGCTGTAGCTGAGTGACTGTGCCGGTACAGTAACTTTTACACAAAACTTTTTGCCTCCAGAGATACTCGATAAGGGCAAAATTTTCCTCCTTGCTCCTAAGCAAGGAGGGCAGAGTGTTCCCTTATAACACGGACCTACCACATCCCTACCTGGCAAAGAATGGGTCTGTTTAAAGGCTGTCTGCTTAAGTTCATATGGGCTCCTCAAAAATAAAACTCCAGTCCCATTTAGATGCATTGGCACGTAGCCACACCACAGAGGGGTAATAAGTAAACAACTGATTCCCAGCTCTGTCAGCATCTAGCTGCACAGACGGGTAACACATAATGCATATAACGTGAAATGTACGAGACTGTCAGGATTACACAGTTTATTTTAAAAGTGTTTAGAAGCAAAGCGGACTGAAAAGATTTAAGTCATTTTAGACTTATTTAGCACTCAGAACATTCAGACTAAGAGCAAGAAAGGGTGTTGTAACGCAGCCTTTCACTATACCCCGCGTTAGTTTTTAAAGCAACGTTCTTCAAAGTTAGCTTTATTTGTTCACAGAACGTCCCGAGTTGGAAGGGACCCACAAGGATCACCGAGTCCAACTCCTGGCTCCGCACAGCACCACCCAAAAACCAGACCCTGTGTCTGAGGGCGGTGTCCCAGTGCTCCGTGAGCTCAGTGCCGTGACCACCTCCCTGGGGAGCCCGTCCCAGTGCCCGACCACCCTCTGGGTGCAGAACCTTTCCCTAACCCCCAGCCTGAGCCTCTCCTGTCCCAGCTCCGTGCCGGCACGGGAGGACCAGAGGCGACAGACCGAGGGAAAGCAGCGCCGGGAGCCGCCAGCCCCACGGCCGGCCCCACCCCAGGGCCGGGGCACCGGGGGCGCTGAGGGGAGCCCGCGGGTGACCGCTGGGAGACCGCTGGGGGACCGTTGGGGCCCGCAGCCCCCCGCCCGCCGCGCTACCTCCTTGTCGGGCACCCAGGGCGGCTCGTCGAGGCCGAAGGGGCTGCGGGCGGCGCGCAGCTCGGGCACCATGCGCAGCCCGCTGGCCGAGCGCACCAGCTTCTTGGCGTCCGCCGCCTCGCTGCCCGACATCTTCTGACCGCCCGCCCCCCGCGGCTCCGCCACCGCTACTCGCCCCTCCGGACTGGCAGTGCCGCCGGCCAATGGGAGCCTCGGGAATGCGGGACGAGCGCGGCGCGTAACCAATAGGAAAGGGGGGTTTGGAAATGCCCGCCCACCCGCCGCGGGTGGCCAATAGGAGTTGCCGCCGCACTTTGGCGACCAATCGTGTATCGATCGAGGGGTGGGGACGGAGCGGGGTTCCTTGCACGCCCCTGTAGGAGCTCGCGGAGCATGCGCAGAAGGAACGGCCGGGCCCGCAACCCGGAAATGAAGGGCGGGCACGCTTCGGCCGCTCCAAAGCCTTCCGCGCTCGAGGTAAGTGCGGCATCCAATCAGAGAGCGGGACGGGCGGGGTGGGCTCGTCTCTGTTCGGCTGGGTTCGGCTGGGTTCGGCAGGCCGCCACCGAGCGCCACTCTCCTCCGCCGCTCCCCTCCCAGCCCGGCGGCAGAGCCCCGCGCCGCGCCGCGCCCCGCCCTCCCCCTGAACCGCGCCCCGCCATTGGCTGCGCTGAGCGGCGAGGTGCTCGGCCAGGCTGGTAACAGGTGACGCTGCAGGCGGGCCGCCCGCCGATTGGCTGCGGCGGCTGTGACGGGGGGGCCGTGGGGCGGCTTGGGTGAACTGAGGTGTCCCTGAGGGGCGCTGAGGTGGCCCCGGGGGGGCGGCCATTTGCGGCGGGCGTTGGGCTGGTTGGAGGCTGTCAGGGTGGTTAATGGCGGGTTTGTCCTTGAGAGCTAAAGAGCTAAACTCATTAACAGTGTCTGCGAGGACTGCTGTTCCAAGTTACCTGTGTGAAATAATTGGTAATAAAGCATAAATAAATAAATATAAGAAATAATATAAAGAAGTAAAGAATTGTCCTATAAAACCTCACGTTGAATCACGCTTATTGCATGTAGATCAGTTTTAAAACTATAAAAATAATGTAATTAATTGCCTGAACGTAATTAATTAATCTGAATTTAATCGAATATAATTAATGAATCTCCTGACGCCGTGTTCCCCCCAGTGCTGTTGCAGGAGATGGACTGGGACCAGCTTGACCTGAACCCCAAGGTGGTCGCTGCCCTTAGGAAAGGTAACACAGCTTGCCCATGCCTGGCTGAGTCTGTGGTGCAGTGTCTTAATTGTGCATAATTGTGTGTTTGTGGGTGTAAGCCTGGAGACATTTGCTCACATTTTGCAACTGTAATTAAATATTTCATAAACAACCTTCCTGAGTAACTACAAGTGATGGTTTCTACCCATGCTCCAAAAATCGTTTTCCAAACAGTTTTGTGGTGTGTTCTGAGCCAGTCCAAGTAAACGTTGCCTGCCCAGCTTACACCATTGCGGTGTAGATAAACTTTAAGGGATTGAGTAGTGGAAAGCTGCAAAACTCTTTCTTTTCTGCATGACTGTAAAGCAATGGAAAGTATTTATAAAAATTCCTCTAATTTCAGCTGACATAAAATCAATAAAAGAAGTTTTAAATCTTTCCGGAGCAGACTTGCAAAGATTGATGAAACTATCCAGTGCAGATGCAGAGTGTCTGCTGAAAACAGTCTCTCACACGCTCAGGAGAAATTGTATGCTTACAGGTAATACAGTCAATACAAAAAAATGTTCTATTGAAGTCTTAAAATACTGTCACTGGGAGAAGATACAGTTTTGGTTCCTTGCTGATGCAATGATATGATTCTGAAAATGAAAACATCAGTGTTTTAGTTATGCTGTAGTGGTTTAACTACCCTAAGGACTGCCTCTGTGAGACCCTGAAGATAGATGGAATTGTATCAGTCATTCTTTGGGATTAAGCCAGCTTAAAACAGGACAAAATAATTGTCTAGTTTGGAAAACTTGATTATAGGAACACAATATTTTCTTTTTCTCTCCCTCTCTTTCAATATTTTTCTTCTGTGCTAAGACTAGTTAGAAAGCTTATATGATATCTTATAAACTATATAAACTGATTTGATAAGAACACATTGTTCCAAACCAAGCAGAATCAGATAGCTCTTGTATAGGTGTTTCATAGCTGCTCTGTACTTATAATCTGTTTTCTTGTGATCAAGGTGTCTCTTTATGCCTTGGCCAGATGCTTGCTACACTGTTCATAGTCTGCTGTAGCTTTTTCTTTCTGTAATTGCTCTGCCTGAATCTTGCTGGCAAGATTTTCCTGGAATATAGTTTTCCAGAGACACTCCTTCAAGACAGAGAAAGGAAAAAAAGTTCTAGGGGAGAAATGGGCTCGGTGTAAACTTCCAGTTTATGAAGAGGCATTTAATTAGTAGGTTTTGCAGGGGAGACCAGGCTGAATTAGAAAATCCTCTCGTCAACAAAGCATCCCTTGTAGATACAAACCTGGTATACAGTGTCAGCATCTATATTGTATCATTGTGAGTTAGAAAGATACTAAATGAAATTTTCTTTTCTTTCTCTCTTTATTTTTTAAATCCTTGAAAAACTCTGCAGCACTTCAGCTCTACCAAGATAAGGATCATTTTGCTTCCCAACACCAGAAGCTAAGCCTGGGATGTTCAGTACTAGATAACTTGTTAAAAGGTGGCATCCCTTTAGTGGGAATCACAGAACTTGCTGGAGAAAGTTCTGCTGGGAAGACTCAGATTAGTTTGCAGCTGTGCCTTTGTGTGCAATATCCTTACAAATATGGTGGATTAGAGTCTGGTAAGTACTGGAATGGAAATATTGATTAGTTTGCCATTTGAAGGAAAATACTGTCTTTAAGAATGTCAGCTGTGTATTGAGGTAAATGTGCACATTCAGTGAGTGTCTTTCCCCTTCTGCAGTAGCAATAGCTGTAAGCTGCTCAGTAATGCAGCATCGTGGAGAGAAGAGCATGCAGTGCACACGCCCTGCATCACAACGTAATTTAATACAGAATTACTGCTGTCTGTTGTTTATCTACATGCCACTGCGGGAAGAACTAAACACGCGTGCAGACAACTTAAGAAAAGTGTCACTGTCATAAGTACTTATTGACTCCTCAGGTAACAACCACAGCAAAACAGCCTGTCAGGTACTTTTCCACAAACATCTCAGGTATACGGTACACATTCCCTAGCTGACGGTTTAAAATTCTGGAAAATACTTAGTTTGATAACAATAATTAAAGTGTTTAACCAAGTAAAACTGGTGGAAATCTAGCTGAAGAAAGTATTAGCTTGTAGCTGCCATTTTCCTATTTTGGCAAAAGTAAGTAGGTGTATTTTTTATTATTTTTTAACCATCTTTATCGCATTGATCTAATTTATAGTATTTTCTTTTAGCATTATACTCTGCCTTAGAAAGGGGGAGATCTGTGTGACTTCTGAGAATTCACTGTCCTGGTAGGCTGCCTTAGGTGGGTTTGAGCAGTGATCTTGCTCATCCTTCCATGCAGCACTGGGTTTAATTCGGCAGTTCTGTCGTTTGTCTGGGGGAAACGTAATTATTTCTTGTAACGTATTCACCCACATGGAAAAATCATGGAATGTCCAAATCATATTGCTTAAAGAGCAGAAATTAGCCTTTGGCTTATGTTAGTTTGCTTTAAGTTAATTAATCAGAACAGAAGCAAACATGCTGTTCAATTCCTTCCTGTGCTGCTGTTAACTGCTGCAGATAGTATGGGTGCAAACGGATTTTTATTTATGCCCCAGGACTTCTCCCTCTTTATGTTGAAAGAAAGGAGCAAACTAAATAGAGTACAGAAAAAGGTGGCCCTCTAGTCTTTAGAATGTTCCTCGCACTGCTATTAAATGGCAAATCCTTCATTATTTGTGTTTGAAGTTGCTTTTTATTCTTGTGCACAGTAGCATGTGGTGCTGTTGTGATTGCTTCATTGTGTTTGTGCTCCCCATCTGCCTGATCCTAAATATTTCGTGGCTGTCAAAGGTCCTATGAGAGAACCAGAGCATTTTGGAAGAGCTGACAAAAGTTTTAAGGATCTCAATTAAACTCTAGTATGCGTGCATTAAGAATATTTAGAACAAAGGTGCTGCACGTGACCTGTTCTTTCTTTTTTTGTCATTCCTAAGTAGAAGCTGCAGCATAGCAGATCATCGTCATAGTACATCAGAGCAGATCTGTTTGAACATTCAATTTAAGATTCTCCAACAGAATCACAGCTTAATTAAATTATTAATTTATTGGGTTTATTGAACTCTTCTGTGAAATCAGAATACTTCAAAGTGAAGGAGAAAGATACCGAGTTAAAAGGTGTCGCACAGAACTCTGGTGGGTAGAAGATTCTTAAGAGCACTGCAACGTGGGCACTTCTCAATTAAATTAGAGCCTTTTAGTTTGTGTTTCAGTATGGTCAGAAGGTAATTGCTACTTGGAGAATCTAGGGTTTCATCTAATTTTCCAAAGTTGTAATTTGGTAAAAGGTAATTACTCTTGTCAGGCTTTTAGATTCTAAACAGCAGGAACAAAATGTGCAATGCTCTCTTCAGCCTTTGTAGTTTTTCAAAGTTTTTCCCAAATACAACTGCGACAAGTTTGATACTGCTTGTTGAGAAGAATTGCCAAATTTTGGAGGTGGGCAAGGTACAGAAGGCAGAAATATCCAGTTGTAGGAGGTGGAGTGCTAGAGCAGTGGTATCCTAATTCTTCCAGTTTTTCGCTCAGTGTTGTATCTTGTATCTAAGATATGAATCTTAGACTGCAAGGTCTTAGTAGAAGATACTGTTTGAACAGCATTTAGAAAACAAAAGCTCTGCAGTCTGTAAATGTGGAATATGTTGGGCTCCTTATAAAAGGAAATGAAAGGTTATGTTAAATAAAGTATGAGGCAGTTTTATTCTGTAGGAAATTTGAGGATGAAAAAAAAAAGCATTCATCAGAGAGGTTTGGCTCTACCCATAGGATATTTAGCTTGGTGCTAAAACTTAGCTGATCATTTGAAATTGTTTGTGTTTTTGGTGGTTGGTTGTTTTATTTGTGTGTGTTTGTGGTTTTTTTTTTTAGCTCTGGAAACTTTTCTTCTCTTAGGTGGAAATGTTGAAATACATTCCTTTAGACAGTATGGATTTGCCGTGTGTTCCCTACCTTTGACTTGGTGCTAATCTTGTTTACAATTCCCAGCTCTAGGAGGTTGGCAGTAAACCATGAAATGAGGACATCCTTTGCCTCCAGGCCATCTTTCTGCCGTTCTAAGAATGTCAGTTATGGTCTATTGCATATTGGCTGAATTTATTTAATATGTCCATATTCATGAGCAATACGTGAATGTAATGTGACGTGCATACCTATATTAGAATTCTGGATTGGAAAAAAAAATGTTTGCTGCCGATTCTTATTAACAAAGCTGGTTTGTGGCTTGGCAGATTATGCTCATAGGACTGAAAATTCTTCCATTATCCCATGATCACTTGCAGTTTTTTTGTGGTGGGGTTTTTGGTGCTTTTTGTTTGTGTGTTTTGTGGTGTGAATTTTTTGTTTAGTTTGGTTTTTGGCCAACAATAACACTTTAATCTACCTAAATACTAGTAAATCACCAAGATCTGATAAAATAGCTAGCTTCTGTACGGTTGTTGTGGAGCTGTAAAAAAAGATGCCTATATGGTCACTGAAGATGACTGATTTCTTAAGTGTCTCCCAGCTTCCTCCTCAAAAGTGATCAATATGACTGTTGAGTTGCTGTTAGTGCTGACAGCTTCCTAGTAAGCTGTAAATAGCACGCTGCCACGGGCCTTGCTGTTTGTGTTGTACTAGTCTCCTCTTTCATTTCGGTTGTGACGATTCACCTGTCATTAAAGATACGTGAATATTATTGAGTGCTTTGGAGACGTGAGTAGGCATCACTCCTTAATACTGTGTTTAATTGTTTTAGTTCTTTGTCAGTTTCTTCTAGCCTTTGTTACGCTGCTGTGAAGCACCTCCTATACTGTTAATGCACTGATGTATCTTCTTGTTAATCAACTGTTTCCTTGTGTCACAAGCTCAAACGTGAAGCCGAAGAGGTTTGATAAAGGTCCAGCAGGAAAGGGAGCTACTTTCGTTTTATTGTGAAACTCTAATTTGAAGCCAAGACAAAATACAGTGTGTATATTTTGTGTGACTTAATTCTCTTAAAGCTCAAGATGAAAATTACATTATTGTTTTCTGAAATTAGCATATTTCAGGAAAAAGGATAAGGTTTGTCCCTGTGTATATTTTGGAGAAATCACAAGTGGACCAACTATGTTCTCAGAATGTAATATCTGCAGCAGTAAATTTAAGGGATGTCAGAGAAGTGTTGCTGCAGAGTAGAAGTTTAACAGGGGACCAAAGTAGAGCTGTTCTTAAATAATTGTCTTGATCTTTTTTACAAGTGCTTAATTTAAAAAATAAATAAATAAATGTGCTCACCTGATTTTTAAAATTGCTGTTGTGATTTAAAGAAGAGGACAGAGTGTATCTATTGACCAGGAATTTTAAATCTAGGTTGCTGGACCAGTGGAGCAGCGGGGACCAGATACTTGCTTCTCCAGCTGTTCTTTTTTGCTTCCAGGTATTATGGCAGTAGGATTACCTTGCTTGCCTTGATTTATTTCTTAATCATATATGAATGTGAAACTGGGATACAGCTGTGCATATGTTTGTAATACAGTAGGTTTGGTTGAATGGTTTTATATTTTGCTTTTACCTTGTGTTTATTCCTATCACTGTTCTTATTACTGTACAGAAATCACTTGCAAAAAGGTTTTCAGCAGAATCTCACATTTCTTTTGTCTTCAGATGAGTGAGTTTTGGAAAAAATGTATTTTTTTCAGCAAGTTTCTCAAATTTTCTGTTTAGAAAAGTTGAATGTTGCAATAACTGGGTAGAAATACTGTTACTAAACAACGGAGAATTGATCTATCTAGAAATACAAACCTGCATTTGAAAAAAACATGAAGTCTGAAGTGACAAATATTCCTTCTTTTTGAAGGAAACCAAGGAGAGCACAAAGGACGTAATGCTTACGGCAGATCTGAGTTTTAAAAGGCAGATGCTGTCACTGTAAGCCATTGTTTGTGGTAAAGAAATCACTGTTTTTCAGAATCAGGCAGTGTTGTGCTGAAGGTAGTCAACTGTGAATAAGAAAGGAGAAGTCCAGAATGCTTTATTTCACAAACTCTTGTGGCCTTAAGATACCTCAACACAAGTTAGCACAGCTTTTGTTAGCCTAAAATTCAGAAAGCAAAGAGCTGCATATCTTGGAGGGTTTTCGCTATTTTTGTTAGTCTGCTGGTTTTGAATTTGCACCTTAATAATTTTCAGTTTTGCAACTGAAATGTTGCAACCCATAATTGCCTTATTTGAGCAAATGCTGATGCTGAATATGCTTTTTTTTTTTTTTTACTTCCTAGCTTTTTAGAAACGGTGAAACTGAAAGTTGGGTTTGGAGCGCAGGAGCTGCAGTGATTTATACAAGAATTTATGGAGGGGTTGGGGAGAATTGAGCTGAAGAAGCAAGTTTAGTCCTAAAGAAAATTAGCCTTATGCTCCTCTTTGCCAAACATCAAAGATTCTTACAATTGAGTACCCAGTGTTATGCAGGTGTCCATCAGCAAAATATTTTTTTAAATAATGTAACCATTAATTTTTCCTTGGTCTAGTCCTGAGCTCATCCTGTTTCTTAAAAAAGACTTGATCTTTAGGTGTAACTATGGTTTTCAGCTGTTTTCAGATAGTTCTGGCTATTTCTGCAGTAATGGCAATAATTTTATTAGGAAAATATTGCACATATTTATTTTCTTGCCCCATCACATTTGATGCATATGGTTAATTTTCTCTGCAATAATGCACCCTTGTTACCCAGAAACCACAGTAAAAATACATAGACATCAGTCACAGTGATGTTATTGAAGTTTAACGTTTTTGTTTTTTGTTTTTTTGTTTTTTGTTTTTTGTTTTTTTTAAATCTAGTGTACTGTTTTTAAGAAGGGTTAATTGGAATGAGTTTGGGTGAGTGATCCTCTTTAAAATGGTTAACAAATTATGGCAGCAATTGCCCCTCCACAAGTAAATTTGACACCAAGAAAGTTCAAAACAATGAATGAAAGCAAGCAGAAGACTGGTCTAAGGCAGGCCACGCAGTGTGACTCCATTCGTGGGGTGGATAAATTGTGGTGCTCCTCATCACCCGCGTTAGGGAGGCAGGCATTCAGCTGCTGTGCAAAAAGTGTCACCTAGTGGAGTACTGGAGAATACTGAAGTGCAGTTGTGTCAGCAGGCACCAGAAAAGCACCTGGCAGCCACTTTTGAGTGTGTAATTCATTACTTTGTTTTTGTGCTGTTAGGAAAGCTGTCTGTGTAAAAGCCCTGCTGTAGTAACAGGTTGTTTCCTTGATTATAGGAGCTGTCTACGTTTGTACAGAAGATGCGTTCCCAAGTAAACGTTTGCAACAGCTCATAGATCAACAGCATAAGCTGCGTGCAGATGTTCCACCTGAAGTCATACAGAAGATCAGATTTGGAAACAATATCTTCGTTGAGCATGCAGCAGACCTAGTAAGTAGGAGCACGAATTGCAAATACGTGATTGTAATGTTATAATCCAGTAAGCACAGGAGCTTTTTAATGCAGGAGACCTTTCAAAAGGCTACGAGTGAACTAAGATCTATAATGAATAATTCTTAATCTCTGCAGTTAATGTTAAAGAACTGTCTATTACAATGTGAAAGGTATTTAAAAATAACTATGAATATTTCTTATAATGAATTATGTGGTTGGTTTTCACAAGGTATGTTTATTAAACGTGGTAAAGTTTGTTGGTTATTTATATTTATATATATATATATATATATATATATATATTATTTCTATATATATATATATATATATATATATTTTAAGAAGTAAAGAAGTGATGGAACATCCCTCTGGCTAGTTAGGGTCAGGTGTCCTGGCTCTGTGTGCCCCCAGCTTCCTGTGCACCCCCAGCTCCCTTGCTGGCAGGGCAGCGTGAGAAGTAGAAAAGTCCTCGACTCTGTGTAAGCACTGCTTGGCAGCAACCAAACACTGGTGTGCTATCACCACTTTTTCATCATAATTCCAAAACAAAGCATCGTATGTGGCTCTACAAAGAGAATCAACTCTATCCTAGCCAAAATTGGGAATTAATTTCATTGCAGCTCCTGGAGAGATCATCACTGAGTTTGGAGGCACCATATAAATAAATATGCAAGAGGTGTTGTGTGTTCTGAGTAACTTGTAATATCACACCAGAGTTAGTAAAATGAAAATAAACAGGTGGAAGGGAAGAATGCAAAAAGTGGTGCCCAGAATAAGTAGAGGCACAGCAGAACTGCAGTGCAGCTGTTGTGCCCTTCTCTCCCTGTTAGACATCACAGTAAACTTGAAAGGAAAACGTTTTGCATTCTTGCCATGTAGAAACCACGTTCACGTGCAGCTTCTGTTCTTACGTGGCCATGAACATGCTGCTTGTTGACAAACCATTGAAAGTTCTGTTTTCTTTAAGGCTTGAAGGTAGCACTTGTTAAAACAGTGCAATTGCTGGAGTTTATTATGAATAGTTTGTAAGTGTAAGAAGGTACTGTGCATTGCTGTATTAAACTTGCCACATACTCACTTCTGGGCAGAAGCTAAGCTACCTTTTCCATGTACCTTTCATGGAAAACATTAATTAAGGTTCTTACTGTAATTTCTAAAAGCTGTAGAGTACATTACTGTTAGAAGGAGAGACTCATCCTGCAGCAGTATGCAGACCTCTGAAAAGTAAAGCACTGCACTCACTGCTAAGTAAAACAACCGATAGTTTATTATAGCTCATCTATTGCTATGCAGAGATTGTCTGTGTGTAGATGTGTGCATACATAATGTATACATTGTACCCCACAGAATACTTGCTAGTTGAACTTCCTGCAACTTAAATGCTTGGTGACTTCAAAATATTCAATTAATGAAAGTGTTTTAATAAAAAAAGGATGATACAGGTCACAGATGATAATCATATTAATAAAACTCTTGATCAATACGGATTTGATATAGCAGCTATATTTTTCAGTGTCACTAGTGGAACAGCAGCATAGTCTCCAACTTGTGTTTTGAATATTTAATGTTAGTCTTGAGTTCTCAGTGAGAACCATGCTGCAAAGCAGGAATTGTTTAGGATTGTATTACTGCGTTCTTGAGATTTTGACACGTCTGTACATAATTTAAATCAGAGCTGCAAATAACTGCAGAACATAATGCATGCACAGCTAGTAGTTATTTTTTTATTACGTAAAATCACGTGTTAAAAATAGCAGTGAGACTTGAGGACCCACAAACTCATTTTAGGATTAGAACCTCCATCAGCTTGCATTTCAGTGATGAGATCTGTAGCTACTGTCTTGATTTTACCAATAGAGTTTTTGGAACCATTTTAATGCTGCCTGTTTGTATTTTGGGATAGGACACCTTCCACAACTGTATTACTAAAAGGATTTCCCTGCTGCTCAGACGAGGCGTGGTGCGGCTGGTGGTCATAGACTCTATTGCTGCGTTATTTCGATGCGAATTTGGAGCTTCAGATTCTGTTCTGAAGGCTCGATATTTGCAGATGTTCGGAGCACAGCTTCACAGTTTAAGCACTAGATTCAGCACTCCAGTTGTGTGCATTAATCAGGTATGACATCAGAATTGCTTCTCATTGTATCGGGACCATTTAATAAATAGCTACTCTGTGTGTATGCGTGTAAATGTGTGGGTTAGATTTCTTGCTGTTGTGTTTAACAGTCAAGTGAGTCTTAATAACTGATTAAAACTTTGTTTTCTGAAAATAGTTGTACTTTAAACTAGTAATTTTTAACTTTTTCAAAAGTTAGGAATATTAAGCTTTTATAGACTGTTAATGCTCTCAAAGGAGACTTCCACTAAAGCTTAAAAAAAAAAGGGGTATGTACAGCAACTGTACAAGGCACCCAGTTGAAGTAAGAGAATTCTTTCATACACTGCCTTCAAATGCTGTCACCCCGTGGCTTGCTGTTGGAGCTCTGCAAGCACGGTTATGTTCCATGCATTCAGGAGAGGGCGAAATGCCAGGGACTTTGCTGCGGTTTTGTGTAGCTCAGTGGTTCTGTCTAACTGCAGGGATTACCAAACCATTAGAATGCAAGCAAGCTGACTTGAACCAAAAAAAGATACAGCCTCAAATTCCTTTGTGTTTAGCCTGTGAATCAGCTGTAACTTGAATGCTAAGCCGTGTGGGGAAACTGGCATTTTATACAATTAAAAAAACCCAACACAAGTGAACATAGTCTAGCTATAAAAGAAAACCTCATGGATAAGGCATAAAAATCTTTGTTATGTGCAGAAAAAGAAATGAACTCAAGCTCTTGACTAGGGGAAGTTCAGATTAGTACGATACCATATTAGTGTCTGGACTCTGTTTTAGAGTACAAAGAATATGATTCAATAGGTCAAGTCTGTAGTTACAGAAATAAACTGCGACTATAATATTGAGGAGGATTTGTAAAGTAATCCTTTCTGTGTGTTAGATACAGGAAAAAAGTACCTATAGCTTAACTTGCTGTGTTTTCTGAGGAACTTGTGCCGAAGAATTATGACACTAAAAGACAGTAAAGGGAATGAAGCAGTGTGGATTTTGTCAGGAGGCTGTGGTCAAAAGTAAACTGTTCCTTTAAGCAAGGACGGACCTTCAGAGGTAGTGAAATCACTGAGAACAGGGCACCTCTTGGTGTATTTGGATCTTGGATATTTGGGCTTCAGTACTTTTCATCTACAGATACAATATAGGAAGACTTTTTGTGCATTTTTTTAAAAAATAAAATCAATAAGAAGTCAGTAGTTAAACTAATAGAAGGCATATACTCCTTTTTAGCTTGCCTTGGAAGAGTAAGGGTTCTTCTAACTTCTCTTAATATGCAATCTGTAAACCAATGTGTTGACTTAATCATACTAAATCATATCAATATGGTTGATCAATATGTTGAATTTTGATGGCTTTATTCCCTGCCCTGCTGATTGCTAAAATCAAATGCGTGCCTGCAGGTCAACCTCAAACGCTGTCGCTTTGCTCTAGGTGACCGATGCCGTGGTTGAGTCGGAAGCTGCTCAGTGTGGCTGTAGGTAAGTCATCCGCAGGGGAACGTAACGTCGTACAGGGCAGCGTTTAACCCCCGTATTTCTCTGTAACTCCAGTACCAACTACCAGTGCATATTAAGAGCAGCAGTGCATTTATTGACCCAGCAGTGCTGTATTTGCTAGAGATCAGTGATAGCTGTTGTGCCCTACAGTGGAAAAAACCATCACACACGGTTTTGTGGTAATCCCTCATCAGCAAGTTAAAGGACAGGTTCCCTGGAGTTAACGGCTGGTGTGCTTGCTAGCCCAAGAGGATTTTTGCATCTCTTTATTGATATAATCAAGCGCATTTTCTGTTTGCTCTGAAAAACACAGCAAGCAAACATTGTGGGTTGTTTGTGGTGCTTAAGGAAGAAAATTACAACTATCTTTTGACACGAAGATATTAACAAGACTCAAACATACATATTTATTGTTTGAATCCTAATGGTAAACTTCATTTCTTAGATAAGCTAGGAGCTACGTAACAGTGTTTTTGTGAGAAGTTAATTATGTCCTCCAAATAGAGGAACTGACACAGAGCAAGAGTAAGGCTGCGTTTTTCCCTGGTTATCTTGTAATTATTTTCCTGGAGAGGTTGCAATTTCTCCAGGAAAAAAAAACAAAAACCAAAAAACTGTTTTAAGCTCTGGGTTGAAAGTAATACGTGCATCTACCAGTGTTTCTAAATAAAACTTCTAATGGAATTCAGGGCTGACAGTTCCACAACTCAAATACTTAGTTAAGTTCAAACATTTTCTTATTGTTCATGTCACAAGAGAGAATCCATCAAAAAAGGCAAGTATACATGACTGTAGTTGGAAGAGTGACTGAATTATTCTGTAAAAAAGCACATCCCTTCCAACTGTCACTTTGTTATAGAGAAAACCTAGTATATAGTGCTGTGAGCATACCCTGTGAGCTCTGGTTTTGAAGACACACAGCTTGAAATGTAGCAAACAGATGACTTCTGTTGTAAGAAACATACATTAGAAGAAGCAAAGATGATCCTATATTAAATTCATATGTGCAAAAATCTGTAATTCTTCCTTTACAGTTCAGTGGATAACAGAGTCTCTCCAGCACTTGGAATAACCTGGGCAAATCAACTGCTAATGAGACTGATGGTCAGCCGAGTATCACAGCGCGAACAGTCAGCTGGAGCTGTGTTTCACCACGCTGGAAGTGTGAGGACTTTAAGAGTGGCTTTTGCTCCTCATCTACCTCCATCCTTTTGCTGCTATACAGTACAATTGGAAGGTGTGAAAGGAATAAAGTAAGTCCTTTGTGAATTAAAACATCCTGCTCCAAAAGTATTGGAACTGCTTTGCTTCAGGAAGGATCATTAATAAGATGAAATTCTTCCTTGGTGAGGGAGTGGATGCTGAACTCCATGAAGGGTGATCTGACAACACAGGATGCATTTTTTAGTATGAGAAGGGCTTTTTATATTTGGATATATTTACTGGTGTTTCTAGTCCTCATGCTGCCATTAAGCACACGCAGCTGTTTTCCATCAGCAGAGGCTTAGAAGTAAGCATTACCACAAAGCAGCTATCCTTTTTAAGAAACACTTAAAAAAATCCTGATATTAAAAAGTACCAGAAAGTTACTTGATTTTAATATCTTACTGTAAGAACTAAAACTGTACTGTTTTTGCACTGTGTAGGCATATCTGCCTTTGCCTTTGAGGAAATGCCTGCAGTTTGGAAGTGGTTCTTTTCCATTTCTTTCCCATTCCCTCCCCTCACAGCAGCAACCAAGTTAATCTCTTCCACTTAAAAAATAACAACTGCACACCTCGTTCTGTTTTCCCATATCTCAAACCACATCTCAGCTGAGTTCTCATTCTTCCTGATTCTCTGCACTTCTCTGTTTTGTTGGATAGAGGGAGCAGTCTTGAGTATCTTCTACATCTCTTCTTCCACCTGTAATAGCTGCCTCTACTACTGTTCTCAGAGGAGGGTGTTAGAGCCTTACATGTTTTTCTTTGCATCTTTGTACTATTTATCACATCTTTTTTTCTGCTGGCCTCAAGCCTACTGCTATGGTGGCTGCTTTTTCTGGTCATCACTACATTCAGGGCCAAACAAAGCCTGATCAAGTTGTTCATCCACAATTTCCAGAGGCTTTAAACCTTACTCTGCCTATGTTATGTGGATGTGTGCTGTGATCAGTGGTTGATACTCACTTGTATCATCCTTGTTAAGCTTTCAAACAGATCCCACCTCCCCAGCACCCCCCAGCTCCCTGCTTCCCCAGGTTCCCAAAGAGGAGCAGTGTTTGCCATGTTACAGAGTCCTGGCTCTTTCTGCTGTAGTTACATTTCTCAGTTCTGGCTTTAGGGAAATGAGAGCCTTCTGTTCTCCTGTTACACTCAAATGTTGGAGCAAAACAAAGGAAACACAAAGCAAGTAGCATAATGCTGCTTTGTGTTCTTCTGACATCCCTGCAGTCACCTCAGGGGACCTTGTGCAATGATATAGCAAGTTGGCTTTAAAGCCCTATTTAAAAAAAAAAAAAATCTCTATTATGTGTATTTGGAAGTGACTTTTTTTTTTTTTTAAATAAAATCCGACCATGAAGATTTTAAGTCTTTGTGTACTCAATTTAAGGAAAAAAAAACAGAGCTCTTCTCAGTCTTTAAGCCCTTACGTTCCATGCAGCATAGGTAACACTGAAATGCTCTTCCATCCTTCTTTACCTGGGACAGGGACTTTGGTACAATGCTCATCCTCTTGTAATGTTCTTTATTTTTTTAAAGCCCCACGTGAATGTAGCTGATTAACGAGAATCAGCCTACCCCTACCCAACGAGCCTGCCTCCCTCTACAACATTCAGAGCAGGCTGATAGATGTTATATAATATTTTGATAACTTTATTTGCAACCTGACAGCCCACAGCAATGAGACGTTAATTAATCACAGATGCTGCTGTAATTTAAGTCCCAGTTTATGTGGAAGAACACTATCAAGTGATTTAAATAACATCTTACCTGACCAAATCTTCCTGCCATTGCCCGTGTTGGTTCTCAGCTGGCTCTCCAACCACAGTTTTAACTCAGAGTGAGTTAGCATACGGTGCAGTGAGTTTCCTAGCTCACAGGCACGTACAAAATCCAAACCACTGAAATGTAACTGACCTCCAAGCTTACTCAGTCAGCCACCAGCTGAAGTTGTACGTTCATCTGCAGTTTCAATTACTACCAGCCTCTGAAATCTCGAATGCTGTTCTTGCATCACTACAGCACTGGGATGCAAAGACTGGGATCCCAAGTTATCTGGAGAAGCATCTGCCCTGTTCAAGGCTTTAAGTATCAAAACACACAAGTTTTAATAAATGCAATTTAAGAACCTTCCCTTTATACAGCTTTATTCATCTTTGGATTTCACAACTGAGATTTGTTTCTATACAGGAAAAATTGAACTATTTTTTTTTTTTTTTTTACAAAGAAGATTTACATTCTAGAAGTACACTCATCTTTACCCTGTAAGACTGTTTGCAAATATTTCAATTTCTACACTTTGAAAAGAAACGTTAAATGACATGTGAGACATTTTAAACAGCTTCAAATTAATCTACAGCTCCGTGATGCATTTAGAGAGACCTTTTTCAGAAGAAACACAGAGTTCTGGAAACAGATTGCTTTTGAAAAGTAGAATTAAAACCAAGTTAATTAGTGCTCTGCAAAGATGAATTTACACAACTGACGCATTAACAAAACATGTAGTAAAACACATTAAACCATCTCATCACAAGCTTCCTCGTGAAATTACAGTGAATTACCACTAGTTGTTACAAATAACATTTGTTGTGGGGTAAGACAAACAGGTGAACTCTTAAGTGGATTTCTTCCACAGCTGTAACAAACTGTAAGTACACGTGGAGAACAAAATGCAGCATCTTAAAGCCAATCTCAGCATGATAAAGTTTTAAATCAAATATGAAATCCACAGATCTAAAAAAAAAAAAAAAAAAAACACCAATTTCCACCAGAAGGATAAATTGACATTAAAAATAGTTACCTGGTTTTGTTGTTTGTGTTTTTGTTTTGTTTAAATCATGTCCTAGAAAACAAAATACCATTGCTGATTGCGTAGAACTCATCTGGGTGGAATACCTTCCAGCGTGGAATATTACAGTATTAGTTCTACATAATTAAAACTAAAAACCCAATAGCTTTCTGTCCACAAACCGCAACTTGAGTGAATCCGATGAATATAGGGAGCCTAAGGATTGCTCCTTTTAAAACTATGTGACTCTGCTTATTCCATGCTGTATACAATTTTAATCACTTATTTTATCATGTGCCAGCACAGCCTTTAGAGCACCTTTGAGCTTTTTGATGTAGTTGAAGCGCTAAAAGAACTTCAACTATGGTTCTCTAAGCAGCTGTAACTAAAATACAGAGTCTAGACAAGTTTTGCAACTTCCCTGTAGGCATAAACTCTCTCTCAAAAAATTCTAGTCATTAAAACTCCATTAGGTGGGGTGGCATTGTTTTTCATTTCTGGTTTACTGCTGTGAGCCTCCCCCTTTTTAAAAACAAACAAAACACTACTGACCTTGACTATTCAGTGTACAGAGACTATTGTGAATGGTTTGAAAAAAGAAAATCAAAGGTAAATGTTCAAAATCTTCCTCAACTGCAAACCACTAAAAAAAAGGAAAAAGAGCCAATGTTTATATGAATATGTCTATGTCTGTGATAACAAAGTTGCTACAAGGAAACTGTAGGCTTCACAGTATCACATCATGTTTATTCTCTAAGTACAGGCAGACATTACCAAAATGCCATTCTCTTAGCAGCTTTCAGACAAAACACATGACCTATGGAGCAAAACTAAACTAACTTGAACTCCTCAAAGTACTGCAAACACGCTTTTGATGAAGCACTGCACACATCTACTACTGTATATTTACAACAGAACCACACTACTTTCAAAATTACTGGATTCAAACAGTACATGTTAAGTGCAAGTTTCTCAATGTAAAAAACAATTTTAATTTACTAATATTGAGGAAGGTTTGGGGGATTTGGTCTGTTTTAAGAAAAGATACAAAATAATGGGCCCCATGTTTTTCCCATTGTTAACTGCTCTGTGCTCTCTGCTGTACTACAAGCACAGACATGACAGCAGGAGCTCAGTTATTCCTCTCAAAGAGGAGCTAATCATCAGTTACATTTTACAATAATAGGTAGCAAGATCAAAACTCAAGAACACGTATTGCCTATATTGCTGAAGTGTGGTGCACAACCAGACAGATAAAGGGCAACAGGCACCTTTGTACCAGTAACAATCCGCGTGTGATTCTTCCTACATGCAACTCACCAACCATACACCTCAGAACTAACCCCTGGGAACAGGAGAACCTAGAGGAACTGGCATAGTCTGAAGGTTTAGTAACCTGTTTGAAAGTTCAACTTTGCAATTCTGATCAAAGAAAACCAGACCAGATTAAGAACAAGCTGGTACTGTCAAGGCTGCGGTTTTCCTAACAAGATGCCTGCCAGTTCTAAAGATTTTTAATTTTCTGTTTCATCAGAGCTGTTGATTTAGTTTGTCACTGAAGACACCCACGAATTATGCAGTCAGATTTTTTTGGCCTTGTACTTTATGCAGACTGTTAGCTACAACTGGAACAGAGGAAATTCAAGAAGAAAATCTTCCATAAAAGTAAAGTGAGAAGCCCACCTGAAATTGCAGTGTACACAAGCCAGGTCATGACAGTAGTTGATTTGTGATGGAACACAAGGAAGGTTGACCTTCAGTTTGTTTTTGAACTTTACAAGTTTATCTCAAACTGCAAACAGCACGCTGGCTCTAAGCTATAAGGTTATTAGTAAGTTCTTGGCCATCATTCTTGGGGAGCTATGGATTAGAGAAGTCTTGAAATTTGGATTTCTTCACTGAAAAAAAATCTTTTAAATGTGAGAACTGTTTAATAAGCTGTAGCTCAACAATTCAGATTTATCTTCCAACAAACTTTAAAACGTAAGGGTTTAAAACACTTAAAAGCACAGTGCTGGTAATGCCACCAACAGTAAGGGCTATTTGAAATCGTAAATGACAAATTCCACTCAGTATGGTCTTGCATTTCAGAAGCTTTTTAGAAAGAATACATTTAAGCATCCCCATGGCTAAGTATTTCTGTAAGTACTTCTATTTAGACAAGTTCTGTTTTTTTTTTTCCAAGTCTGAAAAAAAAATCCTTTAAAGATGAATGTTTGAAAATATTCAATATATTTTTAAAAATCATTCCTTATTACCAAACTCAGTTGTGTCCAAGCAGCTTTTTTTTTTTAAAGGAAAGTCAGTCAGACTTATAAACCTCTCCAAGTGAAGCGTTTAACTCTACAGAACAGTGTTGCGAGGCCCATTGAGCCGCTCCTACAGCAGCAGCATTGTGCTGCTGAGAACCAAGGTGACCGTAATACAGGGCTGCGTGCAGTCAGAGCTTCTCATGGTGCTGCCGAAGGGACAGGTGACACTACTGCAGGCTACCAGAGGAGTCAGCAACTGCGGCGGTTCTGGCATCTCCCCACGCAGCCTGACAGCCTGCTGTACGTACGGTTCCTTCTACAAAGCCAGCTCAGAACCGAATTCACCTCTGGGTACTTGTAACACGTTTTGCTTTACGGGAAAAAAGGTATATATATTATATATTTTTATATTAAGCTCTTTAATAAAAGATTAAAACTCAAGAGTCTACTTTATATGAGTATATACTGTTAAGATAACAGAGCAACAACTTGTTCTTGCTCAAGATCACTAATGAGTCGCACTGCTCTGTGCTAAACTTCTACAAATTAGCAGCATCGTATCTCACCGTTTCTAAACTGTCTTTATAGCAGGTATACCATATGCAACTTTCTTTGAAGAGATGCTAATAAGGTACCTCCTGGTAAACATAGTCAAGTGCATTACATACACAAATTTTTGCACCAGTTACCGTAACAACTTAAAACCAGATGCAAAACCAGTCAAATACTTCTAAGAAGTACTACTTCTAATGACTCTTCACAGCCTGCTCAAACTCTAAAACTTGTTTATCTCCTTGACTCGGTGCTAACCTTGAATGAATATTCCAGCTTTTCCCAAAGTTAATTTTGTTCTGCATTTTCCAACTCACAACTATGACCACAAATACATTTTTACACTTGTTTTACTTTCTCATCCACTTCTCATGAATGACTTTTTACAAAGGTGAACAAAATTACAGGCTTTACAGAAAAGCAAAAGGAAATACTAGTGTCTATAACATACTTAAAACATACATACTTCGTTCCAGCAGCAGTCCTTTATACAGACAGCATACATATTAACCGTAAGTAGATTTAACATGGATGTGTGGTCAAACAAGTTGCTTGCTGTTGATGGCCATCTAGTGCTTTCTCTGGGGCCCTTAAGATTTGAGCGGTCCTTTGCACAGCAGCTACTCCACAGTGTAACAGCCCAGCGCGCAGTTGCCTGCTTCTGCTGTCATCAGCTATTACGGAGAACGGCAGGATCTGGGATCAGCGTAAGGAAACGTTGGAGCACTTTCAGCGTACAGAGAATGGGGCTATGAATTCCAGTGGACAAGCAAGAAAGTCAACCTGAGGCTTGGTGTTTCCCTAAGAGCAACAGCAGCTGCTCTGGAACAGCTACAGTCCAGCACTTCAGTATCCTTCAACCATACAAGATAAAGGTCGAAACATTTTCTGTTTGTTCTGGTCAACGTGAACTGACCTACCTCCATTGATTATTGTGCCCTAAGACCTACGTCAACGAGTATCGAAGTTATGGTCACAGGTATTGCTATTCATGCTATCTATATATAATTAACCCCAACTGTCTTACAGAATTTGACAGCTCTATCTAGTGGTTAAGTAAGCTATGTCTAAGTGCCGTTTTGCCAGCTAAGGTTTTTAACATCAAAATAATCAGTGGTGCAAGAGAAATCCCCGCCAATGCAGCGTGCTCAAGTTGAACTTACACGGTAACACAAATAATTTATCCTTTTCTCCAGCACTGTATATATTTATTGCTATACATTTCATTATGCCCACATTTTCAAACATCTTTGCATTTTGGTATGCTTTAAATATGTTCATATTTTTACAGTTTTTTGGCTGCTGTAATTCTCAGACCTATTAAAGAAAACCTAAGTAGCATGAATGGGAGCAGTGCAATGAGCAATATACACCTATATAGCTTTCCTTTAGAAGAAAATACCCACTAATGCTGTGTTTAAAATTGTCCCTATTTAGAGAAGTAAAAACAGCAGTCCACTGAAAAAAATAAAAATAAAAATCTACCAACTAGGTGTTCCTATACATAATGATGAGGAACCAAAGCTTTGAAGGTCTCAGTGCTTCTTTATTCACAAAGTATTAGCTAGCTTCTGTCCAAGAACCTCAATGCGCCAAATCAGAATGACTGACACTCAGAGCTCTCGAGTCTGTCAGACAATTATTTCGTTCCTGTGTGAAGGGGGGGAAAACACAAAAAAACAAATTATGCAGATGACCGGACAGTTCAAGCAAATAAACAAAATTACTAACTTTAACAAACAGGAAGAAACAAATACAAGGAACTAGAGGGAACCAGCCTTGTTTATATTGTGTTGAGGGACTTCCTTATTCTAATAAACGTCTTGTTCCCCAATTTTCAACTACAGATCTACAGGAACATCTACTAAGATCAATATACACCCTCTAAAACCCTAGCCCAAGTCTTACTTGAAGCATAAACACCCATCTGTGGGAACCACCCCAAGCATCTATAGTAAGTGAACTAGAGCAGTTCACAAGTCGATACCTGACTTTAATACTGCATGTACACACAAAGATAGGTAACTCATCTGGAAGCAGCATCACTTACATACTAAGAACTCTAGGGGCATGACATTATGAAACCTTAGACTGTTACTACAAAGAATTATGCTTTACCCTGATGGATTTTATTCTATTTTATTTTTTTTTTGCTAAAGTTCAAGTTCACTCTAAGCAAAGATTACCATACATTTCACACCACAGAAACCTCTGCAGTACATTCATTAGAGATAACACTGTTAAACCTTTATGCCACTCAACAGCAAAATGAGAGTCACACAGTTCGGGCTTATCTGCTGCTTTAGGACAAACAGTGAGGAAGATCCTCATGTGCGGTTTCATTAGTACTGAAGAAGTTGTATCTCCCTAAAATTAGTTGCAGTTACTGTGTTAGTAAAATGCACAACACTGCTTAGAACATTGAACACTGCTAGCATAAATGACGGTATGGGAAACACTGACTTATTAGGCAAAAACAAGAAATGGGAAGTAGCGATTGGGCACACCGTATACAGTTAGGCAAGATAAGCTCATTTTAGCTGAAGCGAGAACTTAGCAGGCATATTTTAGAGACTATTCCTCTACAACCTCAGCAACAACTGAAGTAACATTTAAGGAAATGTGAAAACGTACAGCAGTTAAGGTGATGGGGCCCTTTTCAATTAAGATGCTTAAGAAAAAACACTTAGTAACTGAGCTTTACTAGTTCTTGGTTTTTTATTTTTAAAGCAGTGTTTATAAGGATGTAAGATTTCAGAAGTTTCATATCCATCTTAATAGGTAGACAGTCCAAAGCCAGCGACTGCTTGGTATCATGAAAACCAGTGGTCTTTACTAATCTGACTTAAGCACTTGCTTAAAATTAATTCATGAAAGTGTTAAAGCATATGCTCAAGGCATCATTTAGTAAACATCTTGCTGAATTAGGATCTCGCCAGTCACTGTTGTTTCATTATTTATCATACTTTTTTTTAAAAAAAATCCCAAACCCTACCAATAATATCTATTTTTTGTAAGAATATCGTAGGGCTTCTTACTTGAAAATGATCTTCAGTAGCCTTGCCACCCATGTTAAGAACATTCAGAGAACTGGCACGCTTCATGCTGCAACCAGGACAGTGAACATGCAAGGATAAACCGATCAGAATAGCTGAAAACTAACAGCTCTAAAAACACACGAACAACAACGACCAATGCACAGTTAAGGGAGTTTTAACAATGCCCCCAAACTGATCGGAGGAATACCCCTTAAGATAATTATATGAATTAAAATATTTATATTCAGTTCTAAATTACATCTAAAACCAATTACAAGCTCCTCAGAGCTTAAACACTTCAGGCAATTGATTTAATTGCAACTAAAAATGAAATATTTATTTTTAAAGCACATCAAATTAATACACTGACTTAGCATTAATTTTTAATTAGCTAATCCTCATTTTTATTTTTATGCAGCTTCTTATAAGAGCATCGAAACATTCAGACAGTTTAGGCAAAAGTGGTGAAACAAATTTGTCACGTAGGCAGTATTTAACTTGGAAAAGCTAAAATAAACGTTAGTTTCGTACTTTCTGCCTTGTCTATATAAACGTCCAAAATCTGTTATTTCAAAAAAAAAAAACCAACATTTAAAATATTTTATTTTAAGCAGTGGTCACAACAACCCTAGAGTACTGCACTGAAGGGAATGGATGAAGAAAAAGCTTTAAATGTAATCACCTGCACAGGAATTACTGACAGTCAAAATATCACTGCATCACCAGCAACGTCTACTGGTGTTTGAGGTAAGGATTAATAATTTATCTCAATTTCTAAAACATATACAACATCTAACAACAATATTTTAAAGTGTGTGTAATGAAATTCAAGGTTAGTCTGAAGCTCCAGATCATCCCAGTGACTACAACATCAAGGTCCAATGTCGTTAATCCCAAAGTATCTGTGCATTACTCAGAACACACTAGGTTTGCCTCGATTTTTGACTAGCTCTTTAATGAGTTAAGAGCTCCTCAATGAGAGCTTTGAATGTTCATTCGTGAACTGTTCACAACAAAACGAGGCACGAAGCCTGCAGCGTTACCTACAGCTTTACCAAGTCCACAGTTTCTGATGCCTTCCAACAACATGGAGAGGTTTATCCACACAGATCACATTAGGCACTAACCAGTTTTTCTTTCTACTGAAGCAAGACTACTAACAGTCAAAGTCAAGCATGTGTTTTAGGTGCTTTCATAAAGCAAAGGCTTAGCAGAAAAACAAACCTAAACGCTGATGAACACAGGCAACAGCTGCTATGCAACAGGCCTTCTCTTTTTTTCCTAGCATTGAATTTGAATGTTTCAGAAGCCAGAATGCACACAATTTAAAATATTTGACATGAGTGTTAGCAACAACAAAGCAAAGACTCATGCATAGTATACACTTCTCATTTATTCAAGGAAACGTGTACAACAGAGGTTATATATGGAAGTCAAAGTTAAGTTAATCCGTAAAACACAAAACATGACATAAAACTCTCATCAAAAAGAGCATAAAGGTTTATGGAAAACATTCCAGGGAAACAGAAAAAAATGTGTAAATTTTTACAAGCAGAGTGATGTCCTTGCTGAAGTGCTAATTACTTATCACATCACTTGTGAGATATGAGGTTTTAGTTTTTAGAAATCAAAAACTTCAATCTTAATTAAGAAATATTTAAGAACTTCAGTCTGGCAAATGCACTTGCACTCCACATTAGAAATTTCTAAAATTAGCAAGGACACTGAATTGTTTTTCTGCTGCATATGTAAGTGCAACAATAAAAGCTTTTTTTTTTTCCATTTTAAGTTACAAATCGGAACTGTTCTGCTCTATGGTAAAATTTCATAAGTGGAAAAAATCAAATCTAACACTATATAAACAAAGTTAAATCACTGCAGAACTGAATTCTGAAATATGGTAAATAACCAAAGAACTGACACCATGCTTCAGCTGTTCTGTGTTTCAATGAACAGTTCTTAGGAGGTTTGTTCTTTCTTAAAGTAATGCAAAAGTCTTTTTGACAACAGATTTCCCTGGTAAGATTTCCACTTTATTCTCTTCAACCTTCTGTGCAAAGCAGTAAGATGAAAATTAAGTCTTTTGTTCATGCTGTGATAGTAATATATTTCTATTTGAGTATTTCTCATTTAGACTCTGACCATTTACTTATTACAGAAGCACAGTATAAGCATCTGATATAAATAAGTTCCAAAATAAAGCAGCCTTCATAGAGACACCAGCAAGGACTGCAGAGTATATCGCTAAGAAGAGAGCCATGTAAGCCTTCTAGCTAGACTGGCTGACTTGGTAGCAAAAATGACTTCTATAAATGCTATGGCAGTATTGTAATATTCAGCTTATAATTAAATATCAAAACATCTGCATTATAAAAACTTAAAAGCCCTTTTAGTAAACTCAAACAGAAAAATATATATTTAATTCAATTTACTAAAGTTTCTTCAGAAAATTAAATTAGAATGCCTTCTTAGAGTATCAGTATGTACAGCTATGCTTAATGATCTACAAAGTTGGTGCTTAATACCAGGAGTATTAGCTGCTTTTAATAAGAAATGCAAATATAAATTAGGATTTAGAAGGTTCTGTATCTTACAAGAACAGAAATACAATGTTTGTCAACACACTCAATGTGCATACCTACATAAACGGCTGCCAATACAACACATTTATTACATGTTTTAAGAACAAACTATTCTTTGAGAATAACAATGACATCTAAAACCAAGAAGATTTTGTCAAAGAGGGAAAGCAAGAAAGATATTGCCATCTTTCCAAATTTCTTTCATACTCATGTCTTTATTTGAGGAAATATCTGGTGATACAGACCCCACAATACAATTAATATCAGGTGGGTAGATTACTTCTGTGTTGGTCAAATAACATTACAGAAATGCAGACAATAAAGAGGGAGAAGAGTTTTTACAGGACACTGCAAAGTCCTGTATGTGTAACTGTAATGTACTATACCTATAACCATGTACTTCCTTCAGCTGCAGAAACAGTTAGTCTTTACTACAGTAAACGGAATAAAATTGACTTTTAAGAAACTGAAGACCCTTTTATGTCTGACAAAAAGGAGGAGCAAATGCAGAATTAAGTATGAGTATATGCATATATATCCCTACAAGACTGTACCTGAACTGTGATGTATGAGCTTTAGCCAGAACTGAGTAGAACCATAAAAGCAAAGTATAGAAACGCTAATACTGAATAAAAGGAATTTTCTTCTTGCTTTCTTTTCTGGCTTGCATTTGCATATTTTCTATAATTCCTTCTGCATTTGCATACTTCTTTCCTCTAATTACATGTTTTTCACGTTTATTCCCAATCTGTCATCTCAGAGACAGTTCTCAATTATGCATCGATAAATGCACAGGGAGTTTTGACCTTGAATTTGATTCAATGCCTTCAAGTCTGCGACAGCTCAGAGAGAAATTTCAATTAAAGATTTTGAAAATCAGATCAAGCTGAAGTTGAAAGAGATACATGAGGAAGAAAATTCAAAAGATTGATGAATAATCACAAATCTTTGTGTGTACTGCAGCTGTACACAGTGTTTCACAGCCACATACAGACATTAAGACAAAATGTCATTGGAGCAGTAACAAAATACATCGAGAACTTGCCTGCAGATCATGTTCTCAGATATTACCATCATCATCATCTATTTTATTTCTCATAGACGCAGTCAGAACTTAATCCAAGCTCTCTCATTTAACTGTTTTAAATCAGTTCAAATTCACATTGGCAAAGAGTTTCCTATCAACTAATTGAGTTCCAGTTTTCCACAACAAGGGAAAGCTGATAGCATTTATGCTGGGGTGTTAAAACAAAAACCCAAGGAGTGCCATTATGAAAATAGGAATACTAAATGTTTAACATTTCAATGTGTCTGCAGCAGCCAGAAAGTGATGAATGTTTTTTATGCATTTACTAAAAATATACATATATCCAAAACCATAATCATATGGTAATTAGGAAAGCGTGAAAACTCTGAATTGATAAAATTTGACACTGAAGGTCAAAACATTTGAGATGCACAAATAGGTTCAAGCTTTTCAACATTCTCCTCTGTTCTCTGAAATCTGGGTTTTCCCCAAATACTGAGAAGGGCTCGAGCCAGGAATTTGCTTTATACTCACAGCAATATGTAAATATATTAAACTACAGAAATGCTAGTCTTAGGCTTAATGAATTCAAGTTTTAATTGTTAAAAAACAAAGGTAATATTTATCATCCTTTATTGCCGCATGAAAAGGAGAACTTTACTACTAATACTGACCAATAATTCTATGAGGCTTGTTTATTCAAGTGGCTGATACAATAAAAAGGAAAAAGAATAAAAATTGAGTTAATTCTTAAAAGCAAATATAATTCCTCAAATGTTAAAGAGCTTTCATTATATGCTTAAGATAAGTTTCCCTATTTTATTCTTCTTTAAGATTCTATTCTACATGACATGCAGTTACCTAAGCAGACAAGACAATACTGCCTTAGGTACTGCACTAGGCTACAGTGGGGGCACAGAACGAAGGCACACCAGCACAGCTAAGAATAGATAATTACCCTGGATTCTTTGGTTCACTGTCTCGTGAACTTCCTCCCTTCAGCTTTCTAACCAGCTTCTCACTGCTGCGTCTAATGGAAGCACGAAGTTTGCTAAAGGAACCACTGCGTTTTAAAGATCCAGTGCCATCCTGAAAAAAATTGAACAAATGTGAAACTGCAAGAGTCCTCTGCCCTCCCCCAAACCTGGTTACAAATATTTATTGATATTAATATAATCTTGTTACAATTACCTACATGGAGAATACCGAATAGCTACAACTTTACCAATCCAAATGGTTCCTTCCATCAAACTGTAACAAAAATTTCTAAATTGTGAAGACATGCTCAAGCAACGATTCGTAATAATTAGGAAAAAAAGCCACAGTATGTCAAACCATTCACCATCACCATGTTACCATTTCATAAGAACGCATTGTGTTTAACAGAGTACAAGCCCCAAGTGAAAGCATTCCATCAGTCTAGAAAAGAAAACTGTTTTATTTTTTTTCTAAATATCTACGTTACTTGCAAACATGTTTGTTTAATCCTAAAGTCATTATGCAAAAACATTTCTGATCAGAAACATGTATGGTTAATTGCTGTGCATCATTTTAACTATGACCAAAGAAAATGTAAAACATGACAAGAATGCATTTTTTATACATTGCACTCATGTTTTACACAGCTGTGCTCATCCAAAGAAATTTCCAACTGAGCACAATTCTATTGGTATGTTTTACTCTTAAAAACAAAAAAAAAACAAAACAGTTTAGTAAGAGTGACCACTTCCTACTTCAGAGATACCCTACGTGATTATGAAAGGAAGAGTTGTAGAAGAAGAAAGCAAAGTGCTACTAAGCAGACCAAGACAGACACCTGAGTTGGAGTGAGTTTATTAGAAGTTAGAAAGACAAATACACAAATCACTGAACACCAAGATTAGTAGAGAAAAGCATAATTGCCAAAATTTCACACAAAGACTAAACAGCAATGCTACTTTAGAATAATCGTAAGTGAAGACATCCAGAGTTCCATATTGATGTTAACCATGTAATAGGTCTCTAAATAAGTTTTAAAGCGCTTGGAGAACATGCCTTACTTTTATGTGTTTTGTATTTTTTTTCTTTTTTTTTTTGTTTTGGTGTTTTTTGTCCTGTAAAGATCACCATCATGCCATTTCAATAATACCTTGTGTGATACTTTTAACTACCTTTTTTTTTTTTTCTCCATAGTGAACAGCTACTTATAAAGTTCATTGTTACTTCTTTACTAATGTATTACACAGCAAATGGTTGTAATAACATTTTGTATGACTAGATACATATCTGGCAAAGCTACACGAGTACAGAAGTAGAAAACCAAAAAGGACACCAGCACTGAAGGAATGGCCAGTTTACAGGGAAGTGTAGCTCTGACAAGAATCTTAAGGGGTTTGCTAAAACACAGCAGTCAGTACTGAAGAGAGAAGTTAAAGCTTGAAGATGGTGCACGCCCGTCATGCAGGAGACAGTATAAGAACCACAAAAGGCATCTAGGCCTGTCAGAAACGGAGAGAGAAAAACTGAATGAAACTGTTGGGAAAAATTCAACAGTTTTCAATTTTGAACAGTTATGTTTACAGTATTTCTAGGTCACGCTCAAAACAATTTTTTTTCCAGAGTATTTGAACTGCGCTCAAGTACAAAGTGCAGGCCCTTGCAGTTAGCAGAACATTGATGTTTATGCAGTTCAGCCTACATCACTAATATGCAATGTACAAACGAGCATGAACGATGCTGTGCATTCGTTAAATCAGAATTGGTACAAAATACAAAACATCTTTAAGAAGGAACAGCTTTGATATTACATTTTGTAAGCAAGGAAAGGATTTTTCAGCTGACATTAACGCAAAAAAAAGGGAAAAAATAAAAAGAGAGAAGGAAACAGAACAAGGTGCATTCATTTCAGCTTTAACTTCTGTCAGGAATTTTCCTCAAACAGAACTCTAAGAAGAAAGAGGTCTGTCCCTAACCTCCAGACAAAATTCTGTTCATTCCCTTAGGGAATTAGAATCCACCTGACCCGTCAATTCAGTCTCTCAAATACGTTTAAAAACATTTATGTGTATATATATACACAGAAAATATATACATATATAAAAAAATCCAAGTGGAAACTTCTCTGCTTCCACTGGTGCAACAAGGCAGCTGAAAGAATTTGCCTTTAAAAATAATCTGGGGTTCAATCAACACAATCTCCACTCTTGGTGCAAGTACAGACACCACTACTGATACTCTCAACATGTGTGTTGAGAGCCTTTAGCTACAGCAACTGGAGCAGACAGTAATTAACACGAGTTTTGGAAGTGGCAAAATGCCTTGCTACCGAGTGACCGGAAGATCAAAATCATACCAAAGAATATTTGTGTCTCAAATCCAATTGCATATGTTGGTCAAACTTTTAAGAATATATGCTTCTGTTTGGCAGGGTTGAGTAAACTGAAATGTAAAATTCCAGTTAGATTCATTTGATCAATGAAACTGCTAATTATTCCTATGTTCTTAAACCAGTCATGCTGCAGTAGTCACAATGGTCCAAAGACCAAAGACAAAACAAATTTGGTAGGTACAGAGTATAAATTTTATTATGCCAACTAACACATTCAGAGTCAGCAAACAAGCTTTTTGGTACTTCAAATCTGAAATAAAAGCATCAAACTTCCAAGTTAAAGACTGACTGTAGGACTAACAAGGCACCTTCAAAATGTATTCAGGCTAAAAAAAATCCTAAATCCAGTGTAAGCAAAACCAGCACCTCCAACAATCACAGAGATATCAACTTCTATGGCAAAGTTTAACTGCCAATTTTTACATCACACAGGGAATGAGAATCACCTTTCTCTGATTGCTTACAACTTCCCATTATCATCTCCTGTACTTTACAGCTATCAGCTACAAGGCCCATCTGATTTGTCTGACACTTCTCATTGAACAAGAGCAAATTCTACCAGCTAGTATATGGTAAAAAAAAAAAAAACTTACTACTTTCATTTCACACCTGAATCTGGACTTGTGTGCTAAAAAGCCCAGCTTTTTGAAATATCTTTTATTATTCTAACCCATATATTTCTTTACACTAAAAACCATTACCTTAAAATGACACTATTATACCATGAAGATTTTTAACTGTCCTCCAACTGGCTGCAAAATCGATTTACAAAAATGCCCATCTGATGTACTATCATTTTCTTAAAAGTGGTGCAAGAGGGGACAGATTTATTTTCTTCTTCAAAAAGGGACAGTGATAAAAAAAAAAACCACAAATGTACTAAACAATAAGAATCTTGAGTTTGAATAACAAATTTAAAATATTTGCAAAGATAATTACCCAGATTTCTAATTTTTAGTGTTTTAAGACAAAAAAAATCATTGAATATTCAAGTATCTTCTTAGATTTTAAGGATGGACTTCATAAGAAACATTTAAAGATGTACAACCTTAGTTAGTTCATTTTAATTGTTAATGACAGATCTGGTTCAATATTTCGCTTCTTTTTGTGAGAATATATGACATTACATTAAAGCACACAGTGCTTACTAGGAATTACATATAGATGTCACTTAATTACAATGTCCTTTTCCAACAACAAAAAAATTCATTGAAGTTTGATGCTCTACAGACTCCATCTATTCTCTCTGACAGCCAAGAATATGAGCCATCTTGAGCACCTCAGAAGAATCCAAATGGAAAAGGCAAGCCTTTCTTTATACTCTACAGACAGACTGATTAAAAATCTATTATACCTTGTAAATCAGAATATTTTGTCTGGAGGAAACACACAAAGGTAAAAAAACTACACCATAAATGTACAGGGAAGAACAGCACTGAGATAGAAACACTAGCAGTGTGGAGGGAGAGAGAGTTGCCCACTTTATATATAACATGTAATATAAATTCTTCTCTTAAGAGGGGAAAGAAAAGGTAAATAATGAAGACCAGAATAAAGCAATGCCACTCGAACACACTAACAATGAAAAATTTGTCTTGGGAGGGCAAAATTTAATTTTTCAGATCAACAAATTTTATCACTGAGTTCCATTCAAATATTGACCTAGAAATACTGTCTATTGTTTTTCCAGAAGGCCCTTTCAATCCAAAACCTGCATGCTTGTTTAATTAATGTCAATAACAGAAAAAAGTTTTATCCATTTAGAACATACAGTCATGCAAAGTACAGCAGAAATTCAGGGAGGAGTACAGTACACAGTTCTAATGCTGAATGGACAAAATTAGAGTTAAAAAAAGTTATCCAACCTTCCTTTGGATTTATTAATGATGCAGTATTATTCACGAGAGATGCTGATTGACTGTCTTGGCACTGAGAACACCAATGCCAAGAAAACAATAACAAGGAGACGAAAGAAAAGACTGAAAGAACATTCTCCTTTGAAACTAGACCAGTATATATTTTATCAAGGTTTCTTTGGAACTTGTAGATTTCTAAGATTTGTGAAGTGTGGCTTAAAAACAAACAAAAAGATTGCTATTGTAAGAAATGAAACTTCAGAGCACTCAGTATTGCAAAGTAGGCTACTTCCCCTCCCATAAAGCAAAAGTAGGCAGGTACACCACTTCTATAATCTAACAGAATATTTTCAGCAGAACTACAGCTGGGAGTTAGTTAACAGTGCAATAGATATCCCATTGCTAGCAATGGGATAAAGCAGGGAAAGCTGGTGTGGGAAGCCAACAAGTACCTAAACCAGATCAATAACTGAAAGGTTGCACTGTCTTTGAATAAATAAAAACAATAGTTAGAAGATGTGTATGTAATCACATCATGTGTGTGTTTTTAATTTGTGACAGTGTTACGCTGTGAAGCCAATACATAAGAAAAACAGAAACAAGCCCCGACTCCAGTCAAGTTCTAACATGGGAAAGTGATACTAATATTTCACTTAAGAAACGTGAAATTGCAGTCATTTTCTTATGTGGTGGCATTGCATATTCAAATGGATCATGTAACAGCCTGAAAAATTATAGGCTGTTTCTTCTAATAAAGTTGTGTAAGTTGGAGATTGGAATTATTTTAATATTAGGCTCATCACTTTAAAACCTCTAACACTTAATATATCTCCATAGCGAATGTTGTGATTCCAACAGATGCAGCACTTTCAAGGAAACATTTAAACTGTGGGCAAACATGACATCAAAAAGACAAAAGCAAAAGCAGAAGTTTATTGCAAGAATATTTCTACCAGCAAAAAGAAACCCACTGAAAAGCAATTAAACATCAGACCATAACCAGGACACTCAATCAGCATTAATCAAATCAGAGTTAAATACAACTGCTTGGGATTCTTGAAGAAATTTCACCGTTCAGGACAACAGAAAGGACATTTTAAAGTTTTAAAACATTACATTTGTTTTTGATATGATCTTATGAAAAAAAAGATATTACTCTTTATTTCTTAACTGATTCTGCAGAATTACAAAAAGACAAAGCGTATCAACCACGAACCAATGACGATACAATAGGCTGGTGAGGATTTGTGATGGTGATAATTGATCTAGGCTATTTTCTTAGACTGTGTACTGTACTTACCCCATTCCATTCTACGCTCATACTCACTTCCTCGCCTCCATCAGGACCACTCTCGTATTTTACCACATCAACATTGAGGCTTTCTCGGCTTCGTCTTTTTTCTATGCTCTCAGGGTCATTCAGCACTTCAGCAACTCTCTGTTTATGAACATTGTCAAGACCCTGAGAATTTGATAAAACAGAAAAAGGTTTTACTTTATTACTTGCTGTACTCATCTGCAATTCACGCAAAATAATCCTACCAACAAACAAGTCAAACACACAATTCCATCGCTCTGATTCTGCTTTCAACAACTACCTTTGGTGTCTGAATACCTAATTCCTATACACAGTTGCATTTTCTTTAAAATACTGACATATGACACAATACAGTATTATACCCTTCAGAAAGAAATGCAATAGAAGTTAAATAATAAAATAATAGAAATTAAGCTTAAACTAGGCAGAACAGACTAGATATACAGACAATAAAGCATATTCACCTTGTTTTAAAGAATGCCTACCGATTACCAAGTAAACTTTTGAATATCTTAAAGTGCTAAAATACCTTTTATGAGGTATTTTACCCTGCACTAAAAGTAAAGCGAGAAGTCTTTAACACAGAAACTAGAATAAAAATAAAGCCCAAATCAGGTTCACTTTCTTTATATTAAACCTAGTCCACATCATAAATAATTTTTGCTGACAGGAAGAGAACCCAGAAGAATACCTTGCATATAAGCAAACACTACGCGTTTTTTACTTTGCAGCATCAGCAGCAAATAAAAGGGGGCATCTCTAGGGTAAACCCATGAAGTCCAGCACAATGTAAAAAGAATACAGAAACCATGCAGAAATTCTACCTATTCTGTTTTTTACACTGTTACATTCAAAAATGGCATGTGCAATTGCATATTTTTAAAAAATAGGAACAGAAAAAGACAAACAAATGAAACTAATTCTAAGGCTTGCACCGGTCAGTGACTAAGACATAGAATCACCTGCTCAGAATTAACCACATGGGCAAAAAGTAACTTGTTAGTATAAGCAGACAGTTATTCTTCACAGTGATTATCCAGTAAAAAGCGATGCAATCTACTGTTAATAGCTTACACAAGCATTACATGTCACAGGGAATATGTCATGTCATGTCATTGGGAGCACTATTTCTGATCTGAATGCAATCAGAATTTGGCAATCCTAAATGGTGAACAATAATACTCTTTTGACACATTCACTCTTAAAATGTACAACAAATACATGAACAACGATGAAGGCTGCTGTTGTAGTGGCATGAAGAAGTCAGGTTCTTGGATCCCAACAGCTGCTTCCCGCTAACTGAAGAGTTGGACAGCCTTCCCTAATGGAATTCTACACACACACAACCATGAAACCAATATATAATGAGTGTGTATTTTCATTTCCATGAGGCCAAATGGCACAGAAAAGTGATTTGAGTTCACAGACTGCAGAGAAGCGTAGACTCAAAACAGCTTTTGTACCAATCCTTTTAGCAGCACAGATTATAAAAAGCAAAAATCAATTTTAATTCACCACTAAAGTGGTGATAGCTCACATATGGACTTTAGGCTTTGTTCCAAAGTTATCATCTCATTTATCTCATATATTTAAATAAATAAAAAATAAAAAATATAAAAAATAATAAGAAACCACCACCACTACCATAAAACAAATAACAGCAAATGCTGAGGAACTGCGCCTTCCAAAATTGTTTGATTCCGTCAGGAAAGATGAAGGGTAAAGAATTTGACTGACCCAGGAGGGACTCTGTCAGGGAGTGTAGCGATAGGACAAGGGGGAACGACTTTAAACTAAAAGAGGGTAGGTTTAGATTAGATATAAGGAGGAAATTCTTTACTCTTGAGGGTGGTGAGGCACTGGAACAGGCTGCCAGGAGAAGCTGTGGATGCCCCAGGAGCTAAGGCAAACAAAACATACATGAAGGAGAACAGAGCTGTGAAGGACTGATGCTTTCCTGCACCTCAGAACAAAAATACCTCTCTGCTTTTATCTCAGAAGGGGAAAATGCATTAACCCTGCCTGTTCTTTAATGCCTTTAATAGAAAGGTAGTGTTAAATGCTGCTATGCTAGGAAGACAGCTATGTCCCCTACATACCCAAGTCTAATGCTGCATCTGATGTGATATATTAGGCAATAACGGTGTATACATTACATTACACACCAATGGAAATCTGAAGCATGTTAAAAAAAAGCAAAATAGCAGCAAGCCTCCAGCAGACTCAGTGAAAGTGGAGACAAGGAACAGTTTTTCCAATGGTATCAACAAACCAGCCGTGGGCTGATTTAACAGGGACTCTAAAAGAGACTTCCCTGCAAGATTCTCCCATCCATAACTCACAAACAATAAATAATTCCAGGTTCAACATATAAAAAATAAAGTTTTTTTAATAGGCAAATATAACTACAGGCATTGTCTTACTACTATCATATTATGCCAATTTACCTTTGTTGTAACCACACTTAAAAAAATAATCAAAAATATCACATGTAATGACAACAGTAAAATTAAAAACCAAAGGAAATATATTAAGATACGTAAGATGCAATGCACATTCGTATTTTCAAATTACATTTGAATGACAGACACACCAAAAGTGAACCATCAGTAAGAACTTGCCATTCTTAATAAAATAAAGTATCTGTATTGACTATTTCCCCCCACCCTTGAATTTTCCCTGATGAAGAACTTTTCTCCCACATTCATACTTTGCTCCTAACAGTTTCACTCCATTTATTTGGTAAATACTTTCTAGTTTTCCACCTGTTTGTAGAAGAGTGAACTTGTGTCACCGTGTATGAAAGAGAACTATTGCTGAATTCACTAGGAGAGCATGAGATTTGCCAGGTATGTTTTGCTCTACCACTTTTCTAGAAGTCGCCTTGTATAACGCACCAAACACTGAAAAATCATTCTTTGAGCAGTAACTTCAAATTAGTATAACCAATTCAAAAAAAAAAAAGTACATTAAAGATATGGTCCACCACTTAAGTCATTTTACTTGAACCAAGAATTTAAGCTTAGAATTTTAGATGGCCACATAAAAAAATGCTTCTGAAAAATACAAATCTTATTTACTATTCCATAAAAACACAATTTAAAAAAACATGGAAAGTTCAATTTATTTCAGATTTTCTTATTTTTGCTTTCCATCTCAACAATCCCTGTTTGCTTGTCCTGTGTTATGCACTTTCATATTAAACATTTTATGAAATCATCCCAAAGGAAAAAAAAAAAAAAAAAGCTGTTTCCTAGCTTTTAAGAGAGTGAAAAAGGGTTACTTGAACAGGAGATTTGACAACACAGAGACAGCCTTAAAAAAAGCAGAGAAGTCCCCCTCAAACTTTAATAACCATCCTATTCTCCACAACTGATAGGTTTGTAATGGTCTTCCAAAGGTTAGAGTCAAGCAGTCTGCACCAGTCAGTCAGTGACATGCAGAACAAGAACATATGGAAGTTTGACAGCTCATTATTGGTAGTGCATCTCAGACAGAACACCAACACTGGCAAGGAGATTATCAACGCAAACCCTCCATTCTCCCTTAGCTACAGTTCGTCTCCCAGGGCATGTATCCAGCTGAGGACTGCTGGCCAACACAAGGTTTTCTGCTTTTCCATTTTCCACAAAATTTCACCCACAATTTCAATCATGCCACAGGTACATGGTGTCATTGCCATAGCAATTAACTGTTTGCAAGTGTTCAGATGGTATTGATTTATCACTAGATCAGACTGAAATTCAAGGGGGACACCAGGCTCCAGACAGAGAATAGCTAAATGTTTACATATTCTGCATGTCTGATAGTTACTGAAGTTGAAAGTCTGCATGACCATAATGCGGAGATAGCACTAAGGGGCATTTTCATACTTGCCTGTTTACGAGATCTCATTGCTGCCTCTTCTAATGTTTCAGCAGCTTCAAATTTGCCTTGCCGTCTGTAAAGTGCCCCAAGGTTCTTTAAGGTAGTAGTTACTGTTGGACTATTAAAAAAATGAATACATAAATTCTTTATTAGTTTGCCAAATAAGAAAACATATATATATCCACATTTTTTGTGATTATTAAATGTCCTGAAATATACTATACCTTACTTCATGTACAGGAAATATCTGTTAAGCCATTTCAAACTGCACTAACAACTCACGCTAGGATTAGTCAGCAGCCCTGAACCTGAACATTAGTAACTAGCCTCTAGAGCTACCCAAGAGCAAACAGGAGTGCCATATCCTCATGTTTCTCAGATGCATCTCCAAAGGTTAAAACTTAGTTCAGTCCTGATGCGTCCAACTGAGTAACTCCGAAGCATCCAGAAAACATACCTACTCATACATGTAGTGACTGTTACTGTAGCATGCATTAGTCACAAAACAAAAGAACAATTCCTTTCATCAGCTATTAATACCTATTTTTAGTTTCTCTGCAAACTAGGTTTGAACAATAAACTGAAGGCAAAAGATAACACATTTCATTAACAAGTCTCACACTCCAAAAAGACATTTTTGATTCAATGGCACAATGAGAATTAGCTCAATCACAATATTGTTGCTTGAAGGTTTGCTCCTGTAACAGCAGAGGAAGGATTTCCTCATGCATTAGAATGAGCTAGAACATGAAAAACAAACCAACAAAAAGCATGGCACCTAGAGTTCAGGGTGAAAAAAAACAGGGCAGATTCCAACAGTACAAAGGTTCTTTGCTTGTTACATGCAAGAATTCAAGCAGTGAGGAAAGAAAAAACCCTCACTGAACATCACTAGTACTAGCTGCAGGCTTTTTTTTCATTCATTATACCATGTCATACTATAAAAAGACAGTTAAAGAACAAAATTAAAACAAACAAACAAAAAATCACCAAGCATGATGCAAACTGGAATGCTTGTTTCTCTTCTTCCATTTTAAGATACACATTGTCAGTCTCACAAAACTAATATTCTTCAGGCTTTAGAAACTCAAATCATGCAGAAGTGTAGCAGATTATTTTTTCTTCTTCCAGCTAGAAACCCAAGGCTCAGTTATTTTACTGTGTTCAGCTCTGGAGCCCCCAGCACAAGGAGGACGTGGACATATTGGAACAAGTCCAGAGGAAGACCACAAAAATGATCAAGTGGCTAGAGCACCTCCCCTATGAGGACAGGCTGAGGTAACTGCAGCCATTTAGCCTGGAGAAGAGAAGGAGGCTCCATGGAGACGTTACAGTGGCCTTCCAGTACCTAAAGGGGGCCTACAGGAAAGTTGGGGAGGGACTCTGTCAAGGAGTGAAGTGCTAAGGCAAGGGGGAATTATTTTAAAAGAGGGTAGATTTAGATAAGATATAAGGAGGAAATTCTTTACTCTTGAGGGTGGTGAGGTACTGGAACAGGCTGCCTAGAGAAGCTGTGGATGCCCCATCCCTGGAGGTCTTCAAGGCCAGGCTGGATGGGGCTTTGGACAACCTGATATAGTGGAAAGTGTCCCTGCCCATGGCAGTGGGTTGGGATTGGGTGATCTTTAAGGTCCCTTCCAACCCAAACCACTCTATGTTTTTACAATTATTTGCACAGTCTCGTTTTTGCTTCTGGTCTTCTCCACGGGTTTTGCTGGGGCAATGTCAGGGAGAGCATGTATGCCAGCCAACAGTATAAAAAGAAAGGTGACCTACACTAGATCTCATCAGCCTAGATATTAAAAGCAGCCTCAGGACATGAAAACTGCTACTGTTTGTGTTCCTGAAACCCAGTTTTGGGCCTGAATATCTAATACTATAGTTTCTGTAGCCCCAAGCAAGTTGCTGGTTTGTTTTCATTTTGAACATGCTTTAATCTGACATTTCTGGATACTGCGTGCTGCTATCTGGTT
Organism: Heteronetta atricapilla; assembly: GCA_011075105.1. Lineage (NCBI taxonomy): Eukaryota > Metazoa > Chordata > Aves > Anseriformes > Anatidae > Heteronetta > Heteronetta atricapilla. Next base: position 54,210,116 of record CM021735.1, on the reverse strand, counting down.
TGTCCTGTAAAAAAATACCTACCTATCCACTTTGCAAGCTTTGTACCAGCCACCATATTCTCCAAAAGATGTGCCATCTTTTTGTTTTCCCTAAAAACAAAAATAACAATATTTTAGTTATAAATCAATTATTTTTATTTAATGAAAACTCCAAAAAGATTATGACAACGGCCTTACTTTGCATTCTTCCCTCTCTTCTGCATGCATCCAAATAGGCTTATTTTCACCTGATGAAACAGAAGAAAATATTTTATAGAAGTACAAAGCTACAAAGCTTTCATTGCAGTATTTTCACCCTTCTGACATAAGGCTGAGAACCACAGAGTTACGCTACTGCCGCAACAAAGAAAATCATTGTCTGTACTACAGAAAGAAGCACAAAATCAATAAAACTTTCTTCTATAGTTTTCCAAATCTGTATTTTTATTATCTGAACTTAGAAACAGTTACTTCTGAGAAGCTTTGAAACCCATACATATTGCCATCAATTTGTCATGCACTAGCAAACACACATTTATTTCGTTTATCATAACAACTGTTTTGACATCTACGCGGTGGTACATATGCTACCATCACAGAATGCAATGAAAATTCTTCACTGTGATTTATAGTTGATGATGAAATGCATTTGACTCCAATGCATAGTGTAACTTACAGTAAAGGGCATTTCCCCCCATTCTTTAAACATATTAATGAAGGACTGGTATTACCAGTATATTTATTATGTCATTAAAAATCTGTACTGACTTTTTTTCTGTGAGTGGAAAGTGACCTATTTTTTTTTTTTTTGACTCTATAAGAATAGCAAAAATAGTTTCTGTTGTGCATAAAATAAATAATGTCAGAAATATGATACATAAGACAAACCTAAACAAGTTTCCCTCATTTAATAAAAATTCTCCTGTTGAAATAAATGTCATTGCTATATCTAAACACTTTCTTATCATGAGTTTTGCAGTACTTCATTGCATTTGTAATCTCACTTTTTAAATGTGCCTCAAGCAGACAACTATTTTAACCAGGACACAGTTGCCCTCCTACAGATTTTATTTCGTAACTACTACAAAAATCAAACATACATTCAAATCTAGGGACTGTTACTTACCATCTACAGAGCCAAATTCCCGTTCATGAGCACGAGTAAGAATCTCTTTGTATAAAATTTCCGCTTGCTTAAATTTGCCTTGTTTTAGATAGCAGGATGCCTAAAAGCAAAATACCCCCCAAAAGGTATCAGCACACTGTTTTATTTAGGTTTGATAAATAATACAATAAATACATTCTGAATAAAGGTTTATTTCAATTCATCAAAAAATGTTACTTTTTCTTCGATTTATTTATAAAAGGCTTACCAGATTATTCTTTGTTTTTGCAACATTTGGATCATCTGTTCCCAGCTTAGTTTGGTAAATCTCCAGTGCCCTCTGATAGTAGTATTCTACCTCCTCATATTTACCCTGGTTCTGGCATAGCAAAGCCAAGTTATTTAACTGTTTGGCAACATCAGGGTGATCTTTCCCCAGGACCTGAAAAAAAAATCAAAAAACTATTATTAAAACACTCTCCAGTCATCATATCAGGGTTTAGAAATGCATCAGTTAGACATAACCCATTGTTTTTTAATCCTCAACAATTGCAACATGAGGATGATGAAAGCAAACTTTGAAAGAGAAGGACACGAAAACCACTCAATTCTATTGTAAACTGGAGAAGGCAATTTGCAACAGGAAAACTTGCAATAGGAACTATGGTATATGCACTATATTATGCAAAGAAGTCTGAAGGTGCAGATATTCAGTCACATGGACTAGAATAAACATCCATGGACTCAGAATAACCGATTTAAAAGCATTAATGATGTTTCTTTTTTAAATTACAATGCTCTTTTCAAATCAAAGATTATTCAATCAAAAGGAGAAAAAAAGGTAGAGAAGGTTTATTAGCAAATAGTGAATTTAGAATATACCCAGAGTACTGTGACAGCCCTGTAGGACTACTGGAATTTAATACTGTTTTGCATTTCAGACATTGGTAACTACTGTGATTGATCTGACAGATCTATCCAAATAAAATACAAAACTATGTAAGGATGTTTACTCCCACCCCTACAAAAATCCATTCAAAGGTGCTCTATTTTTTTCAATCGTACCTTTTCTCTGATTTCCAGAGCTCTCTTACACAAAGGTTCAGCTTCTTTATACTTTCCACGTTTACCATAAAGCACTGCAAGATTGTTTAGAGTTGCTGCCACCTGCCAACAAAATAGAAACGTTACTTATTGGAATTTGCAGATACAAATATCTGACAAATTAATGTCTGCAATGCACTGGTGTTTGCAAATTTTCCACAGTGCAGACCTCTTGAAATTTGCAAATGAAGAAATAAACACTGCCAAACACATACATACATAAAAGGAAATCTAAAACCAAAACAAACAAATAAAATAATATTTAAAATAAATAAATAAATAATTCTACTTCATTTGTGGAGATGTCATTCAGTACATATTTTCTTGTCTTACAAAGTTACCCATCCAATTTATACTCAGACCCACCTCACTTTGACACAGGCTGCATGATGTGAGATACCCCAATTTTAAACACCAAGTACAAGTGTTTGACTTATGTTTCATTTAAAGGCAGCAGCAAAACAAATCAGAAGTATGCCTTCATTTCAAGTTTGAGAAAGTGATCCGAGTAAGCAAATTTAAAATCCTTCTTCACAAATTAATCTCCCATAGAAGATCCATGCAATTTGATCCAAAAATCAAGTAAGTGCAGATCATTCGTGGTGAAACAGCATCAAATATAACCTTCAAAAGGCACGTTAAATATTTAAGAGAAAATGAAGAATTTTACAGTGTGACCTCCTACCTGTGCTGTTTAGAGATAAGCCAGGTCTTAAAAACTTCCCTGTTGAGTTTAATATTAGAATGAGTTGGGGAAAAAAAATAAGCAGTCAAAAACACAACTAAAACATGATGTTGCATGTATACAAACCGCTGGATGATCTTTGCCCAAAGTCTTTTCACGGATAGCCAAGGCATCATTCAGGAGATTTGCCGCGTCTTTGTACTTGTTCTGGTCTCTAAATTTTAAAAAGAGTCATAATTAATACTGGGGATTCGGAAGAGGAAGTCATAACAGTGAAGCTGGCTTCAGTACTGGCCTGAAGACTGGCTACTACAAGAGAAGAGTAACTAAGAATACATTCAGGAACCAGGAAGTGAAAACCTGAATCCCATATTTGTAAAGTAGTTGGCAGATCAGGAACTATCATGTACTACTTTCTGTCTTCAATTTCTGCCTCTAGATCATCTGTAAGTGGGTAATCAAGACATGCCCCCTCAGTAAACCAAATAAATAAGTAAGCTTCATTCTCAAAACAAAAACATAGGCAAAAATGCAGCACCTTGTTTGTCTTTTAGCATGTGTAGACATATAAATATTGCAGAACCCTCTTGAAGGTTTTAATAAAAACCAGGGAATGGAAAATAATTGCTGAACACTGACAGCCTATAGCCAAATATTAACTATTTTGTTAGCTGACATTTATCTGTTACTATACAAACCTGTACACCAAGGCAAGTATGTTCAACATAGTGGCAACATCGGGATGATCGTGACCTGAAGTCTTCTCCAGATCTTCAAGAGCTTGTTTACAAAGAGGTACCGCAACCTCATATCTACCTTGCGATGCATACTGAATGACAAGATTATGAAGGGTCCTTAATCTTGCTGGAATTTCATAGCCACCTTGCTGGGCAGCAGCTGCTGCACTGCTATGCTGCTGTTGAACTGGAAGAAATTCACAAGATTTTAAGTTGTTTAAAAAGATGACCACAACTTGAAAACATTTAAAATTAATTAAATGACACAGAATAAGACTGAATTGTATTCCTTGAATACAAAGCATTGGTGCTGGAACATGCTTCACAGCAGTTAGTATTTTTTGCTGACATAGTTCAAGACAGAATATTTCATTCTTCATATTCTGTCCTTGCTTTATGCAAGGGTACTGTTTTAATATTATTTCACACTTTTAGCTGAAAGTGTCAAATCTAATAAGCAAATGAAGAAAATAAGAAACTATTTCAGCTCAAATTATTAACAATTCTCAAGACTATATGATAATTTTACACTCAGAAATATTAGTTTTCCAATGGAAAGGAACACTAACACAGACAAGTCAAGTACCTGCAGAAAAGCTCAACTGATTTATTCATTTTTCCTTTATTCTCCTTCTCTAAATGTACGTTTTGTTTGCTTCCCTTTGCTATAACAGGAAATAATTGGTTGGCATAAAAAGAATTAGAGCACCTTGGATGCCAGGAATAATAATTACAACGAAAAAACACTGAGACAAAGCCAGTGTCAACATTTTGGTTTTATTTAGTAACCCTGAGGTTTAGCCACTTGTTTTCTACTAGCTACTAGGTTTTGGTTGTTGAAACCCCCTTCCCATTCCTCCAAAAAAAACCCTTTTCTCTTCACCTGGGAGATTTCAGGAAAGACTGAGGAAAATCACCTCTTACTCATTTTCATTGAATTCTAGACAACACACAGGACAAGGGTTCCAGCTGTGAGCCTGACTTTCTTCTCTCCTTTCTATTAGAGAAAAAACACTCTCACAGCAAATGAGAGTCTTTTTATTTCAGTAGAATCACACAATTCTAAGCCTACACCCACAATTACTGCCTACCAAAGCATTTGAGTATTTTTTCCTGGAGGTCAAGGAAACTGCTGAAATGTCACCCTCCTCTTCAGTAATGCAAAACAGTAAAATGACAGATGGACTGTGCAGGTATAGTAACAGTTATGCCACACAACTTTCCTACTATAAAATTCTGGATAAGGCATGATGAACTCAGAATGGAGCTCATGCTCAACAATAACCTTTTCTAAGCTCTTCAAATCCTCCTTCCATTGCTGGTGTTCACTACCATGCTATCACGCATGCAGTGCGCCTTGAGTATGAGCCCATAATGGAAATTCAAAACTCTGATTACCAAGGTGGGGTGAGTCAGATACTTTTTTCCTGTAGTTTATCTACTAAAAATCATACACCACCAGCGCACTGCACATACACTACAATATCAATATACAATATCAGCTTTACAACCAGAAGAAAGGCAAAATATTTCTTAAGCAAAGCTTATCAACAGCTTCCTTTAACCTCTAACTCAAACTTCACTCCACCCACATTGATCGGTCCTTCTGACCTGAAGACAACACTTCTAGGATGGATAATAAATTAATAAAGACAATCTTAGCAAAAAATTGCCTGAGAAAGACTTCATGATGAAACCTGCCCTAAAATGTTAAATCAGATAATTTAAAAGTTCATTAAGAGAATTTACCGTCTGGGCAGACCATCAGAAAGGTTTACTGTTTGGTGCTGAAGTCAGCTCCGCAAATTTTGCAACAGCTAGTAAACTGATTAAAAATCTAGGCCCTACACATATCAATCATCACAACCAGCTTTCTGGCTTTCCTGTTTCATTATTGTAGCAGGGCAAGAGGCATTCAGCACTCCACTCTGTCCCAGAACCCCCTAAGCATGGATTTATTATACGGATTAGCATCTTCAGCTTTTGCATTGAAGAGATACACTGACATTGTAATTTGAAATGCACTTACTTCCTTGACCTTGGTCATCTTCATCATTGGGAAATAAGTCATCCAAAGGCTCTTTGGTGGAATCTGTATCTTTATCCTCCTATAGGAAAAAAAAAAAAAAAAAAGGACAAGTCTATTTAACCTGCACTCTTAACGGAACTCCCTAGTTCCAGACCTTTAGAATCGTCGAGAATAACATTTCTTGTAGAAGCTTAATTATGTTCAAATGTATTTACATACACTGTCCTGAAACAATACGGGACACCTTCAGGAGAGACGGGAATAGAAATCAGGTCTCCTAGATTTCAGTCTTAATTTAAGCACACAAGAACACATTTGTTACTCTTCCGAAGACATCATACCTACACAAAGTACCTGTGGAAGAGTGAACACTACTATATACAACTGTCCACTGTACTTTGAAATCATATATGCAGTTAGAGATGAGCAAGGGAGAGAAATAAAGAGATTCATCTCCTGAACGAGAATAAATTTGCACCAGCAACTTTAATTCTGTGAAGGAAGTTTTTGGTCTCAGGGTCAGTTCTTCATTTTTTTTACGCTAATATGATGCTAATTAAAGTATTAATGGTTTTTCATCCTCATATGTATTTTATTATCTACAGGCAGTAAAGCATGTACTTTCTTAAGATAAGAACTGAACTCTAGGAATCTAAACTATGTGACACTGGTGCAAGGCAAGCATTTTAATGATGTGCTTATGTGAGCAACAAATAAGGAGCTCGTATCTGTCATTTCTTGGTAACTAGGCAGATTACAACACATACATAGATGTGAGCTGCTTTTTACTGTACAGCTACTTACTGATGGTGAAATATCATCGTCATATTTTTTTAATTGATTCATGAATTCTAGATGTTTCTTTTCTTCCTCCAGTTGCGCCACAGATTGTTCGCTTTTCTGTAGTTTCTGTTGCGTATTGGCTAGTTCATCCCGTAGCCACTGATTTTCCTGGCACAGTCGGCGAACCTGAGCACGCAGTTTCTGCTTCTCCGATTCCACTGCATTTAAGTGATTTGACAAGGCCATCATTACCTGAAAAGCAGAAGGTACCTCATGACGTACTTTCTCCAGAATGCAGTCCTGTATTTAACACACAAGCCTTTACCACTTAAAACCTACATCATCTGTGAAATCTGGTAAATACTTGGATTTCACCTTGATATGTATCTAGTACTTGCTTTTCCTCTATTACTATTTTTTAAACCATTTGTTCAACCAGAATTAACCCAGAAGAAATCTTTACGGATTACCGTTTTCCATGATGCTGTTAGAATTCAAATTGCTTTAGAACCTCTCAAAAATTATATGTAATCATAAAACATTATGAAACATTTGAACTAGCATTCAGATTACTGAAATGGAAATCTTAATTCCATTAAAAGCATCATTGCTCCATTTGTTTTAACCTGAAGGATCACCTTCCCTGTAAGAACTGTTTAGAAACAGTCCCTGTAAAGAAAGTTCTTACAATTTAGCAGATGCCAGATAGAGAAGGGTTCACATGTATGTATGCAGTTCATAAGGATGAACTCCGCATAAAGATAATACTTCAAAGCGACAATTATACTACTTGGATCTAAATGTGCAAATGAACACACAATTATATAGGCACTTCATATATACACACGTATCACAAGCTTGAGTGTGCAGACATCCGATGTGTTTGAACAGTCACATAAATAGGACAAAAGCAGTTCGGTCATAAAAGCAGTCTACTTGGATTTATTTATTTTTTGCTAAGCCATGTCAAATGAAAAACAAGCACATTAAGTGAAAGCCAAACATTACACACAGAAGATAGTCTGCCTTCACTGGTTATTTTAATCTACCACTGATACATCTAGAAATGCGTTGTAAAAATGGGCCTATGGTGATAATGAGAATTTTCTTTTAGTTAAAATACTAATAACTCAAGGGTGTCAAACTCATCTTCTCAATTTCACGCTTCTTTAAAACAAAGTTACTTTGATGTGTTTTTGAACTAAGCATTTCATGTGAAACAGATCATGTTTTTAACCAAAATTTCAGGTTTCCAGGAAATACCTTTATAAGGAAGAAGTGGCTTCTAGAGAATTCATATTAGATAAAGGACCACGGATATTTACTAACACCAGTCCAAATATCTGGATTTCAGCACCTGCCTATTTACATATTCAAAACTGTTAATTTAAATTACTTTGCCTGTTCAAACAGCTGCATTTGTGACATCAAAAAGCACATTTAGGGAAGTTGTAATAATACAGTCAACATACTCAACTTTTTTACAAACTAGAATAGCAAACTAACTCCAGAGAGTAGGCTACAAAGGATTTTATGTGAAAGAAAAAAGTTTGATTGCTTCTTCAAAGTCAGCTTCATCTTCATGGAAGTAACAGTTACTTCATCATATCTACATGTCACTCAAACATCCATAAAACACTCCTGCATCTTAATTTAAATTATGCAAATGACAAAATACTACTTTACAACCCAAAAAGCATAGGAGGACTAGCCTTATCAGGCCTGAGAGCAGTGGTCTGAAACACAGCTGCTTTCCTAACAAAGGCAATAAATGTGCACTCCTTGGCTCCTCAGCCACCCCTCACAAAACACCAGCTGGTGCAAACAAGGCAGTATTTGCAACTGAGGCTACGGAGTCTGATAGAGCCAAAAATAAAAGCTACCTTTTCAGAGTCCCAACACCGTGCCAAAGTTAGAGGACACGGTAACTCACGCATTCACAGATCTATGAACACCCGTTAAAGGCAACTCAGCTATTACAGTTTTATTCCATGTATCTTTTAGCATTTTCTTCCAATACAAGGGATCAAAGCATGCAAATACTAAGGCCTAGCAGTCTGTACCAAGCCCAGGGGTTCTACGTTCCCATGTGTAGTAACATATATTTGTTCTTTTTCTCAGGCCTCAACTTAGGATTATCCAACGCACGACTTCCACAGCACCAAGCAAAGCCTATTAATACAAAGTTATCCCATCAGCACTTCCAACTCATTTGCAAACATACTGCCATTCTATCCTGAGGACTGTGTTGCATCCCATATATTTGGTACTGGATCAAAAACCTGAAACTCCTAAAGTTGAAATGCTGACAAAGCCCCCACATTCTGACTATACATTTTCTCAGATCTCTTCTGTGAACTTTGTGAAAGAAGGTACCATCTTCAGAAGTTAGTTCAGAACCCTTTCTTTTAAGCATAAATGGAAGCTGTTCAGATTCTATACTAGATCCTTAACCTTTAAAATGCATTTAAATGCAATTTTGGTTTCACAAAACGTTCAATAAATATTCTAGATTCTTAAGCCCAAGGAGCACCACGAGCTAGTATAATCTCAGAATTAAGGCAACAAGAATGTGAATTTAAGAGCATATCAGAAATCAAACGTTGGGTCTCCTAACCCTGAGCAAAATCCTATTTTATATTATTAGTGCGTGAGCTCCCTACACAATAGTTCAGAGTTAAAATGCCATTGCTTAGTTCTTGTTTGAGAAGGTCATTACCTGACCATGCCATGGAAAAGTCTAAACAGAAAACAGCAACTATCCCACTGAAGTCAAGGGAAGCTCAGTTATGGGCTTCAGTGCTTTGATACCGAATGTATAATTAGCTCTGCACCACAGTAAGACAGCCTCTAATAATTACAACAGTCTTTTTCCTTAACATACAATAACAACTTACATGTCTCAACACGCTGCTAATATTCAGTAAAACAAATGTATATCTGCCAGAACTGATCTGTTTATTTTAAATTCCAAATAAAGGACAAATAATGATCTTTCATTATTTTTTTCATACTAAAAATTCAGACAAATTCTAAAATGCTTTATTTTCATTTCAGTTTTACCTGTGCTTCACTAAGGCCAAGTTCCAGCATCTCCAGGGACTTTCGAATCATGTTTGATTTTTCTTCAACCAGATTAGTTTCATCATCTTTCTTCAAACATTTCAGTGTTTCAAGTAAGCTCTGTAAAATTGAATTGTGTTCGTTCTTCAGTGCCTCTAGTCCATTAATCACTTGCTTAGTTTTGGCAATGATTTCATCTTGAGTAAGCTTCTCCAACTTCTCTTCCTTTAGATACACCATTGTGGACATGTTTTCATACATTCTGAAAAGGAAGAGCATACTAGTTAACCAAAGGGTAAAAAAAACAACAACAAAACCCAACCAAGCCATTCTCTACAAGTGAATAAAGCTTTGCTTTAAGAAGTCATTAAAATATAATAGTTTTAAATGCATATTCATAACATAATGACATTTTTGCACAGCTTTCAGTGTTTTACGTCCTGGCTTTGAACAACACTTCAAGTTTTCTAGTTTCTATTTCCAGAGTTAATATCAACACTAATTCATAAGCCAAACAACCAAAAATAAACAACGAAACATGGCAGAAGACTTTCCAAAAAGCGCTGAATGATCGTGCTGCTTTTCTAGGAGTCTGGTTTGTGCAGTAGGTGGTGTATAAAACATATGTTCTAATACAAAAACCAAAGCCACTGATCTACAATTATCTTTACAAATATCCACAAAATATAATTTGAAGAAATATCATCCAACCCTCTAAAAAGGTTGATTGATCAAACTTTGTCCTTTTCCAGTAGCAAGAAAACACCATCTTGATCCTTTTCCAGGGGGTACAAAAGCCAGTATTTTTATGCATTTTGAAAACAACAATTGCCCCCTAAGATTACTTTACATCCATTGGTGTTCCTGTAGAATTACATATAGACATTCAATTGTCTACAGGCCTCGACACAACCGTTTTGATGAGGCTACAACAGCTGTTACGTCCTAGAAAAAAATGTTTTGCATAACAGAATCCTTTTGATAAATGTTTCACTGTGCTATTTTGTCAGCATGTTGCACTGTTAAGGCTATCAAATTTCTGGATGTTTATAAATGCCTCAACCAAATGCAAACTATACAAACTCTGGTATTTCTATCATTTTATGTCCTGTTGCTGAAGTGACAACCAAGTATAACAATGCTGCAATACCAACAGAAGACAAATCACTTGATTCTGTTTCTGTATCACCAGAAAAGTATTCTACAATGAAAATAGAGAATTCAGGAATTGTTCCTTTATACTTAAGATATAAATATCTTCAAGTGTACCAGAAGTAGAAATTAGAATAAAGTAGCAAAGATTTTTCAAAAGCATTACCTTTTCACATCTATACAAAGACACTTGGGGAAGCTTTGATAAATTGATGTTTAAAGTGAATTTGCTAAGTTGTATTAACAGCAATAAGTTTAATTTAAGAAGAAAGCCTGCCCCAAATTCATAGTCGCTTAAATCTTGAATAAGAGTGTTATAGGAACAAGCAACACATACGTGCACATCTTCATGACTACAGCTGAATGAAGGATGTGCTTTTACTCTACTGTATTACATAAAGAGATTGTCCATTCTCTTTACATACACTCAAATCACCTCTGTTATGACTTCCTGTAGTGTGATTTGTAAAAAATCATCCCCATTTGTCACAGAAGAGCCATATACTACACTAGTTTATTTTGTTATAATCTATTGTCTGAAAGCACAGACAACTTGGGGAAGCAGTGGATTAAGTTTTATCACAACTTAATACAAGAACTTCATATTCACAAGCAGATGCGTAGCATATACATCTGTACCAAACACCTACTCTGGTATGGTATGAGAAAGCAGCTCACCAAAGCATGATGAGCCGAACAACGATTACACACTTCCCATTCATAATATAAGAAATATTACCTGGAATGCCTAAATACCATTTTAAGAACACATACTTTCTAAAATTGTGTCCAAGTGAACTTGACTTTAAGTCAAATTTGTAAATAAAGGCAACAAGCACAATCATATAAGAAATTGTTGTGGGTTATGCTAACTTAACCTATAACTGCACCCTAATTATCATCCAGCATGCTTCCATGCTTTCAATTAACAGTTTCCACCCTGAATGCAAAGAACTGAATCTTTGATCATACAGAAATAAAAGAGCAAAGGACATCTTGTGAACAGGGACTTTAATTTTGTATTTGAGAAGTTCTGAGAAATGTAATTTGTAAATACCTGGAGTTTTTCTACAACATTTAAGTTTTCCAAAATAAGCAAGTGTTCATTTGCTTCTGTCTGATGTGAGCAGGGACAGCAATTCCTTCTGCATGCTTCAGGGTTTTATAGCCATTCTGTGACATCAAAGATGGAAGGCACGAGTGTGCACACATGTAAGGTGTATATAGAGGTTGTTAAAAAAAATTTGCACATTTTAACCTCCATAGCAGAGGTTAAATGAATACAGATAAATTATTAGCCATTCACTGTTACAAAGAGGATATACAAAATCAAGAAAGTAATAATATTGAAGACTACATCAGGCCTTGTAACAGCCCTTCAAGAAGAAATGAATCAAGCAGCCTGGGGAGAATCTATCCGACAGCAGAAATCCAGAACAAGAAAATAACCTGTGTGCACCACCACATCTTAGGTGAGAAATGGACACCTATTTGATACTACAGGGAAGAAGGGCTGTCAGATCCTAGCTAGAATTTGGCACGTAGCTCTGGCTGCATACACCAAAGGAGCACTTCAGGAAAGCTAAGCTAGCACAGAAACCTTTGAAGAAATGAAAAGCACATTTTAGAATTCCTTTTATACCCAATGGAGACAAAAAGATGCTTAGAACCGATCACATAAGGAAAGGAATAAACCTTTGTAGGTTTCATAGGATGTTTGTTTAAGTATCGCTGAACAAAACACTACAGGAAGTTTGGACAATGTTGTTCAGTTATATACATTATTGCTGTGGAGAACAAGTGAGAAAAAGGGAAGGTATCAAACATACAATTTATTATGCTATCAGATTCTTTGTAAGAGTAAGATTAATAAATATTAAATACCTTTTAAGAGTAATGTGGAGGTGTGGTGCTATTTCTATGATTTTTTTTTTTTTTAAAAAGATCTATTTTATAAAAGGGCAAACCTATTCATCAAGCATGACTGTATTTGAAAACATAACATACAATTTGTTTTGCATAGCCTGAGCCCCCAAACCCCATACAGGCAGCAAAAAACTTAAGCTTGTGTGCAAAAGTAGACACGCACACATCCAAGTGAAAAAATACAAAACCTACTATACACTTCTATGGCCTTTTTTTTCTTCCCCAGAAAAAATCTTTGCTACTCCACAGAAAGGAAAACAAACAAATAAAAGCACAAAACAGTGCACAAAGGCTTCTTCAGCTCCTTTCCATTTTATCCTGACACCAATTTACATTCCAAATTTTACCTGTTACGGACAGGGGCTCTAGATTCAAATACGAGTTTTGCAATTCAATTTACAACTGACCAAAAAAAATAAAAATCAAGATGCACAAATGGTTAGAGCTGGAAAACAAAACTGTGGATGAGGGGAAAAAATGCAATGTCATCAGAGTTACAGACTAGCCAGCTGGCTTAGTCAATTTATGTATCAGATTAAATATGTGCCTGTGCAGATCTCGAGTGTTACCATCCTGTTTTATTTACCACCAGACCATTCTGTGTACTAAGTCGCTTACCACTTTTCAAACACCTTTAAAAAGGAAGCAGTTTGTTTCTAACACTAAAATAGCAAACTTGGACAGTTATAAAAAGCTGCACGGTTACACCTACTAAAGAGGTTTTCACAGCATTTCACACCAATCAATTTTGTAACTTCATTCAAAGAAATAGATGGGGAATACTAAAAATCTGAACCAGGGGAAGCAGAAGCAAAGGAGAGCCAAGGCTACTGGGATAATCCCATCATATACAAACTACTTATGGGCTGTATCCTTAATCAGTTTAAGTATTTTTTTTTAGCCATAAAACTTTTAAAACAATTACACTGGTACTGCTGACACTACAATTTGTGCCCAAATTCTCCTACAGACACACATGCACACCAGAACAAACTATTCAAGCTCTTGAACTCTCATTTAAGGGTCTCGTAAACACAAATAATTTTCTATACTCACCTACTTTAAAAAGTGTCACTTCCCTGAAAATTATCTCAAATAATAAAAAGGTTCATGTTTAAGGTGAAATTTTACTTAGACAAAAAAAAAAAAAAAAAATCTGATTTATTGAATGAGAATACATGCAACCATATGAATCCTCCTCTGCATACAAGAACTTATCAAAGCAGAACACTTCTCTTTTCTATGAAACCCATGACATTTTTTTCCTTGCCTGAAGACAACAATAAAAGAAAACAGCTGTAATTCTTGGAGTTACACTTTATTTCCTTATTATATATCTCTAAAAGTTTATTCTCTGTATTGATATTTCCACGATTTAATAGTCACATTTTAAGTACTAAAAGCTTGGAAGAAACATTTAAAAATACATCTAGTGTCTGACCATCACTGCTTTAAAATACAAAAGGAAAAGAAAAATCTGTCAAGTTGTGCAACAAATCAAATTCTCCCTGAAATTTTTCCTCTGAAAACACAGGCAGGACAGCTGACACAGAATAAGGTGTCTGCATACAAGAAAGAGTAAATAATTACCCTAACAGTAAAAACTACAGGACCTCCAAGCCATGCCTATTTGTCCTATCATCTAGGTGAGCTGGAAAACTCCACACAGATACAGCATGTATTAGTTTGACCCTTTTGTACTTCTAATATGTACCTACGAGCTCTCTTTTTTGTAATAATAATTGGTCTATTCAAGGGCTTTTAACCCTAATTTCACTCTTAGTGCCTCCTCAATTACATAACAAGGCTCCGTACCCTGTGTCTGGTATGTGCTGGTTTCATTCTGTGTTAGCTGCCATTTACAAGGCATTAATTGCGGGCTCAGCCCAGGCACACATCTCACGGCATCACAGAGCTCTCCATCTTGAAATGCTGCTGCTTTACTGCTCATCTGCACAGGGTGGGAGACTGCTTCTCAAACAATTCTAACAAGATCACAAGCCTTCCAAGCACAAAAAAATCATCATCAAACACGAAAAACTGCCTGCCATGGAAGAGGCGTACTATGTCAACCACTATATGAACTGCACCTCCTCCTAACAAGGCAGCTCAGGGCACACGTCAGAAACGGCAGGGATGAATCACCCAGGGATCTTTCATACACTCAAACGCGTTTGTAAAAGGACTCGGGTAAGAAACATCCTGTTCGAACATACTGCTATTACAGCTTACAGTCACATATGTCCAAGTCTAAAATATATATATGTTATATATAAAGTGTATATATATACACACACACACATAAAGAATGATCGTTTCACTCTAAGATGTTACTTTCTCTCCATGAGACTATTTCCTACTACCACAAGCCATATTCCCACACCTAAAGAAACTTACACCCTCTCTTTTCCTTTGACTTGCCCTCCTTTTAATTACAATGACCCTTTACATTCAGGCATTTTATTCTGATGCATGCATCTCTGATGCCACTGAAGAAACAGCATGGCTTTTCCTCTGTATTTGACATATTCAGGACTGTGGATGAACTGCTGGTGCTATATATGAGTCTTGTCATAATACTATATTTGAATCTGTGTACGAGCCCCTGGAGAACAGAAAATCTTGAACTGCATCTGGAAGCAGTGCTCTGCTGGAGGTCAGACTCGAGGTACCCTCGCTGGCCCAGTTCTATAAACAGAGAACTGCTGCACTTCAGTACTGCCTCAGGGTTCCAAATACACCATCTCAGAAAGTGCCTTTGCAATTTAGCACATGCATACACAGCCTGCCTTAAAAATAACTTGGTGAGAACAATTAGCATCCCATACTGGAGCCCATAAACTGCTGACCAGAAGCAGGAAAGATGGACGAGCAACCAACATTAAGCTGTGTGAAGGCCTCCAGAACAGGACACATCTAAAAAAAGAATTAACTCCTTGGACTCACTTTTTTTTTTTTTTTTCTATCAAGTTCCTGCTAGTAAGCATCCAAATTGAACAGAAAAAAGCAAACAAAAATAACCCTCTTCACTGCGCTCCTTTTGCCAGCTTTCAGCTCAGAGCTACCCCTGAATGCAGAAGGCTGCGGTGACACTTGGTTAAAATGAAGGTATTCAAGGTAAACACTGTAAAAAGGACTCTTGTAATTCTTTAATGTCAATGGCACACACTCAAAAAAAAAACCTCAAAACCAAGTTCATAATTTGACCTCCAACCTTAACACTATAAGACTTTTTTTTTTTTTGTCAGTAGGAAAACCAGACATACGCTCACACTGTGCAAGGGCTCAGCACTTATGAAGGTAAACCCAGGAAGCGTAAAACACCAGAACCACCAAATACTGCAGGGATTTCGACCAGAACCAGCACATCTGTTGCTTTTTGTTAACACAGCTGGGTGAAGCGTACTATCCACATCACATCCCTGGGATGAGGTTGCACAGCCACACGTTCTACACCTGCATCATGCCCTCCGTAACCCACTGGCCATCATTAAGCCTATCCACGGCATAGCTATGTTTAAGTGAAGAGAGCTACGTACCAGTTTAGCCCAAGAATAGTCACTGTGCATTTGCTTTGATACATTTTGGAATCTTTCAACCACGTAGCTTGCTATAAAGATCATACTTTATTGAGGAAACCTTTGGATTCTTTGCAAGATTAAAGTTATTAAAGAAGAATAGCACAGTAACAAGTTAGATTTGCTAATAGAAGATATAACAGCAAAGCCTAACTCCCAGCAAGGGTGATGCTGCCAGCTCTGAAAGAGCACAAGCTCTGAAGATCTAGCTGATGAGCCACCAATGCAATTATTTCCTCTTAGGTTCAGCCACACCTGTAATTCCATAATGCTGCAGCCCGTGGCCAAATCCTATCCTGCTCCCATACTGCAGCAGAGATTCCCTATGATACGGCCATCCTGCTACACTTTACTGTTCCTACCCCAGTTATTTGTGTACTAGTAGCAATGGCATCAAATGCAAGCCTCCTCCTTCTAGCACAGCTCCCCCAGGACATTTTACCATTCTGAAGTACTAAAAATCGATAGTGATTAAAAAAGAGAATAGTGACATATCCTAAAATTACAGTGGATCACAGTGTATTATTTGTTCTCTGGAGAGTGGCATCTCCTTGGATGCTGCAACCAGCCCACGTGCATCATGAGCATGAACCATTTAGTCTCTGTATACATTCCCAAGTCCTAACATTTCAGATCTCACATGTATCTAGGTGGGAATAAGACCTTTCCAGCCACTTGTTAGCACATCAGAGATTTCTCTTTGTCAAAGCTGAAGCAAGTGCATGAGCAATCTGACAGGTGTGTGTTCAATAGACCCTGTCAGGTGTTTAGAGGAACTATGCCAAAAGCTGTACTTTCAAGAAGGCACACACTTCCTAACTCTATTAACTGAGGTTAATATCATCTCTCACAGGTTGGCAGTACACATGTGCCTTTCTCTACATCTGAAACAGCATACTTATTTAATATCCTTAGACCCCCAGTAAGATCGAAACCCCAGTCTTTTCCGAAATAATAAAATAGAGCAAAAACTTCTTCCACTGCTTGGTAGTCTTGGGCAATGAGCTCTAATGGCAATTTGTTAATTTCAGTTATGCCCACGTAGCTTCTGAAGATGGCAGACCACAAATCCCGGCCTCCTACCCTCTGGAGCAAGGGAGTCGCTGCCTTTGTGCACGACTGCTGCGTCAACACCAAACAGCGTCTGGTGCTTTTCTCCAAAGCTAGTAGTCCCTAATTTCTTGTGAGCACTAATAAGCACTTTCAAGCAGCCGCAAATAGACCTCAAGAAAAGTTGAGCGTTTGCCCTGTTCCCTATGACAGTGGCCGCAGGAGTTACCTTGTGCTTCTGACCACAAAGCCCACCTCGCTGTGCACACTGGAGATAAAGCTGCATTGTAACAAAATGATCTACAACTATATTGAGTAGTTACAGAAAGACAGAGTCAGCATTCCTAGATGCATCAGGAGGGAGAAGGTGAATGATTTTAAAAGTCATCATATTTATACTAAGCTTCGAAAAATTAAAAATGCTTGTCACATGAATCAAAGAAAAAGTTCAAGGATAATTATTCCAAAAAAAATGTATTGTAGTTTAGTATGCTGTTATTACAAAGACATGCTTCATAAATTACCTGCTTTAAGCAGACTGAAAGGAAATTTTGACTGTATTTTTAAAGAAATACTGTCAAGATGATTTGAGTTCCAAAATCCATCATCACTATCAAATCCCTTATTTTTTACCCTCAATATTCCAACTGTCTTTATTTATTTCTGTGTGGGAGTGGCGCTTCACTCTTGATGGGCTTATCAACTTGTGCAGCCATGTCTTCGGTGAATCTTGAGTCTTGATAAGATGATTTCCGTAGACTGATTCTAGCTGGTTGAGAGAATGTATTTGGGACTGGAATAGAGATGTCTAGTAACTGCAAAGTGGTTTTAATTATGTATGTTTTGCAATTTTAAGTTGTCAATAGTGTAAACAAACCATTTTTTGAGCTTGACTCTAGTTCTTTCATTTTGTGTTTTTATTTCTGGGATGTGAACTCCTTTCCTGACTAGTTCAAGTAATCCTCTATGTATGTTATCTATCTTAACTCTACACGGCACTTAGGTAAAAGTACAAGAGTATTCCCATCAAATCAGACTTCCACAATACATTAAAAACCACATCAGCTTCTACTTACTAACATCAGACCCATAATCTTTACCAAATTTCCTTTTTATGACATTTCTGTGACCTTTAGCAAAAATAAAATGCATGCAGGGAGGGCAGAGAAGGCCACATTCTGCTTTGTGCTACTGCCAGCAATTCTTCCCATAAAGGGCCAATTTATTGAAAGCACAGATGATGTTGCTCTTGCAGGCTCGTGGATGTTGAAGGGAAGGGTTATCTGTATCAAAGCTGAGAAAACCAGCAAGTCCTTCTGCAGACATAAAAGCCCCATCCACTAACATTGCTTCAACATGGGCCAGCCTTTAGATTTAACAAATCCTTAAATCTGATTTTCAAGTTACCTAATAGCCTACACTATGATGCAGAAACTATGCAGAGAGTCTCCCCTTCAACCTTTAGGGTAAATCACCTTCGCCTTTATCCTTTCATTTAAGGAAGGAAATAAAACCTCCAAACCAACTAACCTCATTCTTCCAAAGTAAATACAAGAGGAGGTGCACAATGAGATAGTTCAGATGTTGACCATAATATTCAGAAAAAAAAGAAGAAAATCCTTCCACACCATTAAATATTCCACCAAAATTGATACTTTCAATGGCAATTGCTAGCTACCAGACTAACACATTACACCTTACAAATTTCATCTCATAGGAAGCCTAGCAAATGAGGCAATCCTCTAGCAAAACAACCTTGTATCACTCGCTGTGCATCTTACCCAGCATAGCAGAGAGCTGATTTTGCTCTAGAGTTGTGAATCATGTCCCTTCTAAGTGCTCTGTAATCTGCAGTGCTTACTCAGATGGTCTTGAAGTCAACTGGGGCCGGAGGCACAGAGCAGTACAACAGGCCCTAGCCCAGCATGGGACAAAGTCACCTCAGCATTCTGTGCTCTCACACCCAAGGATCGAACCACAGTTTTAGCCCCAGCTCCAGCCCTTTTTCATAATTTATCTTCGTAATTGCTGGGCACCGGGACTCCTTTGGGACTCCAGAAATACTGGCTGCATCTACAACACTCGCTTAACAGTTGCCATCGTCCTGCTGCACCAGACCACTCCACTCCTCTTGTGTACTGGCAAAGAACAACCCACTGAATTGAAAACAGACACAACAGACATTAAAAGTAACACTTCGAATGTTGTATTTTAAATGGTCTCGTTTGGATAAATCTGATTTGAAAGCATCCCTGAGTACTGTGGATGGCAGAATAGTCACTTCCTAAAACAACTGTGCTACTAAAAGCAACAGATCACATATTTTGGAGTATTGTTCCATGTGCAGCCAGACCAACAGAGAGGAAAAAAAAAAATTAAGATCAGCCAGCATAATTCCAGGCCATTTGTTAGGACAACAACTGGGTGGGAATCAAGAAACAGATTCACTGGACACACAAGCTACATGCAGGCAGTGCAACTCAAATCCCACTGACTGCAGCTTTTAAAAATATGCTGTGCATCTTTACTCCCTACCTGCATTCTGCAGACTCAGCACTCAGAGTTTTTTTAAGTTATAAATTGTGTTCTAACAGCAAAATTTAAATGGACTCTAAAAACAACAAAGAACATATAATTTTAACTTAACAGTACTGTGAGAGAAACTGTTACTGAATAAGAAAGGCTTAAAAGCAGTTATTGAATCATCAGTCTTTACCTCTGTTCCAAGCAATGGAGAGCAGATGCAATTAAGTATCAGCAAATTACTGGGCCATCCAGTCAAAGTCACCCTGTGGTGCCTCTCGCCTTCTCAGAAGTTAGCAGATGGGTAACAAATTTTTGAAAATGAGGACATCTGGCTAAAACAGTATCAGTATCATAACAAAACCTTTTCTGTCTTCTCTGGGCTTTGTTTTAAGCCGCCAGGAACACCCACCAATGACCAGCACTCTGTTCAAGAGCACTCAGAGCAGAACACAACCAGCTTTTAGCATGGCCTCTCTTAAATGAACTCTGTCTTACGGAGACACAGGGATCAGGTTTTCACCCACTGAACCTTCTCTATGTATACCACTCCTCAAAATTAACATATCGTCCTGAGGATTCATTCCAACAGTGGGTCACTGTTGAGTGTGCTAGCACACTGACAAACATCAGCATGACTCCTGCACCCTCTGTACTTCAATACAGCAGCATCCAGGATGCTGAATGCAACTGGGGTACACCCAAAGAAATCATAAACAATTGCATTCCTACATCTTCCATGCACTAGTATCTGATAGGAGGGGATTTACAGAGAAATGAGATCAGAGGAGGAACTTTTTTGTTGTTTAATCGGACACAAGAAGCCTGGAGCTCAAACCCAGCCAAAATCTGTGTCACCCCACTGCCGTACAGACAGCTGTGTTAACAGAGCGAGGGCATGGAACAAGTGGCAGGAGTGTGGAACTACATAAAGCATCACTGAGACTAAACAAACATGCAACTATAACCTTAGCCACTGATTATATATTACTATTTTGTCAGCAGAAGCAATTTGCAAGGCTGCTGCCTTCCCATCTCAAACCTGTAACCTCTCCTTCCCAGTCCCGCTACTTGCAATAATCCAATTACACACAGCCACCACCTACATCAACATGTGGGGAGGGAATATTCTTCTTTTTTAGCCATCCCTCCTCTCTCAAGACACACACGTAGTATGACTTGGGAGGGACACATGCAGTTTAACCACATGAACAACTGAAATGTTAAAGCTGAGCGTACAGCAAAACACATTTGTGAAGATGAGGGAACAGCTGCCTCTCGGAAATGGAAGCTGCTCAAGCTGGAAGACACAACTGTGACCTTCCTATGTTATACAGCCCGACATTGTTTGCTAAGGAAACATCCATAAAAGCATCCAGTCTTAAGCACAATATTTCGTTCAGAAGCAAAACCAGCAGAACCACCCCCACCATTGAACCCACCTCCTCTCCTGATAGCCCGTAAATCTGCACACCGTGCTTGGCAAATCTTTCAACTGCTGTCAGCTGGAAAGAAGCAAACTCAAGATATATGGCAGGAACGCAGCCACTGCGGTGCTGTAGGAAGCTTACAACCACCACCCTCTCCACAGTGGAATGGCACACGCGAGCAACACAACATTGAGAGCACTTGCAGCGTGCTCTTAACTTTTAACTGCTGCTGTTGCTGGACAAAGCACAGCATTAGGACACTACACAATATTCTGCTAAAAGGGATAGCAGCACATGATGTAAGAAACAGTTTATCAGTATGTAATCAGTGGTTGTATATCAGCCATAAATACTAAGATTTACGATAGACATCCAGTTATCTGATAATGTTGAAAAAGGTAAGTATTGTCACTTAAAAATGCTGATTTTTAGATACAGCTTTGTTTCCTGGAACATACATAATACAAACAATGTATGAAAAGCAGATATTAAGTATTACCAAAAAGGTTAGTTTTAAATCAGACACTTCTTGACCTTATCATTGTTAATTGGTTTATTATTAGCTTTTTACATGGTCCGTGCAAGTGCAGGGTTACAATCCCATAGTAATTAGGGACTACCCCAACCCTACCAATATAAAAGGCAGCTGGCACTTGTGACTGATGGATTACATTCATTGCTATATTCACTTCAGAATATAGTAAAGTCACCTACAGGTCTGATGTAATCCCCCTAACACCACCTTAATATAATTAATAAGTTTTATGGCAATTATTTACAGAGAACTGCTCAGATTTAAGACTACCTGCCAAAGGTAATTTGGTACTTTTACCTGTAAGCAAGACCTGATATTGAGAAACTAGGTTAAAAAATCTGCATGTTTATGTAGACAACAGGGGGGAAGCATATTTGGAGTAGAAGACCAGACGATCACATGATTTAGAGGGAAAAAAAAAAGATAACCAATAATAATTATTTGAAAAAATCAATTCAATTCAATTCCACCTGCAGGCCAAAACTGCTTCTAGGGTAAACATTGTATCTGACTGCACTAAAGAGTTAAACAGCAGAGCCCAAGGGAGATAAGCTGGATTCAGAGAATCAAACAGTGATTAAATCAACAGCCAGATACTATTACTTGCATCTGTTTTCTTAGCTAACTCAGTCTGAAGAAACTACCAAGTATGAGAAATTAGATATGCTAATTTTGCATACTGTATAAAGAAAATTAGCATTAACTGTGCTTTAGTGTTTGCCCTCTGAGAACAAGTCCTTTGTTCACACACCCAAATATATTTTAGGTACTGGAAGCATACATCCTCAGCTCTCATGCTTGCCTATCTGCTATGGCTTGTCATTATTACTTATATTAACTGTCTAGGACAATAAAACATTTTTCCAAAACAAGCACAGTGTCATCTGTCAAAGAACCTCACACAAAACCCTGTGGAAATAATTCCTACATCACTGAACGGATCTGTAATTCTGGCTCTTACCCTCTAACAAACTGCTTGATTCAAATTCCGTAAGTAAAAGCAACAAAAGCATCTCAGCAAATCTAAGCTAGCACGAGGGCATCTTTTTCTTGTCAGGCCTTAATTGATTTTGGTGACTGATACATCATTTTTCAAAGAAAGCACACTTATTTCTACAGCCTGCTATTACACAGAAAAACGTTTCACTGAAGAAATTATTGGGAAACCTTTACTACCTCAAAAATAACCGAAGCTGAGTCTGACTCAGGATATAACCATTATGACCGGCTCTATTTTGATGCCAAAAAGGCTTCTTTTTAAAATGAGCAATGTCTTTGACTGTTACTTGGTATCTATTAGACGTTACACGCTCAATGATTTTGTTATAAAGAAAATGAGAGTTAACATTGCAAATAATTTTTTTCTAAACTTTGGTTAAGGTACCTACTATGTTTTTATAAAACAATGAAAAACACCTTGGAAATATAGTATTATCCAGGCCATGTTAAGAGAAAAGCCTGTGCTGCAAGTAGCCACTTCTGTAGCAATGATGAAAGTATTGGCCATATCCCATTTTTATGATAGATGTGTCATGCTGAACTATACCTGCAAGCAGACAGACCACAAAAGGTTTACTTGAATAGTCCTAGTAGGCGTTTCCTCATCACTGTCAGCTACCATGCTCTTCAACTTTAAATACAAAAGTCTATTTTGTTTCTTTATGAATGTTCCCAAACTCACTTATTTTCCAGTCCCCTTATGAAAATATTATTTTCATAATATTA
This sequence comes from Heteronetta atricapilla, assembly GCA_011075105.1. NCBI lineage: Eukaryota > Metazoa > Chordata > Aves > Anseriformes > Anatidae > Heteronetta > Heteronetta atricapilla. Next base: position 54,186,712 of record CM021735.1, on the reverse strand, counting down.
TTAACAAATATTTGTACACTGATTTTTTTTTTAAATAGTTATGCATCTGATAAGATGCTGTTAATTACCAGAATAAATCCACTCATACATCTTCCAGAAAAGCCAAGCAGAATAAGAGATGAAAGAGTAACTGCACAAGCCCACGGTATCTCAAGAGAAACAGAAACTGCGTTAAGTGGACGCAGAGCAGAATGAGAGGCTACAGTATTTCCCCAAGCTCCCAATTAAATAACAGCCATGTAGGTGTGTGTGTGTACACATACAGATACACATACAAACACACACAGATATACAGACAGATACCTATACAGCCTAAGGGCGGCACACAAGTGAGAGTTTTCTGACATCATCACGGTAAGTTCTTTATAAACCGAGCAAGCAGCAATTGCTCTTACATCCCTTATACATCTGTACAGCATTGTTTTGATTACTGTATGCCAAAATATTTAGTAGATTGTATTCTGGACTCCTGAGAGTTTCTTTTACGATTTTGAACATGATTCTTCTTCATTGAACAAAGGCTTTTTAAAAATTAGTTTCCATAAGGCTCTGTTGGCATGTCACAATATTTTAATGAGCAGTAAATGATGCAACTTCATGAGACATTTTGGGAGTAGCATTATTCCCTTTTGAAATTACTTATCATAGCATGTTTTCTTTGATTAGAAAATGAATGGAAACTAAACTTGAACTGCTGTTAGAATTTCTCATTAATGGAATTGTCCAGTTCCTTCATCATCCTTCAGGAAACAGAAAGCTTGCCAAACTTTAACTGCAACATGATGCAGAAGTGATACTGCATTGTTGTGTGTGTGTCTTTCAGGAACTGACAACTTAAATGCTCTGCATTTTACTACATGGTTCTGCATTATATAAAAAGCGTATCTAAATGGAACAACTAGTTTTCCGTATTTGTCACAGTTTCACAAAAAGGTTCTCTGAAACCATGTGTTCACAAAAAAAATCTGTAAGTGACTTACAAAATATGAGGTCTTCTGCTCAGAATCACCATCTGGATCAGTTTTCTCTCTGCTTCCAGTAAATGCTGAATGTGTTACTTTCAATTGTATCTATAATCCTAGGATTATAATATCCTCTATCACATTTCGCTGAAGCTTTGGAATTCATAATCAATTAAAATAAAGCTATTTTCCAGAACAGTTTGAGACTTTTTTTTTTTTTTAATTAAAATGCTAAGCTGTCCAAATCTCGAAGGTTCCTTTTTAGCTTTCCAATACACACCCTTTGGACATAAGTTTCCTATTTAAGTCAAGTGCAAGTACAAAAGGAGAAGTAAAACAGATAATTACTTCACAGAGTAAATGTTACTAAACCTTCTGCCAGCTGCCAGAACACAAAAATTGTATTTTAAGAGCCCTCATTTAATATATTTTTATGCACGGATGTGAAAGAATTTATATTATGAGTGACACTGTTCACCATTTTGCTGTTCAAAGCAAAGTATAAGAACAAACTTTCGCTCCTTTCTAGCCGCTTTTACTTTCTGATTCTGTATTTTGACTCCATGTTTGGTACTTGAATACCACTGCTACATTTAAGTCACAGACACCAAGGGAAATGAGTAATGGGGAAAAAATAGAGTAAAAGCACTCTCATTGATTTAGTAGTCTCCAAAAAGCTAGTCAGTAGCATTAAACTAGGTGATGCTGCTTTGGTTGTTAAAATGTGCTTCAATATGCTCGTAACACAGCGTTCTATAGGGAGGCAAGTCCCTTTTTATGATCACAGACAACTGCTGTGCAGCTTTACAGATCAGACATCTTGTTACCTACAAATACTAGGAACGCAAAGCCAGGATGAAAAAGATTGGAAAGTGTCTTTCTAATTGATCTGTGCCCAAAAGATACAGTTGTCAATAAAGTCAGGTATGGATTAGGGCCATTTTGCTAGCATAACGTATTCCTAATCCATGATTTTCTTCGTCATTTTAGCACTGTACAAATCTGGCTGAGATCTTAGTACAAGACCTCAGAGCGCAGCACGGCTGCTGGGTGACCTGTAAGACATAAATCCGGTCCCTATTTACAAAAACCTAAGCTGGAAGCTGTCTCCGCCTCTTCTTCCACCATTTCGGAAGGAGCAACAAACCCCAACAGCCAAACCCAAGCACAGGCGAAGGAAAAACAAAGCGCCGCACGGACACGGGCTGACCGCGGCGGATGGGCGAGGCCGACGGACCCCCTTGGCCCCCCTCAGACCTCTCCAGCCCCCCTCAGACTCCTTCAGACCCCTCAAGACCCCCGTCAGCCCCTTCCAACCCCCCTCACCCCCCGGGCCCCCTCCTTGGGCGGCGCCGGGCCGGCACCGCAGCGCTGAGGGAGGGAAGGGACAAAGCCCGGCTCGTCCCCAGCCCCGCCGGGGGGATGCCTCCGCTCTAGCGGATCAGCAGGGGGACACGAAACGGGGGGAAAGCCACCTCCCATCCCTATAAAATAAAATAAACCCAAACCACCCGAGCCCAGGCACCCCACGCGAAAGGGGCCGGCTGTCAGCGGGGCGGCGGAGGGTCCTTTTGTTGTTTGCGCAAGGGGAAGGCGCCGAGAGGAAGGAGAAGGCAGCGGTGTGGGGCCGGTGCCCCCCATCCCCGTCCCCACTCCCCGGCTCACCGCTCGGTGCTGCAGGCTCGGGCGATGTGCGCAGCGCTCGCAGGGGCGGCGGGGGCCGCGCAGCCCGGGGCTGGGCTGGGGAAGGGGAAGGGGGGAGGGGGGGAAATAAGGAAAGGAGGCGACCGGAGGAGGATGTCAGCGATGGGCGGGCGGAAGGAAAAGGGTTTTGTAGGGCGAGGAGGGGTGAGGAAGAGGGTGGGCGCCGCGGCGCCTTCGGTGCTTCCCGTGAGGAGCTCACAAGCCCGGCAGCGGCGGCCGCGGTGCGCTCGGCGAGGGGCCCCGGCCCCTGAGGAGCGGGCGCTGACAGCTGCTGGCAGCCGCCGCCCCGGCTGCTGGTGCTGCCCCCGCCCTACACCGCCCCACACCGCCCACCGGCACGGCTCGGCTCGGCTCGGCACGGCCCACAGACCCGCCCAACATGGCGGCTCCCCTCATTCTCCCAGCAGGCCCCGCGTGCCCTTCTCCCTCCCCTCAGCGACCGCCGCCATGGCGCTCGGCGGGGAGGGGAAGCGGGCACGGGGCACAGCACCCTGCTGACGGCCCCGAGGCTGCCCGGGGGAAGGGCACTCGGGTCGTGTCTGGGCTCTGCCTGGAGCAAAATGCGGTGTTTCCTTAACGCCCCGTCAGGTGTCGCAGGGCTGGTCCGGCACCAGGGTCGGGTACCACTGCTGGGGTGGGGTCAGGTGTTCAGAGGAGGTTTAGGGCTGTGTAAGGCGGGGTGACAGCAGGACTTGCAATGCTGAGCCGTCCTCCTCAGCTGAACCCCTCTGCAGCAGCAGCAGCTTGTGTACAAATCACCCAGGAAAGCAGGCTGAAGTCCAAATCCTGACGTGAAGGCTGCATGCACCCGCTGGACTCGTTGGGTGCTGCTTGCACGTTTCAATACACTTGTTGTAGATGCACATTGAACTAACTGAAGGATTCCTACTGTAGGACAGGTTTATGCATAAAATTTAAGAGTTTCATCCAAAACACAGTGACGCTTAACACAATAACTACTTTGCAACTTCCAATTTCACTCCCACTCCTTCCGAAGAAAGAACGGTCACAGTGTTTTCTTCATGTTGTTTAATGTTCCACGGGATACGCATTAATCAGAAATGAAGAAGAACTGAAGGAAGAAATTGAGGTCCAAGATGAAAAACAGTTAAATATAATGCAGCAGTGCAATGTATGTTGGGAGTCATCAGGGGACAGTGACAGCCTAACTTTATAAAGGTATTATTAACGTCTAGACAGAATATTATGGTGCATTATCACCCCAGCACCACATGCGCAACTCCTGCAGTATGTATGAATCATAAGCTTATAGAAACATATGGAGGTATAGTGGAAAATCAAAATGTGCAGCCTCACCTCGATGGTAAATTGTATAAAGCTATGTTTACATCTGTTTGCCCTCACATAAAACATTGAACAAATTTACAAAATGGCAAATGTGACAGCAAGGATCAGGTGAGAAAGCAAGACTCCTAAAAGGAAGATGGAATCAAAGCTAATGCAGTAGTCAGAGAAGTGTAAGAACAAGAAAAGACACTCATACGGAGGACTTGTTAGTGTTAGGTCAGAGGTTGGACTAGGTGATCTTGGAGGTCTCTTCCAACCTAGATGATTCTGTGATTCTAAGGCCAACAGAAACAAAATTAGGGGAAAATGGATCGGCTACAGACTGCAAGTGCAGAGAGTCACTGTTGGGTTTGAAAAGCTGAGGGAACTGCAGTATACTTTCTGAATTCTACTGATTCCTAAAAAAAAAAAAAAAAAAAAAAAAAAAAGCTGATAATGGTACTTCAGAGCAGCAGCTTCTTGTGTTTTTCATCTCCATTTAAAACACTCCTCTGGCATTTTTGTATTAGTGGTTTATCATCATACTGTAGTTTGTCCTGACAGGGAAGTCAGGGCATTGGCCAGGCAAACTGTGTATAATGATGTGAAATATGTGTTTGAAATAAATATGAAAGGGGGAAAAACTGAAAGGCATTCCTTTATACATACTGCATTTTTAAAAGAGTCATGCCAATTGGTCCACAAGTTCAGAGGATTTCCATGAATATGCAAGAGATTTAATTAAAAATAGTACATGCCCTAATTACATAATTATGCAAGGGAACTGATTCAAAGAAACCTCTCCTGTCTTTTGAATAAACAATATTCATTGCTTTCTTCCTATCACACATTTGCTTTCAAAGGTTTCCTACAATTAGCTGCTTACCCAAGGGATCTGAGTATCTCTTGAACAAAGCAACTACTCCAGCTATGACCCTGATTCATAATATGCTGCCTAATGAAGTATATGCATGCTTGCAATTTCCCACGTAAGTAATACACACTATAAGCTCCCTCGTGCAGGAAGGCTGCTTAGTTCAATGGAATCAAAGTGCAGTATCACTTCCCTCTGCTTATGGCATACAGGAGAAGAGCAGACACAAAAGGGACTTCGGGAGCATGTTTCTCCCTCAGGCTCCTGCCTGACCTGAAAATCAAAAGTTCCTCTCCAATTGGATCTTGTTTTTCCTGTGCCATCTACATAAGAATTATCCCTGTTCCTCTAGCAGTAGAGCTGTTTGCTCTCCACATTTCCATCTTCTCTTAGGGAACTAGTTATGCTATGTGCCCTGTTTTTAGGATGAAGTGATCTAGACATGCTGTCTGTAGAATGTTCTCTGCCTACCATCAACAAGGTCATAGGTTTTCTACAGACATCTGAGCGTGTACTACACCAAAATCCCAAAACATATTATTTAGAATGCTGAATTCTTTATTCTCAATATACCCATTTCCCTCCTCTCCCAGAAGAGGGTTTAGTTTTCACATTGTGAGGGGAAAAAGCAAACAGTTCATCTAATGCAGCAGAAAGCTCTTATGTTTTGAGGTGCAACAGTGTGAGAAATACACACAACAAACTAAGAGTTGATTTAACTGACATCCACAATTACAGCAAGCCTTTATAAGAAATTTGGGTTCTCTTTGTTTAAGAAGCGTATGCCTATTTATTTTACCATGGTTATTAAAAAATATATATCCTCTGGAGTTAGAGGCTCTTTCTTCCAAAAGAGACAGAGGTTTTTAAAATCTGAGCCTGCAGTCTTAGAAAATCCATAAGTTCATTCTATAAATATGGGCTACCATAAAGTTTTACGTTGGAACAATTTCAATTGCTCCTAAAGTGCTGTTTAAAAGCATTCCGGCAATAATATTGAAAGGCCAGATTCAGCAACCCATCTGGCTTTTCATCAGTATTGTTTGACCGTTGCATATGCTTTTAGTTTGTATTTCCTACAAGAATGCCCTTTATGGAAAACAGGAAACAAAAATCAGCACTCAAAAGTGTAAAGTACTTTGTTCCAGACAAAATTTTAGTCTAGCTACTTTGTATGCATTTGCTAATTATTGCATGCAGAGAGCCCTTGTTAGCATGGAGTTCATAGATCCTTAGAATCAGAGAAGGGCTTAGGTTGGAAGGGACCTTAAATTTCATACAGTTCCAGCCCCCCTGCCATGGGCAGGGACACCTCCCATCAACCCAGATTGCTCAAAGCCCCATCCAGCCTGGCCTTGAACACCTCCAGGCATGGGGCAGCCTGGGCAACCTGTACCAGGGCCTCACCACCCTCTGAGTGAAGACTTTCCTCCTAAGGTTAGGCACTCTGGTGTAAAAGACTCATTGTCATAATCAAGATGCCCGATCATCCCATAGGAAATCCACTATTGGGTATGGCATTAAAGTACTATGTAAAATAAACAATGATCATGATCTATCTTCCAAAGTCAATATGCTTCATTTCCACACAAGTGAATTCTCCTTTTCCAGAGTCACAAAGATTGCTAGAAAGCGGTAACAAATGAAAGTGGGCATACTTCTCCCCGAAATGCTTTATCCATAGTGAAATAAGAAGAAAATAAAGCATACAGTGTAATTCAACTCCAACAGGCCATTTCATTTGTTATTTTCTGTTACTTTTTTAAGGGAAGCAGGATGCTTATTGTGGACATTAACATTTTGTTATCCAGAATTATTTTCATCTCATAGCTATTACCAGGCAGTAGCATTGTTAAAATCCAAAAGATAATGAAGATTTAAGCCCATTCAATTAGCTTTGAAACATTTGCTATTAAAAAAATAAAATAAAAACCTCAGCTAATGCAGTTAATCAGATGAATGCTAGAAACTATTAGACAATTTGCATGTTAATATATGAAGAAAAATTAGATGATTTCATCAATACAGTTACATTTATATATTCCAATTTCTACTGTGATCTTAAAGTAATAAATGACCAAGCAGTGGAGAATCACACCCTTTGACAAATTATAATACTGTCACTATTTCCCAAGATCCTACTTTTAAGCATCAAAATACCCAACAGGTCAAGGGTTGGCATCAGAGTTCCTGATGATACTCAGACTTGCATCTCCACTCCCTGCATGTAATTAGGTTCCACGTGTATGAGGGACTACTCACACCTGTACATACAACTCTGCCCAGCCAGCAATTGCTGTTCCTTCTTTGCTTCTGCCACACCTCTAATTTCATTGAAAGATGAAATGATGATCTTCCTTATTTGCTTTCATGTTCTGTAGTCAGCTAGTAGTTAACTACCAGCACCTTCTTCTCCATATTCGCTCCACATGACTTTTAGTGCTTATACAGCAAGGATAGCTTTCCATTTATGCTCCTTTCCTTCCTCTATACTGTTCCTTTTCACTGAGTTTATTCTCTCTTGGGGTTTTAGTTGCTCATTTAAGATTATAAGAGTTATTAATCACTTTGTATGAGTCACAGGAAGTTAATTTCTTTTTCTATTCACTTACCTCAGTGACTGAACCATCGGAGAAGTTGTGTTTAAGCCTTCAGAGGAAATCAACATCACTGCGTTGGCAGAGTATCACAATCTTGGCCACTACCAGAGTAAGGATACTCAGATTGCAATACAATACGACAGTACTCCTTTGTCTGTCTGCTGGGATAAGGCCTGATATTGGTAGGAAAAAATTATTCTACAAACCCATTGAAAATACTCCTCCAAACACAAAATCTTCAATAATGTGTGTTTCTTAGCTATGAACAGAAAACAAAAGGATGACCTCCATCTGTTTGGAAGTGCCTGCTTTAATCCTGTTTATATTCTCCCCTCCCTTTCTTTCAACACCAGGTGTTTGTTACCTGTATGGTTTGTCAGCATTCCTTTATGGAGGTTTGCTAATGCATCAGGCTCTGCTGACAGATTAGTTGCAATTAGATTACTTGAGACTCTCACCTTGATAATACTGGTAGTGGTTGTAGGGATTTTTGCATAGCAAAGGAGCCTTTGTTTTAGGTACTTTTTTCTCACGAAATTCTCGAGAGTTTCATTATGAAAATCACTTTTTCTGTAGCCCCATTCCTCTGGGTGTTTGCATTTCTAAGGAAGACCTCAAATGTAACACCTCTCTTACATATTTAAATCGTTCTTCAATAAATGACATTTCTCCCAGGGTAAACCCCTCAGGTGTTCCTCCCTCCACTCACCTGTCCAGGAGATTCTGCACTCCTTTCTCTTTTCCTAACCATCAAGTTGCTTGGCTAAACAAACTGAACCCTTTATCTCTTGTAAGAGAGATTTTACATCTCCCTAACTATTCAAGCTGCCCCTCTTGGCTCCTATTTGTTTAATCCTTCATGAGTGTAACGTGCTACTATTTTGTGCCATGATCACTATTGGAAATGTTTGCTCCTAAGTCTGATTTGTCGTTAATCTCCCTTTCGCTTGATGTATTGCTTTTTTTGCACATGCTGCAGTAATTGCAGAACCCTTAGCCACCTTTCAATTCTTCTGTTAAATGCTACTCTCTCCTCCTTAACTAATATTCCCTGTATGGAATTGCACCAAATCCATTTGGCATCCAGGCAAAGTTGATTGCAATTTCTTGTATTTAATGCAAGCCCATTTTACATTCACTTTTCATTTTTGGAGTTTGCTTTGGTTAAGAGGGTATTCAAACCAAAGACATACTGAGCTGCACAGGACCAGGGAATTTATCCTAACAGAGTTCGTCTCAAAGGAAATGGAAATGTTTCTGTTGTGTGACAACTATTTGTATTCCTGTCTCTACAGAAAATGGCTTCTGTGAATATGCCTTTGGCTAGATGGATAGCACACAGTACGTGGGGCTGAGAAGGGCAGAGTCACTCTGGAAATCAATAGGAAACAGAACAGCCTGTGCTAGGCATTTTGTTCCCCATCGTATCCCTGCTGGGAAATAAAGCAGGTGCAGGATAAGGAGAGATGATCATACTATTCCCAGGGGTTTGGATATGAATTCACTCTCCTTGCTGCCTCCCTCTTCCAACAGCAAGTATGTATTGTGAAGAGTTTTTGCTTCAGTTTCAGATGTAAATCCTATCCTTTTTTCTTTAAACTTAATCTGCTTTAACATTTTCATGCTGGACAGTAGAGAAATCCACTGAAATGTATTAAGTTCAAAGACATGCCACAGACACATTTCACTTCTTCTCTATCTCTGCAATGGTGTAGAAGACATGCATATCACTTTTGTCAAGTCTTAAGACTTAAAACCTGGGTGAAATGATTGCTTAAGTCACTCCTGCAGGCCTTAGAAACCAGCCTTGTACCTGTTCATTTCTTTCTCTGAAGAGAGGGATTCCTCCTACATCTGTGTCCTGTTGTTCAAGAGAACATTACAGAAGAGCCGGTGAAGGGATGTTATTCATTTATCAAGTTTGGCAGATACTGCTGCATTAGATCATGTTCTGAAAGTTTTCCATGTGCCAAAAATGCCAGGCTCAATTTAGGTGAGCTGTAATCTATGCAGAAACTGGCTAAAGTAAAAGAAGTTACCTCATCAGCACGTAGGCCATCACTGATACTCTGAGGCTACAATTTTGCTTCAGAGGGCAAATAATTAAAAATAGGAATTTAAACCAGGACTCCTTGAGCTTTGACTGTGGTGGCCAGCTGGGCATAATTTAGTTCACAGAAAGCAGAGCTTTTAGTAATTTTTTCAAGGAAAAAAAATGCCACCAGGGTCCTCTAAAACCTGAGCGTCACCTAAAATACATGGGCTGTTAGAAGTGCTTTGGTTACACGGATCAGTTCACTCAGTCACATCAATTAACAAGTCTCCTGGGGAAGCTGGGGGGAATTACTGAACAAGCCATCTGCAGTGTTTTTAATCTGGCTATGCTAACATTATTCCTTAATATTTAAAATATTAATGATATTTTAATGAAAGTCTGAAAAACGTTGAAATTGCTTCCATGATGAGTGCAGTTTTACATAGTTTATCAAACCCTAGTTATTGAAAATAATCTAACTGTAAACAGGAACTGAAGCATGCCTCAATAAACACAAGGAGAAAGCTGGGAACAACAGATATAATATAAACTAGCCATGAAAGGGAAATGTATTACCTACACATTGTTATGCTTGCTATTACACGCTGAAGGGCCACAAAGTACCCCATGACCATATGCTTGAAAACTGTGGTGACTCATACAGAATAGACTGATGAATAATACCATCTTCCTGCATCAGTCAGTGTACAACACTGACCAGAAATTTACCCAATAAACGGTTCCATTGTGAGCAGCAATTTACCATGCCCCAAATCCTTATAATTAACTACATAACCATAAAAAACGTTACTGCCAGGTTTATAACGCATCAGCGCAGAAAGCGCTCTGAATATCTTTAAAGGACAGTTCACACATTTGTTGTTTCCCATCCCACTCATTTTACAGCCAAAGGAGGCTGGAATGCTGTGTTGCTGGCATTCCCATTAATTTGATTTACCTTCTTTCCCTTTGAATTTTTGCTTCTGAAGTCTATTGAGTAGTGCCTTATAACAAAGTTCATACTGTAAATAAGCGAGATTGCTTTTCTAATTTACATATAAACGCATATAAGAATGAAAAGTTGAAATGACATTGTTAATTACAGACGAAATTGAACGCTGGGTTCTAAGCGGCAGTTAGATAATACCTATGAATTACAGACTCAAGACACTAAGTAATAAGCTTCTTTGCTGCTTTTAAAGTAACAGTGTGAACCTTGTGATTCAAAAGCCTGAAAAAAATCTTTCTAAGATGGAAAAATGCCCTGTCCAAGGGCTACTCTTCAGCATTCTCCCAGCAGCAGCCTATTGGACTCAGTCCCACGACCACTGGATAGGAGCACCGGAGAAGCAGCAGCAGAGGAGCATAGCAAATGAATTAATTTTTACTATCTCTTCCCAATTAAAATTGCTCTGTAATGTCCTATGGCAGAGTTGATTTTTTCTTTGAAGTGAGCCGAATTTTCCTTTAACACAAATTAGCACCTGTGGCTATTTACTCAAATCATAGTCAGCTTAGTATTTTGTTCTGTTTTTCATGATAAAAAAAAAAAAAAAAATCACAAGGCCTGAGGAAACTGGAGGTTTTCCAAACATGAGATTAAAAATGAAATATTTTTGTAAATATAAGAGACATTCAGAAGACATTTTCTTACATATTCATTGGAACTTAGTTTCCATTTTGTCTTTCAGTCTCACAATTTTGGTCAAGTAAGAGCTTTCTACCTAAACATTTATAGTTCCTACAGCTACTAGTGTCAGGACTGCTTTGCTGTGGCTTTTTACAGCATATTTATGTGTGTCATACCACCTATTTTCTATATGACACTCCAGAATAACGAAATCAATTGGAAAGCAATCAAGGCATTCAATTAATCCCTTTTGAAATTTGCAATTCATGGATTTTACCCTCTAATACAGTCTTAACTACAGAATCTGTGTTGCAGAACAGATCCCCCTGCTCAAAAGGAAAAAAAAAAATCTAGACTTCTATTTACTCAAATAATTCTAGACATTAAAATCTGTAACTTTTCTGGATCCCTTTAAAAACAGCCAATCAATCATCGCATCAATCATACAAAAATTTTCCCTGGCAGGGATTTGTTATGAAGTCGGAGCTAAAATTTGTCAACAAGAAGTTCTTTAATAATGAGATATGAATAGTGACCTGAATTTCTCATGTTTCTGAAACTTGCATTTTGCCCGTTGATGTGTTTTGGCTCAGCTGACGAGTCATCACAGCCAATTTTCTGCTGCTGAATCATATCAATGGATCCTTTGGAGGCGGTGGTGTGAACAGACCACTGCTGAATGACAGCAATTTTTGACAGGCATGGGGGCTGTTGGAAACTCTTGCCAGTCCATCAAAGTAGCTTCAGGGCTCCTCCTGTTTATGCCAAGTGCTAATTGCCTCCTGGCAGTCCCAGCAGCCAAGTAATGCATCCACAGCCATTCTTGCTGTCTCCTGCCCTATCAGGCCCGGCTGAGAACACACCTGAGCCAGCCCTAAAGATGAGAACCTGAGTACACCAGAACAAAAAATCACTGTGCTTTCCCCTCCAAAATGTAAGGAACCAGATTCAGCGTGTATCTCATTTGTACCTGTAAGACAATACAGGCTGCCGTAAGAAACAAAGACTTTGTCTTCAGAGCATTTACATGGCTTCTAAAACTCTGATTTAGACAGTGGGTAGTACTACAAAATATTTCTCCTGAATAATATCACGTATTAAAAGAAATCATGTAATCTTTTATCTTTGCTATTCCTAGCCAAAAGTACTGCTTTTGCACTTCCACAGCATCTGCTATTTGCATACATCAATCAACTAGATCTCAGAATACTTGGGTAAATCTTGCATTCAATAATGAATGCAAAGTCCGGGTACAAAGAAGTCATTTCTGCAGTAATGACTATTGATGAGTATGCATTTCAAAAAGATTACATTCCAAGTACTTAAGAAATAACCATTTAATAAATAAACTCATAAGAAATAAAGGAAATTGCATTCATTATTTTTTGAGTAATGAACCTGAGTATTTATCTATGGGTTTATTGCTTTGTGAATCAGGTTACAACAATCAGGGGATGCAGTTTTTAATATAAACATGTTACTTGTGTGTATTAGAGGTCCAGACATACATTATGATTTCCTGAAAATACTTCAGTCTCCCAGTCTTTATGCAAAATTGTGGCCCCTGGGCTCTGGGCAGGATGTAAATTAAATTCTCATTTAGCTAAATCTGATTGCCCTGTAGGTTACTAATATTGCTCAGTGATAGTGGAAGTTGAAAACTGCCAACAGAAGAGCCCCATTAAAAAGGGGCAAGAAGGTGTCAGCTTTAAGTAACAAGTTGGACTTTTTTGAACTCAATTGTATCACTAGGAATTTTCAGTTAAACATTCTCAGTAGTTTCTACCATTACTTTTAAAACTCTAATAAAATTGAGAAATGTGATTCATTTCAAAAACGTTAAGGTCTTCAGATTCTTCAGAAGCTGGAATCACTTCAAACCAACCTTTAGTTGGTCTGCCTGTCAATTCTCATCTGACACTTCTTCCTACCCCTCTCATATTCTATTGAAATTAATGCTCCAGTCAAGAAATTCTTATCGTAAGAATTACAAAAAACCTCAAGATTCCCAGAACACAACCATCTCCAAGTCATTACAAACTATCTAAAATTATTTGAATATTATCAAAACATTGTTGCTTTATTATGCATTTATGGATGAGACAGATTAAAACGACACATGCTGACACTATTAAATATGAAATAGTGCTGTTCCTTCTGACAGGATTAGCTAAATACCTAGATGATGAGAACACTCCTCAGCATTTTTCCTATACTTGGATAACGTGCATTGAAAAGTCACTCTTTGATCTATTTCAGTAGCTCCAGTTACTGTAGCAAGCCTTTGTATACATAAAATTATTTTCAGTAGCCTATGGATGGTCCTCGTTCTTGCTTTGATGTATGAAGGATTTATAATCAATAATAAGTGAAAGCAGCTCACATTACTACAACTGTTATGAATCAAGAAAAAAATACCAAATTAAAGCAACACTGGCAAAAAAGGATATGGCCTTTCACTTCAGAAAGTGTAATTATCTTGGTAAATGTATGTGGTTTTGGTAGTGAGACTCAAAATTTCAGATGGATTATTTTTAATAGCATCTTTTCACGGTGGCTTTATTAGATATTCTGAATCAAAGCTTACCACTTACCTAATAGATACATGCCTTGCTCCTTCAGTAGGCTTTAGATGAAGGAGCCCAGCAAGGCACAAAGAACCTTAATGAGGGAAATGCCTTACAGGCAGGAACTTCACCTACAAGTATCTCAGCGTGGAATCTCCGTATGATCTGTCTTATGCTTGTTTTCAGGTGACTGACATAAGAATACATATTCCAAAGTCAGTTTTGTAACTGTGTTTTTGTTACTGAAAATGTACCCTGTTGCATACTAAGGAGTAGCTCCAAAGAAACAGAGTAGAGATTTGAAGTAGTTTCACAACTACTGCGAGTTGACTGAAGTGCAATCCAAACCTTCCATCTCAATTCCCACATCTCCCTTATGCCACCGGTAGAATTCTTCCATCTGCATGCTGAGGCATGTTAATTCAACTGACATCTACCACTTTTTTACTTGGATTATTTCTAGTAGTGAGTCAGTTTCCTCATCTTGCTCAGCTGGCAGACACAAAAGTGTTTGTGTTAATAGAAGTGAGCAGCTCAGATGGAAATGGTTCTTTTGGTTGACCTCTACTCACTTAAAGAGTATGTGAAACTACCTTGGGGACCTTAAACACGGGCTGTTGGAACATATGGCTATCAACCACCAGTCCACTGGGGTTCTGGTCTCTGCCTTTTGGAAATATTTTCATACATCATCCAGTCATTTTCCCACATTTTACATTGAAATAATTTATTAAAATGTGTATTCACGTTGTGGTCAAAGCACATGTGATTTAATGGAAAGCCCTGAAGAATTACGTTGCATAGCCACAGTAGTCCATTTCAAAACTGTATGTCCCTAAATAAACATATCATCTTCTTACTTTTTAATGAATGTATACCTTTTAACTTTGATGTAGTAAATAGCATTCACAAATAATATTCTCCTAGAACCACTGTTCTTCCACCTCAGACACTACTAATAGATATGTTAATTTACTAATAACACACCTATTAGAGCCACAGTGCAGTGACCATTTTAACCCCAATGATATCACCATTGTATGAAACACTGTGATCCATTGTGGTATCATTAATATTTAATTTTCCAGATGAATCATTAGTTCATTAGTACCAACAAGCCAATTTTTGCTCAAGCTGAAAAAGCTTATGAATAAATGATGCCATGTTTAGATAGGAAAAACAGGTCAATGGCTACAGAAGTCAGATTTCCAAAACCAGAACCTTCCGTACAGCATAGCTCTGGGGAAACATGCTTCATTTGACAACATTCTTTTTATAAAAAGATCCTCTCAGTAGGTACTGCATCAAAACAATCAGTCCATTGAACGGTATGATAAGACACTGAGAACATTCAGAATGCGGAACTTCTTTTAAATTACAGATACATGGCATACCATTTTAAGACTTGACTTTTATCAGCTTCCTCCCAATTGAGATTACATTCCTTGAGGCCAGACACCCCCCACCTCCACCCAGCAAGTTTTTTTGAGTGCCTTAAGAAACTGGTGAGAATATCACATGTTCTTCTCCTCACACAGCTAAGAACCAGTTTATTTTTTTAACCAAAATTAAATATCTGGCAATACATCTGTTTTAATGCTCAGCAGCTAGAACTTTCAACAACCAAAGGTTAGAGGAACTCTTGTCTAAGGGAATACATTCCCTCAAATGAAAACAAAATTATCTAAGATGACCCCATCTACTGCTTTAGTCACTTATTTGAAATTTTATCTTAAAACTTCATTAAAAATAGAAAGTCACATTGCAAAAAAAAAAGGATTATTCTAAATCAATAGTATGTATACATTCTCAAGTCATACTTCTTCCTTCGACTATGTTATATTACTATGGATAACTATTGCCCTAGATAACTGCTGCAAAATGAGGCATTTTTGTGTTATACGCTAATACAGTTGGTGAAGACTTCTCTGACCAAAGTTCAGACACAGCATACCGAAACGTGTTTTATGAGCTATGTCTCTGCGGTAGAAATGTGACAGAGGTGATCTGTTCCATTTAATGCAAATGGAGAAAGCTTTTGATAGTTTTCTCACTTATTTTGGTTTGGAAATGTTTTAGATATTCTTGAAATAAAATGTAAAAAAGTCTAAATAGCGATTATAAATTAAGACCAATAGCAACCTTTATTTACATAGTCTAACAAACAGCAATTACTATATTAGACATTCAGATTCTGAACGTAACTATTAACATGTTTATAGCAGGCCTAGCTAGTGTTGCATTCTTCATGGAGCTGAGATGACTAATTTCCAACATTTTTCTTTTTCCAGCGAAGCCACCTCAGAGCTCTCACCAGTGCTACTTGTCCCATGAGGAATGTGATCATAAAGTTACGTTTATACCAATCTCTTGGATTCCAAAGCCAGGAAAACAACCAGCACACAGAACAAGAACAAGAAAAAGATACACAATTATATTAAAATACCCTTTGGCATCGACAAATCACAATTCAGTGTTGACCTACACCTTCCATTCTTTGTGATAACAGTTCTAACTAAACAACCTACGAAAATATCTCTGTGACTATCCCCATCTATGAACAGATTGCACAGGGAAGATATGGCTACAACTATTCAAAGTTTATCTGTAAAAAAAAAAAAGTTAGGAGATGGATAATTTTATGACTAATTGCATTTGAAATCATGTAAGATAAAAAGTGGAACCAAATTTAATGTTTTAGAAGTAAAGCTGGTTATCAAGCTATCTGTAAAAACGTATGTACCGCCAGTGCTGTACTACAGGTAAGATTTGTGCACATATGAAGATGCATGTGTTGAAAAGGGTGTAACTGGTAACCTATAAAGGGAGAAAAAATAAAATCATACTCTGAAGTCTAGTTATATAACCCAATACAAGAAACATTTGGTTTCTTATTCAGCATCTTTTAACTGTGATGCTTTTAGTATTGCCAAAGTTAGTCTTGCATGCATGACTTGTAGAATCAATTCAAAATACACCCCTTTTTAGTCTCTGGGAATTTGCTTCAAATTCTTGCTGCTATTACAAACTAACTTCATCATTTCCTTCAGGCTTCCATCAAGGATCCCTCCCCTGCTTTGTAAAATTCTGCACAAGAAGCAATTGGATATGCTTATCGTAGAAGTAGCAGGGAATAGTACATTACACCTGGAATTTAGGTCTTCTTTCAAATCTCTGTTAGAAACCTTGCATGTACAGATTAACTTACAGCGGAGATATTAACCTCTCAGTAAGGATAGCAGCCAAAATCACGCTGACAAGAAGCACCGAGCTACCCCCTAAAATTTCACGTTAAATCAAAATATCACACTAACACTGCAACTGTTTCTTTTCCCCTGTCATGTCTCATTTCCTATGCCCTTCTTGATTTTTTTAAACTAGACTATTTCCAGTCTCACTATATTCTGTGCACAGTCTGTGCACAGTCATTGTCTCAATTCTACCTAAAGTTTAGAAGTTTAAATATTTCAGCAGCCAGTTTTCAGGCCAGCTGGCATCTCTGCAGAAGAGCATACAGCTGACTGCATTAAAAAATCTTTATAAATGTGACCCCTTGAAAATCAGAATGCCTCTAAGCTCCAGTGCTTTCACAGCTGTGCATTCCCACTTTGAAATTACAGCACAGCTGGCCAGATGATTTTAGAACAAAGCAAAACCAAGGAACGTTTAGAAACAAAGCCTGAACTATATTACCTCGGAGATGGGACACTAGCCTGAGCTGACTACAACAATGGCCTCTGATGGTCAATTCTAAGATAAACTATTTGCTTGATCAATCATTAGTTAATGTAACATAGGCTTTTTGAACAGCAATCCCCTTATCAAAAATTATGTATTTTTTTAACCTTTCCATATTTTCATGCTGTCTAGTTTATTTATTTATTTTTGTGGTGTATTTCTTGCGGTAAAACTGCAAATCATTCTTACAGTATAACGTTATAGTATATGCACAATATGTACAAAGAACTCTCAATCACATTTTATTGTAGGTCAATTACAGCTGCAGTAGAATTCTCCCTGATGTTGCATGATGAGGAACCCAAAAACACTTGGGACCGTGGAGCCTAATCAAACCAATACAAAAAAATATGTTTTGGTTTCACGCCCAGTGGGCAGCGCGACTGTAACTGGATTAAGTACTATCTTCTTTCTGCTTCCTCATGTCTAGCCCTCCATCAAGCATGCACAGATACTTGCAGGGTGGTAATATGAATTTGCAAGTCATTTCTCAGTTGTTTCAGATCCCCAATCCAGTTTATCAAGTTGTTGTACAAACAGTGACACATAAAATGCAGCAGATGTGAGGAGACTGGGTGGATGTGGGCTTACCCAATTGTAGCCAAAGTTCTATTCAGGATGAGTGCAGGGGATCATTTTACTATGGTTCACCACACAAAAAACCTCCCAAACCCAAAGCTAGTCAATTTCATTTTGACCATATACTTGCAAAATAATAAAAACAAAAAGTAAGAATACTAAGTATTACTCTTACTAAATGATTTTCCTTTGAGACAAATAATATTTACTAGATTAGTAAATCCTTACTTGATTTAGGAGTTAACTAGAATCTGATGTACAGAAATTTCTGTTGTTTTACTCACACATTTATCAGTTCCAATTGGCAGCACAAAAAAAATCCATTCCATAAGGGGCAAAAAATGAGAGCCTGATACAGTCTCTCTGCAGTCTCAGGAAGGAATGACACCAGACTCCATTCTCAACAAAATCAACAATAAACACTGGAAGAACTCAAATGATAATGCAAATTTCTGTCAAATGCTAATAATAGCATTTAAAAAAAATCAAAATGAGAGTTTCACGTGTCCTCCATTTCTTACAATTATGGTAAAAAATGATTTATTTTTTTTTAAAGTTTGATCCTATGCCTTTTGGCTAGACTAAAGCTTGCTGTCAGAAAGTGTCCCTGCCCATAGCAGGGTGGTTGGAACTACATGATCTTTAAGGTCCCTACAACCCAGACCATTCTATGATTTTATCATCTTACAGTCAACATAAATACCTTCTACATACCTGTTATAATGCATATGCTTTCTAAAATTTTTACTTAGAAAGTCCTTGTAAAAGTCAGCCATTTCTTCTGCATTCAGTGTTGCTTTTTGACCTGAAAATAAGTTTTGGCATAAGAACGTGAAGAAGCTCTTCATATTAAAACACTGGGTTCAGATTCAGGAGGGCTAGGTCTGACTCCTTGCTCTTACAGGCTTCTTGTGTAACCTTGAACATGTTAATGTGCTTTCATCTTCTAACCCTTTAAAATTTATCAAGGGAACACAGCAGATTAAAAGCCACTGATAATTTTGAAACTGACACGATAACTCTTAAGCCCTTATTGCTTGTGAAAGGGATGATGTTTAACAGGTCTTAGATTACTCAAGGAACTTATCAAAAAAAAGTTAATTGATCTAGGAATATTTATCCTTTGATTAACATTAATTTCTCATAGGTCCAAAGTTTAAACAGCACCAGTAAGAACGTTTACGCTTCCATGCCTAAAGTAGGTCTGTATGTACAGAAAAAGTACTATCCATGACTGTCAAGATATTTTCAAAAGTACATTTTTTTCTGTTACTGTTGGCAAATTGAAAGTAACTTCTACCAAAGAGCATTGTTCTGACATGTCACATTCATTAACAATATGGTAGACAATTCTTTTGTGAAGTATGACGATGTGTCTGACTTTGAACATGCCGTTCACATAGAATATAAAATAAGAGATGTATTCTCTCCACAGTACATAAAATGCACATTTGTGGCTATTCCACAGAACCAGTAAATATTCTTAATTCTAATTCCTGGACAAACTTTCTGGCAGCATTTGCTGATCAGCTTTGAATGTCCCAGGAAACATGGATGTGATGAGAGAAAAAAAAAAGTAAGATTCAACTTGTTACTGTTCCAAAATGCATTTTAAAGCACCTGAGACTGACCATAGCAATGAGTATTATTGATCAGTACCATTTGTCAATATTTAAAGATACACAATGGATTAACGTACTATGGGATAAATTCATCATAACAGTATTTGAAGGCTGCCTACTTAACAGCTATAGTTAATTTGCTTCTTCATAATGGTAGCAGCAAAACTGAAGATTCTCTTATAAAGAAGAAATAACTTTTGTTCCAACTAAACATGTTTTTACTGTTATCTATATATATGCACATACACAGATACACAGCTGTACAGTAGAACAAAAAGAGCTATCCAACATGTGCAGCCAATAATTTTATTTGTAAGGGATGTACAAGCTTATTTTTTTAAATCCCAGAAATTAAAGAACAAAACAGCAATATAAAAAATCTTTTTCTTAACAGGAGTTAATTTGTTTTTCAACCACACACTCATCACTGGGACAAACAGATGAGAAATGTAATGGTCTGCGATATATAAAACATCAGAGCAGATGCTTTACTGAAATCAAATAAATCATTATTCTATAAACAAAGTGTTCAAACTAATACTACAATGGCCAGCTCACTGTATAATGAAAGCATCTTGTTTCCTATTTCACAACAGGAATTAGTGAGGCAAGTATTTTGCAGTAACTGTGATCAGGCAAAGAAGGTCAGAGAACAGCTGTTATTGTCTTGGTAGCTGTCTTACTCTCCCCTCAAGGAAAAATATTTTATTCATTGAATACACTATGGACCTGAATGAAGAGCACAAATTTATCTGCTGAACATGCACTTGAGACAAGTACTCTGTATGTTTAGCTCAGCTCGCTCACCAGGTTAAGGAGATTTGAAAGATGAAAGCCCATTCCTCCTTATACCAAAAAATTATTAAAATTACTTGGTTAAGATTTCAGCATGTTCCTTCATGCTGGGCAGGGAAGAATTAAATGAACAGCATAAGAGAAGATCTCACCCCCCACATGCATGCTCCCAAAGATCGCTTCCAAATCCTGCTCTGAAGAATTACTTGTGACAGAACACAAAGAGAATAAACTAACAATATTGATAGTTAAACAAAATTCAAAATGCATCCTAAACTGTACACGGAGCTCTCACTAACCTGTTTCATCTCTCACTGCCAGACCTTTGGCTTTCAGTCTTGAATAAATAAATTCTTCTTTTTCCTAAAACATGTTTTTCCACATTAGAATGTGAGGCGCTCATACCTTAAAGTTAACCATTGTTTTTAAATCACAGAACAGCTTAGTACTCGATACGGTCTGATATTCACTTAGATCCTGCTTGCTGCATACATCAATTGATTCATGCAAACACTCTGCTGAAACACATGCACTTATTTTTAGAAAAAAGGTACAACTGAGCTTTGGTATTGTTTGGCTAGATCCAAACCTTAAGTTTACAAAAGAAAAAAACCCAGCTAGTTCCCCCAGTTTAACTGAGAATTTCTGCATACAGAAAAACATGCAGACTTAAAAATTGAAGTTACTTACATGGAAACAGAGTAATTCTCTTTACATCAGTTTTTCAAGATTAACAAGCAGTTCTATGGAATTAAAAGCTTCATCCCCCCCCCCCCCCCGAGATTTTCACAAGTTTTGGGAGGATATGATGATCAAAGACCATCAGAAATAACAGTGAATTCTGAACCATTACTCTTCTTCCAACAAAATTCAGTGTCTCCTAACCAATAGTGCAAGCAGAAAAAAGGCAGACCACAACTAAACGTGTTCCTGCTTTCAGCTTGGCCAGGCAACAGGGCATGGCCCTTCATTTACCCTTAGTGATTACATTTAATTTCTCTCCTGTAACAGAGCAAGAAAATCTGCAGCGTCATTTTCAACAGCAGCTCAAGTCACACATAGTCTGTGCATGTAAGGTGGCTGGCTACAGCTTGATGTTTTCAGTGCAAGATAAGAAAAACAAAGGGCAAATATCACTAGATAGCAGTTGAATACACGGGCTCTGTAGTTTTGTAAGAGACTTATAAGTTAATATTGCAAACAATGACAAAACATAATTTCCAGGTAGACACTGCACATCTTAAAAATAGTATCAGTTGAAGCTAGTAAGTAACTGTAGGCAGAATGGAATACTAGTTTAGAAAACCAAAATCGCAGGTTTTTGGTGACTATTTGAGATAGCCAAGGTGCAGGAAGCACAGCTGAAGGTTATCTCCTGCGCAGCCACCCAAATCCCTCTAAAGCCAAGGACGAAGGCTTCGGGTCCCCGGCAGCCAAACGCGAAGCCTCCCAGCGCCACCCAGCGGCCCCGCTCACCTGCTGGAAGGAGCCGTTCTGCTGGGCCCAGAACTGCTGGTTCCAGGCCTGCGTGTCCTGCCTCGCCTCCCGCAGGCGCCGCTCCAGGGCGGACTCGTCCCGCGGCACGTGGAAGACCACCGGGCGCAGGTTCGAGAGCCTGTCGGGGGGCCCGATCCAGTCGTGGCGGGAGTGTGCCGGCGGGCGGAAGCCCGGGCCCTTAAAAATACGGGCGGGATTCATTATTATTAGCATCATTATTATTAGCACTTCAGCGTCGTTTTTGCGAACATCACAACTTGATGCAAGCTCTAGAACTCCATACAGCCGTGCAACGGTCTCCATGCAGCCTTAAAACGCGTAATTGTAACACGTTCAGAAGATACACGCCTTTGTTTACCTCTCCTGAAATTTGCGATATATTTAAATTTTACCTTTATTTAGAAATCTATCACAGAAAGGATACCTTCAACTCTTTTCTCAACAGCCGTAAACCATGATTTTAAGGAGTTCCCTGCGTTTTTTTTTTACCACAGATGCTCCAGTTTGCCAGGGCAGTTGTTAGCAGGAACCAGTCCGTGTGCCAGCCCCCTCAGCAGGGCCACCCCCGGTACCTGCCCGCGGCTTTTCAGGCTCGGCTCTGAAGCAGCGGGCTCCCCCCGCTCCAGCCGGGGAAGCATTTTGCCCCCTTTGCCCCCCACCTCTCCACCTGCTCGGCGCTTACAAGCACCGCCCGGACACCCGCAGGACACCGAGGGCTCTCCGCCCGCCGCCCTCCAGCCCCACCGCGGGCACCCCCCAGCCGCTCGGCGGCGCAACCCCTGCGCTGCTCGCTCCTCCCGGCCCTTCCCTTCCCCTCCTTCCCCACAGCGCTGCCCCTCACGGCGTCCCCGGGCTGCCGGGGCTGGGGATTTACCGCTCCGCCCGGCCGCTCCGCGCCGCCGCCCGAGGAGGAGCAGCGGCAGCAGCTCACCCCCGCCCTCAGCGCCCGCCCGGCCCTGGCGGCCGCCATGTCGTGGGGGCGGAGGGGCAGGGCCGCCCTGCAGCCGGGGGCGGCGCTGCGGGAAGGGGCCGCGGCCCTCAGCCCTCCGCCCGCCCTCCTCCCTCGCTGCAGCCGCCGTGGCGCAGCGCCGCGCCGGGCCGCGGGTGCCTCAGCCGGGGCGGGTGAGGCGGGCGAGGAGGCGGCGGCGGGTTGGGCCGGGAGGGGAGCGCTGCTTTGCGGCGCTCGGTTCCCCCCCGTAACCCCCCCGGCTCCGGAGCAGGCGGGGATTGGAGGCGGAACGGGGCAGGAGCCCGGAGGGCCGCGGTGTGGCCTCAGCAGCGGGCCGGGCGGCGCAGAGGAGCGGTCGAGACTCGGCAGGGTGGGTTAAACCCCGCTGGCACGGGGGCTTTAACGCGGCCGCAGCACCCAGGTGCTTGGTGGGGGTTGCGAAGAGCGGCGGGGCGAGGCGGCGGGGTGCCCCGCTGATCGCGGGTCTCGTTCTGTCCTTGCAGTTCGTCTGACGGCGGCTGGGAGAAGAGAATGGACATGGGTAACCAACACCCATCCCTCAAACGGTTGCACGAAATACAGAAGGAGGTCAAAGAGATCGAACAGCAGGTGGTTGCCTTCAGCGGTTTGTCTACCGACCGGGATTACAAGAAATTGGAGCGGTCTCTTACCAAACAGCTTTTTGAGATCGATTCCGTAGACACCGAGGGGAAAGGGGATATTCAGCAAGCCAGAAAGCGAGCTGCTCAGGAAACAGAGAGGCTGCTGAAGGAGCTGGAGCAAAACGCAAACCATCCGCGCAGACTGGAGATAGAGGTGATATTCAAGGAGGCACAGTCACTTGTGGAGCGCGAGATTGCGCTTTTCTACAAAGGAGGCAACTGCATAAACGATGAATTTGAAGAAGGCATTCAGGACATCATACTGAGGCTTACCCAGGTGAAAACTGGAGGGAAAGTTTCTTTACGCAAAGCGAGATATCGCACGCTGACAAAAGTATGTGCTGTTCAGGAGATTATAGAAAGCTGTGTGAAGCAGCAACTCTCCCTGCCACTCTCTAATGATGCGCATCCTTCTGTCTCCAAAATTAACTCTGTAATGTGTGAGGTGAACAAAGCAAGAGGAACTCTTATTGCACTTCTCATGGGAGTGAGTAGTAATGATACCTGCAGGCATTTATCCTGTGTGCTTACAGGCCTTATTGCTGATTTGGATGCTTTAGATGTCTGTGGTCGCACGGAAATAAGAAATTACAGAAAGGAAGTAGTGGAAGAGATCAATAAATTGCAAAAATACCTGGACTTGGAAGAAGAAGCAAATTCTACGCATGCTTATGATTTGGCACAAAATCAGTCCATTCTAAAAATAGAAGATATCCGCAAGAAAATGAAGGAAGTTAATTCTTTACTTTTAAACACAGAGAATGCTTCTGATTTGTATTTGGGATCCAAAGCAGAACTGCAGGGATTAATTGCCCAGTTAGACGAAGTGAGTCCAGGAAAAAACCCTTGTATTAGAGAAGCCAGGAGAAGAGCAGTAATAGAAGTGCAAGCTCTCATAACGTACATTGACTTAAAGGAAGCACTGGGAAAAAGGCAAATGTATCCAGAGCAAACTGCTGCAGAACCTCAGTCCCACAGAGCGGTTTGGACTGTTCTTGGAAGCTTGTCTCAAATTCAGCAGGAGGTGATTTCATTTGATGGAAACAGAACAGATAAAAATTACATGAGATTGGAAGAACTCCTTACAAAACAACTTCTTGCACTTGATGCTGTTGATCCGCAAGGTGATGAGCGGTGTAAGGCTGCCAGGAAGCAAGCCGTAAAGCTGGCACAGAATATTCTTTACTACCTGGACATGAAAACGGATGAGTGGGAATATTGAAACAGCCATGGTCTAACATAAGATAACATGTTTTTTTTTTTCCTTTGGCACTTTATATAGACTAATAGTTTCACTGACAGCACATAATAAAAGCTGTGTGTTGTATGCTTGCTTAAATCACGGAGATGGCATAAAACGTTGGCTTGGCTATATGTGTGCTCTCCCACGCAGTCACCCATTTGCCATGGCAACTGTCAGTACACCAGCAATTCCGGTCACTGCTATAAGCAAAGAAATGTGGTTCTCTGAAGGAGCAGCTTAATGGTTGATCACATGGCTTATTTTTTTTTTTCTGTTTTTATTTTAATAACCTTGTGCAATGTTCAGAGAATGCAGATTTGTCAAAGATGCAGAAAACTCCTTATGGTGCAGTACCGGCAGAACTATTTAAAAAAGACCAACACCAAAATTAGTATTCAAGCATGAAGCTCCCTCCAGCAACTTCATAGCAGTCTGGATATACTCTTAATGTGCTGTTATGATGGGAAGTATTAAATGCCAAAGAACCTGCTGGCTTTTGGTTTGTATTTGATGTATTCCATCCATCACACCTTTCTGGTTGTTTAGATTTCTTTAGATTTCCTACTTAACAGATCTATAATGCCAACTTCAAATTAGCATTTACATAGGCAAAGACATTGCGGCCTATGTTTTTTGTAAGACCTGAGATCTGTGACTTACAAAAACGTGTATTCTGCTGGTGGAACCTATTTCATATTTTTGGTTTGAACTACTGAGACTTGGAGAGGAAAGTCTATAAATATGTACTTACCAGATAAATTGGATTTTGAGGATTTTACACTGCCATCCATAAGCACCTGAAAACTGCACTGAACTTTACTTAGTGGCTACTTCTGTGTCTTTTTAAATTCTGCTGTTTTATCTGTTTTGACTTGTCTTTTCACATTTGATGAAAACAGAATTCACATTGAAGTGAATGAGCATTTTGCAATTATTTTTATAAAATGAGGTAGCTAGCTATAAAGGTATTCCTAATGATGTAAATGTGTGCTATGTATTTCATACTGCTCAGGTGTGGCTTCAGCCTTGTCTTGGAAAAGACTCGTGGCATATTTCTCTCCTTGCAGCTCACTGCTTAATTGATTTAATAACTTCATAAATAAGCTTGATTGTACTATTTTATGTACCTACCTTTTTTGTGGCTGCTAGCACCAATCACATTTCTACTATAGCATGTTTTCTGGCATTTTTTTAGAGCATGGCATTAAATTGAATTGATATATAGAGATACATATAAGATATATAAGAGATATATTTAATTATGAAAACTTTGCACTTAGCTCTTTCATGTTGAATTAATGAACTGTTGTTCTGTAAGTGACAATTTGCACCACTTTAAGGAGTAAAAACCATTTTGGATGTTAAACTTCAAAAATATTTTAAAATATATTTTTAACTGATTAAAAAGACAATACTATCTGTGAGAGACAAGTGCCTTTATGACACCACTAACTTGCACCACCATATGTAGATACAGAAGCTGCTTACTGGCAGCTTGATGCATTTGTAATCTTTACAAACTGGATTTATTGTATACATAGTTCTACTATATCTGAAATTAAAGTAATACAATATTTGAGAATAGTTCTACAGAGTCCTGAGAATAAGTATCTGATATGGGAAGAATAGATTCTGTTTAAAAATTAATTTATTTATTAAAAAAAAAGGAGACTGGGGACTTCTGTGCCTATTACTAAAAGAAGAGAATATGCATACTCTGTAATGTGCTTTCAGTTGTTGATGAAAGGCTATGTAACTTCAGTGAATGAATGTATTTTGTTTCTGATTGTACACATGATTTATTTGCAATTTACTTGCCAAAAACAATCTATTTTTTTCAATTAAGTACAGTACCTAAGGCACAGTTTGACAATGCCAGAACGTTTGCTGGAGGATTCTCCCTGCTTCTTCAGAGATACAAACCTGTTGATTTTAGCTGACCTTACCTCAAAAAAACAGTTCCCGTAGGTAAAATTCCAATCTATATTTATATAGTATATGGCTAACCCAGAGTAATAATATTTTAAACCTGAATTATTTTACTCATTTCAAGATTTCTACATGTTTGAGCTGCAACTTCTAATTTATACTAAGGGTTCTAGGAAATATAAGAATTTGAAAGTGTGTTGATATTACTCATTCTTCTTTTGTACTGCTGTCAGGTCTGCGGTGGTTACCTGTAGGTTGTTTGACAGTTTAGTGTCTGTGTTCTTTGGAGGTTACATGTAGCTTTATAAATGTTTGAAGTTATGTAAAAGTGAGTAAGTATAGTTTTCAGACATGTTCTATTTTAAATTTGCTTGTCTTTTAGCTTTTCTGAATAGAAAGTTAAGCCTGCATCTCTGAAAAGGCAAGTGTTTAAGGTTAGTTTAATTTTGATTAACTGAGTAAAATTCAGTAGCAAGATATCATGTGGAATATATTTTTTTCCATCGTTCTGTAATCTAATCAATTGACTACTTAAATTTTATGGTAAAATGCTCATTTGGAATGGAATTAATTCACGTTTTTGCATGAATGAAAACTAA
Organism: Heteronetta atricapilla; assembly: GCA_011075105.1. NCBI lineage: Eukaryota > Metazoa > Chordata > Aves > Anseriformes > Anatidae > Heteronetta > Heteronetta atricapilla. Next base: position 54,159,440 of record CM021735.1, on the reverse strand, counting down.
ATGTGCTTAACAACAACAACAAAAAGGCAGACATTTCTCAAAATCTTGCTTTTGTGCTGAAGAATGTAGTTACACTGTTTTTCATATCCAAAGATTTAGGAACACGTGACTTTTCCTTTCAATATGGTAGGCTAAAATAATCAGCAAAATGTAAATGGACCAAATTGCAAAAGCTTGTGTTTTAGTACTGTACTTAAATATAATAAGTTTTCTGTGTGCTGTGTAATCTATCTTAGAGCAAAATAAATGACTGGATATTTTGGGGAGGTAATCATACATCATGATTTCTATTTGTTAATTGTATTTCTTTTTGAGATTTTTTTTGTTGCTGTTATTTCAATGTTTATTTTTGTTGTTTATCTCTCAAAGGAGTTTTTCTGTGTTACCAGTTTGGAGACTTTCATTACATATGGTTCCTACTTTTTCAACTTAATAGAAATTATTGTACATGCTCCTATGGTGTATATGTCTTCATTTATTGCTGTGTAGGATATGGCATTTGTATATACAAATTCAGGATTAAATATTGCAGTGTTGTATTCCTTATTATTAATAAAAATATGTTACTACCTTTTACTAGGTATTCATTTGAATGTTATGCCCTGCTGCCTTTATTTATTTCTGAACGTGTGTTATCAGAATGTAAATGATTTTTGTCTTTGAAAAAGTATTTTAATTAAATATATAGACGTAAAACTCTCTTTTTTCCTCCTTTAAGAGTTGCTTTTTCATTGCTGTGTTTAGGAAAATAAAGTTATTTGTGTGGAAACCACTCCTACCTCTATTTGCTAAACCTGGTGTCTTTTAGTGTTCCCCGTATTCAGCTCTGTATTACAATAATTACACCAGTCAGTGCTTGCTTGCTTGCTTCAGTGATAGCTTTGCACACTTCTGGGCTTCAGTTGTATGGTCATTGCAAAAATGCTTACGGCTGTTTAAGGTCTTCTCACTTTTCTGCTGAAAGATGCTGACTTAACAGGCGAGCATGCAAAACAATGTATGGAGTCTCTTCATGTCCGTTAAGAACCTTCAGGAAGAGTTAGACTAATCTGATTCTGAGCTGTATAGATGAGGCATGTTCACATGATTGTTTTTATGGCTCAGTATGTTTTCTTAAGATGCAGTAAGCCAAGTTATCAGCTCAATGCTGCTGGAAATCAGTAGTTGTATTTCTGCTCAGAAAGCTGCTGCCTGTGTGCTGTTTCTGCTGCTTGGCCAACTCCTACGAGCTGATTTAATGCAATAAAACAGAAGAAAAAATGCAAAAATGGGGAAGGGAGAATACGGCTTTCTATGGCTTTCATGAATCAAATTGGCTTGTAGAAAAGCCTGAATGTGGGCTAGAGCTACTGCAAATTGAATGGGTGGGTCACCCAGCCACAGGTTAGGGAACAGATGTTAAGTGTTTGAATAGCAGTAAGCCATTAGATCAACCTGCATAGATAAACAAATCTCTGCAGGGGAAAGAAGGAGAGAAGGTGGCACTGTCAACTCCTACATATAAGTAAGAATGTGCTGCCTTAGTAATGGAATATGGTGAAGACAATACAAATGAATCATGTATGGCAAACAAATCAGCTGCTTTCAAATGCTTTTTTTTGTGTTGCACGGTAACGGTTCATGCAATAAAAGCCATAAGTGGTCGTGTAGAAGTACTATCTGCAATCTGAAGTTCTTAACCATAAAACATCAGATAAGAATAAGGTTTATAAAGATAGAATGTGCCTGTATGTAAAGATTCAGTCTAACTTCTTTCTCTCCCTTCTAACAATAGAGCTTATTTAAGAGAAATACATTCTTCAAAGACTAGTAAAGCATTTGGGCAACAGCCCTAGGTGTTGCTCAGCTGACCTGTTTGTCTTGATCATCTCTTTACTTGTGAAAGGAGAGAATTTGCCTTGCTGAGAATTCTTTGTGTGTTTTATACAGGCAGATTTAGGTACCTGAAATGGTTTAACTGGAAAAACTGTGGCATCTCTGTATTTTATTTCCATATAGGCGTATCCTCTCCTTTGGAAAACTCTCAGCTGAGAACTTGAAGAAGTACTTTGGTAGTGAACTCACAAATAGAAGGCCTGGGGGTTTAAGCTGGTTGCCAGCAGGAGACATTTAAGCATCAGGATTTGGGAAAACTTCTCCTGCTAGAGGAACCTGCTAGCAGAGCCACATTCAAATGTTCAGAGTTTATGTTTTGAGTGAGTTCTCTGTGTGTCCTTCTGTTGCTTATGAACTTTCATTGTGAAGGTGGATTCTCCTTCTCAGGAGAATAGTCCCGAGGAACTGCCAGTCTTTTGCTTTAGATCAATGTGAGCCACAGCAGGACATGTCGGGTGGTGTGGATGTCATTCTCTTTTGCTACATGAAACGATAATAAACATAATGCTTTCGGTTATATTAGTAGGCATGCACGCGTAAGTTGAAAGCTGGTCATTAGCTGAAGAAGCCAAGAAAGATGAACTCTTTTGTCAAAGGCTTTGAACAATGCTTATCCTTTCTCTCTGCCAGCATTTGGTTCTGGGGACTGTCAAATATGGATGAATATATCAGCTGTCAGCCCCAGTATAAGGAGGATTCTTTCTAAGTCTGTAAACTCTTCCTACAGGACATAAATCATAGCAGGTTTTCCCATTAGAAATGGAAAAGTGTAGTGTGTTTCTTAATTGGATCATTTCACGTCAATTAGTTTTGCCAGACAAACTTCTGTGCCAGAGTTCCTTGTGAAACCTGTATTTCAGGAAGGTAATCAAAAGCATCTCACGAGGGAAGCACAGTGATGCAGTTCAATGTCCTTAATAAGGTCCTGTCTCGTCTAGCTCCAAATTGTATCAGCTCCTGAACGGATACTTAAAAACAAGTCTGAGACCATGAACACCAAGGTGTTTTTAAGACAAATTAATTTTTCAAAGGGCACAGAGAGAGAAGAAAGTCTGGAGGAAAACAAAATGTTAGTGAAGTTGTCAGGCAGTTCTTTGCTCAATGCCTTTTAGTTTTATTTCGCCAGAAAAGTAAGCAAAACAGAGCTCCTCTCTGCTCCCATGCGCATTGTTGCAGTTATATGTAGTCTACACCCCATGGTTCAATGCTGTTTTCCACCATCACCCTAAGTGCTTCTCCAGGGCACAGTCCAACCTCTGGTTGATAGGGATTAGCCCCAGTGCACCCTTGGGCAAGATGATGCCACCCATGTCTACAGATGCCGTAATTACTTGTCATTCTCTGTGAAATTTCGGGTAATGGCAACCCTTAGCCTGCGCTTGGAATGTCAGTGTGGCTTGCAGAAGACCATGTATGAGATGAAGACTGTATCCTGTAATAAACTGATAATTGGAAGGGATAGTAAAAAGACTGGTAGCAAGGCCGAGTAAGGTATCATTAGGGTAATTGTTTATGCTGATTTTATTTTTTATTATTTAAGGAAAATTCTTCATAAAATTGTTTTATTCAAATCAATCTGTTGTCATTTATCAATTATCTGCAGACTATTTCCTACCTTCCAGGTGCCTCATGTTAATACCACTTGAAAAGCACATTTGAAGTGCTCAGCATTTTATTGATATTAATGGGTGGCCTCTGGTCAATTTCAGAAACCTAGTAAAAGCCAGATTTTCCAGAATATTTGGCATCCACGAGTTCCCACCGTGACAAGTAAGGCCGTGTTTTGAAAGGAGTCCGCCAGCAGGCCCAGGCACCCTGTCATTTCTTGTCAGACAGCCATGGGATGGGCCTTCCAGCTAATAACGCCTCATCTGAAAATGGCTTTGCTTCATTGCTCTAGCGAAAAGTTGTTCCAAAGCATCATTGCTGTGAGGATTAAGTAACCTTCTAATTTCCAGAGCAAACACACTCATGAGAAGCTTTTCTTTTCCTGTACTGTGTCGTCTGGAACATATTTATAGGCCACAGATGAATTTCCTCTCAGCTCCTGTTTTACTTGGCTAAGGAGCAGATACACCCAGAGAGGCGAAGCTCTTTTGCAAATCTGTACTCTGTCAATTCAAAGCAAATCCTTAATAGTCTTTTCCAACTTTTCAGGAGATTTTCCAGTTCTAAATGTATCTAAGGCAAAGTCTCCAACACAAAGTCAGTCAGTATCTTTCAGCGGGTACATTGGTTAATTCATTGTTTCAAAGGAAGTCTGAAAAAATGAATATCACATCCATAGCAGCGCGATTGTGTGTGGGAAAAAAAAAAAAAAAAAAAAAAAAAAAGAGTTATCTTAGTGCTTTCTTCATACAATTGTTTTCATGCCCAGCCTGCTTTGCCATTCAGATATTCTAGCAGTCAACAATTCAGAGTGACCTGCAGAAAAGGAGCAGAAATACTTTGAACCTCTGCTAAGCTTTTTTGCATTAGGTGTAGGTGTGCTATTGTTTGAAGAAACCACATGCAAGTGTACTGAGGGATTTTTAGCTATCACTGGTCATTTCACTTGACTGGAAGCATGAGTTAATTTAAGCAAGTCCAACAGTATCAAAAGTAGATGAAAAGCTTTCCCAGGGGTGGTCTGCCCTGATTCAAGACAAAGACTTTTGAAATCATCCATTACATCCATTAAAACATGAAACTGCTTATGAAGTGTGATTTTATTGTAGAGAAACTGTTTACACTGACATAATACATGCATGTGTTTTCAAATCTGAACACATTTGGAGTACTAATCAGTGAGAAAAACTATCTAATAACCTACAAAGTGTCTTACCAACCATACATATACAAGGGAACATTCATATTGGATGTGTGTGCATCCATTCATTCATATTGGATGTGTTTCCAACATTTGTTAAATTATAAACTCAAAAAAGTAAATGTGGCAAATTGAAATCTACTGACAACAGTTGCCTTTCAGGAGCTTCTAAAAGCATGCCAGGGGTGCCTAGGAGTCTGCAGGATACAGCTGGTAAGATTGCTCCCTGCAAGGTTTAAATAAGTTTAGAGCAATGAGGGCAAATAATCTTTATATATATATATACATATATATATATAATAATATTTATATATATGTATATATATATATATATATATGCAATAAAGCTTTGGGAATCCTCAGAACAACCTCATTCTGATTCAGCATTTTGGAATATTTCTCAGCATCCTGTTTTCAGAGCAGAAGCCAATTTATTGTCTCTTTTATTTCTGCAGAGCTACTGTGCTACTGCCACATTTTGTCTCTGTCTTGTCATAGCCTTTCAATTCAGTTTTATGTCAAAAATCTTTTTAAAATTATTTTTATTTTTCCTAGTCCATCTTGTTCTTACCAAACTCAAGTTACTTCCCAAGTTACTAATTCTTTTACGGACAGTGTTTTCAACGCTTTACTGATGACTGAATTATTTCTCTGTCCTAGTGGAAACTGTACAGCTTAGGTTCAGGATGTATTTGTTACTTGAGGTCTCTGGCCAAGATTAAGTTTACTCACTTCATCAGGCCTGGAGACCCTGAAAAAAGACATGCACTCCACATGAGCTCCCATGTCATGGATTGCTGGGATGAAATCTCTGGTAATTGTGGAGAAACTCCAAGATATAAGACAACTAGGAGGATTTTTTGAGCTTCATACCTCCTATGGAGAAAGAAACACTAAGAAGTTGTAGCAACAGATGGGAAAATATGAGAGGGTAGAAGAGTAACCATCATCATGACAGAAAAATACTGATATTGCTGATACAGTCAGCTGATGGAAGGAGTCAGGGAGGCAAGACAGAGAATGGGATGAGGTGCTGGGAGCCAGCATGACAGCGGGGGAGGCAGAACATGGCAGGTCTGGTAATGATACCCAGCCTCAGCCAAGAGTCCATATTGCCAGTCCAGTCTGTTGGTAAGGCAGGTCTGAGGTTAAGCTGGGAATTCAGACTGTGGGCTGGGGTCAGGGCCTGGATCCATGAATCCAGACAATCACAGATGATAACAATCAAAGACAACAATGGTTTAGACAGGCTTTGCTAATTAGTTAGGGCGTCATTAAAAAGTTGGTGATAGGAGTTAATCAGTCAACACAAGGATAAAGCATGGAAAATCTGTTTTTGATTTCATCTCATACGGCTGCATTCAAACCAATTCAGAGAAATATTCAGCAAAAGCAGCTGAACTGGAGATCTCGGGGACCTGAGCATGGAAAGGGTCTGGACATACAGTGACTATGCAGTTTTCAATGCTGTGTATGTTTCTGGTAATAAGATACAGTGACAGTCACACAACAATTATATTCACCTGTTCATGATGCAATTGCATTCCCGCTAGCCGACTATGGGATGATGTTATATAGGATGATGCTAAACAGGATGATGTTATATCCTAAACAGGATGATGTTATATGACTGAAGACTGGCAGATGTAATATTTATACTTAATGCAGGAATCAAAGTGATCTTGGCTCACAGAAGCTGCACAGAACTTCATGTGGAAATTTGTGTGGTCACCACAGCTTCACTTTCAATTTTGGCACTACCTCACTGAGAGCTTTCTGGAGTATTTCTAGATAGCCATCCATATGGTATGGCCAAAAAGAAGAAAAAGATGTTCCTACAGCTTGACTTTGGAGAGTGATTAAGTAATTAGCTATGAAGTAATAAAATAGATATAAGTAATCTCTTACTATTTATACAAAATAGCTGTTCTCCCACCTCCCCCTTGGGCATTTGCTTTTATAGATCGAGCATCCAAACACCTTTAATCCTGCATCACAGAATAACATCACAAGTTATTTAAATTTCTGTTGCCTGTGGCTCTCCCATAGATGCTCACTATGGGCCTGTTCCTTTGAGTACTGTTCCCAAACATGGACACGGGAGCACAGCTGGGGAGTCATTACCAATTAGTAGCATGGCATAATTACCTCTCATGCTTCAGCTATTACGTTCCTGTAAATACAGCCAAGAACACCTTTCTTGCAAGAGCACTACACAGTTGACTCATGTTCAGTGTACGATCCTGCATGAGCCCAGACCTGTCTCATCTCACACATCGAGACCCATGCCACTGGCTTCTGCCCCCAGCCTGCCTGCAGCGAGGTCGAGAGCACAACTTTGCTGTGTGGGGTAGAGCCCCCACATGCCAGGCACGGCTGGTTGCCCCCATCTTGTTGCCCCTGCCAGCCACCAGCAAGCCCACCTGGAAGACTAGTGCTCCTGTCACAGCCCAGAGCTGTGCCACCACCCCATCATGTGAGTGGAGGCTCCTGAACGTCCAGGCAACCTGGTGTGCCACGAGTTTATGTGGGTGCTTGAAGAGCCTGTACGCCCCAGATCCTTTCTAATTCCCTGTGATCTTCTGAAAGTTCAATAGGCAGAGAAGACTTGGATGGACATTTGTTTTCCTCCCAGAATTATCAGGCTTGGTAACTGGAGAGAAGGCCTTCAACCAAAGGTAGAGGCATGTTTCAGCTACTTCATCTGAAACCTCCAAAAGAAGCCTCGTATTCATAGAGAGTTCCCAAGCTTTTTCTGCAGATGAAGCACTGCTCAGAGAGCTCTAACAGGGCACTTAAAAGATCTCCATATTCAGTGGAAACCTATGAAAATCTTGGTTCTTTTCATGTTGCTGAGCCTCCTCCTGATTCCCACACCTGTCCTTAGTTTTACATGCTCAGCTGCTGAAAGTAGGAGTGCCTTCTGTTTTATGGCATGCTAGTCTTTTCATGTAATAAAGAACACTCTTTAGGGTTTTATAGGCTTGTGTCTCATTGACAATGAATACATGTTCTTCCACGGTATGGATTAAGGTAGCTGTTGCATTGCATCACCTAAATTAGTGATTGCCAGGCTGTGTTTTAAGATTAAGCTTCCTTTGTGTACTCTACATTTCTGATCTGCGTTCTAGCTGGAAGGGAATAATATTACAAAATGAGATACTTGTGGGTGTTCATCATTACCACAGGGCCAGGAAAATCTTCTTATGACAGCTGGCCCTTGAATTGCCAGCTTCTGGGTCAGCGATGGTATTTTTGTCTGCATTGGTTCAATAGCCAGCACAGTGAGGTGTTTGACTGGTGGTAGGACTGGGTAGTTGGCCATGTGTGACTCGGGTACCTGCCTTGGTCTGAATCCACGGGCTGAACTGGAGTGTCCACCCCGACTTCAGCGACCCACCTCAGCTCCATCCCTGGCTGTGCCTGGATGGAGGCATTGAGAAGATAAGCCACCACAGCCAACAGCAGAGCAACCCTCCTTAAAAAAATGTAGTAAAAAGTAGTTTTCACATCACTGACTCTTTTAATATGACTTTTAAATGTTAATGTTGAGATGTTTGCTTTGCTCTCTCCATTCTCTCCCCTTAAACTATTTTTTATGAGACACAAATATCTGCACCACAGTCCTGACTTGTGATTGAGCCACCCTCCAGGGAAAAAAGCCCTTCTCCAGCTGGTCCAGGCCTTCCATGGGGATGCAAGACCCCCAGCCCTCCTGGAAAACCAGCTAGCACATGAGTGCAAGGCAACCCCAGCCTTCTGTGCTGTTCATGTTGAGCTACCCAGTTCCTCATGCCAAGGGCTTAACACCTTGTTTCCTTTCAACCTTGTTTCCTTTCCAGCCGTGTATTAGGTGCTGGGTGTGTTAGGAATGCCTTGTCTGTGTGGAGAATTGTTTTTCCTTCAAGGCACCACTGCTGCTGGTTGCCTCATCTCTCCTCCACATGGGTGGAAAAACCACCTCTGGCAACATGTAGCAGTGCCTTGTGCCGCTCCCTGATTTTCTGTCTGATTTGGTACTCGCTGCGGCTCTGTATCACTGGGATGTTTCTGCTCTGAAGCACGAACCCACGTGCTCCCTGAGCTGCAGTGTTTTTGCAGTTGGGTGGGAGCAGGTTTCATTTGGGAAGGCAGGGGGAGGGATGGTACCAGGTTTCTATTTCCGTACACCACTCCAGAGCCTCAAGCTCCCACTCTGCCGTGCACGGCTGCTGCCTTGCAAACTTTGAGAAATTCCATTTCTTCCCTCTTGTACTCAATGATTTCACCTGACTTTCTCCTGCACTTGGGCACCAGCCTGATACCTGGTCCCCTAAATCCTAAGAGGGTCTTGAAAGAAACTGGGCACCAGCTAATCTGCTGTTTTCTAAATATATAACTGGAGTGCATGACACATTTCCCAAAATAAGCTGCAGTACTCACCAAGTGCTGCATTATCATGGGGGACAGAACAGGAAGCACAGTTCCTCTGCTTTCAGGAGAGCTTTTATAGCTAACCTGACTTGTCACTTTTCTGACTGAAAGCAGCAGGGTTTCTTCTTCTTCGTTTGCTTCACCTTTTCACAACACAAAGTGGTGTAACAAATGAAACAGATGTAGTTTAATGGTATATTAGCAGTGTCACTTTTAGTCATGGAAGTCAGAGGGATAATTGCCTGAGGACCTGCAGGGAGCTCATTCAGCTCAATAATTTAATTAGAGAATTCAGCTCTGACTTTCATCGCATGACATTTTTGTCAGTTTTTCAAAGCTATCAGAGATGCCACCTTGCAAAATCTGCAGCCCCTCGTCACCTCAAGTGGCACGGCCTGGCTGGTGTTAAATTCCTGAAGATGTGAGCCTGTGAGGTGTCTGATGTACTCTTTAGACAGGACACCGCAGCCAGGCTCATTTAGTGCCCAGTGAAGAAAGGAGTGTGATTTTGCACAACTGAAACCCTAAACTGGAAGTAGAGGAATGCGTCCACATGGTTTGGACTGGGTAGATTTCTTAAATACAATTCATCAACATAAATGCTGGCACATTTTTATTAGTCCTTAATGAATATAAATGGTAGGAAAAACCCTAGAAAGATCCGTAAGCAAGAGGAGGGGTAAGTTAACAATGTTCCTTTCAAAAAATGTCATGAAACTAATGCTTAGGCAGGTGGTTTTTTTGTTTTGTTTTCTTTTTTTCTTTTTTTCTTTTCCTTATAGTTGTTGCAGAAATGAGAAGTCAGTGAGTGACTTCAGCCAACAAAGCCGTTTGTATGTGGCAATCTATGCACGAGGGACAGGAAGTCTCAGCTGAAAAATTCATCCAGAGTTTCTGTTTGATGTGCATTTGTGAAGTCCGATGTGCTGACGTGGGGGTTTCATCCTCCTGCGCCTGCCAGGTTAGCACATGGAGAAAGGCAGCACTTCCAAGAACTGCTTTCCACCTTGTTTTGACGGTGGGTTAAGTAAATGCAGGCGATTTCATGCTCTCCAGCTGTGCGATAGGCCCCGGGGACACACCCAGGGCACCCGTCCAGCTCCTCGGTCGCTCTATCACCAGCAAACAGCTCCAGAACCACCACAGCTTGTGCCCTGCAGGGACCAGAGCAAATGCTGAGCAGCCCTGCACTAGGTGACACTTTGTGGGCCGCTGCCTGCTGACCACTGCTCTTGCAAACACTGCTTCGAACAAATCCCCTCCACAGAGGGAGAAGTTGATCATTTTTGCTCCCATTGCCCCCCAGCTAGCTGCATCTTGCACTTTCCTACCTAAGACTGCTGTCAGCCAGCTTACAGCTACTTGTCCTCATGCCAGCTTTGTCCTCTAGAAGTGGTTCCTCCCCCTGGCATGTGTATTTACACAGCAGTCCTCCCTGGCGCTGTTTGTGCAGGGTTTGAGGTGTGTGCAGAGCCCTGGGCTCAGTGCCTGCCCCCTCTCAGGGCGTCTGTCTTGGGGCACGTTGGCACCAACACCTCTCTGCAGCCTCTCCTTGCACACTTCAGTCCCTGCCCAGCCAGCACGGAGAGCCTTGCAGGAGCTCTCTCTGCCCACATCTCCCTGCTGGCAGCCCCTGCTTGCTGTTCACCACCTTGGCTACTGGCTTCAAGCTTTGTAACCCCTCGGTTTAGGATGGGAAAACCGATTTCGCCATCCTGAGCAGAGCCCTGCCAGCCCTGTGTTAGTTCCTCAATAAATAACTCCCTCACTGTTTGTCCAGAGATCCTCGTGTGTCCTCAGAAAGTGATTTATCTTTGCATGAATTCATTCCTGGCTGCTTTGCCTCCTCTCCATCTCTGTGAATTCAGGCATCGCTTGTGTCAACCGGGGCACTTCTGTTAATGTTTTCATGAGCTCTCTTACGCAGCCTGCTGCAATGCCGGCCTGGCTGCACACAGCCACTCCTGCCCAGGGCACTGAGGAAAGGGAACCCTGTCCCTCTGGTGCAGGAGGCCGAAAAACTGCCCGTCATCTCAGGAGATGCTGGATATAAGCTGGTAAGCATGAGAGGTGCAGGTGCTTCCACAGGGGGATTGTTTGAAGAACAAACAAACCAGCCCTGCTGTGTGGAGACAGCTCGTGGGTGTTGTGTTTGCTGTATTTGGGTCAGAGACGAGTGATAAAAATAGGGCTGTACCAGGGAGGATGTGCGGCACCCGTACATGTACCAGCACACTGCACTGGTCAGTTTGCTCCCCTGGTTGATGCTGCATTCACTAAAAGCAGCTGGAAGTGGGCACTGATGGAGCCACTGCTCTGCTTGGCTCCACAAATGCCCTCTGCAACTTTACAGTCTTTCTGCTCTGGGTTTTCCTGCTCTAAGCAAGGGCACTATTAGCTGTGCAAGCTGTAAGGAGGTAATCTGTGGCTCCAGCTGTGTGCCTACACCTCTGCGTGCCAGGTAAGGGAGACCTTGTGAATGGAGGGAGAGCAGAGCATCATCCCTGTGGTTGGGAAGGAGGGGAGATAGAGGACCCCTGGTGAATGTCAGGGAGAATGGTTTGGCTTTGCCTTCTCCCCCTGCTGTGCAGCTAGGTGAGGCTGGAAAGGAAAAACAGACTTCTGCATGGCTGAAATCTGAGCACCTTTACATTTTTTATGCCCTTATTGTGAGGTACAATTTACAGGAAATCGGTTCCTGTCCTCTGCTTTACATGTATTTAATCATTCTTTGCAAATACAGCTGCTAACAAGTTGGTAGGATAAGGCTCCTGACCCTGCTCTGCCTCCTGTACGAACTAAAACCCTCGACCACGGGGCAGGACTCCCACCCAGCCCATGGATGAAGACTGGGGACAGGAGTGGTAGGATTAGTGCTTCTCACCCTCTTCTTGCAGCCCCAGACTTGCAGAGCAAAGCCTCACTGACCCCTCACAGCCCACACCCCTGCTGGAGGGAGGCACAGAGGGGTGTGCTACCACTTGCCAAAGCTGCACAAATTGTCCACGCCTCCTGCCTTTGCATGCTTTGTACAGGCTGTCAGCTCAAGCACGTGCTCTTCCAAACTGAGTATTAGCAGGAAGATTACTGAAATAATGTATGAGTTTGTTCTGTGGGTACATCACAACGGTTCTGAATACCCCTGCAGCTGGTGCCTGCCTTTGCAGGCTACTTCTGCCACCAATATCTCCCACACACATCTCCCTCGGCTTCCATTTCACTTCCACCGAAGGCAGGGCTGTGTCTCCCAGAGGTGCCCTGCAGCCATCTGCAGGTGTTAGTGGCAAGAAGTGATGTCAGCCCCACTGCCAGCCCTCACATGGTGGGTGCTTGCTTTGGCTTGCATAGTGTTTCGGCTGGCGGGTTCGCTCCCAATGCTGCTTTGATGTCAGTGATCACGAGCCCTCAGTGAGTCTGTGTCTGAACCAGTGTGCCTCCAGAAATGCCAGGGCACACTGCAACAGGTACGTCTCCTCCTTTGCCTCCAGGGCCCCGCTGAAACCTCAAGATTTTTGAAGGACAAGGTGTCAGCTGGTGGCTGTGCTGGTCACGCTCTTCTCAGAGGGTGTCTGAAGGCACAGATGCATTGCCAAATGTTTCGGTGACCTCGGTGAGAGAGGACGGTGACCAGTGATACTATGACACATTACCAGAGACCAGTGTGTCCCAGCACATCCTGAAGATTCTTGCTGGCTGAGAAAGCTCGTCTACTCTGTAGCCATTTAATTAATCTCTGAGTGTGACACACAGAGCATCCATCTATTTTCATTCCCAGAAACTCTTCATGACGCAGGATGTCACGAGCTCGAATCCTAGCAGATGTACATCCACATAATGAGGGAAAAATAATTCCCTCTGCTGCACGAATTGGTGGCAGAGACTCCGGCTTTTGCTATGCAGAAGTCATGCTGGAGCACTGCCACAGTCCCTCTGGACCTAGTGGTATGTGGCTCATGTCTTGCAGCACAAGAATCATTGAAGCAGGGTCAGGAAGGTACGAAGTGGGTGCTGTTAGCCCTGATTCCCCCAGTCCTTGGGGGCCTTGGTGGTGGGGACCCCGGCAGCAGTGGCTGGGGAGCAGTGCAGCCTGCCCTGCCTTCGGCACGTGCCCGACCACGGGCCGTGTGCTGTGGGGTGGTTGCTCATGCCCTCTTACACCATCACACTGACATTTGGGAGGTCAGCCATCACCCACAAGGGGACACTCAGTGTCCTTTCAGGCATGTCCCAGGGCCCCTTCCCAGTCTGCCACCCAGGATGGTAGCAGTGGAAGAAGACCTCACAGGGCTCTACAGCACACAGCGGTTTAGTCTTAGTAGCTGTGAAAGCAGGCAAATTTAAAGCAAAAATTTAGCACAAAAAGGCTCTACTTCAGGAATTTTCCAATCAAAAATGATCAAAACCACACAGCAGAGATGCATTATGTGAATATAATTGTATTCATAGGACTTGTGTCCATTGGATGCAATGACAAAGTGGAAACAGCTTTGGTAAACATAACACTGATGTGAATAAGACCTTATGAGGGAAATTCACATCTTGTCCACCTGAAATGGGCTTTAGGAAAGCAACAGAAATAAGATGCCATTTGGGCAGAAGAAGGGTCCATACAGGCAACAGCTGCAGTGTGGCCCAGCCATGTGAACTGGCAGCTGCTGTTAGTGAAGAAATTTTGCTTTTGGATGATGAAAAGGGGATCAGCTCTTCTGTATGGGCAGGACAAAGGTTTTATGGGAAAGCTAGTGTGATGAGTAAGGAAAACACCTACATTTAATGGGGGTTTTCAATCAGAAAGGGTGTACTATACAGTCCCCAGCCTTTGTTTGGTCAGCTGTGTTTGGAATATTGTGTTTGCACAGAGGTCATGGTCTCTGGGATTTTACAGTAATGCAGGGTGACACACACTTGTGTTGGTCAGCCTCAGCTGGAGGAGCTTCTCAAAAGGTGATCTTGCTGGATGAGCCCTGGCGACTGCTGGGTGAATCAGTGACTTGTCACCTCCAGGTTGGTGCAACCTTCCAGTGGAGAGAGAGGCATTGCTAAATTTATTGTCTGCTGGTTGGAGTGGAAGAGTGGGATGATGTTTTCCCATCCATGAAAGGACACAAGATCTTGTCTGCATCACAGAATCAGAGAAAATTTAGGCTGGAAGGGACTGCTGGAAAGTGTTTGGTCCAACTCCCTGCCCAAACCAGGGCTAACTTTTAAGTTGGGTCAAGATGCTTAGGGCATTTTCCAGTTGTGTTTTCAATATCTCCAAGGATGGAGAGTCCACCATTTCTGGCTCTCTACTCCAATGTCTCAGCACTGTCATTGTGAAATATTTTTCTATTATATCGGCTTAGATATACCTCTTCATCTTATATGCCTTGCTTGTAATAATGCTTGCTCTTCTTTCTCTCTCTTTTTTCTTTAAAGAACATGAGATTCTAGAGGGATTTGTGTTTTACCCCCAAGGATCCTTAAATAAAGTGAGATTATACTCAATATTGGTTTCCTACAAATGATGCTACAATAAATACTTATTCTGAATTCTTACCTGCTTCATGCCCTAGTAGAGCAATGAGGGACGTTGTTCTAAAAACTAAACATATTTAAATACTACTACTACTACTAATAATTTTCAGCTTCTTTCTAGATTCCTCTGGGAAAGATAATACCATGGTCTGGTGTATGTAAGCATTGCCTGCAGTTTCTCTTGAGAAGCAGAGATATGCAGGTTCACAAACAATTATTTCAGTCATTCATATTTTATGTTTGAGCAGCTTGAACAGTCTCTGCAGCAAAGACTAGCGGAGATTGTGATAGCCTGCTTTAGCTAAAAAGCCAAACCTCAGGCTGCATTGTATCTTAGCAGGTACTAACACCACCAATGCAGGTGGCAAAGCAGAGCCCCTCAACATGAAAGCTGGGGATCAAACAGAATGAAATCCTGTTCCTACAGAAGTCAGTAGGAACTGTGCCCCTGTCTGTAGGATCTGCTCCCCTGAGCACCACAGTGTGTCCCTCAAATTCTCCCACTGAAATGCTGGGGCAGCCTACTTGATCCTACTGGTGGTAGCTGGTAGGAACATAACACCAGAGATATTCCTTCCTGAGCAAATGAGCATTTGCAATTTAAGCACAAGCCTTTTCTCATAGCTTAGGAAAACAATGAGATCATTACTACTGCATTTTGAAGGCAGCGGGTGAGCAAAAAGCAAGGCTTAGCCATCAGGTGGCACTCTGAGCACGCTGTTCAGCTGAGGTGTCACTCAAAATGTTCCTGAGCTGGAGGAAATTCCTTCAATTCAGTAATATGACATAAACTTCATGAGCTGTGATTCATTTCAGGTTAACACCCTTTATTTATTTCTGCAAAATTAATCATCCAGCTATATTTGTTGCATTGTTTTCAAACACAGGAGTTCTAGTAATAGAAGTACAGCAACTCCATGTTTTCATAATGTTTCTTTATATAAATACGTACTTGGCTTAATATTTTTGCCAAATCAGACTAAATCCACTGTTTGTTCTCTATAGTAAACTGGCATATCTTGGCAACTGTTCTGTTTGTTTCTGTCTTTGTTTTAATTTCTTACCATTGAGCTGATCTCAAAATAGAAACCTGAATTAATGGTCTCCATTTTTTTCCCTTCTTAACCTTTTCAGCCATCTAACTGTATTTTCAGTCTCCTCTATTGTTCTGCATGAGGTTTCACTTGGGAAGAATTTCGGTCAATACTTTTTTTTTTTTTTTTTTTTTTTTTTTTTTTTTTTAGGGATTATACTTCTAGACAAAACATAAAAAGCCTTTCCTGTTAGTTCTCCCAATTTATTAATTTATTTATGCATTAGGGTGGCTTAGCACTACATTACTGCTTCTGTAGAAAGAAATTGAATTGTGTTTAGGGTAATTGAAGGGTGAAATTAAAGGATTCATGGTTAGCGCTGCAGAACAGCACTGCAGACTATAAAATTGCTGTTCTGTTTCTTGAAGCCAGAATTTCCTTACTGGTATCAGTGGGAGAGAGACCAGGCTTTCCAGTGCATCGGTAAGTACTGCTCAACTGCAGAAGAGAAGAGGGCTGAAGGATTTTTGCACAAAAGTCTCCCCTACCTCCAGCGTATTTGTAAAACCTCTTTTTTAATCTTTTCAACCAAACAACCACTGAAACCACTTTAAGTGCTCCAAATCCCAGCTCTCACCCCTGCATCCCCTGACCCTAATACCGAGTGTACTCCCTGCCATTCACCACTCCCCTCCCCAAAGCCCTTAACAATGTGGCGCTTGTTATGGGGAAAAGCATGAGCTCATCCTTTGTAATCATCCGACTGCATTAGCTGCCGTTCCAAAGGAGGTTTTGTGGCAATTTATGAATACATTCAGACAAGCCAGTGCTGTATAAACTTTGGTCAAATCTTCAGGGAGTAAAACGGAGTGGATTAAGTCCTCATATCTGCTGTAAGAATAGGTTTTGTGAATACAGGGAAGCCCCGGTTATTCAGATAATACAGTCGTGTTTCAGTCTAAATACAAGATCTCTTAGAGGCTCAGGGAAGCAATGTCCCAGCGTCGTCTTCAGGCACCCACACTGCCGGGTTACACAGATAATCCTCTGATCCTCTGACATTCAGGACTGGAGGGAAACAAAGGTGAGAAAATGAGAAATGCAAATGAGTAATTCTGAAAGCGTGAAGGGAAGAGTGTGTTGAAGCCTAAGCCTGACAAAAATAGCAGCAAAACAACTGCATTTTAGGCAAATGAGTTATAATCACATGTAAATTGCATTTTTAATTGGATTCACTGTAGCTTTCAATTTAGAGACCTGCCTGAACTCTACAGGTCCATAGTCTCAGCGGTCTCTGTAGTCGCTGTGGTCTCTCTTCCACCTGTGGCACTGAAGAACAAAACCTTGCTAAAATACTTCATGTTTCCTGAGTCCTTAAAATCCAACAACTGATGCCTTTTGTGCATTAACCACCCCAAAGGTCTTCAAAGATAAAGTACTGGTACTGTGCTGTAGTCACTCGCTATCAAGAACAGAATTAGACGGCTAATATGAGTTTTCCCACTGCATACCTGGATACAACGAAGCAGCTGCATCTCCATCTCTGTACCATCTCTTCATCATCTGGAATATTAAAGAAGAGACCAAATTCTGAATTTGGGGCATTACATAGCCTACCTAAGTTACATAATCTAGTTAAGAAAAAAGTTCAGTGTTGAAGTTCTAGAAATCTTCACCGGTTTGCTTGTGTGACCTCAGGGGACCCATTTTGCTCCACCATTCATCCATTTTCCCCAGTCATTACATATTACATCTCGTTGCATTCTTTGCTGAAGATTCACACAATGTTCCAGTAGGGACAAAGGAAGGAGTGCTGTAGCTTGTCTGGGATTTCCTGCACCTGACTTGCCTAGGTTGGCAGAGAGAAGTAAATTGCATGCAGGCCATGATTTCCCCTCTCTGTAATTAGTCTTTGAAATTCCCTCTAACTGAGATGAGTCTACAAAAAACTTAATGGATGCAAAGGTCTTCATGCTTTTCTAATTTTAATTTCATAATGTGAGCCTGGCCTTGAATCTAAAAATTAGGAGCTCAGACTCTCCTCTTACTGCTGTGAGGGCAGTAATCTCCTTATGTAATGTGGGGAAATGGCACCACTCTGCCAGACAGCAGCGCACTCCATGGGGAGCGAAGCTTTCAGATCCTTATCTATTGTTTGCTATACTGACTCATGTGCAGTCACTTTTCTATGGTTTCTCATTTTTAAATATAATGTAACTCTGGTTTATTTATTTTTTTCTCCCAGCCACACAGCTGTCTTTTATAATACTCACAGGTTATATTAAACCAATGCACTAATTATCACTGCATCAAGAGAGAGAGCAGCATGAGAACTGCAGATAAAATGGGAAATGAAGCTACAGTAAAAAGTACAGAAGATTAAACCTCACTCACGACCTTTTAAGACTTCTGGGTTAGCTCTGTGCTACACACTGTGATAAAGTGGAATTTCCTGGCTTTAACAGAGAGATACTCACATCTTTTTGTTCCACAGCATAAAGCACTACTGCTCAAGTAAAAGGAAAATCATCCTCGTCATATGCCAGGCTGCTGAATGGTTTTTACTTTGCCCAATAACATGCAGAAGTAAATATTTGGCAGTCGGTTCTTTATGATAAATTGTATATTCTATTACTAACATGCAGTCAAGAACACCAAAATAATTAAATCTTGTAGTATCCAGGAAAGCAAACAGCTACTTGTAGTATTACCAGCTTACAGGTGGTACAGAGGAACAGAAGGATGGAGGGATTTATGCCAGACATCAGGAAATGAAACTCTGCCAGAGCCAAGAGATATCCTCTCTCAGTCTCATGTTTTAATCCCTAGCCTTTTTTTCTTCACATTAAGATAAAATATGTTACCCTAATCCACAATATTTATTTATTTTTCAGGTAAGCCCTAAATCACCGGTATTCTCCAAAGGTTCCACTTAAAAAAACAGTGTGTGATCAGCTAATGCCCATGAATATTTTAGATAACGTCATTATTTTTTCACGGTGGTAAATGTTACAGGGAAGAGCTGAGAGCCAGCACCACTCTGCGTTTTGCTCCACTCAGGAACAGGACTGTGGAGTCACAGGATTCAGGACAGATTGCTCGTTAGCCCTCGCTGTTTACTAAGCATCTCTTCGTGTACGAAGACTGATCCTCACAGTGTGTGTTTTTAAGCAGCTCACAACGCCTGCCTTGTGCAGAGAAATTCGCCATTCGGCTTTGCTGCTGCTGCTGCTGCCCCTGGGTCGCCACAGGAAGCCCCCCTGCACCCCCTCCATGTCACCAGCCACCGCTAGGTGATCTTCAAACACCTTCATTTGCCGCCCCGCAACTGAAATGGAGACGTAAACAGCCGACAAAATTTTCCACAGAGATGCTATTCATGAAAATATTCCGTGCGGCTCGGCAGAGCGCGAGCTGCAGTTTTGAGTTTCCTGGGAAGAAAGCCTATTAAGCAGCCTTTCTGGGGGGATTGCCATAGCAACCCTCACACAATGCCAGCGGCCCAGATTTGCTTCAGCCCCTTGTTTCTGAACTGACAGGAGTGATTTTAATGCTCCTTGAACCAAATCTTAGCATGCGGAGACCGCTTTAGAAAAATGCTTTTAATCAGGGCCGGTTGTTCTCCCTCCTTTATTCCTGAGAGGCGAGCGGGGATGCCTTTCAGCACCGCATCCCCCTCAGCCCCCTCCAAGTCGCAGCTGGATAATGTCCACAAAGCAGTCCCAGGTCCTGTAATTTCAATATCATTCAGTCTTAGAAGACATCCTGGAAATGACGCTTGGGTTTGCTTACATGGGAGATGCCTTTTTTTTACAGACTTTCACCTCTACAGGCTGGGAGGTTGGGAGCACAGCACGGAAATAGAAATGGAGCTGTCGCAGAAGCTCCCAGTGAAGTGAGAGCAGGACTGGGACTCGGGACAGCAGCACGCTGTAAAATGGAGCAGGCTCCTCTGTTCATTTTAAGCATCCCAAGGAGGCTGATATCTGAATGTTGCCAGCTCTGTAAGCTGTAGCAGGGTCTCCTGGTGACACTTGGTAGGGCATAATGCCACACAGTCAGGGCTGCCTTGTGGTGCAAGCTGGTGACATGGGAGATGGGGAAGTGGAGCCAGCAGCTGAGGATGCAGCTCGGAGCCAGTCCCCCGCCTGGGTAAAGCCACTCGCCATCTGACCGCAGGCGCTCTGCACCCCAGGTGCCCAGGGCTGCCAGCGAGCCAGCATATGGGCTGGCAGTTAGACACAGTTCTTGACAGAAAAGGAATAAAAATCAACTGTGTCTGACAACAGTGACCTAACAAGCAAGCAGTCCCAGTCCAGGGCTGGTATTAGGGTGCAGGGTTACCACAGCCCCCAGACATCCCCTTTTCCTTCTGTCCCCATCCTCTGCCCTTGCCTCCTGCCTGCCCAAGGAGCTCCACATCTCATCGTCTGCAGGGCATGAGAAGGTGGCAGGTGAAGGCAGCCTCAGGATGGTCCCTGGGGGTACTAGGTCAAATAATTTGTTTGCCCCAGGGGCTTGAATTGACAAGGCTGGGCATTCAGCTCCAGCAGCGTGGGGCCCTGCACCCGCACACCCCACCATGTGCACCTTCTGTGAGGGGATATAAATCAAAGCTGTACGTGTCACATGTTTCTATTGCTTCATCATGTCTGCTAAGGGCCAGACACTAACCCCTCCTCACAATTGCATGCAGATCTTCGTATACGTTGGCAGCACTCCTCAGATGACTTGCTGTTTGCTGTAAGCATCTGGCCCTCAGCAAGCATGCTGAGGGTAGTGCTTAATGCTTCTGTCTTAAAAGTCTGTGCAAATGTAAGGAACAGAGCTCCTGAGTCACTGCATCCAGCCTTGGGCTATGTCAGGTAACCACGCTAGGTGCTCTAATTAATCCTCCTGGTAGTCCTCAGATGGAGGGATGAGCTGCCTGGGGAAGGCAGGGCTGAACCAAATGCCAGCCCAGGTCTGCAACACCTCATCTCCTCCCTGTGCTGAGGCTGTGCTGGTCAGTAAATATGAGCAAGTATGGCTCAGACAGGGGCCCATGAGCCCTCAGCATCCCTGAGAGGACACCAGGCCTCCCTACAGCTGATCTTCACTCTTCGCAGCCACATCCTCCTGTGAGGATGGCAGGGGCAGCAAGGGCCTGGGAGAAATGAGCTCCCTAAAGCAGGGGCTGGCAGAGGCTGGCAGCAGAGGTGATGCAGCAGATTCTCCTGAGCTGTGAGTGTATTTATATCCCTACCCCATCTGCTTGTGGAGAAAACCCTCTACTAATGCCATGGGCTGGAAGGAAGCCGCTTTTGCATTTATCTGCATTTTATGCAGCTGGTGGTTTCTGACAGCGCCACCCAGGGCAGCAGCAGAGGTGGAGAAGAAGGGGAAGGGAGAGTTCTCTCATGCATCCATCACTAGTGTCCATCACAGCAAAGGGAAGAACTATAAACTCTACCTTATTATCTCTTAGGAAAAAATAAATAAATAAATAAACGTCCCATTGGGTTTTATCTAGTACAAATATAGCCTTCCATAGCCTTCCTCCCATTCAGAAACACAGCAGCCTGTACAAAATGAGTGTTTACAGGATAACTTGTCACTGTGGGAACCAGGCAGGGTCCCAGCCTGACCACTTTGGTTATCTCTGCGCTTGCACAGCGCTCGAGGAGCCGCAGACAGCCCTGACTTCCCAGCTGGGCCACGCTGGTTGGAGAGGCTGCTCCACTGCCTTCCCTCAGCAGTTTGCAAATACAAGAACAGAAGAAATATTTGTGTGAGAGAGAAAAAAAAAAAAAAAAAAGTGCATTTTGCTTGAGGACTAGTGGCATTTGTTTTACCATGCTATGCCTGCGAATGTTTGTAAACACGGCGGGAATTTACCATACTACAGCAGTGATTGGAATTTGTTGCCTTTTTAATGGCACGGATGCACAGGGGATGTGTTGTGGCTTTTCCTTTCTTTTAAAGGGCAGCCTTCTCACAGGCTTTCTGAGGGTGCTCTGCAGACCATCCCCCCTGAGCCTCCCGGCTGGTGGCTGGGGGCATGAGCTGCACGGCGCTGAGCCAAAATCCCCCTGCATAGGCTCGAAGTTTCAGCGCTGCAGGAAGGTCTGTGAGCACCACAGGGCAGCTGGGACAGCATTTAAAGCCTGTGCTGAAACCCAAACCAGCTCTGTTTTGTGGAGGTGGTAGATCTCGCTTAGATGACAGTTCATTCTCCAACAAGCAGGGTTTGGGTGTGCGGGTCTGCCTGTTTCCGAGCTGGATGTGCTGCAGTGCAGAAGACATGTGGCCTCTTGGAGACATTTCTCTCCATCCAGTGACACACAAATGCCCGCTCACTTGAAATTACAAGCTTCTGCAATGGCCATTTGCATGGCTTAAGCTGTGAAACAAACTGAGTCTGCAGCCCCACGGAGAGTCAAAGCCTTTTTAAGTAAGAAGCAGGTTAGAAATTCGAGTGTCTGGAGAGAGTCCACATGGCACCAGCAGGAGATGGGCAAAGAACCACAGCCTTCCTGCTGCCTCAAGGTTTATAATCCCTTGAAATCCCCTATCACCAGCTGCCTGTCCATGTGCCCCTTTCCCCTGTATGCTGCTGCTTTCCTTCCTACCCCCAGTAGCTGCTGTACCTGCCCCCAAGGACCACATACTATGTTATGTAAAAACACAAGCCCAGCAATCCATCTCTACAGATATACGGAAAAAGCTCCTGTAGAAGAAACACCCCTGGTGCAACACAGCCAAGGCACAAGCAAGTCTTTAGTCAGGGAATAAGGCATGAGACTGCCACAAAGAGTAACGCACCTTCTTAAAGGCTGAAGCTCAGGTTTGGCAATGCTAAAGGACAGCAGGCTGGGAAAAGCCTGTGTTCAAGCATTCACAGACTTCCTGTAGCTCAGAGTGCATTTATTTCCTTAGGTGAATGATGTGAATGCTGGAAGATAATTAGTGAATAACAGCAATTTAGTGAAGGTACATGAGCCCTCTGGAGGTGCCCAATCTGCTCTCTTTCTGGGGAGTTTTGGAGGCCCCTGCAGAGCCTGCCATGGGAGGACTAAAGCAAGTGAATACCATCCTGGCAACTGACAGATGAATTAAATCCGTCTTCCCTAGGGCTTGGGGCTGGGCAACATCCCCTCACCATTTCAGAAAGGTGCCTGCCATAGCTGCTCACTGCTGAGCATCATTTGTTCCCCCTCCCCTGGGCAGCCCCTGTCAGGACATGGTGTGTCGGAGCTGGGAGCAGACCTGCCTCAGAGCCCTTCCCAAACCTCTCCCAAACCCAACTGCCTGATATCCTGATGGAGAAGGTGCTGAGCTCATCCTCTGCTGGGAATACTGCTGGCAACTTGCGTGCCACGTCTCCTCCACCAGGCCCTCGTGCTCTCAAAATAGAAAACATCAAAGGAACCACGGGGCTTGGTAGGGTAAATTCTACCAGAAACGTTAAAACGTTAAGTGTCTCCTTTCCCTAGGTCCAGTCATCCCAGCTGGAGAACTGAGAACTAATGCCAAAATGCCGATGAGCTGCTGGGCTCCCGGGACAACTGCAGCACAATATACCCTCAAAAATTCTCTTGTAACGGGTGTGAGGGCCTCTTTGTTGTAGAGGCTCACATTTTCATTGTGGAATAAAGTTTAAGATGCTAGGAGCCTGACTCATCTGGGCGTGTAACATTACAGTTTTTATGTGACTGAGTCTTCTGGCAAGAAACAGATTTCAACCGCTTGCTTGACCCAACTCAACCGTACCTGGGATGGGGCTTGCCAGATAATCCTGGCACTGCGCTAATCCTCCATCGTAAAATCAAAGCTTCGCTTGCAGCTCCCAGCCGCCTCTCATCTCCCGGATTTATGACACATATAAGCTCGGAGATTATTCATTTTATCTAATTTGCTTATGTACTTAAAAGGTGCCATGCATTTGCAATCTGATGGCCAGGTGGGCCCTGGCTTTACCTGTAGGTAGGGCCTCACACCTCTTCTCACTTGGGGGTTTTCTTTTACTGCTAAATCTGTCTCTACATATTTTAACAACCTTCTTCAAGCTGGCTAAGCCTAACTCCATTTTTTGTTTGTTTGTTGCGAATGCTGGAAAATAGTCGGGAGGTCTGTCCGTGACTTCTTGTTGGCCTTTAAAGACTTCAAGTTTTCTGCCCTGCTTTTTTTCTACTAACAAGGAGTAGCAAAGCTTTCCTAATGCCAGCTGTATTGGATGGTTAATCTATGAATGCTTTTGGAAAAGTGCTGGAAGATGGAAGAGAAATACATATATTCCCTTATTTGAGACCTGCAGCATTTTGCCTGATTTCTGTGGTGGAGGCACCCACAGCTCGCCCTTCCAGCCTCCATCTGGGACAGTGCCTGATCCAAGCATACGCTGCAATTTCTTCTCTGTTGGAACATGCTTCCAGCAAAAACCCCACATGACTAATATCACCCTCCCAAAGCTCCCGCCGACTGCCAGGATGCCCAGCTGCACGGGAAGGAAGCAAAAACTGTCCCATGAGGATCCTTTTGATGGTGCGCGTTGATGTCTGCAGTGCGTTCGTCAGAACCTCTCCAGGCAGTGCTCCGCAGGCAGCACGGTCTGATTTGCAGCGAGGCTTGGTTTGCCATTGGAGATGTGTGGTAATGAATTCCCTTTGGGTCAACTTCATCTACGGCAGAAAACAGACAGATGGGGCCTGAGGGAAGCATTTCCATAATGAAACGGAGAGGCAGAGCACCTCTAAGGATGCAGGAGCTCCCGTGTATTAACAACGTTCCTAACAAGCGCTTTTGATAATCTTTTCCCTCTAGCTGCACTCCTCAGATGACTCTTCATTCAGTTTTGCTGCTTCTCCTTGTAGAGAGCTCCTTGAGCTTTTTTACAGCCCCATTCATGGATTTTTATTGTATTTCAGTCCTTTATGAACTCATTTGTTGATTTCCTGCAAATCCAACAGGCCTATTAACTGTGCAGGCCAGTAGTTACCACGTATATGAGATATCGGTTGGAAATGTTAAATTTAGCCTGTTCTATTAAATTCAGGGTGTTCTTTTCCCATCAGAGGTGAACAGGAAAAAAAAAAAAAAAAGAAAAAAAAGAAAAAAAAATATGTTTGTGAAGTGCAAGAAAGGGAGATGGAAGAAGGCAAGAGTGGGAGGAACATGAAAATGGCTTTCATGAAAATAACTTTTGAATGGCTTTTTTCTGTCACTTGAAGCTCAAAGCCTAATGCACATCAGGGAATATCCTTATTCAGGCAATATTCCTTGGCCACCCACTGTCAGAAGTGTTCAACATGTCATGTCCTTACCTGTGGGCAGACATCCATGGACTTGTTTACATGGCTGTGTCCTACCCCCCCGTTTTCAGTGACAAGCCACAGCACAGGGACAAGACCTCAGGCCTGTCAGCTTTCTTCTTTTACGAATATGAGCAGTATTGACTGCTTTTGTACATCATTTTGTACTGGAACAAATTGTCCTGGGTTAATCTCCACTGCAAAGTATTCCAGGCCACTGGATGATCCAGATGCCAGCTCAGCAATTAGCCCTGTTTTGTGTTTTAATGCATTTTTCTGCTGCACTTCATGAAACTTTTATAGCATACATGAGTGACATTGAAAAGTTTGACTTGTTAATTGTACTGCCAGCTGCAAAGGTTTAGAAGCAATGAGACATTTAAAAATAAGAAGTCATAAGATAATACCTTTTATTTTTATTTATTTGTTGTTCTACTCCATTTGTAGGCTCAGACTACAGCCACAGACACATTTCAGGATTTATTTCAGAAAAAAAGGGTGCATGTAAAAGGGAAAAAAAGATGGGGGGGAGAGGAAGGAACTGTCATGGTTTTCAGGAGGCTTCAGGAGCTAAGACCTGCAGAAAGACAGCAGCTACTGTGAGCATTGACAAAAACAAAGAAGGCAGCAACTCTGTATTAAATATAATTTTGGAATTTAATTATAAAACCTGCTTCATTCCATGTCTGCTGCCTTTAGTTAATTTTCATCCCAAGCTAACTCTGCTGTTGCTAAGCCTTCCAGGAGAGAAACTCGTGTTTCTAAGGGCCCTTGCTGTTGACACAGCAGGACTTCGGCTGACAACTAATCTGATGTGAAGGCTGGGTCTGGAGGACACCCTGGTGCATGTTGCCGTGCCCCTGGCTGCTAGGTCAGAGCACATTCTGGAGCTCAGCACTGTGGATAAGGGTTGCAATTGTGCTGGTGTTGTGGGTGGTGAGACACAGGCTGTTCCTATGGCGTGGGGGAGGGATGGGGGATGGAGGGGCTCGGGGGGAGGCGGGATGGGTTTGCTGCTGCTCCCAGGGTGCTTAATTGCAGTGGCATACATGGTGATAAGCTGCTGAACTGCCTTTCATCAGCCAGGAAACCCAGCATGTGAAAAAATTCAGTGTGTCATTGTCTGCTTGCATAGCTGGCTGCCTGACCCACCAGCGTGCGTGCAGGGCCCAGAAAATAAAAGCAAACCCACAGCCAGAATTGGCACCGCAGGAGCCGCTGACCATCATGCTGCCTGGCTGAGAGAGGTGCAAGTCTCAGGTGATGGAAATTAGCTCACTTCTGACATGCTGCATGCTTCATTTCTCCCTTTTTCAGGCCACAGTCAGTGTGACAAAGCGTTTTCCCAGCTGCACAGAGGTGGCTTGGCCACAGGGAGCTCAGGAGGGCGTGAGGGGTGGCATGTGCACTGGGGACAACCTCGCTTGTTTTTTAGTTTCCGGGCCCAACTCTTGAACATGGAGCGTTTGCAGGAAACCTGTAGTTTGCTTATTTGTTTATCCAGCTCTTCCTGTGACTTCCAAGGAAAGGTTTTGTTGTCTTTATGCTAATTTGAGCGCTGCTGAATAAAGAGGCCTTTTTTCCCTCATTCTGTCCTGCGAGAGGTCATCTTTATTCAAGAGCTATGAATGATGTGCGCAGGGTACTAATCGCACACAAAGAGCCACGTCCGGAGCCAGCCAAGCATACAGCTGTCCCTTTGTTCACATAGATGGAGATGGGACCTAAAAAGTGCTCCTGACCCAGGGACAATAGCGGTGGCTCACGAGACGCCTGAGATTTGGCAGGGCCCCTCTTTCCTGGCGCTAAAGGGCCTTTATTAAACATAAATCACGTCAGCTGCTGCCACAGCCCTTTTTCAGCTTATAAAAGATTCTCCTCTGCTGCTTAAGTGACATGATGGAAAAGAATTGCTCTGAAATACCCCGAAGAGCGGACCGAGGGACCAGGCTGGGGACAATTGACACTTCTGGCTGTTTAATAGTAGCACTCTTCTGTTGCGGTTACAAAGGTGTTTGCAGCTGGGTTCATTTTTTAAGCTGGCTGGTGATTCAGTGTGCTTTATTGATTCCATGTTGGCTGGAAATGTTAGGAGGCCACGAGGTCAGATTTCATACCTGTGAGTTATGAAGAATTATGTAGAGCACCAGAAGCCCGAGGAAAAACATGTTGCCGGCACTGGTATCATTGAAAAAGTGTGATGCCTCGGGCACCAAGAAAATAAACAGTTGTAGAGCATCTCTGCAAAGAGCAGAGTGCCTCTGTCAGTGGAACAATTATTAGACTCTCCTATTCGGTGATGTGAGACTGGACTACCACATTTCCCTGGGAAGGGAAGTAAACAC
Organism: Heteronetta atricapilla; assembly: GCA_011075105.1. NCBI lineage: Eukaryota > Metazoa > Chordata > Aves > Anseriformes > Anatidae > Heteronetta > Heteronetta atricapilla. Next base: position 54,132,157 of record CM021735.1, on the reverse strand, counting down.
TTTCTTCTTCCCCTTTGAAACAAAAGGGCAGCCTGAGAATAAGGAATGAAATTGCTCATGAAATTGCTCACGGAAAATGTTTTGCTTCAGGTAGCGCTGTTGGCAAATCCAGCACTGCGTTACCAGCTGGTGTTCCTCTGCGAGAAGAGGGCCCAAGGTGTGAGAGGGAGCACAAGATGTGGCAGCCACAGGAGCTTCAGGCAAGACGTGGACGTGTCAGGAGGAGTTTGAGGTCCCTGTGGCACGGCAGGCAGCAGGATGCTGGCTGTGGCTGCAGATGTATGGGGAACGACTTGAAGGACTCCCCCCAGGCTGTAAGTGTCTGGCCTCATTTTCTGTTTCTTGTACGGAAAGGTACCAGGCCAAGCAGCTATCAGCCATACACTCTCTTCATTAACATTTGCATCCACCACTTGTTTAAAATTGCAAGAGCAAGTAGCAAGAGCTGACTCAGACCAAGCCTTGCCCCATCTCTCCTCCCCCCCTGCTCCTGTAAACCTCTGTTTCCCTTTAGTGGATGTATCTGATTTTCCAGCTGTCATGCTTGCTGGAGGACAGTTGTCACAGGGAACATATTTCTCTCCCACAAGCATCCCTGCCTGATGCTGTGCTGTCTCTGTTCCAGTATCTCACTTGCTTTCATGCACCGGGTGCACCAGGGCTGTGTGGCAATTAGCGCAGCCCATGCATTTGCATTACCCGCTGGAATAGGTAATTCAGTAGGTGGCATTAATCCCCTAATTCAGCATCCATGCAATGCTTAGTGACATTTCTGATCCTCACCTCATGGAGTTTGGGAAAGCAAATTAGTGTCTCTCATAGGTGAGCTCCTGCTGTCACTGGGTAATAAGCAGAGCAAGTTCTTCTTATTTCCAACACACTCCGCGGCTTTTGACAAGGATCCCCACTGGTCTCCCAAGGACTCACATGTAGATGAGAGTACGAGCCCATGCCTTGTGGCACAGCTCCTCCGCAGAACAAGCCGTTGCTGGAAGCCACCCCTGCTGCCCAAGCCCAAGGTGCCGGGCAGTTTGGGTGCGCTCTGCCGCTCCGCGCTGCCCACGCAGCTCTCTGGGGTGCAGCTCCCCGTGCCGATAAACAAGCAGGTTTCTCTGTTTTGCTTTTGCTGTCTGTTTGCAGGAAGCTCAGCTGGCTGTTTGGATTTTCCAGGTGATTTATGGTGCGTTGCTGCATACTGTTACTGCTGGTTTTGAAATCAGTTTTGAGTGGACTAGCTTCTTTCCTTGAAGACTTCATCTAATTTGTCAAACATCAGGCGGGTTTTAGGTCTGGTTTGGTCCTGCTGTGTTCTAGTGCAACTTCTGCAAATCAGTGAAGAGTCACTAGCTTGTGCCAGCAGTAACTTTGTCCCTGCAACAATCAGTTCCCATTTGGAGACGAAAAAAATTTTAAAAAGCTATTCTGTCAACACAGAAACACAGACAGTGGGTTCGTTTGCCTTAATGGCTGGAGCTCTTTGCATTTGCTATTTGCCTTGGTGATCTTGACACCCAAATACAGATTATTCAGAAAGACACATTTTTCTGGTACTGGAAAAGGTCTGGAAAAAGGGTGAATGGAGTATTAGTAGTATAGAAACCAGCCATCACGTTGCTATCTTTGCAAAACTCATCCGTATGAAATGTTCATTAACATTTTTACAGGTGTCATTAAACTGTTTTAAACTGTCAGTTTTCTCCTCGTATCTCAAAATTGAGATAAATAATCTCAATCCATGTCTCAATGCATATCTCATAAGCAAAATATGTAAAACTGAAGTTACAAAGCTAAGTGTACCCAAGTAAAGCTTAGAGTACTAATGCTTAGCATAGCTGATGTGAATGAAAGGCAGAGAGAAAACTAGGTATTAAAAGCTTTGATCTTCAGATATATTATTTTTGATTTACTATAAACCAGAATAAAATGCACAATAGCATTTCATTGAGGGTATCATCATTCTGTGTGCTCTTGTTGCACTGAGCCATTCTAGGTGTTTTTTCCCTTTAAAATAGTTTTTCAGCTGCCAGGATGCACTAACACAAGTTTCAAATGTATTTCACTCACTCATTAAACAGAAGAAAAAGGACAACAAATGTCAAAGTGAAAATGTGCAGAGGATGGGGAGATGATTCAGCCTTACTGATAGCTATTTACCATGGCATTTGCTTTATAAGTTGCAGATGTAACTTTTAGCAAACCATGATCATTTCAGAGTGTTTGCATTCTTTCCTCCATGCCTTGGTGTCTCCATCAGCAGAGGAACTTTGCTCAGGCTGAATATGTAATTTGTGGTGAGTCGCAAAAAGGGGAAGGCAGACTCTCACAGCTCCTGCACACCGAATTCAGCCGAGCTGTGGCCGCTCGCCCCCCGCACCGCGTGGCCTGCTGCATTTAGCAGTCGCCCTGGAAATATCCGGGCTGTCGGAGGGATGGAGATCTCTGCAGATCTTCCCTGTTTGGGCCCTGCCTGAGAGCACAGATGTCTGCATGTGGCCAGCCTTGTTCCTTCACACCCACGCAGGGCCACTCAGCTCTTCTCACATGAGTCACAGCCTCAGGAGCTGAGGCTGTGCCATGCTTGGCTCTGCTCTTCCCGAGCAAGTTCTTGGGAACTCGCTGCTGTGTCCAGTTTCCAGCAGCACCCACAGCTTTGGGTGTGGACACTGTGATGTGCCCTCCGAGGCTGCCTGAGCCAGCAGAGCACAGGTGCTCCTGGAAGGCATGTGGGCTGTGGGTGGGCCAGGGCCACCCTGCTTTTGGGGAAGGATTGCCCAGCAGCACAGTACTGAAATAGCAGAGCAGCAGCTTTCCTGAGGTAGGCGTGCTACAGCCATCCAGTGATCGACCAACAAAAGCTGCATATTGCATGGAAATAACCACAGATAAATAAATGCACTCCTGTTCAGCCTGTTGTACTCCTGCTGAACTGGGGAGTCTGTAGGGGATGTGGGTTTCTGGCAGTGCCCTAAAAAGGGAAGTGCAAAAGATTCACTATCTATTTTTAAGCTCTTATTACATCATAGGATGAGGGTTCCGATACCTTTTTTTTTTTTTTTTTTTTTTTTTTTTTTTTTTTTTTTTTTCCCACCAGTCCCTCATGACAGTGAAAAAGAGATGTGATTCTGGTCTGCTCCCTCCCATGGCACATCACCCACTCAAGATAAAGGATATAAACTTAATTACTCAAAGCCTGCACTTTTGTCTTTACTTTGGTGCAATTCCTGCACTGTATTCGTCTGCCGTCTCCTGAATAGCTCCTGATAACTGGGTTCTTTCTACAGCCATGCAGAACTTTATCCCCAAGCAAGCTGGATTCTGGGCCAGAAATGATCTGAACCTGCATACCTACAGAGAAACGTGCTGCAATTGATTTTTTCCACTGAACAGCTATGAAGCTCTTATAATCCTGGCAAACTTCTTCATAAACCATTTTCCCAACCCAAGTAGCACACGCTTGATTGGCACTTCTAAAAAAAAGGGTATCTGAATGTGAAATCCTCATTCCTCATGTAGCATCACTCACATTTAGGAGCTGCTGGATGGCTGCTCTCTTCTGGACCAAAACTAGTGAATTCATCCCTTTTCAGCAGGTCTGAGGACAGACCAGCAGCATCGCCCCGATGATGCCGATGGGCTCGGCGGAGCAAGGTGGTGGGAGCCTGGACTGGGAGCTGAGCAGTTGGCAGGGGCTTAGCAGAGCAGGAGGGGAGGGTGTCCCACTTCTTTAACAGCTGCAGAAACCACATGGGGCTCGCTTCCCTCCTGCCACAGCCCAGGGAGCTTGTCCTTCCTCGTGAGCCGCCAGGGTGTGCTGGCTCAGAGTGGTTTTGGTGCTTAAAAGGCAAGCAGAGCTGTTGTCCGCAGCCGGCTGGAGAGACAGACAGGGGTTTTAGGCTGCCAACTGGGAGCTTTTAGGCTGCTGTGAGAAACCTGCAGTACCCAGTGCCTTAGAAGTGAAGGTCGTCAGTGTGAATACAGATGGTGACGTTTACATTTCGATCAATTACAAAAACTCGATCCTTTTTTGCTAATTCCTGCTGGCTGCAGGTGAGGATGCCAACTGCACTCAAAGCAGAAGTTTTGCTGCCTTTGTTGGCCTTGCCTCAGCCTTCCCCGCTGCTGTCGCATGTGACATTGGCTATTTTTATCCTCCATAAAGATGCTACCATCAACTCCCTCTGCTGCAGAAGGAGCTCTGATGGATAATTTAATAGCAAATGCTTAGATGGTTAGTGATGCAGGGAGGCTTTTTTACAGAGGGAAGCTGAACAAGCGAAGGCTGCATTACACTTCTGAAATCTCCTAAAAATAGCAATAAGGAGAACCTGTGCAGGGAAAACTCTTGCAGAAGTGTATAACAACAAAAGAGCCTGGTGGCTCACGGGGGACAGAGGGGCTCGGTCCCCAGGCACAGGCAGAGATGGGTCACAACCCTCCAGACAAAAGGCTATTGAGTGGTGGTATCTTTAAAAAGGGGGCTGCTCACCTGTTATACCCCTGCCTGGTATCACCCAACCAGATCGGTTGGCTTCTGGTGCCAGAAAGCAGATCAGCAACCAAGTCAGGCTGTCTTTAATCGCACCCACTGCTGTTGGACAGAAAGAGTAAACAACTTTGCTTTCCTCAATTTCTTTGAAGAATCTTTTTTGACCTTAGTAATAACTTTTTTTTTTTTGAGTGGTTGAGGTGGGATTTACCTGCTCGTGGGGTGGATAGTTACTGGTGCAGAAACAAGTTGAGGTCTGTTCTTAATCTGTCCTATGTAGGAGACACAGTACGGACCATATGACCATATGGACCATGCAGCAGTACCAAGCGTCCTGTAACAGTTTGACTCATGGATCAATAAAAGCCAAACCTTGGCAAAAAACAATTAAGCCAGCACAAAGCCTGAGCATAAGCCCAGGTGCGGTGTGATATGTCAGCACAAAGCCCAGGTGCGGTGTGAACAGCGTGCTGAAATAAATGTGGCCGGGGTGGGTTCGGATGCTGCCTCTGTGGGGAGGCAGTGAACCCCACACCAAAACTCTTCTGGCTTTGAGATTTCAGTCATACCCGTATGATAAATATAAAAACCTTTCTCTTATTTTGGATGTTTTAAGAAGCTTCTCAGCTAGTGTAAATGCCCACCTACATCAGCTAAGAGCATGGCTCATCAGTGGGAAACGCTATCTAAGCCTGAGCCAGGTGTTCATGGCAGTTTGAGGGGAAGACCATGCTAGATCACCCCAACCATCCTCCCAGTGCTCAGGGCATACTTTTTCTCCCTGGCCCTTTGCATTGGGCTGGTACTAGGGAGAGGCCAGGGATTGCTCTCTGCATGGATGGAGCCAGCCTTGGGGCCACCGCAGGCCCGCTCCCTTTCCCTCGGATGTGCTGAGGGATTGGTGGGACAGGAGCGTTAACACTGAGCTGCAGCATTTACATTCCTCCCCTCTTGTCACTCCTTTCTTACATTTACCTAAGTACCCAGCCTTGAGAAGTACAGCATCAGGCTTTTGCTAATATTTTGCTAGAGCTCAGCAACGGGGCTTCTATTTTGTCTGGCAGGGCTCATTTCAGACGCCTGGTCCCTGGAGGGGCAGCTGACATTCTCTCTTTCTCCATTTCAGCCTGCCAGCTGTCTTCTCATTTCTGACTTTTAGACCCGTTTTTGTTTCTGAACAAAAATACTTGCGCAGGTCAGCACTGAGCTTTGATTCAGTAGCAAGCTAAATAATTCTTCAATGGCATAACGTTAGCCTATTTTAATCCCTGCATAAATTCATTCTCCTATAACCTGAATACATTTAATTTAATGGCAACAGTGAGTCACATCAAGAAAACACATGGCAGAAGAGGTTAAAGAAGAATTCCCAAGCACTTTTGCTCTACTTTCTTAGGAAGAGTGGCTTTACAGAGTGGATGGAGGATGCACAAATATACCTTACACTGCGTCGCCTCGGTGACTTTTCCAGGCCAACAGAGATGTTCCTCAGTACCTGTTATTTCTGTTCCTGTCTCAGCCACAGATGTCACTCTAAAGAGAAATGTTCCACCATTTGCTGGGAGCTGCTGACATGGTGAATAAGAAGCCAGGAGCAGAATCACACTTTGTGTCTCCCAAACCAACAGGGAATGCTGCGATGGCTCCTGTGGCCTTTGGAGGTTCACCAATGCCAAGGTTTTTCTCCAGAATTAAAAACCAAAAAAGCACTCTTCCTGGCTAAAAAGACCCCTCTGAGAGCCATCCCAGCCTCTGCTTCCCCAAGGTGCCCATCACAGCCGTGAGAAGCCCTCTCCTCGCTTTCCTTCCCTTCCAGCCGTTCCTTCGTGGTGTGGGTGGAATTGCAGTTTTGTAGGTAGCAGTGCCCTGGGGCTTCATTTTGTGAATCGCACTCCAACAGTCACCTCTTCTTATCTGCCAATCAAGGTATTATCTGACTAGTCACTTTACAGTCTACTATGTAAAACTTGACAATCTACTGCAGAGTAGACTTTTGCCAAGATATTTCATGGTTTATTCAGAGTGAATGCATGCTAATCTCCTTTAATCTAGGATGTATGCAGTTCCCAAAACTTCCTGTCCTCTGTCTGTCCTCTGTTTACAAAACATCTCTTCCTCCTGCAGCCTGGATGCTAATAGGACTCTGGCATGCTCTGTGTGCATTTGTTTCGTTCTTTTATCTTTTCTTTCCTTTCTTTAGCTGAAAGTGGATACCAGCTTCTCCTCAAGTCAAGGGCAAGGTTGTGATGGACTTCAGCAGGTGAAAGTCTGGGCCTTTAGCTACTGTGGCACGTACCAGAAATGAGAAGCACAGAATCACCTCTGTGGGACACGAGGGCACCTTTGAAATCCATTATCCACCGTAAAACCCAGCCGGTCCAGCAGCACAGCTGCAGGCACGCCAGTCGCACAACGACAGATTGAGTTACCAGAAATGAGGCTTTGGGTTACCAGACTTACCCTGAGCGTGGCTAAATTGCAGGAAGGACTTTCAGCATCAGCCCTGGCAATGCTGGGAAGAGAATCACGCTACAAATCATGCTGTGCCAAGAGAACTCGCTCGACCCCAGCAAGCTAGAGAGTTGTGCAAGAGGGTTTGATTGCTACAAAAGTAATATCACCGGAGAGCAGTTTAATGTCCTGAGCAGCTGGGAAAATTTCACGAGAGTGTTAATGGTAGCACTTAGATGGGCCCAGCTCCTACAGTGCTGCTCCCAGTGAGCAACCTGTACTTCCCTGCAGTGCCTCTTGCCCTGCTGTGCAGGAGCATCACTCCCCAGGCAGTGTGGCGGAGGATTTGAGCTGATGGACCTTACCTGTGCTCAGAGCAGTGATGCTCCATCGCTGCTCAACACTGAAAACACTCAAGCCCGTCACTTGGGCTTGCCGCAGGAGCATCAGCAACTGCTCCCCGCTGGTCCCCCCGTCCCCACCTGCTGCATCGCTCGCACCGCCTGCCTCCCAGGCTGTAAGCCCCGGTGTCAAAGGCTGGGCTGCAGCTGCTGCAGGCTCAGTGCCCCGGGTCTCCTGATATCAGCCAGGGATTTCCTTTAGGTAAAGAGATACGCTGACTGAATTCCTTCTCCCTCCTTCATCCTTTTCTGTTCCATTGTCTTTTCTTCTTCTTCGCGTTTTGAGGAAGCCTCCATGCTGTGGGAGACCTGGGCGACATCGAACAGACAAACACTCGGCAAGGAGCTGATTTTGTGAAATTGCTGGTATTTAGCAGATGGTGCCTACCAGGAGGGTTTGTTATGAATGAAGTGTGTGGGGATTGTGAAGCCACAGCAGGGGGCAGTGCTATATGGTAAATCCATGTATAGGCTTTCAGACATTTTGAGCATGGGAATTTTGAAATTACAGAGCCAGAGACAGTAACCTGGAGTTTAATTTCCCTCTTTTTCCCTGGCCAAGAAGCAGCACTTGCAACTACAAGGGCTGGTGCACAACCAGGGCTGCAAACTCAAGTTTTGTTTCCATCTAAAATGTGTGCTTGATTTTCAGGTTGAAGGAAATTATCAGGAGATGTTTCCGTGTTTAAATCCACGCATATACTTTCCCAGCTGTATTTGCTGTCTCTTTTGGCACAAAATACCTTCAACCGTTTCTAGAAAGGAAACTCAAGCCACCAAGGATCCACCACAGCACCCTGAAGAGGGAGCCCTCGGCAGCCTGCAGCCTTTGTCAGCCAACGTTGAGAAGACCACGCGCTACCCCACGAGGGGCCACCTCAATTAAAGCTTGAAACGACTGCCAGCCCTCCACTCGGCTCCAGCTTCAGCCCTTTTCCTGTGTTTACTACAGAGCACATCCTGCCCCGACCCCGTCCAAACAGGACAGCATCTCGCAAACAAACACAGGGCCCCGAGGTCCCGGCCTTCTCTCCTCCCCAACTGTGGGCTCCGTCCCAATTTGCAGCAGGACAGGCAGCCTCCGAGAGCTCAGCTGCGGCTTTCTCCTGCTGCTTAGGCAAACCGGAGGCTGTTGCTGGTCGAGGTAGAGAAAGTGGCCGCTTTCATGTAGTTTGGGATGGTCTGGTCACTGGGAAGCTCAGCTGGAGCTCACCCTCTGTGCTGAGACCTCCTGCTGCCTGCCTGTAGCATGCACGTGTGGACCTCAGATGCATCTCCTGCAAGTGTTGGGGTAGTGAGAAGGTTTTTGTAGCTGATTGGTATCCATTTATTTGCTTACATTTGTAATGCATACACGAGTGAGATTTCTCTTGTGGGTTTTCCCTTGCTCTCCCATTCATGGCACCTCCATGGATATCACAGCAGCAGAATATGGGGTAGAGTCGAGTTCGGTAAGGATTTTGCAACCTTGAGGAAGCCATTTACACCACAGGCTTTGACACATAGCTCCCCAGAGGCTCTGCAGGTGCCTGCAGCCACCAGGAGAGGCACGGTGGAGCAGCCCTACCAGGGGACCTTTGTCCTTCAGGGGACACCAGCCTGGCCCTGTGCTGTGCTTTCTGTTTTCGCCTGTTCTGATCTCAGCTCTCCAGCTTATCCTCTCACCCTTTTCTCCTCCCTTCTCTGACATGCTTCTCTGGCTTTCCCAAGCATGATGCCAAGTCATTAATTACTTTTCTCATGTTCCTGCGTTTCCATTAATGGCTGAGGACTTGGATGAGTTCCTTGCTCCTTCTCTCCTCCCAGCTTACCTGTCCCTGGCCCAGGAACCAGTCCTGCCTTGGGGAATGAGGGCAAGGTCTGGGCTTATCCCTGATGACAGGCTCCTAAATCTCAGCACCCTCCATCCTGAGGCTCCCCCTCATAGCTCTCTGCTCTCCCAGCACAACCTGAGCCCAGCAGCCACCTTCTGGGGCAGCCCTGCAGCCAGAGGAGAGGCTGGAGCGGATCTCCTAGGGCTGAAGTGAGGTGATGCTGCTGATGGGTTTGTTTTCAGAAACCTGTGCAGTGTCCCTCTCAGTGCAGAAGACCACAAAATCACCCAGAAGGTGAGTCTGGAGGTGTCACAGCCTCCCAGAGGGCAAGAGCCTTAGAGGAGGCCAGCTGAGAGCAGTCATGAGACAGGCTGTGTGCTCACCAAACGTGTATTTAGAGGGTGGAACGCACTGCCCCAAGGTTACACGGATTCAAGAAGCAATTAGACAAACTCACTGAAGGAAAGTATGCCCGGGGCTATTAAACACACAGATGTCACCCCTGAACCAGGGCGTCCCTGAGCTATGGGTCAGTGGAGGCTGGGTAAGTGTGCTGGGGGAGAAGGAACACGTGCTTTTCCTCTGATCTTCCCTGGGCATTCGCTGCTGAACACTGCTGGAGAGAGGAGACTGGGCCAGGACGATGCAGCCTGGGTTATGAAATGCCTTCTGGAAGCAGCTCCATGGAGAGAGCTGACAGCACCTCCGTGCTGCACCAGCAAGAGCTCTGCAAGGTCAAGAAATTCATTGCAGACCATCAGGTCTCTTCCAGGAGCCTCACACTCTGGCATCAAAATTGCATCTTTCCAAAAATCAGGGAGCTAATCTTCTGTTTCAGGGAGCAAGGATCTGGCTTCACCTTGCAAATGCTGTGCCAAGGTGGCAGTGGCTTAGCCGGCAAGAGAGCACACGCAGCCCACTGCCTGTCCTTGTGCCTGGAGGCACAGGATGCATCATCTCAGCACCAGCAATCCTCTTGTTTCACCGGCTGTATCTGAAAAGGCTTTTCTGAGCCTCTATGGTGGCTTGCTGGAATCCACGCTGGACTTGATGGGAAGCTCCTGTAGGTAATCTCCATCCACAATGTTGCTGCTCTGCCGTTTGCTGCTTGCCCAAGAGATACTGCCACTACTGCCCATCTTTCCGGGGTACAGCCTCTTTCCTCACTGGGCTGGGAGCCTGCCCCATGCTCGTGCTGGTGATGTCCTTTGTCTATCAGGCCCAGCCTCAGGGTGCTGGAGGTTCCCGTGCCTCCCCCCAGCCACGCACCCTCAGCAGAGCAGGTCTGGGTCCCAGACCCTGCCCCTACACAGGGGAGGGGCAGCCCTGGGAGCCCCCTCACTGCGTTGCACGAGTCCCCCAAGACAAACTGCACCAGATAAGTTTAAAGCAATCGTCACCAAATGCTCGTGCAGCATTGCTCTGAGCAAAGGCTCGGGAAGCTCTTGTGCAAAGATGACCTAATTTACAGCTTTCGGTGCTATTCTAGTAGGTTTGCTTTTTTTCTGTAGAGAAAAGGCATCTATCCTCATTTAATACTGATCTCAGCCTGACTTTGAAACGTCCTACCAAAAGCACAGCCAAGGGATTTTTTTTTTTTTTCCAAACAGCCAAACAGCCAAGGGGAGTAAAAAGCAAGGAAGAGGGAGGGAGAAAAAAGCAAACAAACAGCAACCAAGGATTTGGGTACTGCAGTCCCAAATAGCTTCATGAATAACAATATCCCCTGGAAATCAAGCTGCTGGAAATGCTGGCCTGACCCAATATGCAAATCCTGTCTGGAAAGGGCAGGGGCAGACGGGATTTCGGGTACCCAGGCAGGGGAAGGAGAGACCCCTTGGCCAGGCACAGCCTGAGGCTGGCGGGCAGGGCCAGGGGGCTCGGTGCTGTGCTCCCACTGCCCCACCAGGGCAGATCCCACCAGCAGATCCAGGATCACACCACAGCAAACACTCCTCTGTGTGCAGCTATCTGTGAATTACGAGCTGTTCCTGACATGGCACCCAGGGAGGCAACGGGTCCTGGGCTGCTTTCTGCCAGCTGGCTCCTCAGGACATTTTTGTGTGCGGTAGGTTCAGTTTTCCGAGGGAGAGAGGCCCAAAAATCAGAGCAACTTTTGCAAGTAGAGGTTATTAGGTGCTGATAGTGCCTGGTTACACAGATATTGTCCTGTCACAGATGCACACGCGAGTGTTTGCCCACGTACAGCACTCCCAGGCGCATCCCCCACGGCTGCCTCATTGGCACCAGTCGGTGATGCACGTGGGCTGACATCCTGCCTTGGCATGGTACGGAAAAGCCTTGATAAACGTGTCCTGGCAGAGGTACTGGCACAAAACGTGCATTGCTACCCTCAGCCCCGTACATTCCGCATTTTATTTGAACCTTTTGTTAGGCCATTTCAGCTCCCCTCCAGGGATCAATCTCCCCTTGATGGCTCTTCTCACTCTGAAGGCCTTTTGCTTAATTTCTTACAGGAATTTTCTTTACATAACTCTATTTTGACTTCCTCCTCTTTGCCCTCCTTGGATAACCTTGCCGGTATGTTTTTTATACAGTGTTATCGCCTCTCTTTATGGCTTGTCCTTCAGGGAACATTGCGGAGGAGTCTTCTTTTGTTCACAGGTGACATACCATTACCTATTCTGCACTTTATTAGTTTATTATTACTATTTTGGGGGTTGCCCCCATGTATGTTATGGAGCCGTGGGTCCACCAAGCTGACCCTGGTGCAAATAACGCAGAGCACCTCTTTAGCATCAACACCCCTTCCAACTATTTGGCAGTGTAGTGTTACTGAGATAGCTCCCCGAGCTGTGATACATGTCAGTCTCACATGAGATGCCAGGACATTGAACCTGAGCACAGGGTGCCAGCACTTGAATTAAAACTAATTGCTGTAGCACATTGGTGCTTGGAATGAAGCTGATAAAGCTGAAGCCAGCAGAGAGCAAAATCAGATTGGCAATTTGCTGGGAGGCAGCTTACTGACCTCTCTCCAGATGAGCTGCAGTTTAGTTGGTCCTTCTTCAGCACAAAGAGTGATTGCAAAACTTTTAAGGACTGGAAATTGATTGCTGTACCTCACGCTGCAGTACACTTGTGTGGCTTCATGGATTTTGAAGGCTGAGCTCTGCAGCGGCTCTCTTGGACTCATGTCCCTAACAGTTGTGTTGCCTGGCTTTTAGCTGGTGGGTAGGTTCAGTGCTCTTACCAGAGCCTCTGCTCTTCGGTCCGCAAATTTCCACGTGGCAAAAGCCATCCTTCCAGCTATAGGGCATGGGGCTTGCATTCATTTCTCACCCTGTTCAATGCCATTGTGCTTAATTTGTCTAGGATGGACTATTTAATTTTAAACATTGGTCATGCAGCTGAGCCTAAAGGCTCTGCTGTTCCAGAATAAGTTTTAAAAGTTCAAAATAATTGCAGTGAAATTGCTAATGAGAGGGTCAGTTTGAACACCACACTCAGTTTGAACCACAACTTTGAAGACTGACCAACTCTAAAGGTAACCAAACATGCTCGACTGAAGGCAAGATTCTTGCTTGTGGTAGGACAAGCAAATGGCTGAGCTCATAGGGAAGAAGCTGAAAATCTGACTCCTGGCTTTGCAACAGAGCTTGTGCTTCCCCTGGGAGGTAGCTGTGTGGAACAGGTCAGTGTGAGGTTTGCAGCATGGCCTGAGGTCTGTAGCCCAGGTTGTAAGACCAGAAGCAGCCGACCCCTGTATGACCATGCCACATGTCATTTTGGGCTGTGTTATAACTCCATCAGATTAACTGTCTCAGGACCGAGACCTCCAAACACAGGCACGCTTCCAATGAGCCAGCCCAGCAGCTGGGCCTAGAAGCAGCACAGGGGATGGGGGTTGCTGGAAGGGGAATTTCTTCTCCACCTTCTCCCTTGCTTTTTCTCCTGTGCTAGCAGTGTGAGGTTGTTCAAGGAGACAATCAGAAAACTAATCCCAGATGGAAAAGGAGGACTGATGGCTGGTCCCTCAACAAAGCTGGAGAAGTGCTTCTATGTGAGAGGAGGGTCTCAGCTGTGCAGTCAGTTTAACTCTACGGCCCTGTGCTTTCCTGTATTTTTCAATGCTTTATCCCCCTCCCAGGGACATTGCTGTCATTTTATGCATGCCACCAAAACACAGAGGCAGTTTCTGCAAGGCAAAAGACAGGTAGCCATCAAGTGGCTTTAGAAAATGGATCAGGATTTTTAGAGCATGTGCTGCGATAGGAATCTTCTTCACCTGCTATTGGGAAGAAGATACCTCAGCAGCTGTGGGTATAAATAGCACTTATCAGGCAGCAGGAAGGAAACAAAGGTTTGGGTAATTAGAATAAGAAATGTCTAGCAGCAGACTTTTTTTAAAGGGCAAGTAAATCAGCTCTTGTGCAGCTGGGGAGGTTGGGAGGCACCTGGCAGCACAGTGTGGCACAGCCAGCCCTGAGCAGGGTCATGCAGTGAAGGTCGGGCAAGAGAAGAGCAGTGGCTGGAAACTTGTGCATGTATTGGACCAAAAATTTAGAAATAAAGGAATATGACAGTGAGTTTGATAGCTATGCGTGTGTTTCTCTGCATTAGGAACAAGAGTCTGATCCTGCTTCAGTTAAAGACTATGGTGACATGGCTATTTATTTATCAAACAGCATTTTTCTTATACCTTCACCTTCCAGGGATGGGCTATGGACAATATAAAAAACATTTATTTGGTTTATTAATTTAAGAAAAGATCTTGGGAGTGACATCAATGCAAGTAGGCCTCCCAACCCCTGAAATCTCCTCAGCAGCAGTGGACTTATGCTCAGGGTTAGAGGGTGGGATGCAGCTGCAGTGGGATGGGGATGGGAATGGGGATGGGGATGGGGATGGGGATGGGGATGGGGATGGGGATGGGAATGGGAATGGGGATGGGCTGTGCTGCATCCTTCCGACAAAGTGGCCTGGAGTGTGTGGGCCAAAAAGAAAGTCAGTGTGAGCAGGCAGTGTGCAGTGAGATCAGTGGAGCTGTGCTGGTATAAATCAGTCGGGGCCCAGGTTATTGTCTCAGCACAAACCGCATGACCAGGCACTTGTTTGGCTGGCTTCAGACTGACTGCACCTACCTTTGCCCTACCTGATCTACCAGTTCTGCCCCTATTGAAAAAGGGGCCAGGAAATGTTTGACTACGGAAAAAAGTGCAATGTAAAATATCTAGCTCTCACTAAAGCTGTGTGAGGCCCCGTTTGCTGTATGCAGGTGTACATTTTGCTTGTGCATTGCTCAGATAAATGGCGCACGTTGCCTGAAATGTCAGCAAGATTTCTGGGATTTCTATGCTCCAGCTGTATTAGCGATTTTTTTTTTTTTTTGCAGTGCACTTGCTTATCCTGGGTGAGGAAAATGGCAATATAACTGCATAGATAACCTATTTGCTAATTTATCTCTCCTGATGAAAACTGGTGTGTGTGTGAAACAATGCTGATCATATGAGAGCGAGAAAGCAAATGCAAATATCCAAGCCAGCATCAGTATCTGGAAAACAAAACAAAACAAAATCCCAGGCTGACACAGAGGCAGCCTGTTGGTCACTTAGCTCTGTCCTGATTTGACTAAAACAATTTCCTTCCAGCTTCCATGGTTCTAGTGACAAGGAAGGACAAATTGCAGCTGTATCATGTTAAAAAAAAAAAAAAATTACTAAACCATGCTGCAATTTGCTTTGCATTAACTGTTTGGAGGCCAGCGCTCCATCTCAAAGGCTGTGGTGTGTTTTGAAATCCCACAGTAGGAGCAACCAGAGGGACACAGTTTCCCTGAGATATGGCTTGAAAACACGCTTACCTCCTTAACCTTGCCATGCTTAGCACAACAGTACCAAGGCAAAAACACTAAATATCAATAGATGGCTCCTCAAATCTTCATAAAGGTGCACTTTTAAGAAGTGATGCTGGCACTTGGCTTTTCAGTAAAAGTCATGCTCCTGTCCACACCTGCCTTTCTGGAAAGCAGGCAGAAAATGTGCTGTTCTTTGACAAACATCCCCGTCTGGTTTTGGGTGCCCACAGAGTATTGCTTTGTTTGCAGCCCTGGGCCCCGGGACATGCCCGGTGTGTGCTGTGGAAAACGCCGGGGAGCTGAGGGTTAAGATAAGCAGTGGTCGCTTTTTTAGCAAGGCAAACAATCGCAGTGCCCAGCACAAGCTCTGCCTCTTTCCATGATGAGTGCTCAGGCGTGCCAGGCATTTTTTCCCTTTCTGAAATAGAATCTACTCTATGAAAGCAAAATTTAAGAGAGGAAAAACCCCCTGCGTTTTGTGATTTAAAACTCCTCCTTAAAAGCGCTCCCTGGTCTCACTGCATCGCAAGGTCTGCTGTGAGCTTCGGAGGCCGTTCAGGTGGTTCAGACCAAAATCTCATCCAGGCCTACCAGGAGCACCAGCAGAAGATGTCCTCTTCACAGGGTAACATTATAGATCCTGCTCTGGATTCTTCAGCAGCTTTTGGCTGCTCTTCTTGCTGTCCGTCAATGCCTGTCAGTGAAGATTTTCTATAGCTTCCACCTAAATACATGGTCCTGAAGATTTGGGGTCAGTAAAAATACCCACCGGCACTGATAGTAAGGGTCCCTGTGAGGACTGCATTAGCAGCTTGCATCCTGTCATCCACCCTAACCTCTGTTTTAAACATAAAGGCAAAAAAAAGAAAATATACCAAGGGGAATCAGAAATGCTGAGGAAGTTAAAGGGGCTTTACCAAGTTCCAACGTAGTGTAAAATCCCCAGGCCTCCATTCCAGTAGCACTGTGGGGAAGGACTGCGGTTTTTCCTGGGTCTGTGTGCAGGCCACCTCCTCGAGGCACACCCGAGTGAGAAGAGCTAATGAGGTCCAGACTGATCTGAGCTGGAAGGAACACACAGTCTGCTTTCAGAAGGATTAAGAATTAAAGAGCCACTGTCAGGTCCCATAAGTGCAAGCACAAGGTACAAAACCCAGCAGCCCTGAGCTGCTGATGCTGAAAAAGCTCCTTGAATTCTTCAGGGCAGGATGCAGAGGGCATCATTCCAGCGGTGTCTGCAGAGCAAGACCTGGCACTGTGTCAGGAGGAGGGCTGTGCTGGGCACCTGCCTTGTTCTTGTAACAGGTTGAAATTGCAATGATCACCAGAGGGAGATTAACTTCTATTTACCCAGGGGGAAACTTCAGCCTGAAGGCTCTCATGCCCTACAGTTCTGTGAACAAACATCTTTGTATTGATCTGGTCCAAAGCACACCTCAGCACGTCTCATCCCGAGCACCTGGGTGGCAGCACATCACACAGTGTAGCGGAGGTGATTCCTGAGAAGCCACCCAGCTGCAGTCCATGTAGTCGTGAGTCACCGTGCTCTGAACCCAGCCGTCTGAGTCAGGTCCCACTTCCCTGCTGGGCCAGGAGGGTTTGAATCAGATCATAACAGTGTGAATCAGGACTGGAACGAGCCCTCCGGACTGTCAGGAGGCTCTGAATCAGGTTGTGAAACAGTCCTTCCTTCCCAGGCACAGAGTCAGGAGCCGAGCTGGTGCTTCTGCTCCTGAGCAGAAGGCATTAGTGCAGCGTGAAGGCAAGCATCCCCGGCTAACAGAATGAGAAGGGAGAGACCCTAATTGTATGACTTGACTATAAACTGCCTGGGTGGTCTCGTTTTCATCCAAGAGGTTTGTTTTAACATCACATATTCTTTGAAGTGGAGAGAAGATGGAGGAACAGAAAGAGGAGTGTTCTTGAGTAGTACTCCTTTTGGAAGAAGGGCACTAAACAGAAGGACACTTCCGATGTTCCCTTGGAGATGTCCTGGTCCCAGATGGTACATCGGGTAGTCTCATCATTGCCCCTACATTTAATTCAGGGGAGCACAGTTTGAGCTGAGTGCTATTGAGGTTCTGGGGATTCCCACACAGAAGTAGGAGCACACTGTGTTGGGCAGGGCATGGTCATGAAATAGGAGAACCTTGAAAAACACCAAGTCCAGGCAGGCAATAGTGGAGAACAGAAGGCAGCATCCCTGCTTTGCAGAAGGGAGATCATTCAAAGTCACCCAAGGGCATGGTGTAGCCAGCTCAGCTTCAGGCTCAGCTGCTTTTACTATTAGTCATGGTTTGCTGTGCCAATACGGGCTTCCTCCCTCTCCATCGGGCAATAAGGGATGCTTTCTTCAGCTTTTTTTTTTTTTTTTTTTTTTTTTGCACACATTCACTTTCAAGCTTCGATTCATTGACTTGTTAGCGATGGGAGTAATTAGCGCGGGCTACACGTTCTCTTCCATGCTCCTTGTCTTTATTATTCTCCTTGGTGCTTACTAATGCTCTCTGGCTGGGATCTCAATGACTCGTGTGACATTCATTGTCATCTGAGAACCAAGCTGACGATACGTATTTTCTTCCATCCAGGGCCATGGTAGCATCTCTCAAACTCAGTTGTATCTAGGAGTGCTTCTGTGGCATGAGCCATGTGGGGAGCTGGAGGTTTACTGCAACGGGAGGTGGAGGCAGAAGGAAAAGCTCCTTACAAGCATGAGCCAGCCCCACCTGTGTGTCCAGTTCTCTGGTTTCAGGGTGTGCACGGGGCAGGACAAAGCGGCTAGCCAGCGTTTCACTGCTGACAGCTGATGGCTGAGAGATAGCAGCGGATCAGCTGGGATTGCCCAAATTTTTGCTTTCCACCTTGGCAGCTGCAAATGCAACAGCATGGGTGCCTGCTCCCAGCTTCCAGTGTCAAGGCAAAGGATATCGGATCACAGCAGGAGTAGGAGGCCAAAGAGCATCACTGCTGCGGGAGAAGACGTGTTACGGTTGGAGACAAGAGTGACTAATATCTGGCAGGAATGAGGGGATATTTTGAGCAATCTGTGTAACCTTCTGTTTCCTCTACTATTTTCCTATAATCTTTTCTCCTTCCATTACTTGCAGCTGTTGTATCACATATCTGCTTGGGATCTGCTCTAGTGCCCCTGGGAATCCCTCTGCTGCCTGAGGAGAGCTTTGGAAGGGACTTCTAAACTAATTGTCTCTGCGGCTTGTAGGAGAACTGTTGTGTTAGGTTTGGGCCAACGGCGATGATCAGAGTACAAGTAGTGAATTCAAAATAAAATAATAACTACTAAGTGGCAGCTGCACTCCAGAGCTCAATTCAAACCAGAACAGGCTCCTAAAACAAGCAAAGCCCATCAAGCCATTTCAGGCTACTGAAATGAAGTGCAATCATGATCCAGAGAGAAAATTAGCTGTATTTTCCAATTCCCGTATTCTGGAAGTCTTCCAACTCCTAGCTTGAAGTGCCTGATTTACCCACATGGAAGTACCCTGCTTGTTTAATAGTTGTTGATTTCTAATTTGAATCTTTTCTAAAAGGTGTGTCTATGAGCAAAAGATCATTCCACAACCTTCATTTGCCTAGTTATTCTCTATAGTTATTCTCTATAGGTCAGGTCAGAATCTAAGTTTTATAGGTAGGCTAAAAATGAAAAACATCCTTCCTACAGACTTATGTTAAATCTAGGATATATTTACAGTACTCTGCTGCAGCACGAAAATGTTATGGTAAGGAGAGCAAATGGGAACACTTGCAGACACAAACCACATCCAACACAGAAAATATAAGAAAGAAAACCATCTCTCATGGCCTTGTACGTTTAAGTGGAATTAAAATGCACGTGCATAAGACAGATACTGCTTTCAGTTTCACTAGGCTAAAATGTACAAACCAGGATGCAATTAATGTAATGATTATTGAGGTGCCCCTGGGGTAGAACAGCTGTCACGCAGCCCCATTCCACATGGCTGATGCCTGTTTCTTGTGAGACATTGGTACGAGGCAGTTGGAGCCACTTAAATCCGGGACTACAGACACGTGCTGCTGGCACCTGCTGCTGCTTGCCCCTTTGCAGCAAAGGCCACACACCCAGGGACAAAGTGGCAGTGCCACACTTTGCCATGCCACCTCCGGCACGTCCCCAAGCACACAGACCCAACCAGCCCCAGTGAGCCCGCTGGCAGCCCACCATCCCTCCTCTGCCCACCTTATGCCGGGTTCATGCCTTATAACGTGCATCATGGTGGCATAAATGGCAGGGAAATGTTACTTTAGGCCCCAGGGGCGCGTGGTGGCCCACACACTGCCCCAGGATGGGAGTGCTGGAGGTGAGCGAGCAGCAGCCAAGGGCAGAGTCAGCTACAGCTCCATCACCAGCAGAACAAAATAATGCTGTTCTCCACCACTTTTCCACCCACCGGCCTTCTTCCACATCAGGTACCGGTCGTGTTGCCAGCAGAATTAAAAGCCCTTATTTCAGGCCATTTGAAGAGGCGCTCGGTACCTGTTTCAGTGCCAAGTCGCAGCAGGAGGCCACTTCCCGGTCTGAACAACGCCTTTGCATTTAACCGCGGTGGGGAGTGCTCTGGACTGAGTTTTGCTTTTGTTTTGTTGTAATCTTGTAGTATTGCCCAAGTGCTAAGTGCTTGCGAGAAGAATGAGCTCTCCAATTTCCAAGAAGAGGGCTGGTGGGAGCACAACGACATTGATTTGCCTCCAAAACATTCCAGCCGGGCAGGCCGAGAGAGGGTAATTTGGGCAGGTGTTTTGGGTCTGGGGGCTGTGGGCTGTGAGGACACCACCACTCAAGGCCAGGGAGAAAGCCCTGCTCCCTTGGTGCCTGCAGCTCCTTCTGCGTGGCAGCAGCCCTGGGGGATGCTCGTGTGCCAGTGCCACATCTCCCTGTGGCCACGACCTGCCCTGCTGCCCCCGCCTGTGTCCCTCCCTGCTCTTCTCTCCCAAGCCCCTTGCTTCAGGAGGGTAGGCATGCTTGATAATGGCAAGCTGACAAGTGAATCAGTGCATACGTGCAATCAGCGGTGCCGTGGGAAGGAAACAAGGGCTTATTCTCCCCCTGTTGTTTTAGACAGCGCTTCCGCTTGCAGCCTGAGCTCCAGTTAAGGACGTTTATTGATTGCTCCTTTGGTTTACTACTGGCTGCCCAGGGAGCAAATAACAACATTTTAAATTAGCAGCCTGAAATATGGCAAGGCAGGACTCGGCAAGCAGTGATTAAACAGCTCTCTGATCCAGAAGAGGGTAGGAAATAAATGGCAATATATATGTGTGATGGCAAACACAGCAGGGGAGAAAATTAACTCATTGCAAGAAGGTGAGGGAGCTTTCAGCTACTCCAGTTCCTGTCTGATGATTAGGTTGCCAGAAGGAGGTATGAGCCCAAGTACATTCCTAAAAGCATCACTGCAGAGCACTGCGTAGCCCTGTTCCTGCAGGACTTGAAGAAATGAAGGGCTGTTGAAGCCAATGTGAAGGTTTCCAGGGAAGTCGGTGGGTTTAGATCCAGACTCTAAATCCCAGGCATGGTTTCACTGAGAAAAACACTTCATACAGGGCAGCCTCGGAAAGTGTTCCCCAAACCATGGTCCTTAGAAGAAAAAAAAAAAAAAAAAAAAACATTGCTGATGGACTCCAGCGGCTCCTGGGTGCCACAATAGCACTTTGGATCATGGCCATCCAGTTTTATATTATATATATTCATGTTGCACTGCCCATTTAGAATATTTAAGGGATAAAAGCCACATTTCCTCCACCCTGAACCTGAACTGGTGCATTTAGGCTAGGTTGGAGGGTCCTTAAAGCCTTTAGCTAAACGGGTCATTTGTGCTGAATGGGTCATTCCTTATAGTTAGTGCAAATAAGATTTTAGATGTAAAGAATCCACCTGCAGTCTGCACAGCACCGTGTACTACGGCTGTGTCACCTCGAGCCCAGGTACCGTAATCACATGTGCCTGGTGGTGCAGGTGGATTTATCTGCTGATAGGAAGTATTTGCATAAGGCAGAGAGATTTCCCTTTTTGCATACATCCTGATAGATGAGGAAATAGGTTCCTGTAATATTGGCAGAAGTCAGGAGAAATACCCTAGTTCCCATGCCATCCCACCTCGACCTTTAATCTCTCTCTATCGCAGGCATTGCCATTGTTGGTGGGGCTGGAAGGCATTTCAAAGAGCTCAGGAGCAGGCAGAACAAGTGCCAGCTGCTGGGGCTGGCAGTGGCAGGTCTTACAAACACTGGAAGTCAGGTGCTCACCGTGCTTTTTTTTTGCTGCACATGAATTCAAAAGCCTTTGAAGGTCAAGGAGAGAGTTTTCTAGTAGGCTGAAGGTAAAGGGCTGTCCGCAAATAAAGTTTTCACCAGATGCAATGTTGCTGTAAAATCAAAGTCCTCTTCGTTTAACAAGGATAACAGGTTTATAAAGATCTTATCACTGTTAGGAGACTACTGTTGCTTAGCAAAAGTACCCAGCAGGCTGTCTGAGAGCACAGGAGTGACATTATAACACATTAAAACCTACAAGTAAAACGACAGCTCTTGCTGGGAAAAAACAAACTGAGAAAGCCAATTCTTCAAACTGCAGGCAGGCAGAATGCTAGGGGACCTCATGGAGGTGTAGCAAGTTATCCATGTCACAGGATGCCGGACTGAACCTTAGAAGAAGCCAGAGAGAAAGCCCAGCGAAGGCTCTTGTACGAGTTGAGCCCCCTGGATATGATTTTCAGGGGTCCCATGGCAGCAAATGGCTTCCACTGGTAGCGCAAGCTAGCTTTCACCTTCTTCTCTGGGCTTTTTCCCTGCTTCTCATTAAAACTAACATTCCCTGCTGCTATTTCCTCATGGCTGCTATTTGGTAGTATGTTGGACTTGCCTTGTGGTGGGTTAGGTGAAAGGCTGTGTCATCTAGGCACCAGGGACTTTGGAGGATGGTGGAAGAAAAGGAAGCTGCAATTCTGAAGAGATTAAAAAAAAAAATTAAACTGCTAATTAAGCTTTTAAAAACAAGGCACTTTTATGAATAAAAGCTCATTAAGACCTCTTTATCAGTACTAGCTCTAAGGAAGAGGCGTTTTCATTTAGCTCTGTGTGCTGTGAGGAAGAGTGTTTGAGATTCTTGATATTTAGACTGAAAACTGGCTATAATTTATGAAGATCTGCAGAAAAATAACCAAACACTTTGCTAGCTAAATTGAAGCTAAGACCTAAAAGCTAGCTAAATTGAAGCTAAGACAGCAAAAGACCTGGAAACCTTTGAGCAATAATGCAGCACCATTGGCCAACCATTTGAATACCTCTCCGGGCAGGTGGGATGCCAGGGGTTTGTGTCCACCACACAGTCAAGAGCACCAAAATCCATGGTTGGACTTTGTGAGTGTGATCATTGCAATGGAAATCAGTGGGCTTCAGTGCTGGTTTTGGTAGGGTTTATACGTGGGCCTTGCTGATGGCAAGACAGCAGGATCAGTTTCTCTTTGGGGATGGGGTGGGAAGGGAAAGGAATTGATTAAAAGTAATTAAAAGGATTTCTTGAATTTTTGTAATACAGGATCCAGTAGGCAGGATCAGGACTTTGTCATCTTTCAGCTCTGGAGAGAGGGCCTGTGCAGGCATCAAACTGCTCTCCTTGTAATTGGCCCTAATGCAGATGGTGTGGCTCGCCATGGTGTGCACTATGGCCGAGCTCAGCTACTGCAACCCTGAGTACTTTGCTTTCATACTGCTAAGCCAATGAAGAGTACAGAGAGCACAGTTTGCATAGAGATAGGGCTGAATTGTAGTGGATCATTCCCTGGCTTTCAGAAAGTTTGAATATAAATTGTAGGCTTAATGATGTAATGTACGACAGACCCTTCTTTCAGTGCACGTAAGTGTTGCGCAAGACATTAATTTCTGAATAAACCACCAATATGCTGGCTTTACAAACCACCCTTCTCTTTGCTTTCTGCTTATTATCTATCATCAGGTCCATAATGCCTTGTAGGGCAGAAAGACATGATGTAAACAAACATGTTAAAAGACTTAATATGAATAATAAATGGCTAGCACGACACTGGGGGCAGAGCACACAGCAGTACCAGCCCCGTGGTGGCTGACTGTGGTGTCCTTGCCCTGGACAGCTTGCTGGACCCGAGCAACCCATCCAGGGTCAAACAGCAGGGTTCAGCTGCAGAAACAGGGATGCTGGCCCTGGCCCATCAAATTAAGCTTTCCTGCACAGGTATTCACATTTTCCTTGATTTCTTTGCTTTGGGTTTGTGAGAAACTGCCTGTGCAGCGGGAGGGATTCACTGCCCAGACGGGAAACATCCTTCCTCTTCTTGCTGCCCAGCCATCGCTCTGTTAGTGTGTGCTCACGACAGAGCACGTTTATTTGTGTGGAAGGTACAGTGCTTTGTTTCCCCCAAACAAAACCTTTAATGCAGAATCCACCTTTAACTAACGCCTGAAGTCGCAACATGTGACGGGCCAGGCAGGGCTATTGAGGTGATGAAGATAACGTCGAGGCTGCTGACTGCATTGCCCTCACATGTGCCAAAGGCCGTGAGGTGATTTGCAGGCACTGAGAAATTTGTCCCCACGGTGCCACCCCCACGTGAACACCTTGTGGTCCTGTTGTCCCTGCCCAAATGGCACCGAGCAGCCAGTGCACTGCCCGAGGAGGGACAAAGGTTTGAAGGGACACACAAAAGTGAGCCCCAAATGAGAAGCTGGGGGCAAAGTTTAAATTAATGCTTTGGAGCTGCTAGAGCTTATGCTTGAAAATAACACGAGTGGGGATTTTGGGCCCTTTGCTGTATTTCTAAATGGCTCTTTGGATAAACAGAGATGAATTCCAGAGGGATTTTCAGTACGAGGTCCAGGATCCAGAATCTCTGCTCAGCCTGCAAACAGGCTTAATCCATGCAGTGGAAAAAGCCTGATTTCAGCTGCTGCAGTTGCATGGGGCAGGGGCAGAAATCTGGGGAAGGAGCGTGCTGATTATATGTGTTTATAAGGTTTATGAGGATGACTTTTAGGTGTATTTATTGCATCTGGCCAAAAGAGTATGATGTGACAAACCCATCTTTCAAATAAAGGACCGTATAGTTTTCTGAGAAATGGCAAAGCGTGTACCTAGTGAGAGGCCCAGGAAAAGGGTTAATTTTTATTTAATCTTCAGCTTGATTTTCCTGTTGAAGAACTAACTCTGTTGTTAAAAGTCCACTCACAGAGAAGTGTGGCCATTTTCTGAAACCAACTTGAATCTGTGTTATGGGGAAAGAGCCTGCAGGAAGAGCTGGTGCTTAAGTGCTCTGTCTTTCCAACTACTTTTTTTTTGGAGGGGGGAGCATGGGGAGGAAACAGATATGAAAGTGAAGTAGATATTAGGCTATGGTTAGTTTCTGCTTACTTTTCCCACCTACTGTACCACAGCACAAAACCACCCTGACCTGGGCAGCCCGGAGCTCTGCTGCCTTGTTTCACTCCGGGTCCTGCTGAGGTGAAAGAGGAATTTGTCCTTCTGCCGAAGCTCGGGCAAATCTGATCGCCCACGCTACCCCCCCCGGCAAGCTCTGATGCAGTGTGGGGGGAGCTGGTCAGAGCAAATTGCCAGCGAGCTCGAGCAGGAGGCTGCCTGTAAAACTGGTGGTGGTGGGAGCAGGGCAGCACCGTGCCCGCACGTCGCTGGCCAAGAGGGAGCACCAAGACACCTCTGAAATTCATCTGGGATTCAGCAAACGCTGTCACACTGCACGTGCCGGGTCTGATTCTGGAGAGACCTTCCCATGCACGCCCACGCTATTCCTTCAAACGAGTCTGGGGAGCCAAAATCCTCCGGGACCAGCACCGAACCTGCATTTCCAGTGCAAATCTGTAGGTGCCTGGCTCTCGGTGGCAGTTGTTGGATGGAGCTTGAATGATGGGGCCGTGTTTACTCCTTGTGCTAATGCCACTGCTGCAGTCAGATGGCTGGGTTTACCTCTTCTCTGAAATTCTGTGAATTTTGGACTAGATTCAAGACTTGACTGAATCAACTGGGGACTTTCCATTGTTTGCAGTGATCTTCAGAGCAGCTGTTATTGTTCTTCGTCATCTGCTGGAACATTTATTGCGGAGTTATTGTTGTCTCCTGAGGAAACTTTTAGAAAACTTTCAGAGTGAAGAAGCCTTCACATATTGGCAAAGTGATTTTTGGGTTCATTCCCAGTGCAATAGTCATAGTTTTTCCTTTTCACCGACGTCATAGCTTTCAGATGCGCTTGGGCTGACTTGCGGGTGAATTCAATATTCGTCTTCACAGCTTCTGCTAGGTTTTCCCTTCTACCCCACGGCAGTTTATGTCTACTGCTTCCTACCAAATCATGTTGAAGAGGGAACTCGAGTCAGAAAAAGGTCTTCATTCTTGAAATGTTTAGGGAAAAAGCAAAAATGAATTCCTGTTGCCTAATATATATATATATATTTTTTTTTTCAAAGAAAAAATTCTCACACATATTTCCATCTGTAGCCATTTTTCTGGTGTGTCTGGGTTTTGTCTCGCTCTCCTCAAGGGAACACTGATGGGCATTGCAGCTTTTTCCAAAGCTGTGGACGTAGGGATCCAGAAATCTACTAATTAGTTCATGTTTAATCTGCACGATCTGCAGAGCACTTCTGGAGTCTTGTAGATTTGTTCCAGCACAGTCAAATTATGCTGATTAGATTGGTAAAAAGCCAAAAAAATGCATAAATAGCAATTATTTTAAATAAATTCCAAGCACATAAAGACTGATTTTAGCCTTGGGTGTTGAAAAATATGCATGCAAATTGCAGCGTATGTTTACTGCATTTTTTCCCTTCCAAACCGGGTGTAAGAGTGGGACTTTGGGTTGCTCCAGCTGCCTGGCAGAGGAGCAGGGCTGCAGCCCGAGCCCTGCGCAGGTGAATGGGCAGAGAGGTGTGGGCGCAGGACAGCCCCGTTTATCCCCATTTAGATGAACAGCCGCTCTCAGACAGGGAACCCTGCTCTGCTGGGAACCATCTCCTGGAAGGATAACGATTTTCTGGCATTAATCTCCAGCATCTTTCCAAGGGGGCTGCCACGCTCCCTCCATCCCCACAGCACATCAGTGCAACGCGAGGTGTTGCTTGACAGAGCCTTTCCTGTCACACAGGAAAGGCTCTGTCCTTTCCCCCCCCTCTTTTTGGGGGAAAGGAAAGAGCTTCAACAATTTCAGTGCCTGGCCTTTTGTTCTTCACAAGTTTGGGAGCGGGGGCCAAGAGGTTTGGCTGCAGGTAGGGGGCTTCTCCCATCCCCGGTCTCCTGGGATCGCTGCATTGGCTAAACAGCAACAAGCACACTCAGAGGATAAATACAGGGTACAAAACAAATCAGGCATAATCTGAATGTTTATGGACACAGCTGAGCAAGCCCTCTGCTTTTCAAAGGCTTTCACATGTTTAGGAAACAAAGTCATAATGAAAACCTCCCATCTTGCAAGTGGGCAAAGGCGCTGCTAAGCAGCACTGGAGTTTTGCAATATAAATCTAATTGCTGTGGTCAGAAACAACTGGGACTTTAATCCGGCTCGCACCCAGCAGCCATTACGTGTTTCAGGAAGTGTCACGGGGCTTTAGGCTGTCATAACCAGGAAGGTGCAGAGGGAGGATGGGCATCAGCCCCGGGGTTGTCTGCCCTTGGGCACGCTTGGCCAGGAGGCTTTGAGCAGCTCGGAGAAGGAGCTGCAGGTGCTCACCAGGAGCCCCGGCCCTCTCTGTGCTGTGCCAGCCACATCCCCAGCACCTGGTACCCCCCAAACACCCATCTTCTTATTTTCAGATGGGGTCGTTCCCCTTTCCCCTCACATAAATAGCCCCTTGCATTTATCTATAGTGAACTTCATACGAGCTTTATTGCCCAGTCAGTTGTAACAGGGACTCACCTGTGAGGTCTTTCTGTAGCCCTTTACAACCTGTCCTCCACCACACTACCTTAATATCTCCGTGCCTTCAGCAGACTTCCTTGGCTAGCTGCTACCCCTTTCTCCAGCTCATGTGCAGCCGCCTTGGGCTGCACCAGCACGGACACACGGACACCAGCGTGACCTCTGCTCTCCCTCGGGACCCAGCCAGCATGTCCCCAAAGTCATCATCCAGCCTTCATCTCACAGCTAATGGCTTCAGAAAGCGCCGTAATTCCATTAGATCCCCCTGCTTCTGCAGGGCTGGCTCTGCAGCCTCGCTCATGTTCTTTTAATATTATTTTGGGGTGTATAATTTAATATAACTGCTGGTACGTGCTCTGTAACAAAGTGGGGCAGGGAGGGAGGAAACCACGGGCTGCGTGGCATTAGCAGTAATTAGCAGTCTATGTGGTAGTTCTGCCTTGTTAATTTTTACTTGAGGAAATGAAATGCTGGCTAGTATTCTAGGGAAGTGTACCAAAATGTGACAGCTAGTCGTACTGCACTGGGTACAGACCACCCGAAACCAGTGCCGCACTTTGGCTGCCTGGGAAAAGTATAGGATCTGTCCGTAGAAATGGATCTGTCTAATTCACAGGGAATTTAGGGTGGTTTTTTTTCAGCTCTGATGAAAACAATGCAGCACATATGCCTCTTTGAGTCATCCTCTCTGCTATAAGATCAGCCACAAACAGCTGATTTCTGCAAGGCAGATGTATTTATAGACAGAATATAGACTTAAAAATACCACTTTTCTGCTTCAGAGGGATTGACTCCCAGTTTAATCTGTATAAAATTAGTGAGAATGGCTATGGAGTAGAATGGATTCAAGCTTCAGAAAATCATTAAGCGCTGTCACGGCCGCATGCTCTGACTTGGTGACGAGCTGTGACACGGGGAACGTTCCCCAGCCCTGTCTGCATCCACGTACTGTAGGAGCTGGTGGGCAGCCACGTGTGGCCAGGCAAGAGCAGGAACAGCTCTGCTTTGGAGGAGCGTTGTGCTGAGCACTGCAATGCACAGGAGAAAGGACGGCTGTGCCCGGGCCCGCAGGGAGCCCTGGGTGGCTGACACTGTGTGGCATTGCCCACGGCGGATTTGCTCTTGGCCTGCTTGGCTGGTGAGCTCTCAGTCAGCCCACCCAGGCCTCTTGGTGCAGTGCCCATGACCCATCCGAGGGGCGTACGGTCCCGTTGACGGTCTAAGTAGGAAACCTCAAAGAGCCCAGTGCCGTCATCCTTGCCCTGCCGTGTCCGCAGGCTGGTAATCAGCTGTAACCACGTGAATTGCTGCTCTCTCCGCTGAAAAAGGGCACTTTTCTTGTTTCACAGTACTGCTAAGGCCACTGAGAGGACATTAAAAATGAATTATCTTTCTTAAATATTTCCACTGTATTTGTCAGAGGACATAAAAACACAGTAAGAGAACTTGCAGAGACTGTGACCAGTTTCTTTGCTAGCCCTGATTTCTCAACACAGGCAATCAAATCTCTTTCTTGTGCCCAGCTCGTGCCCGGCAGTTCATTGAAGTGGGTGATTCTTTCCTGTAGTATATACATTATATAACCGTACTGTTTATTTTGCTGAGATTTGAGACCCACAGTTAATTTAGGCCGTAATACAACTCTTGTAACGTGTCACACAACGTACATGCAGTCCAACAGGTTGTCCTGAATGCAGACCCTTTAAAAACTTCTTTTGCTCTCTCTCCTTTCCACTCCATCAATTCTAGACCCAGCAATGCTGTTGCCTGCATGGCTTGTTAAAACAGGCTGATTAAACTGAGTCAGTAAAATGCAAGATTACAGACATCCTCGTTAACGAGCATTTCTGATCCACGATTTTTAAGAAAACATCTGCAACCTTCTGGGAAATTGCCTCTTCATTGTAAAACTCCCGGAAGACTTTTCCAAGAAGTCATTTCCTACCTTGCTGCTCGTCTTTCCTTTTCTTCCTCCATGCAGATTTGGTTCTCAGATACAGCCAATTCCTACAAACAGGCGGCTCCTGATTATTAATTTTTAAATATTTAGTAATAGTGCTGCATGGGCAATGCATGGGCAATACCTAAGGGCATGGGGTAGGGGGGCAATGTAAAAAGGACCACGGAGCCCATAATCTCATCAACTCCCTCACCCCCACGTGGGATAAAAGAACATCTGGCTCAGAATATTCTGGCATCACCTTTCATTCCACGTGCCCAGGGACCAGCCAACCCCAGTCCCACACACCTGCATTAGGGGTACCCTCTGCTCAAGTACTGCTGAAGGAGGGGGATGACAGCCCCCCAGAACAATGTGAGGGAGGGAACACCCCCGTAGACTTCCCTGTCCTGCGCTGCACCTGAAGGGAGGTTGATTATGCTCTGTGCATGTTTCTGCTGGTTGACCAGGACCAGTCATGCGCATGGGCTTCATGCTGAGTCAGTACCAGTGCTGTATCAGTGCTATCTGGGTGAAGATGGAGAAAGCTCCTTCTCCACTTAGATAGCTTTGGGTGCTCAGCCAGCACCTCTGTGATCTCTGAAATCACCTGGTCCCGGTCTCTAACATTTCCTGCAGCTATCCAGACCCTGTGGGGATACTTCCCTGCAGCTCCAGGGCAACCACTCATGCAAATCTCCCTCTCCAGCACTAGAAAGGAATACAATATTCAGCATCAACCCCCTCAGTCCCCTCTGAAATAACGCCAGGCTGAGCTCTCCAGCGGCTTGAATGACGCCGTGCAGTTGCCAGGGCAGCACACCACCTCCACGGGGTGCCCAGGGGCCGGGAGCAGTGAAGCGATCTCAACAGGAGCACGCAGCGCCTCGCAGCAGCCGTACCTGCGGGGCCTCTGCGGCCACACATCCTGATGCTGGGGCGTCAAACGAAGGCTTTGCCCCCCGCCCTGTGGGACGGAAGCTATAAAGAGAGAAATGCCTGCCTCTGCCAAAAACCTGGCAGTGAGGTCTGTCACCTTGCAGCACCACGAAGAGTTCATGCATGCTCTGTTAGCTCTGAGTTTGATGGGAGGGGACCACGTCCCGGTAGGTTGTCTGCCTTAGGAACCAGGTGAGGAACACGGAGGCACAGTTAAACACTCTCACTGGCCACCACTCCCAGCTGCCTTCTGCATTTATTTCCATCGGTGTATCAGCCAGCTAACCTAAGAGTTCAAAGCCGCTGCCCACCTGCAGAGGAGAACAGCGTGTCCTCAACAGCCACCAAGGGGACACGGAGCTTCTGGGGGACATATGCAGGTAAAGGGCCGGGTACCAGCGAGGAGGATTGTTTTTATGTGACAATTTAATTCAAGGTTTATTTGTTCCCTGCATTGATACTGAAGCCGATTCATTCCAGTTCAGAAGCCGTCATGTAGGAGAAAGGAAATAACACAATCTGGCTCCTGTGTTTTGGCATCTGAACAGCATAGTTGTTCAGGAGCACTCAGGAGGCCAGCAGCATGTGAGTGCTTTCCCTCATGGCGACACAGACAGAGCTTTCTGCTACTGGAGTAACCCCCTTCCTCCCTGCGAGGAGCTCACAGCTGCACGTACCTTTGGAGTAACATCATGGTTATGCAATGCTGACTCTCCCACTTTGCTCTCATGGTGCCTCTCTCACACTTGCGCAAGCAGAAGCTGAGGTGGAGCCCTGCAATGGTCTCCGAGAGCCCAGCCATTTTTCCTCAGCCCTCCTTTCCCGAGCCTGCCCTGCTCCCGCTGGCACCAGAGGTGAGCTCAGAGCACCAACCACCACCACACAGCAGTGCAGGAGCACAGAGTTGTCTCCAGTCTGTTCAGAAGGAATCTGGCAAGGCATGACCGCGCGGGCTGCCCGGTGCACTTGTGCACCTAAATGATGCAGACTGCTGGGATGCGCGGCAGTGTTTGCGAGGAGGCTCGCTGCATCTCTGAGCCCCCCGCCTCCCTGGGTCACCGTGACTTCCGCAGTCATCCCGCTCACCAGGACTAATGGAGCACAGATGTGCTCTCGAGGGAGAAAGCGAACCAGAACCCTCATCTCTGGAACGCTTCCCAGCAAGAACCATCTCCTCACCATCACGTATCCCACAGTACCTAAGGAGGGCTCAGAGCAGGACATTGAGAAAAGAGGAAGTTCATAGCATTTTTGCTCCTTTATCCCTTTAAGGTTCTCCAGCAGGATTTATGATCAGAGGAAAGGTTCTGTGCAAACAGGTAAGCAGGAAATAACCACAACGAGATAGAGATCTGCAATACTTCAATTAAAGCACAGCTAAACAGCGAACAGCAGCAGGCCTCTCAGCGTTTCACAAGCCTCGTCTTAGTCATGACTGTTTACCTTGTAGGTTGCAAGGTGCTTGAGACTGCTGGCTTGTAGGGCATGGAGCACAACGGGACAAGCTGAACCTGGCTGTCAAGCGGAGACGTGTATTGGTGCTTGTCCGCAACAGCTGAGGGATCCAGGCGCAGAGCCAGCAGTGAAAATGCCTGGCCTGACAACGTGTGACTGAACTGTGTCAGGTCAGGAAAAAGAGATGTTGCGTTCTAGACTGAAGACTAAAATGCATGAGAAATGAGTCTTTGAAAGCGTGGCCCAGGCAGATTGCTCCAGCATGGCAGGAAAAACCCATGCTTCTGATTTACCACTTTTGGCAGCAGTTATAGGCAGAATGTAAAACATGGGTGATCCTAAGCAGAATTAGACAGCGGGATGCTGGCAGCACCGTGCCGCCCATGCTGGGCAGCGTGGGGTCCTCCCTGAGACCCTACAACAAAGCAACAGCAGGAAGCGGTGTGGTGCTGGCCACGGCCCTGACTGGCAACAAAAACACAGAAGCCTTTTTAATATTGCAAAGACAGAAATTAAATCCTTCTCTTACGCAATGCTTGCCCTTCCTCAGCAGGGATCAAATCAATATGGGACCGTGCAAAGTCAATGGTTTATTTCAAGGGGTTTTGAATTGGGCTTTGTAGGCAAAGAAGCACCAGCCTTGTTTCAAGCTCCATGAAGACATCAGTGTTTCCATTCCATGTCTATTTGCAAGACAGAAACGTGACTTTGTTCCTCTTAAGTCCTGTTTTAATGTTACACTATTTTAAAATACAGTCTGTTGGAAAAAAGAATCAAGTCTAAGGCTGGAATTATCCCTAGTGAAGCTTGGGGACCCCACTTGGCAGAAAGCGAGGATCACCTTCAGGTGAGTTAGGAACGCTCTGGTAGCATTAACTTTGCATTTCCTCGTGCTTTCTTCTGGCTTACCCGCGTACCTCAGCATTACTTCTGTAGTGGCAGTTTAAGCACACGCAAACGTGTGTATGTGTACACAGGCAAGCACACCATTCCAACACAGCCCTATAGCAAACCCTGCCAGCACTGTTAGCAGTTTACTGCATGCCTTCCTGGAGGACCTCCACAGCAGTAAAAACAGAACTTCCACATAATTTCTGGAGAAAAGCTACAATAGCAGGCCTACTTACATAACTGATTTACTTCAACAGAATTGCTTTCTGCCTTTAATCTGCTCAGCAGTTTATCTTTGCTGTCGTGATCGGTTGAGCTTTCTTTAAACCGTTATGGATTAGCATTCTGTTATAACACGTTAAAAGCTTAGCTTTGTTTATTTTTGTCAAGAATGGGGGAGGGATATCAGGTTCAAATGTTCAGGCAGCAGTTTGTGAATGGTTACTTTTCTTACACCGGATGCAGGTACCAAATGTGAAGCGCAGCCAAATACTTCCAGAGACAGCACTAACGGCTGGAACAAAAATACTTGTGAATTCATTAAAAAGAAAGAAAGAAACAAGGAACTTCATATATTTGCATAATTATTTTACTCTGTGAATATAAAAGGTAATCCAGCATTCAAAAAGTTCATCACACCCACCAGCTTTATATGGAAGACTGAAGAGTAAATGGAAGAGTAAAAGTCTGAAACCTTACTTAATAAAGCTGGTTGATGATTTTACTAAGTTTGCATTATTGTTGCAATTTGGAGACAGAAATCCTGCCAAAAGCAACACTTTTGTCATTCCACTGCAGGAATATAACACACCATAATGCACATAAAACACGAAGCAAACTGAACCTCAGCCACACTGCTTACAAAGAGGTGTTCAAGCAATACTAACCAGCCAACCAGTGAATTTTCACAGTGAACTCATCAACAATGGCAGCTGATGATCTATTAGAAGATTACAGTACAAATCCAGGTCCAGATTTCTACTACAAATTGATCACAATCTACTATTTTAATCCAAATCCAACAATTAGCACGCTTATTTGACCTCTGTGTAACCAAAATGATTTGCAGATGCCAGAATGGAGTAAGAGGCAGTGCTCCTGAGTGCTGCCAATAACCCTCTGTGCAGCTGAACTCTGTTCCAAGGAAACACTGATTCTGTGATCAACCATGCTGGCGAACGCGTGACCTTGCAACTTTCATATCTGAAATGAAGCAAGTAGGCACTTTCACATTCCTAAGAAAAATGCACACACTAGCTAATGAAAGTGAGTTAAAGAGAAGTTTTTTTTTTTTTTTTTAAGTATCTAATGGTGCTTAGAAAAAATAAAAACATAAAACCAAGAAAGTAATTCAATAAAGAGGAGGAAAAAAAATGCCAACTTATTTGTGATTAGCATGTTTTTGTTTTGCTTTCTTATCAGGAGGGATCTTTATTCTGCAGATTCCAGTGAATGGCCCTTCCCTATTAATTTATCTCCTTTCCGATGGCAAGTGGAGCACTGTTCCAGAGTTCCAACATTCCCTTAATGCTGCTCTGCTCAATGCTTGTGTGCTATTTAAACAAAGCATATTCCAACCAAATCTGACTATATATGGAATTCCCTGACAAGTAAAAATTTGGATGCCCTACAAAAAGGAACCATGAAAACAGCAAACACACACAAACACACAAAGCACTCCAAACCGCACAAACTCAACACGGACTAAAAGAGGCTCTTGGTGGCAAAGGTCAGGTACCCAGTGTGACCCACCATTTCCCTCTGCGGCACACCGCTTTTGAACTGTGCAGTTCCTTGCTGCAGATTAGTGCACGGGCTACCTTGGTTTGATGGGTTGCTGCTGTCAAAGCCAGCGCTAGAATTATCCTCAGCTGCTTTTCCAAGGTCAGGGATTTGCAAGCTAATTGTCCTTACGTTGTACACTCGGAGCAGAATTTCCAGGGTGTTAATCTCTGTAAAACCATATTCCTCCATTGCTAGGCAGGTCCTTTGGACTTGTTCAATGCAGGGGGAGAATGAGCAGATGCGGCCACCTACAAAATAAGGCAGGAAGTGGAAAAAGAGGGTAAAAAACAAAACGAAGCACTTTTTCCTTTTTTTTTTTTTTTTTCAAATCCTCTCAGCTGCACATAGAAATACTGTTATACGGAAGTGTGAATATTCTGAAAAAATCTTCATGAGGCAACTGTGCGGGTTTTAAAAGTGTCAAAATCAAACACGGATGACTTTACAAGATGCTTCAGACCCTTTAAAAACTGCAGTGACAAATTCATTCATCTTCCAAACCCAGCGCTGCCCATCACATTTGTTCATGCTAAAACTGTTAACGTTGATCCCGTTAGAATCACTACCCACTGTTCAGGACCGAGGCACTGAGCTGCCGTTGGCACCGACACAAAGGCAGAAGTCATCCTGCACACACTGTACAGAGTTGCCTTCATTAGAATATAAGTGTGCGTGCACACACACCCTGACAAAAGCGGCTGTGTTTATTTGAGAACGATGGTATGCGTGTACAGAATAAAGTAATCTCTCCAGGCCATAGATGGAGTGCTGCTAAGACTTTACCCTTTTAGTCGAGATGACTAGCGTGTCTCTCCAGCATTAAAATTTACTGAATAGCAGATCAGGCAGTTTCACAGCAAACGTTTCAAAACTCTAGGATAGGCTTTTAAGTGATAAACACTTGTCTCCTCATCTGCGCGTGGTTCATTTTTTATTCTAAATAGAGAGTCCTAATAGGCCCCCTACAACTTTCTGCTGGCTCCAATGTCACCTTAGCGGCTGAGAATAGAACGATTCAGATTTACTCTGAAAAGCCACAGCCAAATCAGATCAAAGAATTATAAGGACACTGTCTGCCATAAAGCCAGGGCATGTGCTTTCTCCCAGGACACAGTGTCCCACAAGGCAACTGCCCTTCCTGAAAAGCTTTTGTGCTGGGGGTAGGAGAGGTGGACAATGCAGCTTCAGCTATTGTTTCACTTATTACAATTAGATGAAAATGTTTGCTGACCTGATTTGCATTCCTTCCCAGCCCTCTCCCAGGCTCATCCAGTTGAGCTTTCCAACACCAGTTGTCTGAGCAGTTAAAGAACCCATGCAAGTGAGAGCAAAGCCTCCTGCTAAAAATAGAGGCTATGCTGGGACTACACGAAGTCTGCTTTATCTCAAACTCCCCCTTTTTTTTCCTTTCTCGTTTCTAAAGTCATATCTCTAAAAAAAGAAAGCATCAGGACTGAAAGCTTCAGTGCAGCACTCCAGTTACTGTGCAGCAATGATGTGCTGGGTACTGACTGGGGAAGAACATTTTCCATGACCATTAACCCACCACACACTAACAGGGATTTAATTTTAGTCCTGGAATAAAGTCTCTGCAGCCAGGGGTTCTTACCATGCATCTTCAGAACAAAGCACCCTGGACAAGTAGTTCCCTGGAGTGACAATTAAAAAACAATCTAATAATCACCTGCAAAATTAATGCTGGTATGTGTCATTATTAACCAACTCTGGTGATGCCAATTTAATTGCATGCCCCGTCTGCTAGTTCCCAAAATTAGATTTCTGTGTTTATCAGGGTGGCCAGGGCTACCAAAACGATTTTGAATCCAACAGCTCGTCCCTTCTGGCCAAAGCAGTGCACATTTCTGCCACGTCTGTAGATGTAAAAGAGAAAAGCCCAAAGAGAAATTCCCGTTACATAATTAGAAAGCTACTATAATGCTCACAGGGTATGAAGAAAGCTGCTGCATTCTTACTGTGTACGGAACTGAACAAACGTCCAACTGAGCTAAATGTCAGTTCACAGTGACTCTTTGTCTGCAGAGAAAGAATTTGTGGGGAGATCAGAGACTTACTACTACTTCATTCACGCTTTGCTTTTCTGGTGCTTTGCACTGAAACACAAACTGGAAATATATTTACATTTACAGGACGGCAGCCCTCCTTATTTATCCCAACCACAAGGATTTCAAGACATCCTTAGGCTTTCGAATGCACATGCTGTAGATTTACTGAACAGTGAGGAGCCTGCACACAGCTGCTGCAATACAAGCTGCAGGCCCGCCTACGGTTCTTGTCCAGCCTTCAATTAAAGCCCGAGCAACCTTCATTTTGCCTCAGGGCCGTCAGCTGACCGCGGCACGTCAGCACCAAACTTGGTGCTGATTTATCAGGCTGCCCTCTTGCAAGGCAGGCTGCCTGGGGGAAGGAGGGTTACAGTAAATGGGCTTTCAAGCCACTTCGTGGAGAAGAAAGTTCTTGCTTGTAATAGCTGATATCCAGGTGGGAAGTGCAAAACCAAAGTTATTTCACTTACTGCACTGCTGGGAGATTCCCAGGTATGAAGAGTGAGAAAACTGGGTAACACAGCTGGTACTCCACATAAGTGAGTGGGTTTTAGTAGCTTTGCCAATTGCATTTTTTCCCCTTAGTACCTATTGTTTTGGTTATTATTATACATTCCTCCCAAATAAATGCACCTACAAGTAGCTTAGAAGCAGAACCACCAAGAATCTGTCTTTACGGATCACAGCAAAGGGGAAAGGGGGGTGTCCTCTGCTTTCTCCTCTCCACACCATCAGCAGGATTTGACTGGCAGGCTGGACGTGTTTCATTAAGCAGGTGTTCACAAAAGGTTGGAAGGCTGCAATTAGCAGAAGGTTGGAAGGCAAAAATGAAATTGCAGCTCCAGACTTACTGAGACTGCCTAAAATAGAAAGATTTGGAAAGCTTCAATTGACACGATGCTTTATGAGTTGCAAAAATGAGGACTCTGAGCAAGAGAAAGCACTGAGCAGGACATGCTCTTCTGCTCTAGGAGCAGCGATGCTGTCCTCCGCAACCCAGATTCTTCTGAATTCTCTGTAGGCTGCCCTCTGCACCCGGCCGGATTACCAGCTAGGCAACACCCTTTCTGTCACCATCACCAAACAGATATAAATCTAGATTTCAGCATTCACAGCGCTCAGATTCTCTGAGAGCCCTCTTGTCCTTTACACATCAAGAGGCATTTAGGGCTTAAAGGGCTTGAATATGCAGTGCTTTGTCTTGCCATGCCAAGGATTCCTTAATGAAGGAAGAAAAGACATGTACTGCCTCCCTTTCAGCTCGCCGGGGAATGCTGCGCTGTCTGTGGATGACAAAGGGGTAGACTAGACTACGAGCAGGAAAAACAACTGAACTCAGACTTCTAAGTACAAACTAGGTTTGTGTTCTCTCAGAGCTCTCCTTTTTGGAGAGCTACCATTCCTCAATTTGTTTAATGAGATCTGTGTGTCATCATAAATTGATACAGTAATTATCTGAGATTAATCCTGTTCGCATTGGGAAGCTGTGTGAGCTTTTTGATCTGAAGAGCTGTCTAAAAATGTGTTTATTCATGTATAATGCATCTGACAAGTGCTACAGTTGAGCAGAGAATAATGAGTCTGTATTAAAGACTTAAATTTCTTTATCCACCTTCAATTTTACAGGGAGTGAGTTTGAAAGATTTAATGGAGAGGTTAAACCTCCTGAATCTGTAGGCTGAAACGAGCCCACACAGTCCTGGCAGTCATTGTAACCAGCAGTAGGGTCAAAAGCGTATGAAAATTAAAGTACAATTGGAACAATTAGAGAAAGAGCTTAAGGGAAGGGGGGAAAATAGGAGAGGATTTGCATCTACATAGCACTGTACATTTTTAAAGCACGGAACAGACAGTATCTAACTCATAATCAAGGGACACACCCTGCTATCTTAGAGATCAGAGCCTTGAAAGTTGCTCCTCCAAGAGCAGTTAATTCCTGGTATGTTCCTGTGCAACAAGCCATTTTGTTTCTGGTTTGTCTGAGCAAGGGCTAGCATCTCTACCAGTTCTGCTTAGCTAAACTCTGCCTTAGGTTTCCAGTATGGAAAATCTGGTAGTGCTACCCAACTAACAAGAACTCCAACTCATGATACGAAAACATGTGTCCAAGTTATATACTCTCTCTCCCTTCTGCAGGTTGTAGCATGAGTCACCAGTGCTCTGCTAGGTTTTTTCATCATCACAATATTATTCAGAGGATGTGAAAAGAACATATGTAGTGCAGCACCATTAAGTTCTGGAGCCCGTAATTTTGGAAATGATTCCGTGACGTGCAGAATACAGCACAGCATTTTTATTTCTGGTAAAAGAACATAGCTCTGGGTTTTGGGATCTCAGTGCATCGTGGTAATTGGAAGACTGCGTTACAAAGATCTCATGGAAGAAAAAGACGACACAGGCATTAACATTATGTAGGGGCGAGGCAAGAAGAGTCATTGAGCAGCATCACCATGGCATTTACTCTGAGCTAGTAGGACGCTAAAAATATTGCCTCTGTAAAAGGGGACAGAACGTCCTTTAAGTGAGTGTGCTCGTGGGCGATTTGATGTAGCTTCCCTGACAAGTGAAATTAGAGGATTTGGCTGTCGGAAGAAATTAAAGGATGTTTCTTGATTCAGAAAAGAAAATTTTCTCCAAATCTCTTGCCAGCTCATTAGTAGGAGCTTGATGTGTTTTTCTGCAAATGTGACCTTAACCTCCATGTTTGTAGGTACATCCTTCACGAGGAATTCATTCCTGCTCACTGTTACCAGGCTGGCAAAAGCATGTACAAAAACTAAGTATCAGTTGGCTCCAAACTGGGGAATAAAACCTAACAACTTCCTTTAAGGTTCCTTTCATCCTCAGCTACTTCCTACAAGCTATGCAAAGGCCAATGATTGGGGCCAGCATTCCTCAACATGGATTACAATGCAGGAATCCTGCTGGTCTCACATGTAAGAGAATCACTTCTGCTTCTGGATATGAGGCCAGACCCATCGTGTGCACCTGACCCAACAATCCCCGATGGACCTGAGCTAGGTTGATGCTCTCCAACAAGACAGAACAACTGGGGTTGGCCCAGCAAACAGCCCGTGCTTGGGAGCCGATGAAGCTGCTTTGTGAGTTAGCCCCCACTTGTTAGTAGACCCTCGTGGGGCAGCTCTGTGCTTGACCAGATGGCCCCTCAACACTGAGAGGCTGCCTCAATTTAGTTAGTGGATCTTTAACATCACCTTGAGTGAATTCTCCTTCAAATCAAAGCAGGTACCACACCAGTAAAGGCCTGTGACGACATTTTGCAAGCACTTACGGCTTCATCCATTTATCCCAACACAATCTCCTGTGGACAGAAGCATTGATATTTCCTTGAATACCACCTGCATGGGTGGAGGAAGACCGTCTAGACAACATGCTAGACTGCTAGGCTCCACTTCCTGCCCTAACACATCTCCTGTGCGTTCCTGAGGGAGCCTGAGCCCAACCAGCACCGGCCTTGTGTTGCTGCCCTCTTGGTGTCATTCAGCCTGGGGTTCTCCCTACCCTGAGACTTGTGGCTGGGGATTTCAGCTGCTCCTCCAAGCCATGCCTGGGTGGTTTAAAAATGGGACCAAGAATAACCTCTGGGCCTCAAGAAAAATAGCCAGTGAGGCTTTTTACATGGAACTGGTATTCCCTGAAAGCTCAGGGGAGGAGGGAGGCAAGCCCAAATGAAAATTGAAACTAGCAAAACCAAGCAATGCCTTACCTACACCACAGGCTACTGGGAGGATGAGGTATTATTTATTTGCTTATACATCAACTGTAAGAACCAAACCTGGCAGGTTAGGACAACAATTGGTGGCTGTGCTAGAGGAAAAAATGCAAGCGAGACCTACCTGCTTGAAGTCCATTGTGAACAAGCAAAACAAACAAAAGACTTTGGAAATAAAAAACAACTACAAATGCAAGGAGTAGAGTATTGCTGAAGGGTTTCTGTGATGGCAGGAAAATACATATGGGGAGATGGTCAGAGGGGACTTCTCCCGCAGAGTTTTGGGGGAGATGTGACAGCACCATGTTACCTGATTCACATGATCTATCATGGATCACAATTTGACAAACTCATAATTTATGGGCTTTATGACACTTAAAAGGGAGTGGAAAGTCTGGATGTAAGAGTAATATCGTTAATATAAAGAATGGAAATAACAGAGGGGTGGTTGTAATACGTTTGTTACTCAGACTGCTAATTTAAGCACCACCAACGATGGATTTATTAACGCAAGAGGCCAATCCAGCCTAATAAATGGCTGTATTTTTCCATCTCCCTATCTGAAAATTTAAGACCTGTAGGAAAATTATTATACAAATGCTTCATCTTCCACGGCCTTGGAAGAAATAGGCAATATTTATGAGAGCAGAGTAGGTGGGTGCAGAATTATAATCAAAGCACTACAGTGTTCAGCTGGGAGATGACTGAGACAAAAGTTTCAGGGTATTTAAGAACTGTAGGATATGTTTGTTACCTCACTTTTTTCCCTATTGTGTTCATTTTTCTCTTTTTTTAAAAAAAACATTAGCCCAAAGAGGTTAACAGCAACTTTGCAGAAACCACCAAGGTCAGATAATAGGAAGAGCAGCCATGACTATAGAAATGCATTCATCAGCTGATGCTCCTAAAGGAAAACAGTGCAAGTCTGGGAACGAAAGCAAGTTCTGCAGTGCAGTAGTGCCTGAGAGGTATTACAAGCAGCATTTCTGCTCGAAAGTGTGACTGGTGAAATGAGCACAGAAGGATGCAGCTGAACATCAGCAGAGCACATCACCAGGGAACAGGAACCTTCTAGTCACCAACTCACTGTGCATTTTTAGCCTTTTTGCTCTTCACAAATTGGCAGTGCTTTAAATGGGAGGCCAAGCTATTGTAAGCAGCACATTTACAGCCTACTGTAAGGCGTAACGTGAGTGATGAGTGTACCCTGTGAAGAGGATCATTAGCACTCAGCCTACTAGGAGCTGCAAGATTCAGGATCTTGAGCCTAAGTAAGAGAGAAAATACTGATTTGATAAGGATTTGTTAAGGTTAAGAACTCTCTCTTACACACTGTCTCAGCTGAAAACTCCATAATGAACAGTGTGGTTTTAAAAAGGAGGCTAGCTGATGCTATGTATTGAATTTCTTTAGCCCTGACTTCATTCGAAGTACCTTAAGACTTTAGGGAATGAATGACCACTGTCTGGCAGCACAGCTGCAATATTAGCATTGTGCATCACAATAAAACCCACAATGTGACCCTGTCCAGATGTGAGACAGAGGGCATGGAGGGAAAAGAATGGAACAACTCCTTTTTTCCAGCAATGCCCTATCATTACACTAACCCTTGGAACAGCGGTGAACATCAGCAGTATGTGCACAAACTGTTCTTGCTGCAGAAGAGCTTTAACTATTTAAAAACAAAACAAAGGAGCACTATAAAATAATCTGCTGGCAGTAAGGAAAGAGAAGCACTTACAGATATTCTTCTACCATATTTTAGATTTTACAACAGTAAAACAACCAAAACCAAAACAAAACAGAAAACCAAACCAACCAACCAAAAACAAACAAACAAAAATCAACCCAGATGATTTGGAATAAACCAGAAGTACGTGCAAGTTTGTGTCTATTACTATTGCAATTGACTAAACACAAAAAACAGGTTTTGTTTCTATGCAAAAACAAAACAAAATAAAAGCTCCATGGCCCAGCCAGGTACTTAGAAGCATAAAAGATGAGCCATAGGCCTACACCAGGTCTCAGACACTGGTGGCCACTGGTGGCTATTTGCAGCGAAAACTGCAGCAAGGACAGAGGAGCGGCTGAAGGAGCTGGGCGTGTTCAGCCTGGAGAAGAGGAGGCTCAGGGGTGACCTTATCGCTCTTTTTAGGTACCTCAAGGGAGGCTGTAGCGAGGTGGGGGTTGGCCTGTTCTCCCACGTGCCTGGTGACAGGACGAGGGGGAATGGGTTTAAGTTGAGCCAGGGGAGTTTTAGGTTAGATGTTAGGAAGAACTTCTTCACTGAAAGGGTTGTGAGGCACTGGAACAGGCTGCCCAGGGAAGTGGTGGAGTCACCATCCCTGGAAGTCTTCAAAAGACGTTTAGATGTAGAGCTTAGGGATATGGTTTAGTGGTGGGCTGTTAGCGTTAGGTTGGAGGTTGGACTCGATGACCTTGAGGTCTCTTCCAACCTGGAAATTCTGTGATTCTGTGATTCTGTGAAGGACCAGCAGCTTTCCCTCTTGACTAGTACCCAACTTGCACGATGCCACTTTACAAACACAAAAATGCGGGGTTTTAAAATATATTTTATATTGGCTAAGCACATGTAACCTTGTAGCACAGGAAAATATAGCCAAAGAATGTGGCCAGTTTGGCCAGATTTAGAATATACAGAAATCCTTTTCTAGGATTTCAAATGCTGAAGTGAGACAGGGATTCAAATCTTGGAGCTGCTCAAGCAGCTCTGCTTAGTATTCTAAACATGCACCACT
Source organism: Heteronetta atricapilla (assembly GCA_011075105.1). Classification (NCBI taxonomy): domain Eukaryota; kingdom Metazoa; phylum Chordata; class Aves; order Anseriformes; family Anatidae; genus Heteronetta; species Heteronetta atricapilla. Next base: position 54,089,690 of record CM021735.1, on the reverse strand, counting down.
TAAATAATTCAAATTGGACTGCGTAATGCAGCGCCTCCTAAGCTGGGAAGTCAGCTGAGTGTTGTGCTCACTAGATTAGATAATTTGAGCATGGGAAGGACATTGTACAGTGCAGTGAAAATTATTTTTTCCCAGGACACACTGGAAAGCAGCTACAAATTCAGCTGTAACCCTTGCAGGTAGAGTGCCAACGAGTCTCTCTTTATTTATTTACATTTTAAAGAAGGAATGGATTACACTGGTATTGGAAAGCTTTCTTGAAAATTTTCCATAGTAGCTGAGGGAGTCTAACGCTGGGGTTGGTCCTGACTCAGCAAGGTAGTGCACATTCAGTGACCTTTAAGAACAAGTTTAAATGTTGTGATTTCAAGAAGACCTAGCAATTTAGCTCAAGTCAGTATTCTATAAACTCGTGTCCCAGCACGGGACTGGGTTCTGCACTCTACACTTCCTTCACTAGGAAAGTCACTTTTGTAGCTGGGAGTAGCCTGGCCTTAGCTCAGATTCACACCAGTACAGCTACAACGGTAGAACAATAATTAGGGGAAAACTTGTTCCAGGATAAAAGAATGATTTGTTCACTGAAGTTTATTTTTCAATAGGGAAAAGATTTATTATAAACTGAAAAAAGCCATCCAATCACTCAATAGCAGCTCAAACCACCTGCTGTCACTGTCCAGGAATAGCTGGCACAAGCTGGAACAGCCTTTATGTTCAATTTCTACTGTTACCAACGGCAGACTTCTCATTACCTCCAACAGCAGAGATTTAAGGCAGAAATTGGCAAGCATATTTAAGAACAACCACATTTTCTTTAACATTACCGATGGAGAGCTCTGTTAAATAGGTCCAAATCTGCAATGATTGATGTAAAGTGCTTCTGAACACCTTCTATACAAACACCTTTCCGCTGAAGTGCCAAGGAAATTTGCTTTCAGCATTCATTGTTGCTGCTGCTGCCCACACGCTCTCAGATCTAGCAAAATGCACTTGACAAAGCTTCAAGCGTGTTGTGTTGTTTTTTTAATTATTAAAAAAAAAAAAAAACACAACAACTTGCCCCTGCTAATTGTAGCAGCTAGCACAGGCCTGTAGGAAAAAAGCTGTTCTGCTCTTTTCAAATCTTTCACTGTAGATCGCAGACCTCTTTTGAAGGTTTTTCATCCTTAGAAATGCCTACAGACTTTGACATTTGAGAACAGCAATCACACAATGGAAAGGAGATCCTGCATATAGCTCAGAGGCAGAGATGTGTGCATGCACAGTACTTCCTAAAAGAGATAACTGTGGTTACCTTCAGCTTTTAATGCTGCTTTTGCATGTCCTATGGCTTCCCATGGAGACGGAATATCTAGGAACACAGCATCTGCAATGTTTGAGACACCAAACCCGTTCTTGCAGACGTCCTGGTTGGTCACAGTCACCAGATGCTCCACCCCGTGCTCCCGAAACTCCTCCCTGGCCTTCTCAGCCCTCTGTTGGTGGAACTCCACCGTGTACAGGTGCCCTGTGGGAGCCACTGTCCTGATGAGAGCGTGGGAGAGGGATCCGCTGCCTGTACCTGGAAAAGAAAAACAGCTCGTAAAACACCTTTTTACACTGCTCCACATTACTACGGTGGTCTTCTCCATCACTCTGACTGCTTGGAACACTACCCAAAACCAAAACGAACACAAACCATTGGTTAAACTGCTGAAAGAGAGCAGTCCTTCCCCAACAAGGAGACTGAATGACCTAGTGAACAGTCTTCAGGGTCCTCAAAGCATTAATTAAAGGCCAACTATAGCTCTAACAAGAGCCACAACAGGACACAAGGAATCAAAACCAACAGGAAATATTCAGGGAAATTAACCAGAGATTTTTTTTTTCTTAAAGTGTCAGAATCTTCTAGGGTAAAAAGAGATGAAGGCAAAGTTTAGAGTTTTCAAAACCTCAAATTTTGTTAAAACAAAGAAGAGATGTTGGCAAGGATCTATGTTTAAACACCCCACTGGTCCTAAAGGCCATTTATTTACATGGACATGTTGGTGCCTCTTGAGACACTGGGCACCCTCAGCTCATGCTGGAATTAGCCAAAACTAAGGCCTTCAGCTCCTTGCAGCCACACTGACCAAATGAGCCGGTTACTCAAGTGACTTACCTATACACATGCCTGCACAACCTGCATGAGGTTTAACGAGAGCCATCACATACCTGGAACTGTCCATAATTACCATGTAAGCGAGGGACTAACTATTAAAACACTTTTTTTCTTGTTTTAATTTGATAATTTAGGAAACTTATTTTTAATGATCCATTGGCGTATTAAATAGATGAATGACTAATAACCATTCCACTAAAAAAAAAACACCCATATACCAATTTGCCTTGCAAATTACTCACTGAAATGGCATTTAGCAGAATAACCCCCCAAACTCAAAACCCCACAGCTACCCCAAATTATCTGTATTTATTGACTTACCATTCTGTACTGGGAGCACATTTCTCCTGTGAAAAGAAAATCTATTTCTAGCTATCTTCAGTGACGGTTCAGGCTGTATTTCCGCCTGAAGCAAGTTCTTTTAACTAGCATAGATCTTTAGAAGTTTTTTTTTCTTTTTTTTAAAGACAGAACCTGAAGTACAGCAGTAGCAGAGAAAGCTTAGACACTGCAGAGAGGAAGTTAATTAGGGGACAGAGAGGCTGGTGTGCTGCTTAATTGGAGCAATACTTCCCATAACCATACAGGAAGTCAGAGTTTACTGACGGATCCAAGGCTCTTTCCCTCTAGTCACACAGGGGAAGAAATATTGCTGTGGCCCTGTATTTAATCTGACAGCTCTGAAAAGGGAGCCGTTCAGACTATAAACAGAGCTCAGGACCTGTGTTTGCCATGGGATCAACCAAATGAACTGCAGAATGGGCACCGCTCCTCGGCTCCCCTCAGAGAGGGCTGCGACCCCAGCAGGCAGGCCAGCAACTCCCCCAGCTTTAATGGGGCAGATTAGGCAGTGGAAGGACCTACAATTTCAGCACTGGCCCCAGAGAGGTCCAAGGGAGGGGAGAAACTGTGGCACAAACATTTATTTAATGTGAAAATGCATGCATACGTGCCAGGATTAAAGCAAACAAAAGGCAAATGGCAGCTACGTGTGCACATGTGGAAAACTGTCTGCTCACGGCACCTGTCAGCTCTAAACGTCGACATTTTCCCTGTTCAAAACAAGTAATGGTATCACAGTAGCCACGTGGTTGCAAAAACTCAATAATATACTTAACATAGCAAAGAAACAGCATGTCACTGGTTTTCTGTTGATGATAAAAGCAGCGATGCCCATGGGATGCTAAAATGACTGAAATTCTGCCTTTAGGTTTCACGCCAGAAGGCAGGATCGCACAGCTGAGAACTTTTGCAACCTCACTGAATTTAATTATTTTAACTTTCAAACGGGTAATGCTGCCCACTTTCTGTATCCTTCTCAGCTAATCTGTAAGAGTGAGCAGAAGGTCTGTCAGCACAGCTGGGATGTGAGCAGGAGAGAGAGGCAGCTTGCGCATGTATCCGATTCCCTTGTTCATATCTTTCACATTTTTAATCACTTTCCTTTCAAATGAGCTTTTAAAAACACCACAGAAGATACTGGAAGGAAATCCCATTAAGATTTTTTGGCTTATTTTCTGTTACTCTTTTTTTTTATTATTCACAAACACTCCAAGCCAAAACCAGAACCAAAAACAGGATGTCATTGCTTGCAGGCATGCCTTACAGACTCAGCTTTTGTTAAACAAGGTTGCCAGGAATTGTTTGTTGTTGACTGGCTGCTGCAAACATGAGAATAATACATACGTATCACACTTTACTCCATCAAATTCTATCACGCTAACATCACTAATGAGAGTATTTCTAAAGATGCTGCCTGCCTTCTCCTTGACAACACTCCCAAAACTGCAGGAAACAATGAACAAGATGGTTATGAATCACCCACCATTGCAAATTTTCTTCTTTTCTTCAAAAGACCGGAGATTCTGAACCCAATCCTGTGCGATTAAGAAGACCCTCAACAATCATGTGCCTGATAGATTGATGTGGTTCATCAAGAGTATCCTCACAAGGGTCTGGCAGTTCAGCATGACCCTGTACTCAAGCACAACCCCTAAAACCCAATCAGCACTGTCTGTAGAAGGGAGGGGTTCAGCCCTATGTTTCTCTGCTGTTATAGATGGGGAAATTAATGCTTATTTTCACCTCCTCCCTTGCAAATCTGCAACATCCAACATCCAAAGCTTCTCACCACCTTCTCAACTCTTTTCCAATTTCTCTCTGTCCTTATTTCAAAATCACTGTGGGGTTCAGCAACACGTGACACCTAGGCACCAACCTGAAATAAGTTCCAGCCAGGGTCAAAATTCCTTGGGAAATGAAAGGTAGCCTTAGCGTGATAAAGCACCAGCCAGAAAAGCAGCAAAACGTAAGGAGCACTACTGAAAACATGGACTGGAAGAACGCTACCAAACCTGAAATACTGTAGCTCAATTACCTGCGTACAAAGGAACAAAACCTTGAATGCCCCAAATGAGTATTTTCTATCAGAAGAGGCAAGCTAAGAACTGGATGAAGTTCAATAGATTTTCATTTCTCTTCATTCATAGGCACAGTGAAATGCCTGCTCCTGATTTGGCCCTGAAAGCAGAAGGTAAGACAACTTCTAGAACAAATACAGTTTAGAAGTTTCACCTTTTGGCAGTTTGCACTATAAATACCCTTAGAAGCCATTTGCTCCCTACCACAGGGCAATAGCCATTTAATTAGAGCAAATTAATCATGAAAAGGCTCTGCAAGAGAGGTAAAACTGGAATAACTCAAACTGCACTGAAGGCATTCTTACCAGCATAGCTGACGTTTTAGAGCTCGCTTAGATGAAGAAACATGATCTGTGAATCTCACCCTGGCCATTGCACATATGACTTGGGAAAGTATAATGAACTTTTACATTGATTTTTATGACTTTAGACATCTCGGTCAAAAAGCAGACATCTGCAATATAGGCATTTAATGAGACACCACAGGGTCCACAACATGCTATCAGAGCTCAAAGCTCAGAATTTGAGGAAGAAGAACTATGCGGGGAATCAGGATGTGGATCAGGAAAGTAGTCGATTGCAGTCCAAAGGCATGAATTAAGATGCCATGTGAAAACCATGGTTAGCTGGCTGATGGCCCTGCGCATACAGCCATGTGCTATTCGTCCCTTCCCAGGCTCATCTAAGCTCGGGGGAATGTTTCTACCCTCTCCCAAGACTATGAAACCAGAGCAGTTCTAGAAGGATTTCTATCCTAACAAGTGGACACTGAGGTGAAACAGCTCAGTACCTATCGATATGTCCTTCTGATTTAGAGACCGCAAAGTATTGATCAGGTGAAGAACTCGCCAATTCCCCTGACCTCAAAAAGATTTGTTCTTCCCACTCTCTGCCTATTTAAGTGTGAGGTTTTCCACAGAGAAGCCGCCGCACACCTCAGCCACCTTGAGGCAATGTCCATGTTAAGATCATTCCTTTTCAAAGCTGCTGCAGACAACATCTGACCCCTTCAAAACTACCACCTTCTACTTCAGTGCTGGACTGATACACATCAAGACACCGTCAAGATAAAGGCCAGTGTTACCCCAGCACCCAACAAAGCACTTGACTGATAGCTGAGTAAGAAAGCACAATTTACACTGTTTTCTGTTCAGTCTGATTTTCCTAGTACAAAGGATATTTGCTGAGACTTCAGCAATCACAGCCATGCTATGATATAGGAGACCTGATGTTGTGTTCTACTATGTTTTCTCAGTGCAAGCTATCACTTGGCTTGCCTTCCCCCCTGATTTCTCTTCATGGATACTTCTTTTTTTAAAAAAAGTACAAATAGTGATTTATATAACCCATAAAGTTTAGAGCTGTGCACCTTAAAATTACTTGCCAAGTTTATTACGGCAGGTTTGTAATCCATAATAAAGCTGAGGAAGCTAAGTGCATGCTTAAGTTCATATAGCTTGAAAACCCGAAAAGTGGTAACTATGAAGAGTTATTAAATACTGGATCAATGCAGTGCCTAGTAACATTTTTATGGAAGTGAAGTATCTGGTGCAGTATTTGGCTACACAAGGTATTCTAAAATGGGCAAATACAACAAAACAATGGCACTGTTGCTGTATTAGTCTCCTAGCTACCACGCTTAAACCTTGCAAATAATAAGAGAGGTCATGAGTCAGCCACGAGAATGGCTGGAGCCTCAAACCCAGAGGAAAATTAATCTTTAGACAGAGCTAACAACTCCGCAGCTAGTATCTGTCAAGAATGGCAGAGCAGAGGAAGACTGCTCACTGTACATGACAAGTTTATGTAACAGGAGAGTCATTAATCACTTTGAGTGAATATATAAAGAGATCTTAAGCATCTGATGGAAACTAACCTGGAGATCTTACTGTGAAGGCAGTCAAAGGCACAAACGGTGACAGAAATGAGAGACAGCAAGAGCTGGGATGGAGGGAGGGAAGAGGAGAGGGAGGGAAAGAATTACAAGGAAGGAGATTAGCCCCTTCCGTTGCCTATCTGTTGAGGACAGGCTGCTGCAACAGGCATTTTAGGAAGCAGAATGGAGGCCAGAGAGGATCTGCTCACTGACCAGATCCAGGAGTCAGGGGACTAACAGTGTGCAAGTTTTTAAGACTGGCATTGCCTACAAAAGGAATAGGAATGTTAAGACTGAAAAGAATTTGCTCTTAGAGATTCAAGAGTCGGAGTTCCTTAAGGGGAGATCTGCAAAACGGGTGTAGTATCGTTCAGTTCGCAGCTGCAGGAGAAATGCACTTGGTAGTCAAGTGGAATGGTAAGATGAAAGCAAGCCTGGAAGTCTGGAAACAGAGGCTTTAGGGCATGAACAGCATTTCTCATCAGCTGCAGCTCAGCTGCAAGGCTGCATGCATCTGAGTGATGCCTCATGTGGCCCCAGTTTTGGTTTAGGTCTTTGGTATGCTGAGAGACTACAATGTTCTCTGACATTTGTACTGATGGGGCCTTTCTTCTGCTTCAAAAGGTGTTACACCAGGACCATGTTTTCGGATTCTTCTCACACTCTAACCTGAACAGCTGCTAAGAGGTGGATATGGGAGACATTATAAACTTAATTAGCATATTTTCCAAAACCAAATTAACAGTTACAGAGCTTTGGTCTGCACTTTACACACAAGATGCAGCTGCAAACAGTTTACGTGCACTTGTGCCACTGAGACGGTGCAGACAGGAGCAGTGTTTGTCAAAAAGTCACAAGAGTCATGGCATTACAGCTGACTTGCTGGGACTCCACAATACACTATTAATCATTTATTAAGTACCCATTAATCATTAAGTCCTCATTATTTTTTTATGAGTGTACTCTTAACAAAATCTATACTCGACCATGAGTTTGAAAATTTCATAACTGTTTTGGAGAAGCTCTAGTGTAAGACTAGCCAGGGGCTCTTGTTATTCCTCCACAAAGAAGCCATGAGGACCCAGGGTACTGCCCTCAGCCTTCAGAAATCCTGTCTGTGGCTTCAGAAATCCATTGCTGTGTGGCAATGAACGGGGTTTAGCAATTTTTAATTTGGGATTTAGCTGGAGGGAAGCAAAAAATCCAATTAACATTTTTGCTCATATGAGTCTGATTTTGTTGAGTGCTAACGGATCAGTGGGATGGTGGTTAGAATACTTTTGACTAAATTACATTTTGTCTAAATACAATGCTCTGTCGAAGTCAAAATAATTCTTAGATTTATCAGATTAAACAAGGTTACACAGTGCTGTACTGCATTTCCTGGGTAATTCTGAGGGTTAGCACAGATACTTGTTTAGGTCGTACCATGGAGAGAGGACAGTAAAAATGCCTATGTAAGTGGTCACTGAAAAAAAAAAAAGGAAGTTTTTACATACTTTGGTTTGGCAAAAGCATCTGAAAGGTTTCATACTTGTTCCAATGTAGTACAAAAATAAATTTCAAAGCTTCAAATTCTTTTGTCAAATGGGGTTGTTATCCTATAGGCAGCTGTAATCACTGGGCTGAAAATAGCCTTGCCTTGGAAGTTAACATCAAGTTTAGTTTTAGAGTGTGGTGGCACAAAATAAAGGCTCTGTTTATTCCTTTATTTAAACAGGGACTTGTGCATGCAAGAAACACAGGTAAGATCAGAGTTACCTGATGAGAATCAAAATTTCATACTACCAGGCCACCCACAGCAGGTATTTTAGCAGCTATCTCAAGTACCCTTTCATTCTGGAAAGATCGGGCTGCTAAAGGCTCCTTTCAGGCAGGTGAATTCCAAGTATCAGGGACCAATACTTTCAAGAGATCTTAGCTCCAACAACAGTGATAATGGTTTTAAAATCTCAACATACTTTCATAAATTAGAAATTAGCAGATCATATTCCTATGCCTCCATCATGGAACATTGGGCAGATGCTGAGTTTCCTTATAGCCTCAATCGAGTATGCTTGGATCATTTTAATTATGCATGTGCTGCTGACAAGCTTACTCTTTATGTATTTATTAGAGATAATTAAAATAGTAAAAACTGTATTAATATGTTTGTATCATTTGTGACAAATCATTACTAATCATTTAAACTGCACAACTCAAGTAATACAAAATTGAGCCTTATGGTTGTTTTCCCCATTTCTTCTAAGCGCACACAAAAGCTCACGTGTACCGGTACCCATGGCATTAAAACACAACACAGAGACATTTCATCTTTATCCACCCGTTCTTAACACAGGTGTGCAGATTACTCCACAATTCTGCACGTTTACCCTGGCTACATGCAGGGCATTCCTGCCACAGTACTAAGACAAGGGGAAAAGAGCCTGACCTGTTTATTGTGCCTGCTTTGCCCATCCCTACAGCAGCTACGTGTTCAGATAACAAAAAAGACAGACCTCCATGCTAATTAATGCTCAAGATACATCTAAAGCCAGCAGCAATGGGAGGAAGCAGACTCAAATGTCATTATTAGGCCAGATTTCCTGTCTTGTTCCTATTAAACATCATTGGCTAACTCCTTCTAGGTCACACAAGGTTAATCTAGAACTAGTGATTTTGGGTCACTGAACATGGTCTAATTTTGGATGCCACCAAAGCAGGTTACATCATCACACTGGAGGCTCCTGTTGTCAATACATGTAAATTTTTTTAATTCAAATCACCACTTCTGGTCAGTTGTAAGCAAATTTGCAATAAAGCTCTTGCTTCAAGATTAACCAGATGAATTTGACCCAATGCTCCTTATTTCTTCATGTACAGTGAATGTTTCAAGCAATACAAGCACAACAAGCTTACCCGTAGTAGTAAAACTGTCCACTTTTCCTAGAAAGCTGAAGTTAAAATACTTTCATTAGAACAGCACAGACATTAAAATAAACCTGGGGACAGCTTCCCATTAGCAAAAGGATTGTTTGTAGTTACGACTTTGGACTCATAACATTTCTGGCAATCTGGACTGGTTACCTCACCAAGTGTTTCCATTTCTTAGCTGTTTAGATAAATGAGCTTTTAAAGATTTGCATCCTGTCTGGGTACCTTTGACATTACCAAAAATATTCTATGTGCAGCTCTGTACTTTAACATTCACCTGTCCCAAGTGAGCAGGACATGCAGCAACTCACAGCTCCCCAACCCAATGTGCTGTATTTATTGTTCCCACAAAGCAAGGAAGGGAGGAGGTAAAGACCTGCTACTTCCATGACAGCCCTAGAACCACCTAATTGCCCTACAAACTGAATTACAAACACATAAGGGCTTGGCCATTTTACCAGAGGTTTCTCTAGGTGGCTTTGCCTGTTTCAAGTGTCAGCACACAGCAGCCAGCTCCATATACCCCATTTATTAGGGGGTGTACCTGGACACCGAGATAAGTGGTATTTCAGTTGTGCTGGAAAGCAGCTGTCACGGATCCAAAGCTGCCCAAAATTATGCATGGGTGGGAACAGGAAATGTTAAATGCAAGTAAATGCAGTGCAATACAACCCCACCACGCCGATCCGTTGCCACTTCTGTGCTACAGAGGGAAGCATGTAAGACTGCATCCTAAAAAGACTTCAAGTAAACAGCCAGAAAAAATGAGGACAAACTCTCCACAGTTCATATTTTTTCCAGACTACAGAAACATGATCAAATCAAGCAAACCTCATACTGCCTGCAGCAATAAAACCATGAAGGCATTGTTACCAACCGTATTAACTAGGAAAATATCCATCTATATGAAATTTAACTCCTCCTTACTTGTGAATTATGCAAAATCATGGAAAGGGCAATACACTAAACCAAATTTAGAAACAGAACACAGCACTGTAATGAATGCATCACCCATTATCTCACAGAACTACAGTGCGCTCTGCATGCAGTTGAAGTGCTACAAGTGGATCACACTTGGGAAGAGAACAATGAAATACATGTACTTACGCAGTATTTCTTGATCTATGTACTGACATTTTATTTCCCCTGTTACTAGAGTTCAACCTCTCGTCTTCAGAGCCTTTTACTACTTCACCTCAACTGTTTTATCTCCAACTGCTAATTCAAGGTCTGAATTTCGGTTCAAATAATGTGTTTTGAAAATGTTTTTGAAGTGCTTAACAATGTTAGAGAATGGAAAGAAAAATGTTTATATATTTATTTAAAGAAGATGAATTAATCACATACTCAATTTGTACATGTACATAAGGCCAACACGCTGAAGTAGTATCGCTTGTTGAAGAAACAGCAGCTGATAACACGTGCAAATTAAATAGAATTACTCAATGTGTAGGCTGGGAAAATTATATCACAATGGAAAAAAAAAACACCACTTTTTGCAAAATGTAAAGTTAAGCCTGTTTTTCATGAAAAGTGTTGGTGTTAGCCCTTAATAAAGGATTTCAAAGTATTAATTATTACCTGATTCACAGACTATGGAGCCCGGTTTCAGTTCTAACATCATGGTGATTATAGAAATGTCAGTGGAATACAGAATCTGTGTCCTGTGCGGAAGATTCATGGTCCACAGTTCTGGAGTCGGATGAAGAATAAAAACCCATCCTCCTTTACTGCAGGTCACTTTGGAGCCATACTTCTTGCCTATGAGATCCATGGAATGCCGGATGACCCCGTACTTAGTCTGAGTTACGGTCCCATGTTGGACTTTCACAGGGAACATGGATTCGTGGCCCAAGAACACAATAGCTGTGTCACCATCCTTTATCGTATCTCCATATTCAATAAAACTCATTGTGACAGTCTTGTAGTGGGCTGGTGGCTGTCACCTAAAAGGGAATGAACATCAAGACCGTTTTATGGTAACACGATAGGGCTGTAACTACAGACAAGTTATTTTATTTTCCCCAATATATAAAAAGTACACACTGTGCAAATAAGACGTTAGCAAGAGAACTCCATGAAACTGAGGGACCTCCCTCTGCCACATTGTTGATCCAATTAAAACCAATGGAAGGATCCCACTGATTTGAATATAACCAGTATTTGTAGCATTGTATGGCACATTTAAAAGAAAATTTACCAAATACATTATAATTTACTCAGCCTGCTCCACAATGCTACTGGGAAACTTGCAAGGTATTATCAGTTTCAGCAGTCTGTTCAATTCCAGTTCACAAGCTCTCAGAGTATGTTGTTAAGTAGTGACTTTTATGTCCTTCTGCTGGCTTATCCCTTGGTGGTTTACAACATAAGACAATGGTTACTTGCCTGAATATCAATCACTAGTTATTAGGACCACTTAGCAAAAGTTTGCTTGAAAGTTTTCCAAATGAAACTTTAGAGATAAGATAAAGGTAGTATCCACATTAATTTAGGTATAAATTTGACTAAGTACAAAGAAAAAGCAGTATTACGGCCTTTAATTTGCCATTGGGGGTGCAAAGTAATTGTCTGGGAAGTGATCTGTGCTGTAACTGAACGTAAACAACCATTTGCAAGCCAATGTAAACACAGTTGCATCATTTCAGTCCCGTGTTCTCAGAGCTGTTTAGAGAATTACAGTTAAATTTTGTTGTCTTTGAGAAGGAAACACTGATCTTAGAAGGCAGTTTACAATAAAACCTGGCACTGCTTTCCAGATAAGGTAGCTAACAACCTAAGCTGCAGGTTGATCAATTTATGGAAGGAGTTGACTAATGAGGCAATGGTGATCCCAAAGTTAGAAATGAAAGCCAGCACTAATCTTAGTTTCAGAATAATTATTTAGTTTGGGTGCTTTTGTATTGAGTATGTAAGACCTACTTCACTGTTTTCACTAAAAATCTTTCAGTTCTAAAATTCTAGTCTGTTTTTGTTGACCAATGTTTGTTTTAGTTCAATTTCCTGCTAAGCAACTGGATTTATAAATCGGCTGCTGGAGTCACTGAGACCGAGAAACAGAAATGTTTGTGCCCCAAACTTCCAAAGCTAATGACACATAATAAATGTATTCATATACCAAAACAGTACAGGCTTGTCTGGACATATGGTGAAACAGCAAGAACAACATCCCATAAATACAGAAATGTATACATACTGGACTTTGTGAGATAGTACAGTGGTGCTTAACCAGGTTTTATAGCTTGCACCATCTGATTATATTGATGTTCTTAATCTTTCATGAATTACATCTGTAGTCCTCAGTCTAGATACTATTTGTGAAATGTAGTTTTCAGCTCTTGTTTAGAATAATGCTGTTTGGAAAGAGCGTGAGTGCAATCCATTCCTTTCACAGCATTTAAACTGTAGTTACACCCATGTGCAAAGCATCATTTCTGCAGCACTTCTGCAGAAATAAGGAATTATTCTTCTTTTGGCTTCTAATTTCTCTGCCTCCCTTTGAGCACTACATTTATCACAGCTCATCAGAACAATGTATGCTGACATCCCTGGTGACAGCTCTCAGGCACACACCTGGTATGTTATTTTTGTACACCTGGGGGTCTGTGAGGAGTTCTGGTGTTTTCATTGCCTCCCCCCAAGACATAGAGCACATCAGTTGACGAACATCCATTCATTTCATGCATTTTCAATCATTTTCCATTCCCTAACTAGCGCAGGGCCTAATGCCCTGTTGCTACACTTCCCTCCAGATGTCACGGCACAGCCTGTGTGGATTTCTGCCACAGGCTGATGTGGAATGGAAGGGAAGGTGAACCTGTGGCTTGTGGCAAGGGGTTGGCATTTTCCTGTGGGTTTGCCTTAACTTGACATCACCTGCGACTGCTGCGACCTGCACTCGGTGACCCGGGCAATCCCTTGCAATCTCACACCGGGAATCACCACACCGATGTGTGTTCACTCAGATGAAAACCCCAGCTACGTCTCTGCCCTTCCTGACCCTGTGGCCGCCGGCTTCCACACACAGCTCCTTCTTCAGCTCTCTGCGGCTGCTGGACAGGGCTGTGCTAAGCCCTGCCACGCAGGTTGCGATGACCCTGCTGCGGAGGATGAGGAGGATGAGGAAGGCAGGCGCTGTCACACACACAGGTAACACCCCAGACCCGCTGCTGTCCCCCCACAGCCCCACGCAGGGCGGGGGCACCCACTCGCCCCCAAGCCGCACGCGGTGGCGGCGCCTCGGGCGTGCAGCGCCTCGGTTTCGGACTTGCGTGGGGTTGAAGGCACAAATCGGGCAGGGAAAGGGGGCCAGGGAGCGCCTTCACGTCCTGCCTGGGCGTCTCCCCGGGGCCACCATGTCCGCCCGCCCCCCAGCCGTTACCTCCCGGGGCTGAGCCCCGCCAGCACGCCCGGCCCGGCCCGGCCCGGCCCGGCTCTCCTCACACGCGGTGCCCGCCCAGCGCCTCCTCGCAGCCCGGTCGCAGGCTGCTGACGCTCCCCGCCGCCTCCGCCCCCGCCAGCCCTGCCTGCATCCGCCGGGTTACCGCCCCCCCCCCGCCCGGCTGCCGGCCCGCGGTCCCCCGTCCCCTCAGCGGTGCGGGGGGCACAGACCGCCCTCCGCCGTGGAGGGGAGCCCCCGAGGGCTGGGATGGGGACGCCGAGCCGGTCGCTGCCCGCTGTGGGGGAGCGGTGGGGCTGCCCTACGCCCGTTCGTTCCGAGGGGTCCCTATGGGGGGGATCTGGGCAGCCCTCCCCAGGTTTGGCTTCTTTCCCCCAACCCCGACTGCCTCCATGGGGCTCACAGCCTGGTGGTTTGCTGTGAGCCCATCGGGAGCTCTTGTTTATTATCTGTCATGTGTGGGGAGTCTCGGGGCTACAGCTTGTGGGGTGAAGCCTCTTCCACAGGGAACGGCACCGCCTTTGCCGTTGACACAGCCAGGCCTTCCAGGCAAAGCGGCTTCCAGAAAGTTCCAGGCACTCCCCGAGAACCCAGTGCAGGGAAAGGCAGTTGAAGACCAACCGACCGCTTAGCACGGGTTTCTGACGGCTGTAGGAGAAACCCACAACTGAATGTGGGCTCGTAAGAAGCAGAATCATTATCGAAACCCCAAATAGCACTGTACTAACTCCTACTCTTGTCTCGTGTTTAGGATTGCAGTGATGTGGAGAGCCGTAGGTGCCCCGGCGGCGTGGGGATGGAGTCAGGAGGCAGGGAGATGCGCCGGAGGACAGTATCGCCTCATCTGCTGCTTGCAACAAGCCCAGGCCACCTGGCCTGGGAGGGGTGCGGGCACAACAGAGAGCATGTGAGTCACCTTGGACATGCAGGTAACGTTCCCGTCTCAATCAGATAACTCTCCGTAGGGTGCCGCGTTCACCAATAACTGGTAATGCACAGGAGTGGAGGAAAAGTCACACGTCCACAATCGAGGACACCATCGATGTACGCTTAACTGAGAGCTGTTTGGATGACCGTTTGTGAGTTTTTTAATGTATGTGATTTCATTCGGTATAAGGGAAACGTTGTGCATTATCTTCAGTGAGAACATGTTTTCTGTTATGCTATTGACCTGCCCATATCATAATTGCAGTACTCTTTGTTACTTAGTTATGAAACTCTCCTTCATCTAATCTAAATATAATGTATGCAGTTTCAGAGGTTTCTTAAACTGCAGACTCCTACTCAGCTGTTTTTCTGACTGGCAATCACGGCTCTACTGCGCCTTTATATTTGCACCTACCCTGTTTTTTGTGTCATTTTTTTGTGTCATTGGTTGCATTTGTCATAGTTCATATTGTTGTGTCCTTTCTTTCCCATGAAGAACTGCTGTTCAGATCACTGTAGGCATGACTGTATTCAAGGTTAGGACATTCAACAACTCATGGTTTTCACAGGCACTCCATTTACTGCAAATGATCAGTAATTTTCAACAGGCTGCCCAACCAGTGTGGAAAAAACACACCATGGATAATAACTAAGCAGATACATATTAAGTGATAAATTAAAATGGGAAGAAAATTTTCATTTGTGTAGCTAAGCAGATGCAGCTCCAGCCAGTTCCTTTCATTTATTGAGGCACAAGTGTTGTATTTAATTTTCAAATGCTGTTTAGTTGTAAGTTAGGCATTGGAAAAACAAAACAAAACGAAAAAAAACAGTTATGTGTAGTAAACTGTTTTCACTTTCTATTTCCTAATTTGGAAGTATTCTTCTAGATTTTCAAGAAGATGTTTATACTGTATTTCTTCAGGTGCATCTTACGTTCACATGAATAATTTCAGAAGACACATTCACTAGCCAACACCCATCTCCTCTTGCAGTTCTACACTGCATAACATTTATAATTAAGCCTCTTAGGAAGTTAGCTTCATGGCCCATGATTAACTTCCCTTAATTCTTCATTGTTAAAGCTTAGTGCAGAGATCTCTGGAGTAATCACTCCACCTTTCCATCACAAACTGCCAAGCTGCATCGTAGTTTACAAGTCGGTATGCACTGATATCATCCCAGCATGGAAAGTACGTTTTGATGCCTTTATCACAGTCTAACAGGCAATACAGGCTTATCCAAAGAAAGTATTCTCTCAGCAGATGAGCTAGATAAAACAATTCATCAGAGGCTGTTGACACACAGCACAGCATCTGTAATTAAGTCACTAGGGAAGCTGGGATGGGGATGCTCTAACGAAGGTAGGATCCAGTTTACACACAGTTTTCAACAAATCTCAAAACATTGTGTGAATAAAACCCAGTGAGGTAATAAATACTTCTGACTTACTGAATTTTAGAAATTTGACAAATTATGGTGAGAAAAAGGGGATAGGGGGTGCAGTGTTTATTAACACTGGATATATTTTGATTACGTTCCCACCATGACTCTCTTTACAAGTCTTTTTTCAGACAAAAGTTGTGTGAAGAAGAGGTGTCTGTTTGTGTCGGAAGTGCTATAGTGAATGGCACATTGAGAACACTACTGGCTTATAATAACTAAAATGACTGGTATTCCCTGTTCTGCAGGACTGGGAGGGAAAGAGCATATCCAACAAACAGAAGTGAATCCTTGGATCTGGGTTCTTGAGGTAACCTTGACTCCACAAATCTATAAAACAATTATAGTAGAGAACAGTTGATTGCTTCTCTTGCATGTGGCAATACATTATGGAATAAGACAAAAGGAGCCTTCAGTACCTTGTGGTAATGCTTTTTTTTTGTGATGAAAAACACTGGAAAATATGATGGTAGACGTTCTTAGTATTATTTGTATTCTTCTACATTAAAAATAATAACTGGTTTACATTTAAAAAAAAAAATCCTTAATCAGAACTGCCTGTGAATTTGGCAAAAAGAAAAACAACGAAAAAGAAAACATTGCAACTGAGATCATCGAGGAATATAAAGTATTGTGAGGATTCTGGGTATAATTTTACACTTACATTCATTTAATACTTGCATAGGAATCGTTTTACTTGCAACTTACACTGTTCTGAAGTATGAGCAATGTGTGAAAGTAGTAAAATTTAGGGGAAGACTTTGTGAGGTTAAAAAGGCAGAGGAGACTTAGAGAGGATTTGTTCTTTGATCCGGGAGATAAGAGACCAGCCTTGCACGGATGCTGCGCCTTTGACTTCTGCCTGAGATCTGTATACTCAGCATCTCAGTATATCAGACTTGGAGTAACTTGGAAACGTGGACGGCAGCCAAACACAACGCATTTTTATTTGAGGTAGTCTGTGCTTTATTTTGTAATGATTTATTTATTTTTTAATCCTAAGCAATTCTGTGTGCTGCTTTACGCTTCTTGCCATCTTGATGAGGGTACTGGTTGTGGTGCTGAAAAATGGAGGTGGGAAAAGAGTTTCTGTTGATGTCTTATGACACAACTCACCTGAAGCAAAGCGATGCTGTGACTTAGATCGGCATCCATTTGGTTAAATACACCACCCGGATGGGAAGATAAACATGGATTCTGTTGCACTTCAGAGAAAGATAAAGAAACTGTTATGTGAAGGTGAAAAGCACATCAAGATAGTTGATTGCTTTATTTCGGTAAACAAATTCTCAGCCGCTTCATAGCTTTGAGATAAATCCTTCAAAACGATGGAAGTCCCTACTTATGAATTAAAGGTGAGTTTCAGAGGGGTCAAATCCCAGCCCTTCTGCTCTTGTCTTCAGGGAGAAACAAGACACTGTAATAAAATTTAAGGTTCCCTTTTTGCGTATGACAGAAGTAGGAGACCTTCTGCATGTTACACACTACATACATGTCCAAATTCAGATATAAATGAGCCAGCCCCATGGCTGGAGGTGAGGAGAGGCCAATGGCCAGCCCTTGGAGTGGTTCAGTGATGGTCCCTGCTCCTCACAGGTGCTGCAGGCTCACTGGCAGCCCAGCAACCAGCACGGATAACCTGTCAGGCGAGCCCCCGGGCCGTTAATCGCTCCCATCACCGCCTCGTGCCGGTGCCGGCCCTACAGAGCCGTTATTTGTGGGGTGGCAGATAATTACACCTTACTGAACCCTCAACCATGGCACGAAGCCTCAACAGGAAGCCCCACTGCCCGCCTTGCTGTGTAGAAGCGCCGTGTTTTGGGAACATTTACAGCCCTGGGCTGACAGGGCGCGGAAGCGGCTCCGTGCCCGCACCCCGTGAGGGACCGGGCAGCCCCGGGAAGGCGCCGACCCCCGCCCGCCGCCCGCCCCGAAGCCGCGCAAAATGGCGGCCGGCTTGGCTGCGGCCGACGAGGGGCCGTTGGCTCCGCCCCCCGCGCCTTTCCCAATGGAATGAATGGGCTATAAATAGCGGCCAATGGAGCGGCAGCTCGCTCCCTATATAAAAGCGGCGCGGCAGCACCGCCGCGGCTCCAGTTCGGCGAGGGCAGCCGTTGGGTGCGGAGCTGGGCGCGGAGGTCCTTGCTTTGGTTGCGGAGCCCTCGGTAAGTCCCGGGGCAGCCGAGCCGTCCTGAGGCTTTAAAAAAAAAAAGAAAAGAAAAGATTTTTTTTTCCCTTTTGTATTGTACGGGTGTGGCTGGGAGGGCGTTGGGGGGAGCGGGCTTTGGGGATGCGGGGCAGGGGGCGCGGCGCAGGTGCTTACCGGGCTCGTCCGCGGCCGGCGCCCTGCTGTAAACCCAGCTTAACCCGGTATTTAGCAGGGTAGTTACATAGGTTCGCCCCAGCCAGGTCCCCCGAGGGAGCCGTCCGTTGTATAACGCCTCCCACCGCTCCGCTCCCCAGCGGGGCAGGCAGCCCCGGCCAGCCGGCGCTCCGCGGGTGCTGCCGGACCCCCCCTTCTCTGGGGCGCGGAGCCCACCGGCCCCCCTCAGTGCTCCCCCAGACCCCCAACGCTCCTCTGCTCCCCCCTAAGCCATTCCAGGACCCCCCTAGGGCTGCCCTGCCCGCCCTTGGGCTCGTCCCTTCGTCTCCGTGGTGTCCCCGAGTAGCCGGGACCGGCCCTGCCCTTGCCGGGATGTTTAAAGGATGGAGCAAGGCTTGCGAAGGTGGAAAACTTTTTTTTCCCCCGCTCATTTTATCCCGCCTTGTTTTGGTGGAAGGTGTTGTGACAACAAAGGTGTGAAAGGCACGGGTGGAATGACAGCCAAGGTGACCTTGCTGGGTGCCTGGCGTCCTCCCCTGGGTGTTGGGGAGGCTTGCCGAGCCCCCAGGTGATAGGCTTCCCCTCTCTCTCTCCCAGTGACTGCGGTAGGGTCAGACATGCCCTTCTCAAACAGCCACAACCTCCTGAAGATGAAGCACTCTGCTGCTGATGAGTTCCCCGACCTGAGCACCCACAACAATCACATGGCCAAGGTGCTGACCCTGGACCTGTACAAGAAGTTGAGGGACAAACAGACTCCCAGTGGATTTACGCTGGATGATGTCATCCAGACTGGGGTTGACAACCCAGGTAACGGCCGGGCCCGTTAGATCTGCATAACGATCTGTTCTCCCTCGTTCCTGGAAGTGCTTCTTGACAACAGCACCCAAGGCTCTCGAGCTGCTGAGAGGCAGATCTCATAAAGCACTGCAGGACGGCTCTAAACGCATGGCCCTGTTAAAAGAGGCCTTGTTCTGTCAAGCCATGTTCCTTGCTGTGATCCGACACATCAATTCCCAGACACTTCAATTATGTAACTGCTCTGCTAAATACTTTAAATGCGAACCAAAAAAAAAAAAGCTTGTTCTAATTTTTACGCAGCTTGGGGAGGGAAAATTCTCTTATGCTGTGTGGGCTTATCCAGCTGTTCTGATCTTGTCCTACTCCAAAGTGGATATGTGATGTTGTGTAGCACTTCTATGAAAAAAGGGGGAGCAGATATGTTTACGTGTTAACATTACAGTATTTATTTTTACTCTAGCAATATCAAAATGGCCCAACTAAATAATCAGAGACTGCCTCCCGATGAGGAGTACCCGGACCTGAGCACCCACAACAACCACATGGCCAAAGTGCTAACCCCGGATTTGTACAAGAAACTGAGAGACAGAGTCACGCCCAGTGGCTTCACCCTGGATGATGTCATTCAGACTGGGGTTGATAATCCTGGTAAAATGCATTGAGAATATTCTGTGTGAACCAGCTGAAGTAACCGGTGCTTTTGAATACGGTGACTTAAACTAAGCTTGTGGAGGTGGTATTTATGAGCAGACTACAAAAATGCAGTTCTGTCTGTAGCTGCGCAAACAAAGCAATGCGTGCTTGCTTAGAGCAAAGCATGATTGTTTAGGTATTGTTTCATCTGCTGGTCTAAATTAGCTAGTAAAATTGGATGTGCTGTGCAAAATTGTCCTAAACCAGAGCTTGACAAAAATGTTTTAATGGCAACAGCTATGGTTTTCCATAGAAATGCATTTTGACTAACTGGATGAAGGGTCTCTCAGCTGCTCCTATGTGAGAATGCATTTCTAAGTGACTAGACCTACCACTAAAGAACTTGCCTGGCTAGTGCTGCGCTGGAGTACAGCCAAACATCACCCAAACTTAGCTCTTCTGACTTTATTACCACTCCAGGCCATCCCTTCATAATGACAGTAGGATGCGTAGCTGGTGATGAAGAATCCTATGATGTGTTTAAGGAACTCTTTGATCCAGTTATTGAAGACAGGCATGGTGGCTACAAACCAACTGATCAACACAAGACTGACCTGAATGCTGATAGCCTGCAGGTATACATTTTTGATCAATTACTGGTCTGAGGCTTGGGTAAAGTTGTTGGTAGTTGTCTGAACTGATTGCTCAGGCCCTGTCCCCTCAGTTTCACCCTGCATGGACTGATGGGCAGTGTGCCCAGTGCAGTTGTACTTCAGAGCCTGCTGCTGTGGGGTTTCAATATCTGGGTAGAACCAGGCAGCTGGCATGCAGCAGGAACTTCCTTGATGGGCTACTGCAGCAGAGGCCATGCCAAACATGTTGAACATGTATTTCTGTCAGCTCTTGGCTGTAGTCAAGCTGAACAGCCCAGTCCCAGGAGTCAAGGGCTGTTACAAACCTTAACACTTTCTATGTTATGATCTTGTATGCTAAAAATCAGCTGGTGTTTTCATACTATACAATAGTCATTGTTATGGCTACCTAAACAAGGATTTGTCTTAGTTGATGCCTCTGGATTGTAGATCTAAAAGAGTAGCAAGCCCAGACACCGGTCTTAGATGTAAAACTGATGGCCTGATGGTGTCCCTATTTTCTAGCATGTACTCGGTAGCCCTAGCCTTAGCCTCAGAACAAGGGTTGTGTTACACAGATACTTGTGCTAAAGATGAAGAAAATGGTCCCTGAGTACACCTGCTCAGAGGCCAAGTAGTCAGCCTCAAGTATAAGGTGTACGCCCAAATGCACAGGAGCTGCATTATTTAGGGTAAGTATCTTGGCAACAAGGCTGTGCTCACCGATTTCCTAATCTTGTAGGGTGGTGATGACCTGGATCCCAATTATGTGCTCAGCTCTCGTGTCAGAACTGGCAGGAGCATCCGTGGATTCTGTCTTCCCCCTCACTGTAGTAGAGGAGAGAGGCGGGCTATTGAAAAGCTCTCTGTTGAAGGTAAAGTGAGAACTGGGTGATCGGGGGAACTACTAACATCTGGGCCAGAGGTGCTCCTTGCAGTTTGAGAATGGAGACAGCTGGCAAAATCTGCCTTCCTCAAGGCTTAGTCTGAACACAGAGCTCTCCCTGAAAGCAGCAGTTTGAATTCCAGTTGCATCAGCACTACAGTTTGTAGCTTAGAGCAAGAGCACATGTTAGAGGGAAGTTGGACTCTGTTAAGTTGACCTTTGCTGATCTTGAAAGCTTTTCTCTCTGTGTGGGGAAAGAGGTTGGTTCATCATGGCTCAAGCTTGAAATGTAACAGCTATGTAGCAACTTCAGGGCTTGAGTCACATTTGCAGTATTTTGTGGCTGCTTTTAATTGACTTTCATTAAGGTTCAGCTTGCTTAAAGGTGTAGTCTTGCTCCAAGTGTGCAGTTGACTCTAGTGAGCTCTAGTCTTCAGTGGAATTTCTTAGCTGCAGTTTTTGTTGTCTCCCACCTCCTTTAAGTGAGAAGAAATGAGACTCTAAAGGTGCATTCCCAGAGACTGATGCTGTCACTGTTCCAAAACTTCTCAAGGGCAGAGTAACAGTCCTTGACTAGAATGCTGCTTGTTGTATTTGTGACCTTGATTCTCCTTGGAAGAAAGCTCTCTACTTCTACAGTTAAGCAGCCGTAGTGATCCCATACTGCCTGTAAGAGAACAAAGGCGACTTGTTTAAGCCTGGAAGGTGCAGACAAATCATCTGATACAGCCTTAAGTTCTGCAGTGCCACAAAGGCATTGACATTACAGATGAAAGCAAGGGAGGAACCAAGACCAGCAGATAGTTTGAATGCAGCCTCTAAAATGCTGGCAACATTTGTCATCTTTGGTTCCATCCTAAATGTGATTCTCTTTCAGCTCTGGGTAGTCTGGGAGGTGATCTCAAGGGAAAGTACTATGCCCTGAGGAACATGACCGATGCAGAGCAGCAGCAGCTGATTGATGATCACTTCTTGTTCGACAAGCCTGTTTCTCCTCTGCTGCTGGCATCTGGGATGGCACGAGATTGGCCTGATGCCAGGGGGATCTGGTGAGTATATGCCCAGAAGGGAGAAGTTGCATGAAGTCCCTGCAAAAAAAAAATCTTAATTTTGGTTGTGGCTAATACTGCTGGGCAGAATGGCAGGCTCTGAACTCATACTGCTGAATCTAATGAGAATCTTCTGTGGTATCCTCTGGGGAAGTTGCATCTAAAAGCAGAATTTAGAGAAGTGTTAGCATACGCTGCGTTGGGCTGGTAGCAACAAGCCAGCTGGGCTAGCTTGTAGGCAGAGCCTATAATCCAGCACGGGTTTGTGAAGCACCAGACAGTAACCAAAGCAGCCTAGGAAAGCAGATCACTTCTAAAGGAGCTAAAGTACCACTATATTTGTTTGTCATCTTAAGAGTGTAGAGTAACTTAAGGTGACAAACCACAGCGTGGGGTTAGCTGAAACCTGGTACTGGATGTTCAGCTGCTCCTGTGTAGTCTCATTGCTTCTGCTTGCAGAAACTCACTGATGCCAGACTAGGATGGCTTTACCTGTACCAGTGATATTTCCCCCCCCCCCCAGAGACTCAATGGCATGAGCTGACCAATGCAGAGTTGTGGAGCAGAAGGGTTCTGCTCATTAGATGTGGGTCACCTACATAGAACTCCACACCTCAGGAGCCTCTGCAGCATAATTAACTTGCTCCCTTGTAAGCTAAGGGCTAGTTTTTATCAGCTGGAATACTCTGAGCTTATTACTGTAGCTGCTTCAGTACAGCTCTGAGGAAGCATGCTTTGTTTCTGTAGGTCACCTTTAAGATTGCGTCACCTACCTGCAGATGCAAGCACTAGATAGTGCTGTCATCTGAGCATGACTAATGTACAGGCTTGAAGTGTAAAGTCTCAGTGCGCATAAATAACTTTCATCAGGTACTGGTTAATTTGTGATGATAATCAAGCTGGGAGATTATTAGTGTAATAAATACTGACCAGCTGCGAGCAAAGGTAGAGTGGTCATTGGTATTCGAAGGTTTTTATAGCATCTCTGAAGAGCCCTTGATCTAAATGAATAGTGGAAATTCTCCTTGGTTCTCTTACAAGGTACAAAGTGCAGCCCAACAGAATGTGATAAAATTCTGATAAGTCTTGGTTACACATTGTCAACATGGTGTCCTTATGAATATCTGTGTACTGGGCTGCGTCTGTCTGCATTAATCACCTTGCTGCAAACTGACCAAAATAAATCTAGATTTGTAAACTCAGGACAAAAATAGGTGGCTGGCTGAATTCTAGGCTTTTATACATGACACTAGCCAGGGTTATAGTTACTACTCATTCTGACACGTCTAGATACAGGCCAACCACCTCATGAGAAGAGCAAGGTAAAGTACTAGGTTAACTCTTAGTGCCTGGATGAACAAAAGCAAGATAACTTTTGAAGGAGCAACTGAAGAGGCTTCTTGAAAGTAACAGCAATGAGTAATTTGGTGCTGTTATATCTATATTGAAAATGGATGTGTTTGTCTTGTCTCCTAGGCACAATGATAATAAGACTTTCCTTGTCTGGATCAATGAGGAGGATCACCTTAGAGTTATTTCCATGCAGAAAGGTGGCAACATGAAGGAAGTATTTACTCGCTTCTGTACTGGACTAACACAGGTAAATCAAATATTGACTGAGCTGTAGGTGTAAATGTAGGTGTAAACACTTCTCTAGTTTGAGCTGACAATACGTGCTCTTCCAAGCTGGGAGTGTAGGATCCATCCTGTGTTGCCAGAGCCTTCTCTGTTGTTCCACAGGGTGCTTCTTTGTAACTGGGGTCTCTGGGAGCACCCTGATGAGGTCTTCAGCTGTGAGGGCTCTAGAATATCTGTACTGGCAAAGTATTATGAGATGTAGAATAAGATCTCTTAATCTGATACCCTTATCAAAGCGTCTAAACTGCTTAAAGGTTCTACATGGTTCTGTAAATCCCAGCATTTAGAGACCTTGGGTGGGAGGAGAAATTGCTTGAATGTGGATGGACAAAAATGGACTGAAGTTTCTTGGCTGAATGCTTTTCTCAGCATCTGGTCTGGATATCAACTTGAGCCTTACCAGCCCTTTCCTTAATCCTAACAGATATGCCAATTCAATGTGCACTAAATCAAGTTTGCCAGTAGATAGTGACTTCAGACTTTGTAGGGGAGCTTAATCTTAATCTTGCTCCCAGCAGTGAGAAAGACCAAGGCCTTATAAGCCCCTTGTTGGTGACTTTTCCTCCCAAATGGAGGGGGCTTATGTGACTGACTGAAATAGCTGCTCCAACTGTTGTGGCTGTTGCTATGCAACTGAAGCTGTAAATGAGCACTAATGGATGACCTACATCTTTCAGGCAGAGAACAATCTCTAAACATTCATTCTCTCTATTTATAGATAGAAAATCTCTTCAAGTCCAAAAACCATGAGTTCATGTGGAATCCGCATTTGGGCTACATCCTGACCTGCCCATCCAACCTGGGAACGGGGCTCCGTGCTGGTGTGCACATCAAGCTGCCAAACCTTGGGAAACATGAGAAGTTTGGAGAAGTCCTCAAGAGGCTTCGGCTGCAGAAACGAGGCACAGGTGAGAAGCGATGATATGGTGATGCCTGTGTCAGGCTGCCTCTGACCAGGCACCAGTGAGAGTCTGGCTATAACCAAAGCTTGGTTCATGCTGACTGTCCAGAAGGGAGCCTTTGAAGGCACGTGGTTAGAACTGAGACTGAGATGGGAATCTGACTTAACTTGTGACTGGGAAGTAGCTACAGCACATACTTCTGGCCACAGGTTAGATTACTCATGGATTAAAAGAATTAAAAATGGTGTGCTCAAAGTGGCTCGTGTTCAGTCACATGTAGCTTTATCTCCCTGCAGGGAGTAGGAGGTGGTGGCAACTTGCAGAGAATTGTCTTGCTGTGCTTCCACCTCAGGCTGGTGAGGGAAGAAAGGTAGACTTACTGGCTCAAGCAGTGGTCATGTACTAATTAAACCTCTTGCTCCAGGTGGTGTGGACACAGCTGCTGTCGGAGGAGTGTTTGATGTCTCCAATGCTGATCGCCTTGGCTTCTCTGAGGTGGAGCTGGTGCAGATGGTGGTGGATGGTGTGAAGCTGCTCATCGAAATGGAAAAACGCCTTGAGAAAGGCCAGTCCATTGATGACCTCATACCAGCTCAGAAATAAAGCACTTTATTCTCATGCTTCCTAACTTATTGGATGAATAATAAAATGTCACTCCAATTCAAACCCCTGGGGTCAGAGCCCACTTAGTTACACTGTAGAGAAGTCTTCCATCCATCTGTGTTAGAGTTTATTTTTTGATGGCTGAGATGTTGTTGAAAATGAAATAAACTGTTTTGGCCTGATGGTGTGTTAGATGTGTTAACTGAATGTCTCTTGAGATTTACGCGACTTGATTTTCTTAGTTATGCTGAGCTGGCTGTTTCTGTGTGCTAGCACATCCTGGCTGCACTGCTGCAGTCTGTTTGCTTGTGTGTGCTTACAGCAGTGTCGGAAGCCAGCCTTTACCATGACTGCAGTTGCTGTAAAGCTGAGAACTAGTGCTAAACATGAGTCATTGCAAACCTGCCCTACCTTGAAGGCTTCAGCTTGTGCATCTGCTCATGGCAAGTGTAAACTGTTATTAGCCTGACTAGGGCAAGCCAGACTGACTCCTGGAAGGGAGGGGAAGTGGAGCTGGGTACAAAGGGCTGCTGTTCAGAGACGGGTCCTCCTGGGGCTGCAGGGCAATGCTCTGAGGTCAGACCTCAGCCTGTAATAATACCTTCACTAAACTAGTTTGTGAAAAGATCACGTACTTTAATCTCTGGAGATGTGCAGAAGCTTGGTGTAAATGCTAATTGCTCTTCTGGGGCTGAAAGTGGGGTGAAGCTCAGACTGAAATGATGCTGCTATCTGAGCTCTTCTGGTTTAACCAAGGAAGAGATGGGGATTTTAAGCCAGTTACAGGAAAATACCGAAAGTGCTGCTTTCTTTGTATGTTTTGTGTTAGTCTGAGCCAATTAAACAGCACAGTCAACTAAAACATACCAAATATATTTTTTTCCAGCCCTCGTCTGGCTTGCAAGCTCAGGCTCTTCTCTGTAGTGTCAACTACATTGCATCAAGCAGGTTTGTCCTTCAGGCTGACTGCAATCAGTCCACACATGCTGCTGTGTGGAATACCCATGTTATTAATCTACACAAACAACTGTTTTTTTCCCAGAAAGTGGGAGCACTGGATTCTAAGTAACAGCTTTTGCAGCTCATGCAACCTGGGAAGCAGAGCACTTTCTCAGCACCTGGGGTTTACAGAGGGAGTGTGCTGAAAGGCTGATAAATAGCTTTACAGAGAGCAGCTTTATGTAGGCTTGTGGAGATAAGTGAAGCTTGCTTTTGTAGAAGCTGTGATATTTCTAAGGCAGTGATTGCGTGCTGTCGCTGAGCTGAAGTGATGGCTCCGGCTGGGGCAAGCTAAAGGCTGAGTGAATGTCTTAAATGAGACTTTTTTTTTTTCTTAAAATGCAACTTTTTGTCTGATTCAAATTTAGCTGGGTGAGGGAGAGGAGATCACATGTAGGAATTTTGATCTGTGCTGAGTCCTTTTTGAGTTATTTGCCACAAGGCTGGCAAGAGCAGGGGAGGGAAAATGGTGCCAGAACCAGCCGATTAGTTCTGTGTACTTTTTAGATCCTCCTCGCTGTACTTTGTGTCACTGTTCCATGGACACTCGGCAAACAGCTGGTGCTGCATCGTGTAATCAGAGAGGCACCACTAAATTAGTGCTGTCTTCAACACAGCATTGTTACTGCAGTCAGCAATTATCTAATGCAAAGAGGTGCCTAAAAACTTGGCTATTTTTTTTTGTTACGTCAGCTGGACTAATAAAACTGTCTTTCCTTATGCATCCTGTTTCCCTTAGCCCGTCAGAGCTGCTGCATCTCTGGTTTTAGCATCTGTGTCCCCGCAGTCTGAGGCAGGAGCTGGAGCTGGCTAACACATTATGGTGAAAACAGCAATCTAGTCTTTAATGCCTGAACCCAACTAGAAAACATTTCTTTTTTAATTGATTTTCTTTGCCACCCACTACCTTAGCCGTGTTCCCTCTGTGTTTTTGTTTTGGCTCGTAGTGAGTGATTGAAAATGCTCCAAAGCACAAACGTGGCACGGCAAAAGGCTGGACACAGTGCTCTGCCTCCGCTGGTACTTGCTAAAAAAAAAAAACGGTGATCAAGAGAGAAATTAAACTTTCCACCCCCATGTCTTAAAATTGTCAACGTGCAGCTTGGTTCATCGCTCCCTGTTGTGCCCTGGGTTTCTAGCATGGGGCTCTAGCGCCTTCTGGGATGTCGCTGGCCGTGTGCAGTGGTCGCTCCTCCTGCCTTGGGCACCTGAAGCTGCAGGGCCGTAGCAATCTGTCGTGTATCACGGATGCCACAACATTAAACCGGGGGGAGCGGAGGAAGGTCGCAGGTGGCTGGTGTGCTTAGTACAGGGAGCTGAGTCAGACGCACCGGTGGAGCCGCCCGAGTCGTGCAGCTTTTGGGAAGGAACCGGAGCTGGCAGGGCCACGTGGCCGGGTGAGCTCACACCGAGCATCACCCAGCGGCAATGGCGTCACCCGCCAGCGAGCCTCGAGCACCGCGCGGGCTCCTCTTGGCCAAAAAAGCACTGATGATCCGAGGGGGTGGGAAGCCAGGCGGGAGGAGCCCTTCCAGGAACGCTCTGCCAAGGGTTCAGCAGCTCAGGGCTTCCCCTTGGCGGATCGGAGGCTCGGGCTGCACTTATTTCCCATGCAGGTCTGGGAGCAGCGGTGGCTGCTGGCACCCCGCTGCCAGGGCTGCTGGCTGTAGCACGCTCCCATTGCGCTGCCCTGTTGCACAACCTCGCACGTGCTCCCATCTAAACACGCACACCGGCTTTAGAACATTTTCAAGGGAATGTCTCCCTTTTAATCCCTTTTTCTCCTGGATTTTCCCCTCTGGGAGCAGGTGCCCAGCGGCAGCTGCCGGGGCAGCTCGGGCGATGCCAGCAGCGGGACGCAGGGCGAGCCACCCCGTCCCCTCGCTGCCGCTGAGCAGGCAGCACGTTGCCTGCTGGCTTCCCAGGATCCTTCCCCGAGAAACACAGCTGTTTGGGCAGCCATTTACTTCTCTGATTACGCTTACTGGCAGCGGACTGCCCATAAATGATTCTTTTAACATTTTTATGCCATCTACTGGGAAATCATTCCTGGTCTTTTACCCGCTCGTGGACTAAGCCACTTGGAGGACGGTGACGAGGAGGCTGCGAGCTCAGCACCGCGGCGCCGGCCTGGGCGCGCTGCCACACCACGGGAAGCTCCCGGCCCTGTGGGAAGAGGCCAAGCTGCCCGCAGCCTCTCTTGTGCTCCCAGCCGAGCAGGGGACAGGGGACAGCGGCTCCACCGGGAGGTCCTGGGGCTGCTGGGGGGCTCTGGGCTTCTGCACCGAGGTGGCTGAAGTGGGTGAAGCCTCTGTCTCTTGAAAAAAAGGGCTGGAGCGAGGTGGCTTGATCTGTTGGCTGCCCCTGCCCATGTGCCATCTGCAGCCGGGGACAGGGCAGTGCTTGCCTCCAGCTTTCCATTTTGCCCAGTGTAATAAATCCATCATTAAGCTAAGCAGGAAAATGAGGGTGCTGTTGCCTAACAGCCCTGACACCCACCTGGGAGGGAGGGGGTGTAGGCTCCAGCCTGCCCTCGGCGCGTTCCCGTATTTTACGCAACGCGGACGAGCTGGAGCTGGGCTGTTGGAGTGATTTCTCCCCACCCACCCACAGCAATGTGGTGGCGGCTGGGCAGGGCACGCTGCCGGGAACGGAGACGGCGTCGCAGCCTTTTCATCTCCTGCTTGCTTTGCTTTTTGCCCCGGGTAAGGAGCAGTCAGCAGGCTCCTTGGGCTGCTCTGCCTTCCTCTGGCTGCTCTGCCTTCCTCCAGCTCCTAAAACAAAATCCTGGTTCCTAATGGGGTACAGCCCCCAAGGCCAGGGGATCCAGCCCTCCACCAGCGGGACTGGGCACGTCTCTGCCACCCTGTGCAGGTTTCTTTGTCCCAGCGAGGGGGGAGACAAGTCCTGCCCTGGACCTCACAGCCCCAGACGCCGTGATGAGCGTGTTCGGAACAAGCTCTTGCATCACTTGACCCTCTTCCCCTGGTTTTGACATGTTGGGATTTATTTCCCCAGGCAGAAATTACGCGTTCAAAACCTCCCAGCCAGCTCCATGTAGCGGCACGGCCCAGCGGGGAACGCCACGGCTGGCTCTGTGCTTGGATTTCACACGCTGTTTTGTGTGTCAGTATGCTGGGTTTTCCCTGGGTTTTGAAAGATCATCTTTATATATATATATATATTTGCACAAATGCTGCCCAGAGCCGGGCTGAGAGCATCAGGTGGGAAGACACGTCTGCTGCCCGCAGTGCAGGGCTAACAACTAAATAGGCAGCGTGGTCTCAGGCTGGAATTAGCAATTAATGGGGAAAATCTGCATTTAGCAGGGTAAAAATAAACAGAGACACATCCAAACCTAGCAAGGATGTTTGTTTTCCTCCTCCAAGCAGTGAGCAAGAGCATGAGAGCCCATATAAAATTTCAAGTGGCAAAACGTCTCATGCTCAACGCCTGGGCAAGGGTACCTGTTAGACCCCGGACGAATGGAAACATCGAGGTTTTTGTTGAAAGTCAAAAGCTTCAGCGTAGTGACGCGTTCCTGGATTCCTCAGGAATGAGTGAAACCCTGGCAGCTAAGTGAATGTAATGCAACTGAAAAGCCATGTTCATTACCTGGGTCTGGCAGGGGTGCTCAGCACGCACACTGTATGCTTTGCCTCCTGTTTGGAGCACTCTGAGCGCTCAGAAATCCCCCAAACCACCCCAAATAGTGGCTGGGGCTGGCGGCAGGGCCAGCTGCTCGGCAGAGCCCTCCTGTAACAGAGGACGGGCAGCGGGAGGCCGGCGGGACAGTGCGGGTCGTCCTCGGCAAAGGGATGGCATCGGGTCGGCTCGCTGCTGTGCAACAGCCTCCGAGTTGGGACTTGTCTGGGGAGAGCTGACTCCAGAGATACCCGTGGGAACCTGCATGGAAGAGGATTGCAACGGGTGCGAACACCCATGGCCCCAGAGAGTCTGCTCCTCGCCACGGGAGGGTAAGGGCTGGCTTTTTTTTTTTTTTTTTTTTTTTTTTTTTAAGGCACAGCACCACCAAGCATCCTAACACAGAGCTGGGAGGAGCCCCTTGCTTCTGTCCCTTGGGATGTCCCCTGCCCGGGGGTGGCACAGGGCTCCTGCAGCGGGGTGGCTGCTGGGGCCCTGAGCCTTGCACCCACCCCAGAGGACAGGAAGGGCCACCAGGAATCAATGGCTCAGCCTTTTCCCACTGCTAAGGAACCCCAAATCCTATCCCAAATCCTATTTCCCAAATCCTAAGAAACCCTCGGGAGAGGTTTGAGGACTCGTTACAACCATCACAAAGTCCTGAGCAGGGTAAGGCTGCCGAGGTGTCCTCTAGCCCCTGTTTATCTTGCTAAAGCGCTCGCTTTGACTTAATCCCCCGTGGGGTGCTATAAAGCGGGGCGCAGAGCACGCCTGGGTGCCAGGCTATGATAACCACGCTGCCAGCAAGCAGGGCATGCGTCCAACCGCGAGCTGTAAGCTGCGTGTCTTCTGGTACTTGGTGGTTTGGTTTGGTCTTCCTTGGGCTGATTATTTATTTGTTTACTTATTTTGCAATGAGCCCTGTGGTTTGCAGAGAGGCTTGTCAGCAGGACGGGCCCGTGCAGCTGAGCATGGGGAGCAGCCTGCCCTGGGGGGCAGCAGTGTGTGCCACTGCCCAGCCTGAGCAAGGTGACGAGGAGGACAGCATCAGCACGGGGAGGGGATCTGCTGGCTTAACAAACTTCGCTTCTGCTTGCGAAAATAAGAGCTGGGCGAAAGCCAGCAGCACCCCGAGGGGCAGGGACGGTGGCAAAGCTGTGTGCTGCCTCTTCAAAGCTGTGTGCTGCTGGCCATGAGAAGGAGGCTCCGTGCAGCACTGGTCTCAGCCTCTCCGTGACCCTGGCAGATACCTGCAGGTACATCCGCGGTGCCAATGCTGGGGAGCAGAGGGTTATCGAGAAAAACCCTTCTGCTTGGACAGCAGAGGGATGGTGACAATGATAGGCTGCGTCGCTGAACTGCGTTGGTGGAAGCGTCCTCAAAGGGAGCTCTCCCGAAATGCCCGCCGTTTGCTGTATTTTTTAAAAAAGCAGATGGAAGTTTTAGTGGTTTTGTTTATCTGTGTGTTTGTTTTTCCTGACAAGGAATCAAAAAAACCAGGCTTCAAGCAGTGGTTATGAGAAAGGTCAGCGAGTGGCTGGTCAGCTGGAGCCCCTGAAGGGGCACAGGCGGCAGATGGTCAGTGTGCCTTTTCCAAATACTTTTATATAATCAGTGTTAAAAACAGCAATGACACATGTTCATATTTAGCCTATGTGCTCTTTCAGCTATCATTTCCTTCTGTACCTGTGCACCCTCCTCCTCTCTCTCCATCATCTCCATTTCGCTTCCCATTGGTGTGGCCACGTTGAGATTTTTCATACAATTTAGTTCAAGAGTGAAGCCTGTGCAGGGAGCAGCTCCTCCAGAGAGCCATCCTCTGGATTTGTTTAAATGCCCTGCTGCTTTGCCTTTCAGCCCTGTTTATTCACTTTTTAAGTTAAAGCTAACCCAGGGATCCCAGAAGGGATCACTGAAAACACGTATTGGATTACCTAAAAGGGTTTTGCATTATGCACATCAAGAAGATACAGAGAAACAATGACATGCACTTACAAAACCAAGAGCTATGTGAGGCTGAACAGTTATTAGAAAGGCTCAGAACACCAGGAAGCGGGAGGAAACGATTAGTGCCTGCTGGTAAGACACTAAGAAGTATCTGCCCGGGTGCCAGCAAGGGGAGGGGGGGCACTTTGTCTCTTGCTGCACTCTCAGCCCCACCGCCCTCCCAAACACCAGCCCCCGCCACTAAGCCTTGATTAATCTTTGCTTCTGACTTCTGTGCGGGCCATTCAGCATCAGTTAATATTGAGCTTAGGGGAAAACCCAATAAAAGAACCACTAATCTTTGAACTTGGCACATAATCCTCCACGTGCTGTTGCCCAGCATGTCCCTTCTTGCCTTTCTTACCCCCCGAGAAAGCCCCCGAGCGCTGGCTGTGACGAGGCTGGGACACGATGGCCGTGTCCGGGTGGCTGCAGCTTCCCAGCGAGCCCTTTCTGGGAGTATTTTGGGCCTCAGAAGTGAGCCTCTCAGAAAGGTAAACTGCGGTGAAAGAGTCTTATCAAGCCAGGCTCAGACTGCAGGATATTTGCAAAATAAGATGGGGATTAAATATATATTTATTTTAAGCCTTGTCATTTCCACTCTGCACAAAGCATGCAGCTGAAGCACATTTGAGAAGCGCCGACAGCTTGGCAGTAATTTCTTTCCTTTCCTTTCCAAGGCAGAACCCCACAGAGCCCCGGCTCGCAGCAGCTGCTCGCTGGGGGTGGTGACCCTGACCCAGGGGAAGGAAGCCCCCAGGGCTGGGGCCGGGGACATTGACAACTGTGAAACCTCAGCCTCTGGCTTGGAAAAGGAAACAAGACCACTCCTTCGGCTGATGCTGGGCCCAGTAACAACATTACTACGCCTCTGTATAAGGTTTCAGTTTTTGCAAAGAAGCGCACAGGCTTTTAGCCGGCCCTCCGGGAGCATCTTTATCCCTGTTTGCAGGGGAGGAAGCAGTTCTGCTGGGGCTGGGCAGGAAGGGTGCCTCGTGGTGCCTCCCTCTTGGGCATGAGCTTCTGCCCTCCCACTCAGCTCTGGAGGTGAGCTTTGGAGTCTGATCACTCCTCTTCTCCAGAAGGACTACAGAAAATATAAAACCCAGGTTTGACATGCAGAGCTCGCCCCTTAGCTGAACGTCTCTCAAGCACAAACTCACTCACAGCCCCGGGCAAGGATTTTGACCAAGTATTTTTGTCCCAACTAGCTGGATTTTTATTTATGCCACTTTTAGTCTGTTCCTTCCTCAAGATTAAAGAAACAAAAACAAAAGTAAAAATAAAGTACACAGGTCTCAAGAGAGCTCAACCTTTCCTCTCCCTGCTGCCTGCCCTTCAGAAAGAGAAAATGTCTTGTGGGAACCGAGAAGACTGTAAAAAATCAAATTATCAACGGTGAAGAGCCCCATGGCCCACTTGCTCCTCCCCAGCTGGGGACCCCGGTCCCCCTGCAGGTCACCTCCCACTGGTGTGGGGAGACCACCACAGGGGACATCACCCTACCGCCCAGCTTGGTGCAGCCCCTCACGTTCCCAGCCCTAACACCCCAGAGCAGACGTGGCCCTCTCCTAGCCCCATAGTTTCAGGGGCCGTGCTTTGCCCTTGAGGCTTTGGCTGTTGGGGGCCATGGGACCCCTTGTGTCCAGGTGCTGGCACTGGCAGCAGAAGGGCTCGGGGCTGGCAGGAGCATTTGCAGCCTGTGGGGATGGCAGCCAGGCTCCATCCTCAGCAGCCCGAATAAGGAAAGGGGGTAAAAGCAGGCACGAGCCAAGGAGAAAGCCCATCAGCGCGTGACAGCGCGGTAGGAAACCCGCAGCTGGAGCCAGGCTCTCCTGGCAGCTTCCTTCCCTCGTTCTCATGGAAACGGGAGCGATGCCCTCCCGCTTCGCTGTTTTCTCAGCTTATTTTTAAACACACCGCCTGTTTATGCTTCAGCATCTCCCTTCCTGGCCCCACCGTGTGCAGGACATGGGGTGAGCTGCACGGAGCAGGGCAGCCCTTGAGGGCTGCAGCCCCCGTGTGGCATCGCCAGCGAGCCCCGGCCCCAAGCAGGGTTGGTGCTGAGGAGCTGGCAGTAGCTCCCATGCTTGCCGTAGGTCAAAGTCACGTTCATCGGGGCCAGGAGCACAGGCTGGCGTCTCTACACTGAGCAGACGCTGAGTAAAAATATCTCCCTTGGCCCAGGCGCACGGGACGGCCGCCTTTCTAGTAGAGACTTCCAAATCAGGGCATTTCGGTTCCCCCTCGGTCCTCTCGCTTCCTGCGTGCAGGCTTTGAATGGGGAATGCTCCTTTCTGCCTGCGCTAGAAGCAGCCGCCCGGTGTTCCTATTAAAGGATATTGTTTAATCTCTGGGCTGTCCTGGTGTTTGTGCAGGCTGGAGGCAGCAACCCTTGGCAAGTGTGTCAGGAGCTCGAGTGTGTTTGGGGATGCTCTCAGTTCGTGAAGGGCGCAGCTGCGGAGCGCAGCAGGGCACTGCTACAAATGGGGCAGCCCATGGCAGAGGGGATGGGTCCCAGGAACTGCCTCCCCCTTCCTACCGCCTGGGTGGTGCTTCTCTGGAGCAACCCCCACCAAGGGGGCTTGCAAGACCCACAAGCCTGCTGTGATGTTTCCCACAGAGCATTAGCATTTCTGCTGATGCGTTCAACCTGCCAGCCTGATAAGGTTCAGCTTGGCTCAGAGGTTCACAGAAGCCATAGAGTTGTCTGGAAACAGTGGATGGGGTTACCTCTCAGAAAACCTTGCCCATGGACCAGAAGCCCTTTTCCATACATGCATACTGAGGCATGAGGCTTTGCCTTCAGTCAGGTCTGGCCAGCAGTGTGTTGGGCTACCCCCATCCCTCCTTTCTCCTCCTCCCAGCTCCCCAAAGGCAAGGAGGGGCACAGGCTCATCACAGCAACAGAAGACTTTTTCCACGGAAACAGATGTCTGCTTCGGTCGACGGGTTGTCTTTGTGTTGAGCTCAGCCCCTCTCTCATAATTGTCACTGCTGTTATTATCTCCGTAACCGCTTTTCCTCCAGGTTTCCGGCACGTTCCTGCTCCAGGAACTCAGTACTTCAGCCCTGTCCGCTCCCAAGTGCCTTCAAAAGGCATCCGCGAGACCTGTGCTTCCTGGTGACAAGTGCTCCTTCCCTCAGATCATCTGGGGACGCCACCCGCAGCGTGTGGCATGGGGCAGCCCAGCTGGCACCCCAGGCACCGCTCTGGGGACCAGGCAGGAGGGGAAGTGCAACGCTCTCAGTTAGCGCCAAATTGGAGGGTGGCTTCGCTCCTTCTCTGCCAAGGGAGAAAACATCAAATTCAAGTGGGTGACAGCCCAAGCAAGAGCCAACACTACGTTTTTTCTTGGTTGCTGCTGGGTAAGAGATTCATAAAAAAACTTGCTGTTTCCTTCTGCAGTGGAGGTGAGATGGCCACAGTTATCCAGCCAGGGAGACTTCAGGACATGTTCCCCAGCCTCAGACACAATATTCCTGGGTCTCATCTCCTTGCTCTCCTCTCCTGCATACACACAGGACAGGTCTGGTCCAGCTGACACAGATGGCCACATTGTGGCTGTAGCCAGAGCTGTCAAAAAGAACTGCCCTTTTCAGCACTGCTTCAGACAGATATCAGATCCTTATGGTGAGGATTCAAGAGATTTTCTGGCTCCCCAGAGACACGGCTGGCCGTGCATCTGCCTGAGCTGACAGTATTTATGACCTCTGAAAAGCATAGCAGCAGCTTGCCCACAGGACAGATAATCATGGGGTTGATGAATCATTCCCATGGAAGATGAAAAAAAATCATCCCTCCTCCAAGTTCTCTGAGCTCCATGACTGGAATGCAAGCTTGAAAGTCCTCCTGGGTGTCGTTGGATGTTATTATGATCCCCTTTCTCTTCTCCTCTCCAGGAGAGAAACAATTTCAGCAAAATTTGCACAACATTGTGAGAAGTTACTGCTTTACTTCACTGAGAAGAAAATTTGGGATCTTCTCACAAACTCCTCTGCTTATATCTACCAACAGAGAGCTTTTGCTGTCCTCCACGTCAGCCAGACTCATCCAGAAGTCTGAGACAGCCAGGAAGAAACAGCCTTAGGAAAGTTTGACTCCTGCTCTTCCTGCCTTGTGACAAACTTGCACAAGCAGCACCAGTCCCCATGAGCACAGCCAGGCCCTGCCCTTCCTCTTTCACACAGTCCCTAACCTGACCAGCATGGAAGGGCCTTCTGAGGCAAGGCCACGTAGCAGCCAGCAGAACAGCAAACAGCCAGCAAAAGAAGAAGTTAGTCTAGCAACTAGATGAGAAATATGGGCTAGGAAATGTCCTGGCCACAACACAGCCTGGCCTCAGGCCAGAAAAGAGAAATGAAACCAGCTGAGATAGGAAGAGGCTTTTGCTATGGTTAGGCAGCATTCCTCCACTGCCACCAGCCACGGCCACTGTGACAGAGAGGCAGATGGCAGCAGAGGAGGGTGCTCGTCTGTGGAAAAGTACAACTAGAGAAGGATGTGCCAGGAGTGGGAACTTCTCTCTTCTCCCACACCCGCCGGGCTGGCTCCTGGGGGCAGGAAGGCAGCAGTAGCAAATGCTGGTGAACACGCTTGGGTCGTAACACAAAAAATGGCACAGAAGTGGGTCTCTCCCTCAGGGAGGTCAGTGCTGAAGCCTGTCCTCTCTGGGACTCTGCTCAATTTGTGTGCAGTATGCTGGTTCTGGACATAGAATCACAGAATATCCTGAGTTGGAAGGGACCACAAGGGTCATCAGGTTCAACTCCTGGCTCCACAAACCACCACCCAAAAATCAGACCCTGTATCTGAAGAGTGGTGTTCATCACTCCTTGAGCTCTGTCAAGCTCAGTGCTGTGACCACTGCCCTGGGGAGCTGTCCCAGTGCCCGACCACCCTGTGGGTGCAGAACCTTTCCCTAATCCCCAGTCTGACCCTCCCCTGTCCCAGCTCCATGCCGTTCCCTCGGGTCCTGTCGCTGTCCCCAGGGAGCAGAGCTCAGCGCCTGCCCCTCCGCTCCCCTCGTGAGGGAGCTGCAGGCCGCCATGAGGCCTCCCCTCAGCCTGCTCTGCTCGGGGCTGAACAAACCAAGGGGCCTTATCTGCTCCTTACACATCAACCCCTGCAGACCCTTCACCATCTCTGTAGCCCTCCTCTGGGCACTCTCTAATAGTTTTATGTACTTCTTACCTTGTGGTACCTGCACACAGAAGTAAATGACTAATTGCACAGTGTAGACAGGCTTCAGTCTGTGCTCTGCCTCTTGGCACCCCCTTGTCCTCCATGTACTGGGATCACACAGTCTGCGTGGATTCTCTGGAGCAAGATGACCTACTTAGAGACCCCATCACTCTCAGAGATGGAATTTAGTACCTTTTCCTGAATCTCAGCCCACTCTGGGATTTTCCACACCACAGCTGTTGAGTGGGATTGCTGGCAGGCCTTTTTGTCTCTGATGGCATCAAGGCTGAGCAGGGCTGCATTCTAGCTCCTACTTGGTTTAACACCTAGTTTCCTTTGCCATATGCCCCAGAAATGTGGGTAAAGGAGGCCATGTGCCTTTTAGACTCAACAGCAAATTGTACAACTACATGGCAGCGCAGACAACTCGCTGCACTGTGATCTGAGGCGCTGGTTTGGGAGCTCAGGTTTGCCGATGGCCACGGTCTCTTTGTGTGCACACTGAAGGTTTCTACAGCAGCACAAGCCATTCTTCAGGGTGCCAAAGAGTGACCCAAGGTCCTCCTAAACTGCACGAAGAGCACCTGGGGAAGCTGCCTCTTCTGCACTGCACTTACAGATGCCTGTGGAGCCTGTCCCCTTCACTGAGTACTGCAGCAGCATGAGAGGCAGCCAGAAAATCTTCCTCTAGCACAGCTAGTTCGACACAACCAATACCACACAAGAGGTCACCGCCAGCATGACCCACACGTTGGAGATGTCTCCAGCCTGCCTGCTTGTCCACTGGGTAGCTAAGGGAGGGCGAGTTACAGTGACGAGCATGGACTTCGTAGGCTCAGTTTGCTGTAATCTTCAGAGCTGTTTCCAGTGGCAACTTCGTTTGAAAAGATGGAGTTACTGCACTGTTTCCAAGACACTGCTGGGGATGCTGAGAAGTGGAAGCGCCTGGATTTGCCCCCCAGCAAGCTGCCGGGTGCTCAGGCTGGGCAGAAGGCATGGCTTTTAGGCAGCCCAGCCCCAACAGATGGTTCAACAAAGAATTGGATATCATTCTAACAAATACATGTAAATTTGTGCTGGTCTTTTTAAAAAGGTTTGAGGTGTTGGAAAAACACTACTGAACTCATTGCAGAGATGGGCCAGCACCCCCACTTGTTTACATCTCTGCACTGACAGCTGCAGTGTTACTGCATTCTGGGGGAAGCCACTGCCAGGCTGAATCAGGGTCTCCCACCTCTCGGGCTGTGGGGCTTCTGCAGCTGTTGAAGCAGGCCCGTGCAGCCTAGACTTGGTAAGGGCAAGAAATTACCTTTTTCTGTCTCCAGGCTCCAAAGGTTGAACACTGGTGGCAGGAGAGTGGTGGCCAGTGCCCTGCACCACCCTGGGGGTGAGGGAATATAATCAGACCTCTTTTTGAGGTCACACTTAGCCTCATTTGTCTTCATCCTCTGCAATGCCCTACTCTCAGTGTTGCCTTATCACTGGTGAATTTCTCAGTACAAATCTCTATTTCTCTGCCACCAGATGACATTGCACGAGAGGTGACTGCCAGTAAGATCCACCCCCCACCCCCAGCCAGGACATGTGTTTGAGCAGTTAGCAAAGATAAAAGGGCAAGTTACAGCCATGAGTGCAACAGGTACAGTCAGCAAAACACCAATTTTCATGCTGATCCAGAGCTTTACTTCCAAGTTTTTGGTTTTCCATTAGCAATGTGTCTATGTTTGGCTCATTCCAAATTTAGGTCTTGTTTTCACCCCCTCCCTTCCCCTAACTCAGATGCTAAATCAATGAAACTCAGCCTTGCAGTCCAAATGCTGATGTTGCTGCTTCCAAGACATACAGAAAATTGGAAAATGGCATAATCCCAGTGACATACAAGGGTAAGACTGAAATATTTGTTGTTCTTACATGTTGTCGTAGGGCAGAAAGGGAGGATAAAGTTAACAGTAAGTTAATGAGAGATGCTGGATGCAGGTAACAGATGGTTTAAACAGTGTGTTTTCCCCTAAACATTAGTTCTCATCCTTCCCCTTTTGTTTTCTTTTGCTATAAACGTTTTAAGTTACCAGCATCATTACGTACACAAATGAGACCTCAGCTCTCTTGTGCTCAGCTGAATCCATCCCTATTTTACCAGAATTCACCCTGAGTGCAGCTCTGACCTGAAAAGTGACCGTTTAAGGAGAGCTGCCTCCATTGTGGGATCTGGTCTCTGCTGTGAATCATCATGGGCTTTTATTGCCCAGTTTCCTGGAGAAATAGGCTTTATGCAACCATGTGGGCATGTGTAGCCCTGTCTGCTGGATCTGTCCTCCCTGTAACTTGTGGACCTGCAAGCTGGCATCAGCAGGGTTGGTCAAATGGATCTGAGAAGTCCCTGCAAGCCCTGTGAGACCTGAGAGCTCAGAGGAGGAAGAGGCCTTTCTGTGCAGCCTCTGCAAGCTGCGGCTTTACCCCAAGAGCTGTTTGCACCACTCTGAGACAGTGCAGGGAGGTTTGCAGCTGAGCCTGACAATCGATATGACCCCAGGCCACTTCAGGTGGTACTCACGGAGCTCCTCTTCCACCACCAGTGCCTGCTCTTTCCCTTCACAACTTGTGAAAGCTACTTGCAATTCCAATGTCCGTCATGTGCAGATCCAAAGGGCCATGGAGGAGAAAAATGGAATCTCTTGCTGGTGCAGTGTTCTCTTCCCTAATGGGAAATCTGGAAAGTGCTGAGGGGCAAAAGACATCTAGATGGGATGACTCCCACTCCTCTTCATCCCAGGGACTGCCCTGAATTCAACAATTCATTACAGTCTTGTGCTTCCTTGAGCTCAGCTGTCCTCCAGGTGGAAGGATTTGCTGCAGCAATTTAACACTGAGGAGATGCCTTCCCTTTGCCAAGCTCTGTACCACAGACTTGTGTTGAGACACTTAAGTGGGCCCTGGAGGACTTGTACTCTTTCTCCAGCTAGAACAGCACTTACCCTGTCTGGAGAGATTCACAGAGCTCTAACAGCAGAGGAAACCTCAAAAATTGAATGTTACTCACATCTAGACCTTGATTAAAAGAAGCATTCAGCCAGGAGGGTTCAGCCAATGCTCATCTCTCCCAAAGATGAGAAGACAGCAGTAAATTTCAGATGGCGGTGACAAAGGGGTCAGCTGTATAAAACCACTGAAGTACACGTATTTGCCCAAACACATTTGCTCCTGGTGGCTGCTGCCACGTCTCTCGGTAACAAGGAGCAGAACTTGCTGAGAGCAAAGCTGTGCTCGCCGCTCCTCCTGCGTGCCTGTGCCCAAAGTGCCAAGCTCTGCTCAGCAATGCTGTGACTCCGGTACAGAGCAGCCTCGTGAGGCACACAAGGGCTCAGTGCTCCTGCCGGCTCTATCTGCAGCTAGGAGTCCTTTCTGCAGAAAGAACACGAAGCCTGAGATCAGCTGCAAGAAGCAGCCTCCACACTTCCACTCCCGGAATCCAAACATCAGGGCCATAAACATTAGCACCAGTCACTGCTAATCCCCCGACCGCAAACTTTGGTTACAATAAAAGCGAAAGCCTCTGCAAAATATGTAATATGAAAAACTCCTGAGCAAATAAGGAAGTTTCATTTCTTGCTTGCTCAAACCACGAGTGACAAGATTTGTTTGAAGATTAAAACAGACTCCAGGCATGGAAAATGCCAGGCGTAAGGCTTTACGGAGTTACTTAACACAGCACAATATAAATGGCAAGCGACCCCGGGTTATTTCAGAAAGGGCTGGCTGCAACTTCCAGCCTTGACGAGAGTGATTACCAAAGGACGAAGAGCAGAGCAGCTTCATTAATTACATTTCCAAACAGGAAACCGAGGACTCCAAAAAGCTGTAAAGGCGGTTAGCTGCTGGGTATTACATCTGCCCTGCTCAGCAGGGCCGCTTTTGGGGAAACCGGAGAAAAACGAGCCGGGGCTTTTGCCGTGCCGCTGCCCCGCGGAGCCGGCCCCGGGGCTGCTCCCGCCGCGCACCCGGCGAGCCCCGGCCCTGGAGGGGCACCCTGCGGCCGCTGCCGGCACTGCAGCCTGCCCCGGGACACGGCTGGGGGTCGGGCTGC
This sequence comes from Heteronetta atricapilla, assembly GCA_011075105.1. NCBI lineage: Eukaryota > Metazoa > Chordata > Aves > Anseriformes > Anatidae > Heteronetta > Heteronetta atricapilla. The sequence goes on along the minus strand of CM021735.1, from coordinate 54,048,206 downwards.
CCAGCAGGGCCTCCGGGCAAACAGCAGAGCAGGGGATGGAAAAGCCAGGGGCTGCGGCGGAGGTAGAGGTTTGCTTCTTCATTTGTAAAGAATTATTTTTCTTAATGAGAGGGTTGAAGAGCTGATTTATTCACCTAATACATTCAACGTGATCCTATCAGCGACTACAAGGAAATACGAAGTGCATGAATACTCTGTTTTTCGTATGAATATAAAAATGTATGAATACTTTATGCCCTGAATTTCCTAACAGATATTAAACAATAACAGACTGGTATTAAAGCGGCGGCGGAGAACGGCGTTTCCATGCCTTGAAATCCAGCACCGTGGTTCCCACAGCAACCACAACCACGGGCACTTCACACCAATCTCACGGCTGGGTCTCAGATCGCACAGTTAAGAGCACTCAACACGTGTAAGCAAAAGACAGGCATTTTCTTTTGTCCTGCAATAACTATCTTACCTGCTAAGTCACATCCGCTACAGGGCGTTAACGGCACTTGCAGGCAAATATGAACTTACAACTGGCAATTAATACCCTGAAAATAGCTTCTGTACACAAATACTTACAGGAGTCAGTCAGTATTGACACATTTTCTGTCTTCAGTTATTGCTGGAATGAAAAGCCCGCTGTTCATAGCAAAGCTTAGAAGGCTGAAAAAGAGGGGTTAGGAGTCTTTAAATGTTTTGCTTCAAATGCAAGACTGTTGCAGCTTCAGAAAAGACCATTTCTTCATGGTTTTGCTAATTTTATCTAGCCCCTTTGCTTGGAGGCAGTAGCTGGTGGCAGACCAGAAGAAATAGAAACATGAAAACCAGAGTTATTTGAGTAAGTTTAACTGGGAGCAAGGAGTGCACGCACAGGACTGCTGTATGTCTTCTTTCTTCCCCTCCTTAAGCATTTTCTACTGCTGTACCACTGGACACTGATGGGCCTTTGGCATGAAGCAGTATAATTTTAAAAAAATTCTTATTACATTAAGTTGAGCTTTCATCCAAAACTTACACATCTTCCTGCTGGATAACAGTTTGTTCTTTGAAGCAACAGAGCCTTCAAAGCAATGGTCAGTGGTGAAGTCAATGAAACAATTTACTACTGAAGGGAAAATTTCTGGTCAAACACAGAATTATCACAACCACACGTTATCAGCACTTCAGATGGGAGGGTTAGTTGGCAGAACCAGTGATTTCTAATAACGTGAACTTAGCTTGATAGGAAAGCACCAGGGCGCTTCTATGAAAACTTAGAGAGATCATGCTGATAGAAACACAGGAAATTGCAAATCTACATGCTTAAATATTAATGTACAGTGGGATCAGCTTTCCAAAACTATTTAATGCTTCCTAAACATCTGCAATGTGAATTAGAGACAATTTTACATCAGTATGAACCCCCTAAATAGTAGAAAATGCCATCTACTGTCAAGATACTCTAAATATTTAACTCTTCAGGTTACTAGGAAAAGACCTGGTCTTGGATAGCTGATCAAGAGAGTGCATTGCAAGAAACCCTCAACCACCTTTGAAACACAGAGACCACAATGGTAGCTCGCTGGTGGCCTCTGCCCATACCCAGCCAGGTACCGAGCAAGCACTTGAACCTAAACCAGCCAGAGCAAATGGGTCTTGACCCAAAGCCATGCATGCGCTGCTGCTCTAGCTGATGTCTTTAACAGAGAAAAGGGTTCTCTGGGTTGGCTGTAGTCCAAATTAAATTGCAGTCCATAACACATTGTATGACAAAGCAGCTGTGGGAAAGATGATTAAAGCCTCTGCATGTTATCCCAATAGGTCCCCTTACATTTGAGCTTATAACTGAAGTGGGGAGATCTGTATTTAAACTCCAGATCTGCTGCAATCTTCCCATATGACTGGAAGGACTCTTGACCTTCTGTCTTTATTTTTTTAAACAAATGTGAATCTTAATTTTAGCTCCCAATTTTTATTTTTTTTTTTTAAATCTAGTTTATTTTGACAGAAAATGTTACAATTAAAAAATCTGGGATCCAGTATCTTACTGCATTTGATCTTCAAATACAGAAACTTCACCATAATGCAAGAGAAAAATTATGAACCTTGCCCAAATCTCTGGTAAAACCTTTCCATCTACAAAGATTGGACCAGATGCTGTAGCTTGAATACAAGTAGTGTGCAAAGCACTTAGACCAGCAGCACTAGCTGTGCCCTTAACCTGCTCCCTGGATCAGCAGCACCAGCTGTTCCTTTGAACTACCTCTCTGTTTCTCAACATGGTCCAAGACCTTAACCTTGTCTTATGTCTATTCCATGACAAGTAAAATAAACCAAGGCATTTTAAAAAGCCTATGTATAGATAGAATTTATATGAGGAAAAGTTTATCTGAACCTATTTATTCCTCTTCATGTTCAGTTTTTCCATGTACGTATCTATAAAAAACCCTTTCATTTAAAGCAGTCAGCCTTTCCCATAACTCTGAAGACATTTTTCTCTACCCATTAGCCAAAAGACATCTTCATAATCAGATGCCATGGGCTTTAGCCATGCAAAACTTCACTCACAAGCCCATTATGACGCCCCCCCCCCCCCCACCCCAACACTACATTTGGACCACACATTCCAGGACACCAGTTATGTCATTACAAAAAAAAAAAAAAACCACAACTTTATAGCTGCTAGACATGCATCTTAAAACCTAGACCCACTGCTACATCCTTACCACATGCTGGCCTCTGATTAATTTTAAAACTCATTTCTTACGCAGCGAGAAAACAGCTGTAGTGCTGCAAAGCTGTATCAGCAGCAGCACTGACAGACCTGCACTGATCCTCAAAGCAGCTGAATAAACAAAAGGCCTACGTTCTTGGAAGAAGGTGAAGGTTTGAAGAAGTTTGCAGATCTGAAGGAAGCAGTTTCCTTTCCGGGCAGCTCCTAGAGGCTTGAACAGTAAGTGTGCAGTATGATAAAAAAAACAAGGGTATATTCTTGCCACTTGGTAATTTTACAAGGCATTTGGGAATGAATCTGTTGAAAACTGTTTCTGATTATATTAAGTCTTTTTTTTTTTAATACCTTAAATACAGATTTACTCTGAAAGAACCTTTTGAAAACACCGTAAGAAAAATACTTAAGTACAAACTTTAAATATCCAAAGTATGATACTGGTGCACTTTTTAGAAACAATTACATACTTAACAGGTGAAGTAGGAATGGAGTATTTCAGAAAACATTTAATATGAAACCTTTTGGAACTTCCATCAAATACAGATTTACATCATTTATCAGAATACTTTTTCAGTTCAGACAACAAAGTGCACTGCCAGGTGAAAAAAATACATTTGGAGGAGTGCTTAAAATGTAGTAAGTGAAACGATAGGTGACTCTTCACCTGAGAAAGTACAATGACTGCCCTGAAATGTCTTATTGCTATTACAAAATGGAGTTTTCATGGCAAAAACCATACCGAGCAGCACAGGCACGGGCAGAGCACTGAAAGCCAACTGAACTCCAACTGAACACCTGGAGTTCTAAAGCCATGGCAGGATACAGAATATACAGAGAATAAAATGCAAATTCAGGAATATTTACTACATTTAACAACTATGATTACCCTTTAAACTAGCATAATCAATATCAATGCTTAGGGAAAGAGAGGAGAAGTCTGCTGCCTTCACAGACTACAGGTCACAAGAACTAACTTGCAAAATATTAAGAGGTTTGCATTTTCACCTCGTGTCAAATCCGAACTGTGTACTATGAATAACTATTAGCTCACTGCAAATTTAAAATGCAAATTTCGGCTCCAGTTTAAAGCACATGTGAAGTACATGCTCAAGTGCCTCACTGAAATATAGCCATAAAACATCAATACAAAAAGTCAAGTAGATAATGCAGGATATTATCTACAGAAGTCCTTCATGAAATAAATTGAGTATCACTAGGAAACAAAGCCTGAAGAAATCTCTTGATTCTAGTCTGCAAAAATCAAATCCAGCTCACCACAGTGATGGTTAAGAAGTGGGGACCATCCGATAGTAGCTTCATGTCCTACAGAAAGCTACTTGGCCATCAGAGTTCATCGGGGCAGGTTTCCACACTGTATGTCACAAAAGTGACAATGGACTCTTCAGCAGAATCTAGAGACACAGCTGGCATAAAGCCATCAAAAGCAATAAATACAACCAGAGCCAAGTGGAAGCACGCTGGAAGAGAGCTGCAAGGAAAAGTTTCAACTGCTGCCGCCTATGGCTGTAGTGTAGTACGCTGCATGTTACAATGGAGGAGATCAGTAGAAAAATTAGATTCCCACTTTGGGTTTCAGTACCGCAGACACCCAGAAAACGAAGTACAGCCACACCTGCAGCAATACCTCAGAACGGCACCGACTCGGACGTGGTGACTTGCATCAAAACATGGTTGCTGTTTGAGAGTCTTTTTGTGCTTTGTATCAGCCTGACCTAGTCTAACGTGGAGAACTTGGTCTGAAAGAAAGAGTCACTAGTCAATGTTTAGCGCACTGCATCGTTCTGTAGAGGAACTGCGGAGCAATGGAGAAACGCTCTTAGCTGCAATCAATACTCATAAACCAAAAGGACAAAGATACAATTTTAGTAGTTTAGCAGAAGCAGAAGAATGGAAGCATTTACCCAAATTTTAATGCACAAATCAACTACATTTTAAAATTTTGATTCAAACTTAAATAATAAATAGGTGGGCAAAATATAATGCAAGACTTACTCAGTAGAAGTGAACTTTTAATAATCTCATGAGCTCTACTTAGAAAACAGGACTAATAATGTTCACAACCGTAAATCCAAACCCTTCACACACTTTTTCTTCTTCCTTAACACAGCAGTGAACTGTAAACCTGCGTTTACTGGTTATCTCTTCAGTTATTTTAAATATTAACTCAAGTGTTTCCTCCTTGGCCATTTCAATTTTTAGCACCAAAATTAGCCCAAAAAGAGGTACTGGTACAGCTCGATGTTGTAAATGATTTGTTTACATATAATACTTTATATATTATACACACATACTGTACATTCACACGTCCACACAAACAGGAGGCATATTTAAATGAATATATTCTGTGTTTCAATTTGTTGTCAAAGACTTAGGAGCAATGGAAATAAAGCAGAAGGGGTAATATTTTACATAGTAGGCAACTTTAATGCTGTAGTGCACTTATAAAAAAGTCCAACTCTCCCTCCCAGCTCAGCAGCTTTTTTTAATATCACTATTCAGAAGGATGCAGAAGTTATTGCCTAAATGTTATTCTATACATTTCCATTGGAATTCTCAAAAACACTTGCTAACTAATTTACAACTTAACTATTTTTCTTGTTACAGCTTTAACTCATTGGCAATTTTGGAAGCAATGTTTTTAAAAGCTATGGATGTTCCCGATATCCGCTTAAAGCGAACTCCATTCAGGGACAGTCTTGGCAGTTTACACACCTCCATCTCCCACTGTACAAGGTTTTCCGCATGCCCATCTCCATGGACGCAGAAAAGCAAGAAACGCTCTCTTTGTTCATAGTCACAATTATTGGCATCCAGGACCTTTCGGATTTCCCTCATCATGTCATTGGGATCCATGGAGCTGGTGGTTTTCATGCTCCACGTAAAACGCAGCGAGCGAGGCTTGGCTTCCTTGTTTTCATCCTTCTGATCCACAGCTACATTGCGGCTGAAAGACAGCAAGTTATTAGTTAGGGCAAGAGGCTTCCTCCAGGTTTCATGTTAGTGAAGCAAACTCACACTCAACACACACTACTTGTACAAAAGCAGTGTCTAGGGGCCCTGGCTGTGAGCAGCGCCCCGTGTTCCTCACAGCTACACAAACACACAGTGAAGATAAAGCGTTAGCGTTTGGGGCTGAAACAAAGGTAAGGTTTGACTGGTGAAACAACTGGAAGTCATTGGAGTCTGGGGCATGAGGGCAGTTACCTTACTGTGGTAAAACTACACACATCAGCTATGATTCAGTTTTATGTTGGGTGCTGCTCAAAGCCCTATTCTTGGGCCATGTTGGGGCACCTGGCATCTGCTTGGTGCTAGAAGTTTCTGGAACATCAAACATCTGCTTGGCGATGTGTGACAAAAATATTGTGACGAAATGGTGCCCAGCCCACCTCACAGGAGTGCTGGGCCATGGGAAGTACCCACACAAATACAACAGCAACAAACATCACCTCAGCATCTCCTCCTGTGCAGGAGGTTGGGGACCAAGGACTGGAAGGGCCATAGCGTGCCTCAGCAGAGGCAACCAGCAGGAAGGAAAATGGAGCTCGGGGCCCTGTGCTGGGTCACCCGCCTGTGGACCCAAGCCCAACACTTGCTGCCCAGTTCTGGGCTAGATGGGTTTTACTCTGAAATCACTGTTTTCACAGATAGATGTTTGTGAAGTTCACTGAAGAACCACCGTATTGTAGGATGTTGGGGTTACTTTCAACAGGCTGGAAATACTCTGTCTTTAAGTTGGTCACCAATTCGTTTACCTACATCAGTTATTGGTATTAAACTGACGAAGTCTTTCAGTGCTAGAAGCTATGCAGCTAAGCACCTTGGAGTTTGAATGCAGGAGGGAAAGCTGGAAGTCACTATTAAACACCTTGACATTGTTAGCAAAGAACCTAGGTAAAAGGGTTCCTATTTTCCTATTACTGCCACAGTTTTAAGAAAGCACAAAATATTGAAGCTGCATTTCCCAAGTCTACTTTTTTTTTTTTTTTGAAGCTTTTCCCTTGGTAAGGGGAAATAAGGTTATTCAAGCCAATGAAAAAGAAACGTTCCAGAAATATCTAGTTCATAATGATTCTTCTACTTTCATTAAAATCAGTGGTCATGCAGCTAAAGAGTAAGGAGCTACATTTGGACCCTAAGGGTAAAAAAAAATGTCAGATTTACTTTAGGAATGTCTACATGCTGTCAGTCATCTCTTCAAATTTACTTGTTCCCAGGGCAAGAGATTTTAATATATTGACAATGATGCTTTAATATTTTCTGAAAACACATAACCTAACTGACCCTAAACCATGAAGTTTAGGCCTCATGTTGAACTTCAAAGTTCAGTTCACAATTATTAAGTCAAGCTCTTCCTTAAAATATTTGGCAATGAATTTTTGGTTACATGACCCCTTCCTTCTACCAGCATTAAGCAGACAACTATGAAAAAGTTACATAAAAAGCAATAGCAAAGTCAAAACAAAATAAATCTATCACAAAGATAGCACATTTCATCATTTTACATTCTATTAGAAAGACTTCCAGTAACTTTGAGAATCGTAGGATTATGCTGTCAAATACAGCTATGTGGTTTGCCAGATGTTACAAACATCAGCAAACAAATTAAAGAGTATTTTGTTTTAAGGTTTTAATTTAATAAAGCTGCAAGAACTGGCAAACAGATAGGGGGAGGAACACCAACTTTTATCCAATGCTCATTTTATTTCAGAAAGCCTTTTCTACTTGAAAACAGTTGGCAGAATGAACACATCTGTTGATTTCTAGTATTTTTTGATATGAAGGTTTGAGGAAGAGTTTAATATGAAAAATAGTTTGGCCATTTGTGATTTTGGAGATGAAAAATACATTTTAATGTCCTTCAGCGGTTATCCCACACATCTGCAGTCTCACTAGACACCATTTACCTACAGATCTACAAGACAACAGCAAATCATAAATACTAAAATGCAAAAACACACAAGGGAAAAGGCAACATGAAAGATGAAAGTTTAGAAACAAGCCAGTCAATGCTTTAGTAGCTGTTCTGCAGACAAAAATGCTTCTTTGTTTAGTTTCAAAGCCTTAAACAAAACAAAAGCTGCTGCCTGAAGCCACTATGCCACATAATCAAGGGGAGAGAGGTTCAAACTCACCTAAGTAACATTTTAAACAAAAATTTTACCCTCACCTTGAGCCCTCAAATCTCCCGTTCCTCTCATATTCAGTCGGGAGCCTCATTGAAAAGAATGCAGAAGCAAAAGGAAGTGGGAAAGAGAAGACAAATCTTACACTACAATATACAATATCTGAATAGTTGCTCAAAGACACTGTAATCATATCAAAATTGTGTTAAAATACAAAGCAATAAAGATGTAATGAACTTACTAGATTAGAACAAATTCAGAATATAGCATCTAGCCAAAGTGAAACAAAGCCTTTTTACTACAGTTTTTAAAAAGACTCTAAGCTACTTTTCACATTGCATGCTTTATGTGGTAGTACTCATCAAATAAAGCTGAATACCTGAAAGTATAAAACATTAAACTAAAATTACAATATATTAAAATGACTTTACCATTTAATAAATACCTGCTAAATGATAAGTATCTCCTAATCATTAATCTATTTATTTAAAAAAAATCATGGTGCTTGCACACACACCAAATACCAAACTATTAGATGTTTAAAGAATACCAAACCATTTAAAAAAAAAGAACATGCATTTACATTTTAACAGAAGTTTAGAGGTAAATCTGAGATTTCTCATGCTGTGATAGCTATTAATTCCCATGCTGATGCATCTTCTACATCCAAAGGAAAGCCTAAGCTTTCTTTTTGCACTGCTTAAAGCTATGTTGCTGATCACTAACATACCACTACCCAGTATCAAGGAGAATTACAGGGAAAATCATCATCTTCCTCTACGTTCCTATTATTGCAGTACCACGTCTCTACATCTCAGTGTTAGTTCTGCTTGTAGGGAAGCCATCTTTATAAAACTCTTATCAATGCTACTCCAAGTCAGTACAGGGCTTCACCCAGTAAAATAAATATATTAAAACACTTTGGCTATCAGGTGTCTAGGGACAAGAATGTAGGACAGCAAGCTTATTTTTTGATGCATAGGATATTTATATTACATTGTGTGAGGTGTTACAAGGTTTAGTGTCCTAATTTTCTTCCTTTTAAGGGGCTGCGGTGAGGAAACAGGCCTTTAAGATTAGTGGAATGAGTGCTCTTGCTCTGTACAGTCTTGTTGCAATGGAACAGACACTGCAAGAGTGCACTGCAGAACGCAGTGACAGCACTTGCTGTGCAGGATGTGGAGTTCAAAATCCATACTGCAGTATCAATATAGGTTAAAAAAATGCTAAGGCACTCATTGTGTTGTTCATCACCAGAACATCCAGCCATAACCCTATTCTGTGAGGTACTGCACAGCACAGGGTAAGATGGGATCTCTGCTAGGAAACGTTTTCCACTGACTAATAAAAAGCTGTAACAAGCAAAAGGGATACGTAAGGAAGATGGTGAAAAGAGAACAACTGACAAGTCCTCAAATAAATCTAACACTTCAAAATGTGCTTTACTGGCAGTCATTTTTATCATATTTTTATATTCAAGTGTTAAAATTCAACCGTCTTAAAGGGGGAAACTTCCAGTTGTTCCCCGCAGTAACACAGGAGGATGACCGACTCTAAGGCTACAATCCTCCCAACATCCTTCTTGGTTGACCGCGACCAATACTTCTATTTGATTACTGAAACCCGTGTTAGGAGTTTAAAACATCAGTAGCACTGAAGATCATTTAGGTGTGCATATTAAGATCATGTGCTACTCTACTGTGGTGGATACCAGAGAACGTATTAAAGAATTGATTAGGTCTGCATGTACAATCCATGAACTCATCTTTATCAACCATTTCGTAAGACTGAATTAGGAGAAGGTTGGCAGGGAGAGAACTATTACTTGTACCAACTGGACAAATCCACACCTTCCACATGCTGGAAAGAGAGGCTCTTTTTTACTAGGGAAAGCAAACAAGCGTGAAGACACTGCTCAACAGAGAAATTAAGAGTACTTGAACTTTAAAGAGACATTGTGTTCCTGCAAATTGGAAGGCAACATCCTTAAGAGATGCAAGCATTTACAGATCATTTTACTTCAATTTATTTTGATTTTAAACTTGCCAAAGCTTGTACAAAATGGGATGATAACCAGAATTCCCAATGATGAATAGCCTTACTGTTACTGGCAGCTGTCCAGTAAAGTTTGAGGAAGTTATTTTCTCAAACCTTTCTGGCTGAATGTTTCAGGTTCTGAAACACTGTAGTCGAAATTAGAGAAAGATCATTTCCAACTGATCATGCCACCTTTAAATAATAACACTACTTTATGGGAACCTTTTTGAAAAAATTTACTTTATTAAGTTTTTCTGTGCATCAGTGTTCCACTCATTTAGCACCAGGAACTTGTACTCGGTGACACTCTCAAATATGAAACACCAAGCCAGAGAGTGGTACCTGTCTCTGTAGATGCTCCTTCCTTCATGAAGGAAATGGTTACAGTACAGCACTCACGCCTTGGGAACAGGCGTGACTTCCTGTGCTGCCAGTATTGTTTTGGTAGGTCTGCAGCTCAGATGCAGCCCTTAGGGCTCCTCGCTGCTAACACAATTGTCGCTTCTGTAGAAACCACAAGTTGCTGTGTTACGTTCTAAATTTTCTGGTTTTGCTTGTATTGTTACATAAATTAATTTTATGGACTAAGATGCTCCTACGCATTGAGAATGAAACAAATATATAGAAAAGTTATGTTCTCATTTGTCAGGAAATGCCTATAACATTCCTTAATTTTTTATTTTTTGCTATAGAGTTTCTGAAAGGCTTTCAAACATAAGAATGTTTCCATATATCTGTCCTGAGTTATACTGTGTTTTCTGTTCTTTACATTTTTGTATGCTCTTTGTTAAAAATCCAAGTAAACATAAAAGAGAACTGTCTAAAATGATACAGCAAAGAGAGCAAGATTAAAATCACATTAATTTACGGAAATGGACAAAAGATGCTGCAGTAAAATCTAGAACACAGGAAGTGATTTTTGCTGTCAGAAAAAAGTTAGCTTTCCACAATATGCGTGTTGGCAAGCACACTGCATAGCACAAGATTTTATATATGTATATATACACATACATATATACACACGTATACAAATATATATACACATGTGTGTATACACAGACGCATATGTATATAGTAGCTGTGTGTACCAGGTACACTAGTAGAACTAAGTTGTTTAAAAAGGAATGACTATATATCTACTTTTATTCAGTTCCTCAGAAACGATGCTGCAGTACTGTACACATGTGGGTTACAGTTCTTGCAGTATCAAAGACAGTGAGTTTAGGTAAGATTCAAAGCATATGAAATAGGAAAAAACTGCTAACAAATAACATTTTCAATTTAATTTTGTACCTACATGCAGCATCAGGTGCAGTGGGATAAAATGCACATGTAAAACAGAATTTTAAAAGCACAGTCTGGTTCTGTGTAGGTGGTATGAGACTCTGCAAATCTCTTATTCAAAAGACAGCTGCTGCAGCTTCTATTGAACGTATTTCTACTATAGTCTAAAATTCCTGGCCAACTAAAGATTTTTTACAAAAATAATTAGAAGTTACTGCTCTTTTTTAAATCTCAAAGCTGAAGAGTAGCGTTCCAGTTTAAATCTGAACATCTTAGCATTTTTCATTTTTCTTCAGAGCAACAGATTAACAACCTTACAGGCATCCAGTTGTGGCGGTTACACGGATCACAATACTTTGTTTTAAAATGAACGCAACTACAGAGACAAAAGCTCCCTTTTACCAAGTGATATGTGCCCTGTAGCTCTTTATGCATAATGCGTTAGAACTATTGCCTCTGCTCAGTTTCATCTCTATACTGCATTGGATCTTTCCTTAACTGTCAGTTCATGCATGTTCCTTTCTCAAGCTAGCTGTGACAATGCCAGCCAACCCAACCAACATCAGCTCTAAACATTGTCATGTTTGGAAGTGCCCGGATAATTATTCAAGTGGAATGAGATTTACTTGTTTAGCTGGGGGAGTACCTTTAGACTATGAACAGAATAAACCCAAATTTAAGCAGCTATTAACGTATCTCAGGTCTCCCTAATACTAAATACTTCCTTGAAATGGCCTGACTAATTTCAAATTAGTAGTACAAAGCCTTACAGTTTGAAAGTTAAAACAGATTATTTTTTTTTGCCTGCTGCCTACTTATTTTTGATCGATAGTTGGAAATTGGAAGCATCATCCTTTAAGGATCTGCAAGGAATGATTCAACATAACTGAATATTGCTGATACATAATGAAGATTCTACTGGAAAATCTACATGCAGATCACAATTGTATAACCAACTTTAATGCCTTATAACGGATTAAAAAGATATAGGATTCCCAAATTGTAAGGCTAAATTCAATCCTTTGGGCTTGAAATGAGCATTACACTTCTCAGCTTTTTCCTTCTGCTAATACATTAGTATAAACATCATACTTTGCTTGTAACTGAAGTGCTCTACTTGCACTTCAGCTGCAATTCACTTCAGCAAATGCATCCCATTTTAGTTATTTGATCTTCAGTCTTCCATATAAAACAATTCTCAGCCATGTTTTTTGTTAGATTCACTGCCATGGTTCAGTTTGCTTTCTACTGTATCAACTACAGACAATGCTTCACAATGACTTTTTTTAATACCATAAAACAGAGAATGTAAGTTTAGCATTACTTACCTTTATTTGCTTGTACCATTGTTTTTTTTATATTTTCATCATTGTTATCAAACACCTCATTTTTCAAACATAAGCATGCTAAGTGTATTAGTACGGAGAACAGAATTACTTTGGTACTACCAACTCTATCAAAGAAAGAAGAATTCACAAGGCATGCTCAGCATCTTGTTATACAGGTGCCACAGATTCTTAGAAATCATCATGAGTTAATGGATTTATTCTATGCTTTCCTCTCAAGAAAGAAAGTATTTAGTTCTCAGCAGAAAGTTTAGTTTTCAGAAAACCAAGGCTAGAAAGCCAAATCTGTTGTTAATTGCAGGAGCCACTTTTTTTAAATATAAATAAATCCTACCTTTTGATAAACCTGAATGACATGTTTCTAAAAGAAATTAAGCCAAAATAATAATTAACAAAAAGTTTTGTACAAAATAAATTGAAAAATCCATTTAGAGTGAAGCATGCAAAAAGACCTCATTTAAACGCACACTGAAATTACACTTCAATACATTCCCAAATTAGGCACATGATTTAAGTTCTCAAGACTTTGAACTTTTTTTTTTAAGCGTGAATACTTCCAAACTTATTTTTTTCTAGGAAATACATTGCCAGTAGTTATTATTATATGTTAACATACATACTGGTTTCAAAATACCTTAAAACTGAAAATGTGCAAAGTCACAGAAAAACTTGTTTGGATTTTCCTCACATAATTCATATAGAAGTAACATCAGTAGCTCCAACTATTATTAGACCTTGAGTACCTTCAAAGTTAGATTTCTTCCTTCCTTCCTAAGGCTGTCATCCATGTTGTGCGAAAAAATGCCTTAAATACTTAGCTAATTTAGTGAGAGAAGCTGTAACCATTGCCTACACCAGAACATACGTAGTTAATAAGTAAAATGATTCTGATCACCCATAAAGGAAACTAGAATCAAATAATGTTTTTTTTTTGTTTGGTTTGTTTGTTTTTAATTTAAGAGAAGAAATGTAACTGTGTATACTTTGATGGGACTGTCCATTTCCCAAGTACATTGTACCTACTATAACAGAGCACCAACTGCAAGAGGTCCTCCAAATGCCAACTTAACCATGCTATTGTGTTATAATTGCATGTTATTTAATCAAGTCCAGATGGAATTTAAACTATTGCAAAAGCACTGAGCAAAAAAAAAAAAAATCTTTTTAAAGCAAACCACACTGCACTGCCGAAGTTGAAAATCAGAGGTAGTGATAGAAGTTTGACTGCTGTCTAAACAAGTGTGTCACACTGAATGATAAATACTATGTTCCAGCAGCACAAGTAAAAAGCTTGCATGTTCACAGTTTGAGTGTCCACATTTGGAATGTCAGATGGAAAATTAAGGGTATTACAAACAAAAGTATAGAGGGGAAGACGTGCCAAAAGGATGCATCTGATTAAGACTTCACTTGACAAAAAGCATAAGGCTTTATGGAAAAAAATGAATTTCATCTTTTATCTCTAAAGAGAAAAAAAAGTTAACTTCCTACACTGCATTATTTCCCAGAGAAGCGCTTGCTGAAAATGCTGAGTAGCATAAAACATTTACCAAAAGGCTAGGCTGTCCTGTTTTAATTTTTCACAGAACTCAAACTTCTCTTTGCCTTTTAAAAAAAATAAAAAATTAATTCCCTAAATTTAAATCAGCCAGTTGTGAAAATTTGGAGTTTGGCTTAATATTGTTTTGTAGAAATGGGATACCAGGAAGAGGATGCTGGGGGGAAGACAATGTACAGTCAACAGAATGTACAGGAGGGAAATGGCTTGATGCCAATATGATAAGCCTAAAATAAATGCAAGCATACCAGGACCAGAATGATGTATTTCAAAAAGTTTCACATGATGAGGAGGGTACAAAAGTATGGAGTTTATCTTAAAACAAAGATAAAGAAACATCTGCAAACACAAGTGGTGAATATCTGAGTGGTCGCAAGCATGTGAACCCACAGGTTTTAAAAATGTAAGGAAAATAGGTGTTTTTTCCCCCCTTGTGGTCTCTATTTTACTGCTTGTGGGAACTAATGAAATCATACAGATTTGAAACCAAGAAGCCAATTAGAATAAAAACTGTCAGGAACAAGCAGCTGCTTAAGCCAAGCCTTGGCTAGCCCAACGTATCTTCACACCAAAACCAGAATCTGCACATGAACTAAATGTCAAAATAGGATTAAGTCTTTCAAGGCCTGACCAGACAGCTGCCTAGATAGAAACTGTAGTACGGCCATTGTTTTAAGATGACCTGTGCTAGTACTGCTGTCAAAAGAAATTGTTACCTCTTGCCCGTATCCTTTCACCTGTGCTATTTCTACCCGTGAGGAATCATCAATAACCTGAGCCTGGTAGAAACAGCCGGAGCTTCTCACACATTAAATATCAAGACTAGGATCCCAGTTTATACATTCTACTGAAAGACCATACGGACAGAGTGAGCAGCTGTTGAACTGAGCTGCAAGTATTTCAGCTCTGCCACATTTGTACCCCAGACGTGAGGATTAGGAGCCCAGCATAATCAGCACAGACCAAGCTGTCTCAGTTTTTAGCAATTGAATCAATTGGTATAAAACCAAATGGCTTTCTGTAACTAAAAAGAACTGAAAAAAACATAGGCATGTGCATTTTAAGTTGCAGATATATAGCTAAGCCGTTGAACAGGATATGTGGACAAAACAACCTAATGAACTACTTGGTAATTTCTTCTACCTGAGAAAAAGAAAACATTCCTGGATAGCATCACTGCTCTAAATGACTTACCTTCTTGTTAGTTTCGAAGTTAGTTTGCTAAATAGATTAGTGGAACCCCTGGTTCGAGTCTGAGAGAGCGGTGTCGCTTCATGGGACAGACTGGGGGAGGCCGGGGGTCCGTTGTAGGTAGCAGTGCGACGCTCTCTGAGCTGGCCGTGGAAAGTGCTCCGACTAGCTGTTCCTCTGGGGAAACGAATACGATCAGGCGTGGTTGCACTGCTTATGCTGTGAGTTGAAGCAACAGGAGTTCTTTGATCGGGAATAGTGCTAGAGCAGAAAACAAAAAGACAACGCTAGAACTTCTTTACGGAAGCACAACAGTTTTTGCAGGAAACACAAAACACTAAGTTCTACAGTAAAGCATAAGCAGACACTTTTTTATAGGCCAGGGTTGGAAATATCAACACTATTACAGCACTGTATGGAATCAAAATTCGTAAGTTAGGATTAAAAGGCTGTCGAAACAGAAACCTACATAGGCAGAAAAATGCAACACAAGTATCCTGGAAAAGACCAGATAAACTAGGCATACAGTGTTTCATTGTGAAGACTGATAAAAGAATAGATGAGCAAATTCTCCTTCCAGGAAAGAGAAGCAATGGATAACTTTAGTACCTCTCCCTCCACATTCTATCCATCTTTGAAAAACTTTCTAATTTGAAAATATCCTACAGAAAGTTCTCTACATGCGAACGGTTCCAAGTAGTGAAGTCCTTCAGAATACACAGATTACAGTCTCCCAACAAACTTTGTCAATAGGGAATGTCCAATACTCCTTACCGCTAAAAAAAATAATGTTCATTATTGCAGGATTATGTCACAGACAGCCTGACACACCACAAAACAAATGTAAACAAGACTAGAAATGAGGAAACACACATCTTGTGGGCAATATATACTAGAACACTCTAGGACTAAAATTCCACAGCACAAAGTTAAGAAGCAGTGGGTATAAGTTAGTTTCACAACGATTTCAGGTTCTTACATAGGCCTGAAGTTATCTGCGCCATTGTCTATTGGAGGCAACATCATCTTCGTGTGCACAGAGGCTGACATGGACATCGACTTCTGATGTCGCAGCCGAACACTGGAGAAGGATGTAGTACAAACTGAAGCAGGGCTAGCTGCGTAAGCGAACATTTCTGTCAGGCTGTGAGGGGGTTTGGGTTCAGGCAGAGGCAGAAAGAAGAGCGTGATGGACCAACAACAAACTACTGCATAGAAAAAAAAGCAAACTTTTCCTTCTATTAACCAGTTTGTGAAAGAACATGAACTCTATCGGCCATCTTATATGTACACAGCAGTAACTACCCTAAGCTCCTCTCAAAAAGCATCCTTACTACATATAGCACATGACATCTGTGAAGTGATAATTCTCGTATCAATAGCATTAGTTAGCAGTGCCATCCTCCTTAGCTGGGGAAATGGACAGAACCTGAATAACCCACTGCTCTGAGCTCATGCACAATATAAAGTACTAATGTAATTTGTATTGGTCTCAACATTAAAGAAATGCATTAAAAATCAAGAGCACTTTCCAAAATTGACAAAAGATAGCTCCATTGCTGCAGTGCAATAATCTGTTTCCAGAAAGTTTCCACGTTTAGAGAAATCAATGCAAGTCGGACAAGCATTAGCACCTTGATCTACATCTAACAACTCAGACACTTCATGGGCACAACCAAGAACAGTACCATGACATTTAACAAGTCCAGAGATGTCCAAACAAAAAAGCTACTATTAATCAACGTGCACATGTAAGAAGAAATGAGTTGCTGTTCTCTAAAGGAGAAGGTATGACTGTTGAAGAGCACCTCATTGGTTGGCTCTGAACCCTGAATTCTTCAAGTTAACATTCAGCATTTGAAGGAAGATCTACATGCTGGCCAGTAATCTGTCAGCCTTATAATATGCTAACATAGAAACATTAAATGTTTTTCTTACTTTGGGCCAAAGCACTCTTTGCATCCTTCATGTTATCTAGTAATGAAAGGGATGGGAGAAACCTAAGAGGCCACACGATGCATCATATAAAGGGCTACATCATATAACATACATCTTAAGTTTGTTTTAAGAGTAAGTAAATTTTAACTCCATTATGTTGTTTGGGTTTAAGAAATCAGTAATTGTCAGTGCATTTCATGACACTGCATGTTCACTTACAAGTTACTTCATAGCTATGCATACCGAAATTCAAGTCCTGTTGTAGCATTCTGGTACATTAGGCTTTGGAGGGGAGAATGCTAGTCTAGGTGACCCATTTCTTGGACCTAGCTCTCAAATTGCTAAGTAGAAAATACCTCAGAATTCAGACATCAGAAAATAGTTAACAAAATGTGGTCCCTTCTGTAGATCCTGAAGTGAAATCACTAGAACTTAATCTGAGTCATGCTTGCATCTCTTTACACTGCTGAGTCCAGCAAGATGCCAGCTACAATCACTGCTAAAACCAGGTTTGCAAAATAGTCCAGCTTTTACATTGTACCAAGCTATTAAGAAATTCTAATGAAATGAACATTCATCCCAAAAGCAATATCCCAAAGTAAAGTAATCCCCAAATATCTGGTCACTAGCCACTCAAGCACTTCACAATTACAGCTCCTTTCCTAACAGTCTGTTGCAAAGGACAAAAGAGAAAGAATCTAGTTTTACAACACATTAGACCCAGGTTTTACTTAGCCATATATACCTTTAGTCATCTACCTCCAAAGATGTGGTAACTAAAGGTATCAATAAGGTACCAGAACTCATACTAAATTATGAAAGCTCTTTCTCCAAAGCTTTGCTAGAGATCAGCTTCCTTGGATTACCAGCCTGGGAACGTAGAAACAGGAAGCTGAAATTCATCAATTAGCACCAAGGCTTATTGAAATCTGAGGCTGTTGTAAATCATTTGTGTTACAAATGATTTTAAGCAATTGCCAATCATTATGAAGAGCATTTAATGAGTCCCCAAGTGCATTAATTAATGCTTAGGCTTTGGAGGAGAGCCAAGAGTCATCTCCAACAGAATACCTGTGTTGGCCACACAATGTGTTGAAGTAGGGATGTGAGATTAAAAACCCTTTTCTATCGGTCTGGCACAGGGTCTTCAAGATTGATTTCCTGAACATCAGCTCCACTAACTGACTACCGATTCTTGAAAGCTTCCATACCTCCAAAACCAGCGCCTTCTCAGAATTCAGTGTGTAAAATAAAAACAGAACAACATTTTATTACTTTTTCTACAGAAAGACTGGAGAGTAAGTCTGTGCATCTTGCACATCTTTTAAAGCAAGTCTACCAAGTTTTAATTGGGTCACTGTCAGCATCTGGCTACAGAAAATCAAAAATCCAATCTGCAACAAAGCATTTAAAGTAATTACTCCTGCCTTTAACATTTGCCACCAACAGACATTTCAAAAGCACAGAAAGTAATTTATCAAGACCCTGGATTTTTACTAAGCCTTGAATCTACTTCAGATCTTACTTCACAGAGAAAAAAACATTACAAGTTTCTAAAGTTATTTTTTTACCAAGTTGAGAGAAAAATATTGATATTACAAAAACACACCTGAAGAAAGGCAGAATTCATTCTGAAGAGCCAGTCCCATCAATAGCCATGTTTGCTTAACCTGCATTAAAGGTCTGCATTTCATGCGATCAGTCAAGCCTTCGCCCAGTTACAGCAACAAAATACATTCAGATTTAATTCTGCAAACCTCTACAAGAACTCTGAAACTGTGCTGAAATGAACGTGCAGTTTAACATTGAGGCATTTCAGACAATGAAAAGTCTCCAACTCTAAAACAATTAGCAATACAGTCTCCTCTTATCTTCTTTAACACTCTATAAAGAGTCAAGAAAATAGTAAGCAAGAACATGGGATAAAAGTTGTAACTTTTTTTTCCTGATAGCCAAAATATAAATGCTCAAACATTTTAAGTGATCCAAACAGAGGCACAGTTTGCGGGATGAGCAAATGATGTTTTGATACCATTTATCGTATTGAAAATAAAAGGTAAGTTACATAAGGAAAACCAATTATGGAACTAAAATAGAACACAGTTGCCAAGTACACAATGTAAACTCTGAGCTTCAAACCATTATATGACAAACTAGAGAGGCAGTAGTTTGTTGAGAAAGTCAAGGCTGGGGAAAAAAACAACTCCAAAAGACAACTCCTTAGCAGTATGACGTTATTCCTAAATTAAGAGCATACCTGATTCTCAAGCATACCTAGTAAATAACAACTTGGAAGAAATATAATAAAGAAATTGTCAAGATATCACAAAGATATTAGTTGATGAACAAAAATATCATTAACAAACCAAGAAATCAAATCAGATCAAAACTATTCTGGACAGAGATTCATTTTCAAAATGCGTTGGGAAAGAAAAAAGCTATTAATATTTCAAATGAAATAAAGGATGGTGAACTTCAATCTAAACAAACTTGGTAACATTAACAAGGACTGACCAATGAAGTCTGAGACAGACACACTAAAAGACAGTACCAAATAGCTGTGCTGTACTTCACAAGACAGTTGACTGTGGGCCCAGCTGGCCAGCTAAGACTTTTGGCACTCTTCAAAGCTAGGAGGAAGAGAGAGGGTCAAAATCATGTTCTTCACCCTACACTCCAGAGGTCAAACAAGGGACAAACTTTCCATTCAACATCACAACTTCATCACTCTTCCTAATATGCTTTTGAAAAAAAGGGAAAAAATATTTCACCAAATTCAATATAAGCTAGAAGAAAAAAATATTTTCTTCCCATGCTTTATTATATATCCTAAAATGAGGAAGGGGCAGAGAGAACTCTGGAGAGTAGTAATAGAGTAAGCTGTTCCAAGCTTAAGCATTTTTGTTAAGTACTAGCTATCTTAGTGCTCTCCTGGCAACAATCAACTACTCAATTGTTACCAGCTTTTGACACCAGCAAAAATTCTGTGAAGAACAGTTGGCTGTAACTTAAAACACTTCTGCCACCCAGGAAATTTGGTGGTATTCTCCACAAGTGTTACTCTACAGCTAATATCTACTTTCTGCAGCTCCTCTCAGTTCTTGGTACACACAAAAGGATGGCACTAGTGGTGGCTGTGGTGCTAACACTTGAGTTAGATGACTCCAATTTCACTGCATGCTCCAGTCATATTTTCCCAGTTATATATTTTAATAAAATAACACTAAACACATTGTTCCTCTCTGTTTCTACTCAGAATATGGAGCTATCAATGCTTTCCTTCTCAAGATGAGTTCTGTAAATACTGGGAAGCAATTAGACTCCAAGAATATCACTACTGAACATTATCAGGTGAAGATAATGGCCTATCACCATTTCATCTTTGCTTAAAAAAATTGACTTTTTCCTTGAGACTTTACAGGGGGGGAAAATAAATTCCAAATAATCACAACTGCAAGCACAGTTTAGAGTGAGATGTAAAAACAGAATGGCCTGGCAGAGATATACTTTGTAGCTTGACACTAAATAAGCCTCATCTGCAAGCTTATGTTGTTTGACCACAGGAGTTAACCACTCACTTAAGATGATGGCTGTACAAATACGAGATGTATTTAATCAAGCATTAGGATCTTCATTCTGTGTATAAAAACTGCATGAATTAAGCACAGAAAAAAAAACAAACAAACATACTTACAGGTGATCCATAACCAAAGATCTGTACTCACCTTTAGGAATTACTCTAGAATATTACTGATTTTTAAATTAGGCATTACAATGTTTTGGAAAAGTGAAGACAAGGGACGTACACCATAGGAAGACATTTCATATACCTGTTCTCCTTGCCATTTTGTATCACTGAATGCCTATCAGCAGTGGTTCTTTCACTACAAACATATGTGTTGCGCCGTGTCATTGCTCCAGGGGCAGTATTATTCTACAATTAAAAAACACAGGCTTGTTAATCCCTGCAAAAAGGCTTTTCTAGTGTTAAGACTATGTGTAATTTAAGGCTGTTTTACTTCATGCTACTTCTACACAGTTATAAAACTTGCAATAATTCAATAACTAGTTAATATATGAACACCTTCCAGTATTTTTAAAGAATAATGCAATAAAAAAATAAATGAAGTTGTTCTCGTATTTCATGTTGATGCCTCAAAATTAGTATAGCTTAAAGTTTTTAATTACCAATATTCTGAATTACAAATTCTCAGCATGTATACATCATTCATCTACATCTGGAGAGTCTATTTCTTTATTGCCTATTTTTGAAATACTTTACCACTTGTAGATTGTGGAATTACCCTTTAAGTTATGATCATATCCTTAAACAAGATAGCAAAAGTGAAGGCTTAAGAAACAGATATGGTAAAATTCAGTGGGAAAGTAAACACAGACTTTTAAATATTAAAATACTACAGAACACTCAACAAGTTTTGAAAAACAGGGAAGAGTAAGTCAAATTAAAGAGACAGATTGCAGAGATTTTTAATAAGACATTGTAAAAATATACATGTAAATACAAGCATAAGACATTGAGGACAAGAGAACCAGGGGAATATAAGCTACAGACCTTATTTTATAGGGGAGAAAAGAAATAGAATTACTTTGCCTCTGTCTTTACAGAGAAAGAGGGTGGAGATATGCCCAAGTTGGCGGTCAATTTTCCAGGAACGACTGAGAAGCTAGGTAATTCACAGATAACAGAATTATAAAATGTTAGATGCAATTACTGTAGGAAAAGTATGGTGGTCCAGATAAACATGCACCCCCAGGTTGTAGAGGAAGTAAAAGCTGGCAAGCCGTGTATTTTTTCCCCACCCCAAGAACATAACACAATAAACTGCATATGGTTGGAAAGTAGAAAAAACCTTTAGAAATGTTCTTTAAAAAAAAGGATCACGGGGCAAAGCAGGAAGCAAAATAGGATATTAACTTTAAACATCACTGCTGGGGAACATCTTGGAGGCTAGCTTAAGGGCATTACTGGTCAGCACCTGGATAAGCACATGTTGATAAGGATGGCCACTAAGAGTCAGGCAGGGGACTTCATGCTCAACTAACCTTTTGGAGTTCTTTGAAGAATTACTGCTATGATAGGCAAGGAAAATTCAATGGACTTTTAAAATAGCATTAAGAAAACATGTCACAAACTGGTTACATTACAGCATCGTGGGAAGAAGGATAAAAAAAAAAGGAAAAGGTAGTTCAAGCACAGAAGGAGAGTAGCCAAACCTTTTTCGTTTCCAAACCTGAAATAAAACTGTTAAGTGGAACGTTCTTGACAACAAGCAAATGCTCCTCGTGTGCCTTCTATACACACAGCTTTTACTGCCCTAAGGCAAAATATTGGCTCTACAGTCAGTGAGTCTCAAGTAGCACAATTCCTGAGTTGCGGATTTAGGAATGAAGTCATCTTGTCTATTTAAAAGACAGACAACTTGTTAAATGTCTTTGCATGAACGTACAAACAGAAATGAAAAAGTGAACTGCGCAATCTCCTGGCATTAAACAGTACTAAGAGCATAAAGAATATTTTAGATTAGCAGAACTGAGCACTTACCCAGCTCTTTTTCTAGTCTTTGCCTGTGTTCTAAGACAGAAGTATCAGGATACTTTTTGTTGTCTGGCTCAGATTTCAGAGGTTGCGATAGGAGATCTAAGCATTTCAAGCTTTCAAATTTGAGTTTTAGCAAGAATTCAGTCTTGGTATAGGAGCCTTTACGCTTTTTAGTGTACAACCTTTCATGATTTGATTTAGGCAGCTCTTCAGCTGTGACTTTTTTGGTTCAGCCAGTCTGTAGATTACTGATCTCTGGACATGACTAACTTGCACAGGTGCACAGAACAGGACGCCTGAAACTGGTGTCAAAAGCATCACACACACTGATGGAATGGAATGACAGGACAGAATCGAGCTAAGTTCATCCTCGTGGCATTGGGTGCCTTCTTTTCAGGAGGTGATGACAGTGCGAAGGCGCATTTTAAGACTTCTGAGCACATATACAAAGTCCCATCACAGCACAAAGGATGAATTTGTGGTACAAAGTCCTCCTCTCTTCCTAGAGTAAGTTTTAGGCTTACTGTTTAGACGGGCGATTTTCACATTAGGAGACAGCAAGATGAGGACTGATGAAAAATTTTCAAGAATCAGCTTCTGACTTAAAACGACGAATCAATCTATGTACTTAAGTGCACTACTATGGCTTTTGGCCTAAATCATTTTCCAAACATGCCATCCATTCTTTCTCTCCATTTTTCTATGCTAAGGGTTCTGGGACAGCCTTATTACAAGCACTGAGGAAAACCTGAAGCTGAGAGTAATAAACGAGGAATTATTAGTTGCTGCTAACTACCCATCCTCTGTAGCAGGACTTCACTATTAACTTGTTATTTGCCGAGTAAACCTGAAGCGCTCTCACACACGTTTGTTCAGCTTGCAGAACTATTTAGTTTACAAGAGTCCATATGCTCTTTCAACTTCAGAAGTAGGGCTTGGAGTCTCAAACTCCAATACCAGACTTAGTTCTCAGCTCTACAAGCATCATTCTTATCCTTAAGTGCATGCTTGTAAGCTTTGTTGTTACAGGAGTAGCACACAACTGGCTAAAGGTCCTAACAATTCAAAAAGAGAACACGAGTCTCTAGTGCAGACCAGTTCTACTACTTTTGCAGTATCTGTCAAAGTAGCAATTAGTTTTAAAGGTGCTGTTTTGCTGTCTCTTGAGTGATTTTCTGATCACATTACTGAGTTTTGGACATAAATGCTTGGTAAGAACACCAGCTCTCTCAACCTCAGAATACTTTTTTTTTTCTCTGCATCAGGACAATATGGTAGCTCTAACACCCTTCTTCCTTCTAGACTCATACTAATATTACAATAAACAGAACCCTCTAATCAGGTTTGGAAATTGTGTAAAAAGTCAGTACTCCTCTCCATTTCCAACAGCCAGAAAGCAAAAGACTAATCCCCTGCAGAGAAGGGGAAAAGAAAAAAATAAAAATAAAAAAGGTGTTTGCACAGTGACATGAAGAGCTATAAATACAGAGACAATTTTAACCACCAAGTAACATCAAAAGTCAGGCTACATGTTCAGATTTGTTCAGTTTGTAGTACTGCTCGTAGAAGATCAGAGTTGCACACAGAAGACATAAGTATCCTATTGTTGTGAGCTCAAATTTTACTTCCATTACAGTAGTATGGAATTGGTAATAAAACAACTGGAATAAATACCCAGGATTTGGGAGTAACAGAGCAGATCAAAATATTGAAGATGTTAAATGTAAAATATATCACAACTGTAAGGCAAAGCTCTTGACTAAGGCATCAGATAACACTGAGCGAGGTCCAGTTTGAAAATTCTACCGTTTTGGGACTTGATAGCCAAAAACTGCCATGTAAGAAGAAACAGAATCTGAACAGTTTCTGGACTGATCAAAAACCAAGAAGGGCAGGGGATCAGAAAAATCAGAAGAGGATCCACCCAAATCATGAGCTCTTGTTCACATTTATAAAGAGCTGATGCAGTAGAAGGCATGTCTTCCTAAGGAAACCCTTAGACTGAAATCCTCCAGCCAAGTCACATTCAGCCACTGATCCAATTGACAATACGTAGCCAAAATGAAGTAAAACAAGAAAATCTTATTTCTATCACTTCATACTGTCAAAAGATCTCTGAGCTCACGAAGTTCTGTTCTTTGTTGTAACTACTGATGCTGAGTATATGACCAAATAAGACACCTTTGTGGGTTAACAGCTTAGAAAATCACTCCATAGTGAATTGAATAAAGGATTGGGAAGTTACTTCTGAAAAGAAGGAAATCTTCCAATACAAAATCTCAAAGTTTTAGAAACTAAAAGTTACAGAACTCAAGAGTTATTATATGAAAACACATTTCCAATTTTGCCGTGTGGAGAGGCACCACAAAATATACATGTTAAAGCCAAACTGAACAAGGATTTTCCAGATTTTTCCTTTCCACCTATTACTTGACCCTGTAAATTCATTAGTTATGCATCTTAGTGTGGTTTTTGTTGTTGTTTGGTGATGGAGGAAAGCCCATAAGGACAAAGCCAGACACTGTGCTTTTAAGCAAAGGTTGAAAGACACCCTTTGAAGTTTGAAGTTTTTAGAGCAACACCTATTTGAATATCTCAGTATACATAACTATGACTTGGAACAGCCTGTTTGAGAACAAAGATGAACTGGCTCCTTAAACATATGAAACTATGAAATAGGATAATACAAACAGGGACTTCATTCTTCTGTACAAAAGGCCACAGAAGATTAATTGGGGATATCAAAAATAACCTTACACATACTAAGTTTCAGGAGGCAACCTGGTTAAATTTCTTTCTTTTCCTCTTTTCTTAATGTTTGTGTTTTTGTTTTTATTTTAATAACTAAACTGCTACTGCTCAGTAACAGCTTCTAGTGCTAATTACTAATACCTACTAATTACTTCAGGAAGATTAACAGATAACTTTTAACAGATAACTTGTGTAGCTGACTGATGAGAGAAGAAAAAGGCAAGACTATGAAGAGTATGGGATACCTACATTTATATTAGATGAAAAGTAAAGCTAATACCACTGATAAATCACAGGTTTAGCACTCCCCCCCCGCCCTTCAAAACAAGTGTTTAATGGTTTTGATAAATGAGTGCTTCTACTTACACTAGGAACAGCCGAACTTTTCTTACGTTCAGGAATATCAGCCTTATTTGGATTGCTGGCATTTCCAAGCATTGGGCTAGCTGGTGCAATTCCTCTTCCAGCAACAGCACTACTGCTAGATTTTCTTGACTGAATTCCTTCCTCTTTGAGGTCACTGTCTGTAGTGCTAGTCTGGCTTCTTTTGGGATATGCCACTACTGGGGGGATGGATGGTCCAGCTTAAAAAGCAAACAAAAGAAACAGAAAATTGATTTTTCTTCTCAAAAGTCCAGTTGATATTTTTCCCCACAATGGAAATTTAGTCACAAACACAAGGATAAAAGCTGAAAAAAGCTTGTTCTTTAAATCATTAAAATATGTTCATTTTACAAGACAGTAAAATATTGTGAAAAAAGAAAAAAAATCAAACATTTGTATCTTCATCATATTTGCCTTTGCACTTTGAAGGGGAACCTAAAGCAAGCTTTCCCCCATCTCCCTCCTTTTTTTAAAATAAAAAATAAAAAAATCTGACAACTTTGAAATTCAAGTCACCCCTAGCAAGGCCTTCCCTTGTATTACAATTCAAAGATATGTAACACTTCAGTTTGCTAAAGGCTGGGAGGGTCATAAGAGACAACTATTAGAATTTATTAGGTGAAGATATTATTTGATTCCAATGGAAGCATTAAGAATTTCATGGAGTCTTTTAGTGTTTGAGTATTGACACTGTTTTAGCTTGCCAGAAAAAAACACACTGAAGAGTCACCTTAAAGATGCTTAACAAGTAATTGACTCATTCAAATCAAATGACCCTTCGCTAGCACAAGCCTGGCACACACAAGCTAGCATCTGATAAAAATGGATTTTAACTGCATGTACCTGGAGATGCAACCCCGTACTACCAGCAGCACTAATGGCCTGCATGCTGTGTTCTTAGAACAGCCCAGAAATGGCTTCAGTTTGCCACAAACCTCCCCAGGCATGCCAGGAGCAACAGGGAGGAGCAGAAAACTGTTCTGGCACACCTGAGAGTGATGCAGCCATTCAACAGCCCCAAACTCCCACTTGCATAAATAGGTTCCTAGATACTAGGCAAAAAAAGCCTGTGTTGATGTCAGGATCTTGTTTTCTTCTGTTTTCCCAATTGCACTTCCTCAGAAGAGGATACATCAAGAGGCATTAACTTTCTAGTTAGTATTTTCAATAACAGCTAATCAAGAACATGTATGTGTGTATATACACACATACATTACATATAGGTGAAAATAAAAGACAGTATCATAAAACACATGAACTGTCATCCCAAGAGACTCCCCAGGAAAAGCAACCTCTGACTGCACTAGGATTATTTGCAAGTAGACCAAACGGAGACTCTTTTTATGAGGTAGTGTCTAGGCAGGAAGATGTTTAAGATATGTAGAAAACCCTAAGCACAGTCTTGCAAGCTCACAAAGCAGAAGCATGCTAAGTTTGTCTGAGTCACAGATCTTTAGAAATTTAATTTTTGCAGGACAATCAAATGATGCTATCCTCAGGAAACAGGATACAAGAAATATTGGCAAACTGGCATTTCTACAAGTTTTAGACACAAGCTGACCTACTAGTGTCAACAGAAAACAAAAGCTGAACAGGCATACAAGTTTATGGGGGAGGAGTGCTGTGCTTTTCATTAAAAAGGCTGTTGCAAGATTCTCTTCAATTTGTGTAACAAGACTCCCAGCATGGTCAGGCATGCAAGGGAAGACACAAGGCAAAACAAGAAAATTAAGTTGACATATTCAGCATTCCTCCAGAAGCTATTTTGGAAGGCTTTTTAACAACACTGATTTAAAAAAAATATTAGTTATTCAATAAATTATTTAATCACTGTGCTGTGAACTACGGTGTCATCCTTCTCCTTACCTTTGGGGGATGGAGACAATTTCAGAAATCAAACACAACCAGCAGTCACAATATGCCACAACACCAAAAATGAGAATTGCTCACCATGATCACTGTACCGCCGCTGCTTCTGGCTAGAAGATATGCTTCTCTGAACTTTGTGATGAGGAGATTGTCCAGTGCTATTATTTAGATCACTACTTGGCCTAACTTTGGCAAGTGAAAGATTGCTGCTGGAGCTTGAATCACTTGCATCCAACTACAATACAAATATTAAAACAAGGAGTTCAGACAAAACAGATTAAACATCCACCAACATGCCTCTACTACGTAAGAAGTTTTGTGATAGCAAGAAGTTGCGTAGGAGCTCAGGCATCAGTGCCTCACTATGCAAACTCCAGCTTCTCTTAAATTCTTTGTAACTGCCTTAGGTGAAGCTCAGCAGAATTTGAAGCTCCTGAAAGGACTGTCAGATACAGAAAATCTATCTTTATACTTCCCATCCTCTCTTCTCAGTTCTGTAAGATTTTAACAAGAAGAGAGGATACAGTCAATAGCAAGCTACTACACCAACTCCTCCAGCAGGGGAACCAAGAGCAATTTACTGATGCCTAGCCATCTCAGCATCACATGGAAAAGTAATCTACAATGCAAGAACATTTTTAGGCTGATCAGTCCTATTCTTCAGTTCTCTTAAAATATTTGTAACTGGCACATTCACATGTGAGCTCCTAGACTAGAAGATCTGTCATACAATACCTGCTCCCCAAGCAGAACAGTTCTTGGGAGCCTAAAGAGAACTGTTTACTGAATCAGATCATGCTGAGAACACACACATCATTTGGACAGTTCAGTTAACACTGATGATCAGAATAAAGTGATTTCAACTGTACTGGACTTGTATACATTACAGGCATGTAATGGCTATAGTTACTGACTTAAATTTTGCTTCTCATTTTGCTATGGACACCGATTCCTTTGTTTCTTTGCATTTGGAAGAGTGGTACTTACCTCTGATGATTTCCTTCCTAGCAGTAAGTACGTAGCTGTGATTTCATCATACTTCATTTTACTAAGGGATTCTTGAATTTCTTCTTGAGAATATCCCATTCCTACCATGATATCTAAAAACAAATATATACTCTGTAAGGAAGAAACACTTGATGCTTACACTGTCTGAGTATTTATGTTCAAGAGAAAGAATGGAACATGTAAAGAACGAAACAGTTAAGCATGAGAACAGAATCTTGATGAAACATTAATATTAAAAGACTAGTTATTTCTCCCAAATGGGAAATACAGAGTGGTGGAAAAAAAAAATCTGAAAAATCCTCAATTACCTATTCTTTTCTGGTCCGAGATGTCTAGTTCTGGTTCAACAAAAGGTTTGAGTTCATCCTCCTCATGCCCTGCATTGATCCACCTGTCCTTCATAATTTGCTATAAAGAAAAAAAATATTATATTTATTAGCAAAGCAAATGTGATGTGGAAAAAACAACACCCCCATCTATCAACAGTAATGCTTTTTCTCATTTTTCTTTTTCAGAATAGGCCCAAGCACCTACTCTAGTTTTGCTTTGCTCCAATGAGGAGAAAGAACCATGCACATCAAGGCAAGCTACTTTCCCATCAGCGGCACAAAGCTGAAAAGTGAAAAGCCCAACAACACAGACCAGACGCTGTTCTACATCTCTGACAAATCTAGCTGGTAGGGTCATAACAAACTATGGAAGCATACGGAAGCCAGTATTAGTTTCACCCTTCTTCTCCATGACAGTACAAAATGCAGACAGAAAGCAACTACAGCATAGCCTAGTACTGCATACTTCCAGATCACTTATGTTAAATCCTGGTAGATCACACATTAATACAGGAATCCAAAAACTAGCTATCATGAAAAACTGCATGATGTACACTGTGTAATGTCCCATTCATTCTGGAAGTAACTATGGGGTTAAGTGTCTTGCAATCCCTGCAAATGAAACCTTAAAAAACAAAAGTTTCTGCCCTTTACTCAATCCCCTTGGAACCCACTCCAAATAAACTATTCATGAGCTGCATGACAATAACTTATTGATCAGATCAAAAATAAAGTTTGAAAAATATAATGCCTAGCTTACTGTGGCAGTTTATTTGTGCCATTACCTCTAGAGTGCCTCTTTTCGTTGGGTTTAGCACCAGGAAACGTTTCAGGAGGTTTTCACAGTCTGTGGACATGTAGAAAGGAATCCTGTATTTTCCCCTTAGTACTCTTTCTCTAAGTTCCTTGGTAAAAGAGTAAGAAGTAGAGTAAATTGTAAGCAGCACATAACTAAAACATGAGGTAAATATGCCCTCTGAAGGCCGACATTTTCTACACAGACTCACCTTTAAGTTCTGTCCATCAAAAGGAAGAGATCCACTCACAAGGGTATAAAGAATAACACCTAAACTCCAAACATCTACTTCAGGTCCGTCATATTTCTTCCCTTGAAAAAGTTCTGGAGCAGCATATGGAGGGCTGCCACAAAAGGTGTCCAGTTTATTTCCAACTGTAAACTCATTGCTAAAACCAAAGTCAGCTATTTTAATGTTCATATCTGCATCTAGTAATAGATTTTCAGCCTGGAAGAGAAAGAATGGTTCATGAAATTAATTTAAAACACTTGATTTAAAAAGCTACTGCCCTTTTTTACTCATTCTTAGGATGCAAAAAGCTGAAACATCTGTTAAAATTCTCTTCCTTGCAAGGTATTTTGATATGTCTGTCATTCATATATTCTGTTTTAAAAAATGTCTGTACAATGACTTTGGTCTATTATAGCTGTTAAGATAACTGAAAACTGTGCTATTACCATCCATTTTCTCCACAGAAATTCATCCTGAGGTACTGTAACTTACATTTTTCATCTATTAAGCTAAAAACAAGAACACACTCACTATCCATACTTTACACCACATTCCTTCAGAAGTTTGGTGATACACACAACCTTTAAACATTTTTCACTATTGTTTTTGGAACAGGATATGTAGTGACATTATTAATACAAAAGACACAATATAAAGAAGGGATATACCACTTTGTAATATGGCTTCTTTGCAATTTGGCACTGTTTTTTCATCACAACCAATAATTCATTCTTTTCAAGACCAAAACTTGTCACACCTCTATCAAAGCACTTAAAATAATAATAATAATAATAATCCTCTCAGCTAATACTGACCTGCATCAGATTTAAATCTGATCAGAGGGTAAAAGATTATCTTTCAGAAATCATTACATTTCAATATTGAGAAGCCTTACAAATCCTTTTCCTTTTATTTTAAATTGTTCTATACCTTAAACATTCATCAAAACTTGCTATAATACAAGCAAAAAAACCAAATAGCTTAATATATGCTACATTTTATAGGTACAATAAAGATCCCACCCACAAGTACATAAACTGATTGACAGACACACACATACATCACACACTTTCCCCTACTCACCTTGAGATCTCTATGAACAATATGCTTTTGATGGCAATACTGCACTGCAGATACTATCTGGATAGAAAACAAGCCCAATTATATAAGTAACATCTCAAAGAAACGAAGTTTTAATTAAGAAGTTCAACATTTATTACTACAGCTGACATTAACTTATCCATTCAGAGCTACAAACTACTACAGTGACCAGCATATTTGGGAGAAAGTTGCTAAATAACTTCGGTGCTTGTTATTCAATGTACTTGGTTTCTACTGCATTTGAAAGAGCATTTTGCTCTCTCCAGCGTGGCTAATTATAGACCAGTAGAAGCAATGACTTTCAGAAAGGTTACTGAAGTATTTCCATTCCAGTACTGTATACAGCTACAAAAGCTTTCCATTGAGACGGAAGTTTTCCAGTCCTTATGCAAAGGTGATTTTTCATGCCACAGCATGGCATTAAAAAGAGAAAAGGCTAAGAAATGGCCTGGCTACTGAAGAAATTACTGGGGGGAAAGCTGGTTTGTCAAAACTTCAGTTATGTGGTAAGGCACGACTATGCATCTGACAAGAGGTCTACAGTGCATATTCTGTATTGTATTTGTATACTGCACAAGAGTAGCAATCTCAATGGAAAAGCCTTCTATGTCTATGTCTCTCATGTGTAACAGAATAATTTCTTCCATCATAATTTCCAACTATCTTGATTTTTTTCTGCTTTATGTAGCAAGCTATATAAACTACTTACACAGTTGTCCTAGCATATCGCTCTAGAGTTATGAGCATTACCAGGGTAGTTTGCACATATAGACAAGCCGGGTAAGGTCACATTGCTACATGATCACAAATGCTGTCAAATACATTTTATTGTGATGTACATGTGGTCAGAACTGAGGCAGCAGGTGTTATGACTTTTCAAAAGTAAGTGGAACTGCACACAAAAATAATTTACTGTAATAACTGCACTTAAATATATTTCCATTCTTTGTTCAAGATTAACATTTCTAGTCCAGAAGGATGAGATCTCATTAACGTTACAAAAAGTATCTCAGTACTCCAGCTTACCATAAGAAACCTCCTGTCCCTGTAGGAAGCAATGTTTCTTTTTCAGTATTTAGAGTAAGTGAAAGTAAGGTTCCTGGTAGGTCAAAGAACTGACCTACCAGTCACTTTGCATTTAAAACTTAAGCAACCAACATTGTCTTAATCCTTGTGCCCCTGCATTACTGAGTCATACAAATGTGCAAAATGCCACCTTAGGAGCAAAGTATTCAATGACAAGTTGAAATATTTCTATTCCCTACACTTTCATTCTGCTTTACTTGTTCCTTTATGCACTGACTCCCTCTTTCAGACTCCCAGCTCAGCTTTTTACAGTTACAGAAATTGCCAAAGTCCTCCCATGGCACCGCTTGTACCATCCTCGTGGTTTTCCTTCCTTTCCTCCCCACTGCCATTACTCAGCTCCATCACCAGCCGCTTTCCCAGGTGCTTCCAAGGCTGACAGCGTGACAAAGACCTCATGCTTTATTCAGGACTGCAGAGACAGGGCACTATGCTGCTTGCTTCTGAACTGCTTTTACTTTGACTAACTAAGAGCGGAAAGTCTAGCAGATTATCAGTCAGTTGTTTTCCCTGGGGATGCTGCTGAACTACTCTGCATTGTAAAAGGATAGCACAGAGACTGCAGAAACCAGTCACATCTAAATGGAAGGGAAATCATGCAATATGTGTAGGAAAGATTAACAGCAGTCAAAACTGAATGGAAAAAAAAAAAAAAAAAAAAAAACAGCATAAAGCATGGCTTCACTGAATTGAGTTCCTTGCCTTCCACCTTCCATCACCTCTGTTGACAGCCCCCTCGCTCCAACCTATGTGAGTATGTGAAATTTGCTGACACTTGGGCAGGTGGAAGAGCAGGGGGAGAAACAGAAGACTTGTACCTGTAACAGGAGCATTTAAATACATTTCTTTGGAGGGATTTCAAAATCTTGTATAATCACAGGATTTTAAGAACAAGACAGAACAAGTTACCTCTAAGTAGACAAACTATTCTTCCTAAAGATTAGCTGATAGAACAAAGCAACAACAGGAGAAAAAAGTGACCTCTCCAGGTTCCTTCCACAGTACTACGATGAGCATTTCTTTTCTTTTCTTAACTGGAACATACAATATTAAGGATTTATTTGGTGGATTTTTTAAAATATAAATTTAAGAGTTATCCTAATATCTACCAATATTAAAAATTCTATAGTCTGCTTCTACAGGAAAAAAGTGAGAAGACTGAAGGAAGCCAGATCTAATCTGCAGCAGTATAGGAGGAGAGGGAAATAATATATATTCATTTTCAATTTTTGCTGGTGGGAGAGCTCCCCTTCACCCCCCTGAGACTTGACTCCCTATTTTTGCATTCACTTTCATCCAGATGGGCAGACTTCCGTACAGAGTAAGGATGGTAAGATCGAACCAGAACTGCGTGGAAGTCTGCTAGGGAAAGAAAAGCTAGGTGACATTAAGAATGCAAAATATTCTGGATTTGGATTTCTCATACATGACTGCACAAAAGAAGACTGAAATGGAGAACTGCAGAGCATGGCTGTATTTTTAGTGTCCTTTGTCAAGCATGACTGGAATAATTTGATCACTGTTTTTTTACAGAGTTCCCCTTCTAAAAGCCCGCATAAACAGAATGGACAAAAAAATTACATGTATATATATATATATATATATATATATAACAAGTTGTGAAGTTGTGTATATATAACAAGTGAAGATGGGCGAATTAGCAAATTCATCATTGCCTGAGAGGAAGAAGCTAAAATGCCTCCTCAGATAAAACACAGATGTTTTATGCAGAAATCACATCTACTGAAAGAATAAATAGGATCCAAAAATATAATATGACCTATTGTAAGTACTAAGCTCAATACCACGGCACAACTGTTTGTGCAGCTTAAAAAGGCTCCTACCTGTTAAACTAGCTAGTGAATTAAAAAAAAAAAATCCCTATTATGTCCTAGTCTAACATAAGAACAGCTGCACTGAATCAGATGAAAGTTCTACACAGAATGTTATCCCTCCAGCAATAGCTAAAAGCTACATGAAGCTATTGTGAGACGACAGCAAAGTGAATACTTTCATGACCCATAAACCTAGTAAGATCTAGGTTTGATCTGTCCCACAGAGTCCTGGTGTTGAATAAATGTCAAGCTCTGATCAAAGTTTTCTGACTTCTGTCCCACACACATGCTCATTTCTCTAGCAAACTATGATGAGCTTACACTATAGCTCCTCTCCTTGGGAAAAAAGAGAACCCTAGTAATAACCTAGACACTCACGCTTTTGATGCTCTCAAGAACCTCCTATCTTTGAGATCAAGATTCTCTAAAATCGGATAAATTTAGTAACCAGCAAGTCAGCTATTCAGGAAGGATTGGTAGCTAATTCCTCCAGGTTTCTGAAAGGAAACCAGAATTATAAAAAGAATCTTAAAACGTATTTCAGTAGATTGAAGAGCAGCCGGCTATATATATTTATGAACAGCATTTACCCTACTGAAGTACGGAAGTAAAGCAGGGAATCTGAAGTAAAACATTTGATGGGTCAAACATCCAGCTTAGCAGTTAACTATTTTTTAAATTCTTTTCCTTCGTGATTGTTTTTGAAAAAGTTTGTTTTAAAGTTACATATATCCTGTACTACACATTATTCCATAAAATGAGATGCTAAGTGTCCTTGTAAAATAAGTCTGACATGTTTCCACAAGTTTTCACATAAAGATGAGTTGAATCCTTAGACAAAAAAGGCAATTTTTGAACAAGCGTGCAGTGGAATTACTACAAAATGTTTTTCCACACAACTGCTGATAAAAGAAAGGTAGCACAGAGAGCAAAGCACCACACCAGTGGTAGTTTTCAAAATTCACGGGAGAGAGAACAGCAAAGCCTCTCAAACTATTCTGAAGTATTTCAGGTGACATTACAAAAAGAAAGGTTATGGTCTGGGATTTAGGAAAAGACAGATAAAGTGGAAATGACTGCTTTAAAAGCCAGTACAATTGATCAAATTTATTCCAACACACATCACAGAAGCATGTAAGAAATTCTTAATCACAAAGGAAAGCACTCTAGAGTTGACAGAACATAAGATACTGTAAGAGACGTAAGATTTTATTAAAGAAGGAAAAAAATCCTTACTCTGAAGCTGTATATTACTCTAGTACACACAGATCACTTATTCTGGGAATATGAAGTCTGCAACTGCTTTTTCTGGGGGCTTGTTTTTTGTTTTTATTTTTGCAAAAGATTAAAGAACATATGTACAAGATTTAAAATGATGAGAAAAAAAAGAAACAAGGTTTTTACAGAAATGCTTTTGTTGCATTCTTATGTTGGATTAAATGGGTCTCTATTTTTCTCCTTACTTTCACTGCTACTTTTGAGTTTATTATTTATATTGCTTTAGCAAATTTTACTAAAAAACCAGTTATGACAGCTTCCTAGTTCCTGGATTATTTCTTATGGTCACACTATCCACTCTAGAGAATTGTAAAAGTTTTCTTTATATGGCATTTTGTGAAAGTAATTAATTTCCTGGAAGTTTCATACTTAATATCAAATTACTTCTATTTTTGTATGGCTGCGCTTTAAGATGTGAAGCTACCGTAGCTTTTCCCTCCAGCAGTGAAACTGCCATGTCATTGCTACAATTTACCAGTTAAAAACCCCCACATGTAGTTCAAGCAAACTCTCTTGTCTGTATTCATTATTTTGAAGTGTCATTAAACATAATTTTAATGTTGTGAGAAGAAATATCATTTACATTATCCAATGAAATGGAAATAACATAAGCATTCACAAGTTTCTGCACATGAGCAGAAACCTAAATATATCAGAGCAAATAGATCTGGAAATGAAACTTAAAATACTGCAAGAGCAGAGACTTGGATTTTTAACTAGTTATGCAAAATTCTGTGCATATGTTCAATACTGCTTTACTGTAGCATAGAAATGCTTTTTACAGATCAATGATATTCCAACCTTTTTGCAAGTCCGGTTTACCCATCATAAAGAAAATAAAAAAGCTTAGATACTATTTTTTTTAGAACAGCTGTTAAATTGCATCTCTTTGTGCAAGTGCATGGTTGTAAATGGGCGCCTCTTCCAGGCACTGCCTGTGTTTGCTGCTGACCTGTTTCATAGCACATTACACTTGAACAACTTCCAAAAGGTTACAGACAAGCTGAACATAGAATATATGAAATCAACCCAGAGGAAATGAATTTTGGAACAGAATCCATGTCCAAATCAAGCAGTCGTGTTCTGGCACTCCTGGACACCCTGGCACAAACACTAAAGAAGCCAGCACTGCTGACTGGACTACTAACCCCTTCAAAGCACTACTGTAACCAAGTTTCTTCTTACTCAGTGCTACAAGTCCACACACCACGCTGAACACTGTTAGAAGTTGAACACAAAGGACAGCTGTTTTACCCATTTCACCACTAAAAATGGATGGGGGGGGTAGGAAGCTGATGTATAGGAATGTTATACATACCTGTCTAAATTTAGCTCTAGCCTCCTTTTCCTTCATTCTTCCATGTGCAACCAGATAGTCAAACACCTCCCCTACAAGTCAATAATGAGACACGTTAATGCCAGTGTCAGAATGTAAAGATTCCTCTCTAGCAGTTACCCACAGCAACTTCACTGGAACGATTACACTTCAAGTTGAGCTCAAGTTTAAGATTACAGGTTAGCTCAAGAGAACAAGGCGTAAGTGATGTGAATACAAACAATTTACTACAACATTCTGTCTTACACAAGAAAACAGTAAGGCTTAATGAAAGACTGGATATAGACAGAAACATTTCCTTCCAATTATTTAGGACAGAAACTGAGTAGCAGTACTTCTGTTTTGTAAATAAAGATGACCTGTACCCCTGCACAGACCTTCTCACAAGGGCATCTTTTGCACCACAAAAATAAGCCTCATACATGAAAGCATCTGATGATATTTGTAATACTGTTATATCAGCTCCAGAATTTTTCTTTGTACATGCGTATACAAGTGTTCTAACCAATACAGAAATCTTAGTTCTAACCTAGGCTTGGAAGAGGTATCTGCAATGAAGTTCTCAATAATGAGGCCAGTAGGACACTGAGATAATCCATCCCACAAGCATCAGATAGGTAAGACACACAGAGAAACACCACTTCTGAACAAGCCCAACAGTGCATGGTTCAGATGTCTAAAGGAGAATAAAGTAGCACTAAAGAGCTGTGGGTTTTTGATGTTTTGTTTTTTGTTTGCTTTTAAATAAACAAAAAAGGTAGAGTCATACAGCAGGAAAATCAACAACTGCGCTGAGAGTGTGTCAGGATTTTGTACAAAATGGTCTTGCTTGCCCCTGTAGCACATTATTTAATATCCATCTCAGAAAATTCTCTCAGGTGTATTTCACAGCTGTTTCTTGAGAAAATATGAAGGAGTAAAACTGAACACTCCATTATAATCTGGGGGAAAATTATACCAGAGAAAGAAATATAGGCAACTTTTGCAAATGTTGCAGTTCTAGGTAAACAGTTTCTCTCATTCTCCAACCACAGAATTCATACAGTTCACGTGTGACCAGTATTTCAAGGAGGAAATAAGGAAAACAATCCCCGTCACTCGGGTCACTGGCCATGCCTGTCTTGCACAACACTGCACATGCACAGGGCGCTGCCCACAGCCCTTCAGACCTGCACGCATTTCTCCATTATTGTAAGATCTTTACAGCACTGTTGGCCCTTCTACCTTGGGGAAGCCAATCACTAGATGGCAATAAGACTTCACTTTTAAGTCTAGCACCAACAAACTGCACGGAGACGCCTTCACAAACATGCACTAGCCAATATCCTAACAGCATTTTACCAGCCTTGTTTCTGATTAGACAAAGCTTGGTGGAGCATTTAGGGACACGCTAGAAGACAACTGAGGCAGTTAGAGGATCTTCACCTTATTTAAGAATTAACTTCACACAATCTAACAGAGTTAGAATTCAATGCTGAAACTATTATCTGAGAAAAAACTCTGTATTTCCCTCCCACAACTGAAGAAAATCCTCAACTACTTGTGATTCCCAGATGCTGATGCTAAAGAGTCACATTGACAAACAGAGGAGTATTAAGTTTTAGCCAGCAAGGAGAAACTTAATCCCCAATATCTTAATTCTAGCTCTGGTGAAACTATCTGACACTGCATGATGCAGTCTTTTTTTCTTCCTCCTCTGCAATCAGGAAAAAATGTTAAAGTTCTTCCACAACCTCGCTCCTGAAATGGACATAAGGCTAAGCTTAATAACTCTTGACAGTAGAAGGTCTGTGATTATGGTATGTCAAATGTCATCAACTTTTTAAAAAACAGAAGTTTCAGTACTCATGCTTTTGAAAGCAACAGTTAAAAATACAAAAGTGTTTCTCTTTTTATTTTTTTTAACCAAGTGCCTTATATAAGGCAAGACACCCGTCCTAGGGAGCTTAATACAATAAATTTTGAAAGGTTGACATTTATTATAGACAGAACCAATCAAAGGCTGAACAAAGATTCCAGTTAAATTTAAGTTGTAAAAACAAAGCAAATGTTACTAAATTGCAGTAAGGTTGGAATGAAGTTATAATTAAGTAGCCTAAATGAGTAACTCGAGAATATTAAAGATTTTGCTTAAAAATTTTACCCTACCATGACATTAACATTTGATAAACAGGAAGGCAAAACATCAAAGAAAAAAAGGGTTTTCTGCCACTTGGCAATTTATTTACATTTGCCATCACAGCAGAGAGGTACTTACCCCCACTCGCATATTCCATTATTAAATAGAGAGTTTTTTCAGTTTCAATGACTTCAAATAACTTCACTGGAAAAGAAAGCAACTTATTAATCAGTTAGCTGGTTGCAGAAATATTAACTCTATAAGGAATTCTATCAGGAAAAAAACCCACAATTTTCTTGATTCTTGAAAGTACCAGATTATTACTCTAAACCATCTTTTTTCTGTCCTAAATAGAAAATAAAATAGCATATTTACTCAACTCATAAAATACAATCATTTGATGTGTTTATATGGGAAAAGCAACTAGATTAAACAAAACTTCCATACATTTGAGCATCAGTAACGGCCACTTTTACACACTGTACTGGCATACATGGTGACAAGTAAGTTATCAGTCAGTTGGCTGACAGTACCCTAATAATACGTACCCCAACACCCTAACAATACCCGAAATAAGTACATTTTTTAAACTTCGCAATCCAGATCAACTTCTTGACCATTTCTTGTTTTGGTACAAAATTATTTTAATGAGAGCCTGCATCCAATTAAAAAAAAAAAAAAAATCTGCATTATGATAACTCTGCTACTTTTGAGCAATCAGCTATGAAAATAACTATTTTGTTGAGAGGGTCTAAAATATTTTTTTTGTTTTTAAACACACAGCTATGACAAGGTACTACAAGATCTTACTGTTATTTTACAGTAAATTACCCCCCTATTTTAAGATTACAATTACCACTTAACATTTTTAATGGTGGAAAAAAGAGGTAACATTACACTGGATTTGAATTTAAAGAGAAATAAACAAGGTACCTATATTTGGATGATTTAAGATCTTCATTATTCTTACTTCTCTAAAGAGCTGAAATAAACATGAAACATGAAATAAGTTAATGAAGATAATAGGTAACACTCTTTCTTTGTAAAGCCTGATCATTTTGATATACTTGCTTAATTTTAAACATAAAGGGCAAACTTTATTAGCGTTCCAAGGAAGTTCCTAAAATAACAGCTTATTGGAGAAAACAGTTAAGTGCTTGGTTCTTTTAAGTTTCCCCTCAAAAACCTGCAAACACCCACAAAAGTGCTCCAGATAGCTCAGAAGACAAGTGTTCTCAGCTCTGTGGTTCTCACACTTTTGGGGCCAGAAGACCATTATGAGTCTGAATGGACTTCTTGATGGCTGCTGTACATCACATCTCATATACTCTTGCACATCTTCATAGAAAATGCTGGTTTCAAAGTTTTATGAACCCCCTCCAGAGCATTGTCTGAAGACCTTGCACTGTGTTAGAGGTATGGGCTCTTCAGCACTGCATCAGAGCCTAGCCTTCTGCAGGGCACCATGGAAATACTGTCCTACATGACAGGAACTGAGAGGTGAAAAATCAGCTGCATACATTGCACAAAAATTGTGTTATTCAGCTAAACCAGCAACAAACAAGTTTTAGGCACAGATGGTCAGGCAAGGTTCCCGCTTGAGCCTTCAGAAGCATTCCTTCAAGTCGACTGAGGCACAAAAACATCTACCTCTTGAATTGTCACCACAGCTTCAACGACTTTCGTTGCCAGACATCTAGCCTCCAAGACCGCTGATGCAGTACATTGAACATTAGCCAAAAACAACGGGACAAAACAGTCTTTTCCTGAGCAAACAATCCCCAGCAGACAGAAGGCACACCACTGTTTGAGGGTACAATCTCCAAGGGATCAGCCTGCTGCCACGCTCTTCACCAACCACTTTCCTACACAACAGGCCTGTACACTTGTACTTAAACACCCTGAAGCGCAAATACTGTTGTGTTCAGATTCCCTTATCTTCCTACAGCCACTCTTTACAAAAAAAAAAAAAAAAGAAAAAAACTTCTGAGGTAGCATGGTATATGGTTATATGGTAGTCATGCGTGCGATTTTTTTCCCTCTATAGCTTCCCCCCATGACAGCCTAAGCCTCCAGATGGCTGACATTCTTAAGCCTTGATTATTTTCTAACAGCATGCTTCCAAACAAGGGAGTAATCAAGCAGTTTTTATTATAAACCTAACACCAACGTCTACAGGAATACCAGTAACGTAACAGGTCACGCTGAACATAATGTAAAGAGACTGAAGCAGAAAGAAAGCACACAACTCCACGGGAGTGCAGAGAAGGAAAAAAAAAGAAAGGATTTTGTAAAGGAGGAGATAACAGCATTGTTATTAACGGTAAGAAAGCAGAAGGTGCTGCTGTAAGATTCTCCTCAGATCAGATTTCACATAAAGTGAAGATATTTAATGGCTACATTTCTTAATAATGACGCAGAAAATCTGTAGGTGTAGTTACTCTAAAAAAAAAAAAAGTAAAACACAGGAAACAAAAGACAAACAAAGCCAACAAAACAGAACTGTTGCACCTTTCTGCTTTTTAATAAAACAAGCTGCAGAAAAAAATAGAAATCACAATATGGAGACCATTTCCAACAGTTCTTTGCTTTCTAATGTTTCTGTAAGGCTACCATTTGGATAGCAATACTCATTAAAATGCCTAAAAAGCTTTCTCCCCTGTCACAGCTGTGAAAGGCACAGTACCCGAACACAGAATAAAACTAAACAGTTTTTAAATAGTTTTAATTACGGTATATTCATTATCTAGATCTGTGCCTGATACTTTGCTACATGATAAACTGCCTAAAAGCAATCAAGATTGATTAATCAATTACATTTTGGGCCATGGAAGACAGTTTCACAAGCTGTGGGCATGTTTTCTTTTCCCCCCTCAGATAAGTAAATTGCCTTTTTTATTTTATTACACCGTTTCTGGATCTTTTTTCATACGTAGTTCAATGAGGTAGAATGCTTAACCTTAGCTCTCTAAACACAAGACATTTAAATGCAGTTGAATCTACTTTTTTTTTTTTCATTCAGTTCAGATGGAATAGTCTGTAATAAATATACTCTGAATACTTCATGTTTTTTATTGCAGCTTGTATAACTAAAAGCCTCTGGTCAGCCTGTTTTGAAGACAGCTTGCAGAATTTGCTCACAACTGACCGTCAGTTTCCTCTGGACTCCCTTCCGACCCCCAGATCAAAGTCTGTTGGGTCAGGCTGATCAAGTGCAACCCCGCTGCTGCACAGGTGCAGCCCTGGGCTGTTGTTCAGCCACTAGCCTATTTATCGTCAGCTCACCTACCTACAAAGGTATATTCAGGGGATTAAGTATGGCAATATCAGCAATGACCAAAATCATAATTAGTCCCACCAAACAAGAACAAACAAACAAAGGCAATGCAGAATAAAACTGTAAAGATGAGGCCAAAATTCATGGTATCATCATGTAAACAAATACACTCATTAATCTAATCTTTTTATAGAGAGCGCTGACTTGGCTGGAGCCAGCTACTTCCTCCGCTGCAGTGTACAGTTTGATGGTCTGATGTGATAAAGGCAGGCTCATATCACATTTTGGGCTGTGGCAAATATATCATTGTTCCACAGGAATACTACTCTGCCTTACTAACCCAGATGAAGCCTATCAAAAAGTGGTGTCTACATATGAGCTATTTGCAGTTGATGACTAGAAACAAGCTCTTTAAAAATAGTTATTTTTGTCTTAGGGGAAG
Source organism: Heteronetta atricapilla (assembly GCA_011075105.1). Lineage (NCBI taxonomy): Eukaryota > Metazoa > Chordata > Aves > Anseriformes > Anatidae > Heteronetta > Heteronetta atricapilla. The sequence continues at coordinate 54,005,601 of CM021735.1, read as the reverse complement.
TTCAAAATAGAAATACTTGAGAATAGGATACAAACTCCACCAAATGTTTTATTATAATTTTAGTTATATACATGCACTTCAGATTGTGTTCTGTAGACAGTTTAAACGTTATATTTGGCATTTTGACACAGACAGCAACTTCAGCAGGGACATCTGCAAATGTCTGTCATTGTATTATATTCTATTTCTGATAGAGGAATAGAACGTAAAACATGATACAACTTTCACATATTATACTGAAAGGTTTTCTAGATTTAATTCCCTCAAAATGCTATTTGCATCAGCCTCCAATAAATGAAGCATTAATTACTGCCATACTTTCTAAAGTCCACAGCACAATTCATTACAGATAGCAAGGTCTGGCAGAAGCCCACACATCTGAGGTTTTCTGACACAGGAACGCAGAAGACTGTGTAACATCGTAAGATGTAACATAAGGTTCTCTACTCAGAAAATAATTTTCTTAGTTTCAGGAACTTGTCATAATGTGACCATAGAGGCAGACTATCAACTGTAAACAGTGCTTATCAGTTTAATTTCTAATACAGAGATTGAAAACTACTCCCAACTTGTTGAATAGCTCATTTTCCGTCAACAGGAGCTCTGCAAATGTTTCTAGGGAAAGACAAACATCCTAAGTCTGCCAAACAAATGTCTTTCAGCTTTGTTGTGGTCTCGTCCTTTGACTGTAAGTCGTGTTATACAGGGAAAGAATTTAATATTGCCAGTGGACAAACAGAGCAAAAAGAAAAGTAGCAATGGAAACACAGACACATACTGAGTAATAATCTTGAAACAATTTTACTTGAACTTTATTATGCTGATACATCTAAAACAACATGGATTGGGGAAATAGGGAACCAGCATTCAAGCCAACTCTTTGAATAAACCGAAAGACAGATTACAAAGTGTTCCTGCGTTAGCTATTGCAAGAGTTTCAGTAACAAAGGATTTCAAAAAACTCTGAAAAAAGTTTGCTAAAAAGCAAGTCAGTACGCTAGTCAGATGCAGAGCACATTTCCTGGCCTCCTTCCCCTCAAAGCAGGGAGGCTTTTCACAAGATGTTCTCCCAAGCCAGCTCAAGCTTTAACTGTGTATTAGGCTCCTCCTGATAACTGCTCACCGAAAGAGGCCCTCTATAGAGTTAGGGATCTCAATCAGGAAGCCTTTACACAATGCATGCACCAAACAACTCACAACTTGAAAACACACAAAATACGTGCTATAAACAAAAAAAGGTTGTGCCTTTTAAATTTTCATACCTTCCTCGTGTATTTAAAACAGATTGATCAAAAGTCAGAAAGAACATGGTGCATATTCAGATTTGCAGTTAAGAATGCTAGAAAGATTTTACAAAGAGGTCCAAACAAGTGGCAAAACATCTGCACATAATGAACAAAAAAAATCTGGCTGAGGAGCCAAGTTCTAAAAAAGGAAAATGAGAAGTTATTTAGTGCTATTACATGGGCTTAAGAAAAAAAAATCTCGCGTATAATGGCATTGCTGATTCAAAAGAAAAAAAAAAAAAACTTTTTTTTTGTCTAGAAGGAAGTGAGCTACTGTAGCATCAACACTCATTTCGAGCGAGACTGATACTCACTGTGATTGGGTACAAAGTACATTTTGGGAGAATAATGATTATGACTAACAACACTATCATGGGAAAAAAGCTCTGAGAATTCTCTTTTCTTTTAAGGCAGGGAAGTAACACTTGCAGTTTCCTCTTCACTAAGCAAAAGCAGCAGAGCTGTAATAAGCTCCTAAAACTAGAGTGAGGAGCAGCTGCATGTGGCTACCACTGACTTTCCCAGCAGCACAGAGCCCCTCAGTGTTCTGAAGAACTGCACTCTGAAAACATATCCATCAAAGCTGCAGCCACCCGCAGCTCACTGCGAAGTACTGCTCCAGAGTACGGCACCCCTTAGCATGGGTAACTCCCCTCTGGCAGCTGGAGTATCGGCGTGGAAGACGTAAGACAGAAATCAGGATCAGAAACCTTAATCACCACTCGTTTCACCACCTGAGGATGAGTAGGGTATGCAGACACTACACCACACCCTCTTCTCGGCACTGCCCTTCCCTCTGCGCCATACCTCACATATTTCATCACTCCCTCCAGGAGCCCTGATGAGAAGCACTTCATCTCAGCTTGCCCTGACTCTACAGGTCATGTGTGCAGCTTGCTTCAAATGTGCTGAGACTACAGCAGTGCTGATAGCACTGGGGGGAAGCAGGCGAGTGCTTTCAAAAAAAAGCCTTGATGAAGCAAAATCGATAAGTAGTGCATTGTGTATTTACTGTTTTACTGTGATAAGCAGGTGCTTAAAATTAAGAAAATGACTTTCCACTTCTGAATTGAGAACACTGATATATCTTGCTAAACCTTTTTAAGTGCTTATATAGCCAGTGAGCTTAGAGAAGTGAGCACATTAGCAATCACTCCCCAGCTCTGATTGGACTTCTACCTCGCTGTTTCGTGCTATTCTTCCAGTCTCCCATTTAAAGACCATAATGGTAGAAAACGCTGACTTAGAAACCACACCTCACAATCTAACTTTATAAACTGTAAATAAAAATGAAATGACAAGTGAGACAGAGATGAGAGTGGAGACTGAAGAGGCTGAAACCAGGAACCAGAGGGTCAACAAGCACGCTTCCAACCACTGCCAACTGAACTCCAGCGACTGGTGAAAGGTTGGCTTTGTACCTGACTATTAGCTCAAGCTAGCGGCGTTAAGACACAGTCTCCAGATAACACTATTTGAAGGAGTAAGGTATTTTTTCCCCTCAAAACACACCTTCTCTACTTTTCTCTGACCATTTTCTCCCATGCTCTGTGACCCCTTCCCTTACCATCACAGCGTTTCTTTTCCAAATACAATAAGAGGTTAATATAACTTTTTAGGTACTCCAATTTGCATAGATCTGCTGCACTTTATGTAAATCATCATATGACCTAATTTGCATTTCATTTCTTCTCTGCTTAGCCAGAAATTAATAATAATGTCAGGAATTCAGCTGAAAAAAAATCTGAGAAAGCTGCAACCACATTATCTACTTTTACATAGTTTACTGTGGTAGTAATGATGTTGCTTCTTGCTAAAATGATAGTGCCTTTCTTCTGTAGGCTGTTCTCTGCCTCTCAACCAACCCATACAATGCAAGGACCTGTGTATTTTTCCAATTTACTTTTGCACCATTAATTTTGATAAAACCATCTTGCCACACAATCTTTTCAGTATTTGCATAAAAACTGAATGTGTATATTCTTCAGTTTGCTCTGGTTATGTAATTTAATATTGTTTGCAGTTAAGTTCTGGGTATTCTCTCATTCAAACAGAAATATTGCAAGGACCTTTTTTTTTTTTAAATCAAAGTACTCAAAAGTAAATACAAAGATTGACTGCAGCACTTAAAAGGACAGAGTTAGAAAAGTCCTAGGTAAAAGTGACATTTAAATGTACTTCCTGCAGGCACTCCAAAGCAGATTGGCTTGCCTGATGAAAGAGTAGGATTTATCACTACTTACTAAAATAGATAAGGCGATACAACCATAACGGCACATTAAACATTTGAGACTAGAAGGAAGAAACCAGAATAGCCATGCTTCAAGTTATTCCATAAAACTGTAACACCTTTTCTGCTGGAAATTATGTGAAAGGCATAGACACTGCTTGGCCTTCAGTCCAGAGGCAATGTTTTTAAGGCCAGCTTAAGAGGACAGAACATACGTTTTCTGTTTTTAAGCTCAACAAAATGACCAGCATGAAGGAGACATGGAGGCATGACACCAAACCACGAACATCCTCGTTACAGTGAGACTACATCTGTGAGAAAGGAAGCGGCTAACACCACTGTCTTCTCTTTGCAGCTCTGTATGAGCTCATCTGTAAAACTGTACGTGCATCTTGAACAACTGCAAAGTCGTCAAAAATATCTGTTAAAAATGCAACTATTAAATACAGTAGTCAGATTTTGAAAGTAGTGCAGTGCTTCAGATTCTACAGCACAGGCATTCACAATTAATCGAAGGAGGTGGTAAAAGGAAACAAGTTATAATACAAGTTTAAAGATTAAATGCAAAAACCTACCTTTTGTAGACTAGTTGGATTCAGCTGTGTTTTGTCAATTATTTTTATAGCAACCTAAAGAAAGAATTCATAATCAGTATTCTCTATATGAATAATTGTACCATTACAACAAAATTGACAAATCCAGTAACAAATGGAAAACATGAAAATTACACAAATACACTCAAGGTTCTTCAGAAAATTATGTACCTGTATTCAGTTTTAAGCTGAAAGCATTTGGAATTAATGACTAAAGTACAATTTATTTCTATTCAACAAATTAAAAATGAGAGTGGAAAAAATGGTATTTTGAGACAATTAAGACAAGAGAAGCTCACTTAGTCTTTTGCTTCACAATTAAATCATCACACAGTACAGTGGAAATTCCAATACCAGACAGTACCCTGACAGAGAGCAGGGTGCCTGCAGATGATATTTACACAGTATAATTACACTTCAGATTATACAGTACTAACTGCACATTGGCAGTTTATGAAGATGCTTCTAAGAGCAAGGACTTCTGAGCAAATTGAAAGTAATGCAACATGAGTTTTGTAAGAACTAAGTTCACCTTTGGAAATTCACTGAGTATTTGTATCAGTTTGCTCCCTGAGGGATATGAAAGGAAACATCACTTTTGTGTCATCAAAAATCCATTGGTTGTACTGCAACAATTTGTGAAGTTTGTTCCTTTCCTGAATCTCACCTTCTTGGTAAATACTCCAAAGAAATGCTAAGGAACAGAATGAAAATTTCACAAAATAATCAAAAGAAATTCAGTACCATGGTAACTAGTCAGAGCCTGAATATTTGAGACAATGAATAGGCAGAGATGAGCCCCAGTGCAGTATAATTTGGATACAGGCTGAGTTAAAACAGGAAGAAGAATCTTTCTAGAATTACTTGCCAATTGGTATTTTTCCTTTCTAAATTAGAGACTAAACATACCAGAAGAAACTCTGCAGAAGCCAAGGAGATGGTGCCTCTCAAAAAGGCAAGATGCTGCAACTCCGCTGATTATCATACTTCACTGGTACAAAGAAAGGGCTCTCAATGCCCCTTGAATTTTTGGCTCAAATAGTAGACGCTGCTCCTTCCTATGCCACAGCTCCCGTTTGGCTGCAACGCTTTGTGCCATCTTTGTCATTTCATTACTGTGGGCTTGGTGACATATGGAATATAAAAAAACCATACACCAAAAGAAATTTATTTCCCTATGCTCAAGTGCAAAACACATGGATGGGCCCTCATGACAGAAAGGGTAAGAGGTGAACAGTGTTCAACAACTGGGTGTGTCACTTACAAGACTTACAAGATAGATATATATGTGTTGTTTTTCTTTCTGAAACTTAATTTCAAGATTTAGTTTCAGCCCTCTAGATTCAAGATATGGTAAAATATTACCAAGAAACTATTTAAGAATACTTCTGCTTTGGAGAATATTTTCTTCTAAGGTATGTTACTGAAATTACAGATGACTATTTCCCAAGGCAAAATTCCACTAGAAAATCTTGAGAAATCCCATCAAAAATACAAACAAAAGACATACACATTAAGCAACAGGTATTTTTATATTAGCAGCTGTACACAAAACCAAGAAAGATTTTTATCTCTACCTTTATGCCTGCTGAACTGTTCTCACGTAGGTTAACAGTTATTTACTTTCTGCAATTTCTCAGATTCAGGCTAAATGTAGACCACTGCCTTTTTCAGCAGCAGATGATGGTATTTGATAGGCATCTGGTATCCCAGAACTACCTAGGCCGCGGAACATGGCTGTTTGCTGAAGTGCACTTCACTCAGAAGTTGCATTTGTGTTCCAAGCTCTACTATTCTCATCAGTCTTTGTAAGGTTTAAGCTTGTTTCAACTCCCAGCGTCTTGGGGCGCTTGGTTTCAGAGAAACACACCTCACCTCTCGCTCTGTGCGTCAGCGCCTGATGAACCGAGAGCTCTCTGACACTGGCAAACAAATTCAGCCCTGGAGATACAGGGAAGGAACACACCTCAATTTTCTGAAAGGTAGATACACAGGACTGTTCAGTCCACTAATTATAGCCTTAAAGGCAGGATGAATTTCGAGAACTCCTATCCACTTGAACACTGGTAGTCCAATGTGTTAATACGGACTTTGAGAGCTTGAATTGCTCACCAGAACAGGGGACAATTTCAGGCCCCTTGATAAGGCCTCCAAACCAAAAACAAAGGGAGGCTGCCCTCAAGAATATTCCCAATGAGCTTGAGAAAGAAAATCCTGTTTTACTCAGCACAGTTAGTGAAGCATCAAATTGCCTTCTAAAGCAGAGACTTTGCTCTCTTTACACAAAGCAAATTTGGAACGATTTCAAGCATTGTGTGCAGCGGCCAATGTTGGAGGAATGAAAGTCCACCTACACCATTACTTTGTTGCAGGAGCCATAATATTCTGCGAGAGATTATTAGCAGAAATAAAACTGACTTTGATTTCTCCATTGATGATAACGTGACTTAAAAAATTCCTCCTACGTTAGTTAAAATGGTCAAAAAAAGCTGAGACACTGAGCAAATCAACCAAACTGCAACCATTCAGATTATTTTCTCCCTCTTAAATTTCACTGTTTTTCCAAGGGAAGACAAAAAAGATGACAACGGATTCCTTGGAGTCAGGCTTGGATCCTGGAAGAATTTTGTCTGAGTAGAAAACTTTCACCTCCTGGCTATTAACTCAATGCTGCCTTGACTGCACAGAAGCCTCCATATGTTTTTGGCTGCAATTCCAACCACCTTGGAAACAGCAAAAGGTAGTTTTATCTTTTAGATTAATTTTGGCAAGTATGGAAAATTTGTCAGAGGAAATAACCTCTGATAAGTTACAACAGAAAATACATGGCTTAAAGTCAAAGAATTAACAAAAGCTGATTTACAATGAAGATTCTTGATTTTAAAAGGGCAGACAGACTACAAATAATACCCTCCTTGACAAAGGATCTCAAAGGAGTGTATTTCCAGACACCAGCTCTAATGCAGGGAAGCCATCCCTCAATCCCTCTGTACCTCTACTGTGAACGGGACATTGACTTCATGGCCAGACAATTCAACTCCCCTCCTCCCCCCAGGTTAGACCGATGTTCTGCTCATCCCCCAAAGGGCTGCACATTTCTCCCTGTAATTTGAGGGTAGGCTCTCTTTCTGCAGATACGTCCTGAAGATGGCAATGGAAAAAAATCCAGGAATTTACTCCAGTTGGAAACATGAAAGCTGTTATCTCAAGCAAAAGGAAAATTTGTAGGGGAGGACTCCAGAGGTAAGGAGATGAGTAACTACCCTAGAAGAATGCTTGAACAAACATACCCTTCCCCCAAGAAGTGACGGAGAAGTGCTGATCTGATGCATGATTTAGAATTTAATCAGTGCGGAGAGATAAAAAAAAAAAAAAAAAAGGAATTGTCATAAAGTGAAATAGAACTGGACTCTTAAAAGGACATTAGGAATAGACACAGATAACAATAAGATAACAATAAGCAGGGTTAAAATACTGCAAGGATACAGTAGAGAGGAAAACTTACTCACTAAATATTTTATTTTAGGTTTCCATATATAAGGTGGAAAAAGGAATGGGAACAAAGACAGGATAGCCAGCAGGAATGAGTGTATAAGGCAGGAAGTCACAAATTCAGGAAAATGAGTGCTGTCTGAGGCCAGACGGGGAGAATTATCCCAGAATTAAGGGTGGTTTTTATAGATTTAAAAGGGTGGATTTTATAGATTTCTAACATTATCAAGAACAAAATGGCAGCATAGGTTTAGAAAATATCTAATAGTTTATTTTTAAGGGAGGAGTGAATAAAGTGCCTACAAGCCTTGTAGCAGAGCCATTTCTCATAGAATTCTTGCAGAGAAAAAACAGGGAAAGAAAGAGGGTTAAATGCAACATACTTTCTTACTGTTAATTGTGCTTGATGGAAACACACCAGGTAGGGTTATCTTGACTAATATAAAACCTCATTTAGGAGGACACAGAAATTATTGAACTAAATAAGCTGAAATGTGCCCAGATCAATTAATTAACAAAAACCACAACTGAGTAAAGAGATATCAGGTTAGAAATAAATGAGTAAGAGTTTTTCAAGGATCAGACTTCTGACGAATCTTGTTTAATATCTGTATCGGTGGCCTTGACACGGGAAGTCAAACCATAACTCTTTCAACAAAATTAATTATTAAGAGGCACTGTCACACACAATGGAAAAGTGATACAAACAACCTTGGAGATGAAAACTAGCAAAGAAAGTGAGATTCAGCAAAGTACAAGGTGCTGTAGATGATCACAACCAAACCAAACATCAATGTGCCAGCTATGAAAAAATGTAAGTGCAATCCAAAGATGGATGAGATAAGTATTTCTGTAAGGGCAAGAATAAATTAATGCCACCAGGGAAATAGTTACCCAGTATGTTGTGAACAATCCTGGTCATACACATCTAAAATATGAAAACTATCAATAGTTCAGCCAGTAGGAAAAGTAGCTTTTGCACATCTCTCCTACAAAAATTGTTTATAATATCTTCAAGATATTCCTGTAAAAATAGTTTGTTTCCTACAAAGGAAACCTGGACCAATGGCCAGATCCTTGGAAGTATTCATGCTCTTAATTGATTGAATGACATCTATCTCATGAGAATTATGGAAACTCGGTGTCTAAATCTTTCCAAGTTTTGTCAAAGATTTTACATCATAACTTGATTTGTTGAAATTTCTAATAACAAAACAGAGGGCAACAAACAGTTTTGCACAAAGAAAAGAAACCATAACAAAATAATTTCAAAGCCCCAAACAGGCCACATGATTCTCTCTCACACCCATACCTATAAAAACAGCAAAGAAATACTAACCATGCATCTCCTGTGTTAAGTATCAGTAAAAAGAGGAAATTTAAGTGGAAAACAGTTAACCGTAAACTTTGCCTAGAAAAGAGCACTAGCTTTAACACTAGAAAACAACTGCTGATCCCTAAATTGACAGCTTAACAAAATAAAATCAACAATCCCCCTCAGCAACTCTTACAAAATACCTTCTCAGTTCCTCCTATGGATTCCATATTAACCCTGGAAAAAGAAATTACCCTGAAGTGCTGTAGTCAACTACTTAGCTTTCTTTAAAGATTTTTGCTGATGTCAACAAACATTTAATTAATTAGACACGCTTGTCAAGAATAGGTCAACAAGGAATTTCTCCCTCTTTTTCAGTATGTAGTGTTGCTATTAGTAAGAACAGCACCAAGCTGCACCTTGCTCTAACAAGCAAACAGCAATATGGCTCACCAAATCAGAACCATCACTAGGTCCAAGTTATTAATTACAACAGCATGCAGAAACTAATTACGGGGCTGACTTAGACACTGAAGAGACACAAGAGAAAGCTTGTCTGCACCACACAACAGAGCAGCAGACCCGCAAACCAGCTCCCAACAAACTGGAATGTCTTCCCAAGGCAGCCCAGCACTGCAGACACCAGCAAAACTCCTGGGAGATGCGTGGCTCTGTCCAAGAAATACTGTGGTTAGGCTACTTACATCAAGAATAATCACGAAGGAGTATTAAAAGCCATTCATGCTTTCGACTCCTATACAGCCCTGCAGTGTAGCCACACCAAGAAGCAATCTTTCCAGCAAGCTTATTTAATTGCTGTATACTTAGCCCTTTTTCAGGAATGGAGGATTTAGCGGAGAATTCTAGTAGCAAACTTGAACACAATTCAGAAGTGCAGGGACTCGTCAAAAACACAAATCTGAGACCATTTTCAAGAGTAGTTGTTTTGGGGTCATTAGAAATAGAAAAATGGATTTTCTTTTTAGATTTTTTTTTCCCTGCATCAGTGACAACAGCTCCAGTAAACAGTGCTAAATGTTCACAGACTTGGATGACACCATTCTGAGAGAATATTCAATCCCACTACAATTCACTGTTGTTTACAATCACACCACTTTACCTCTCTGCCTGTAAGGATGTGCCTTGCCAGCTTTACTTTTGCAAAATTCCCCTTTCCAATCGTTTTGAGGAGTCTGTAATTTCCAATATGTGGCTGCTCATCGGCGCAGGAAGCTATAGAATTCCTGCAACGAGCTCCGGACCGCCCAGTTCGAGAGGAAACTTCCTGCCGTCCATCTCCGTGGGACGTGTGCTGCAACAAAAACATACACAGGTAAGGCTGAGAAATAAAGAGAAAGACATCAATAATGAGAAGCACACAACATGCAAAAAGATTAACAGCTCCTTTGCAGAACCCTCCAAAGGATCCAGCTCTAACTTCAGATTCTCACTGAACTTTGCTGTAACTTCCAAAAACAAGGAGGCTCTCACTTCATAATGCTATTTATTCTGTAAGCTGGGAAAGAGCAAGTACAATTTCAGCTGAGCTGCAGGAACAGGGAAGCATTTTTAGGCAATATACATGGATTGCAGAATCAGTCAGGGAACACCGAGGTGCTTGATGTTATCTCCTGTTTGAGTTACCTCACCTAACTAGAGCAGGAAAGCTTTGTGAAAGGAGACAAGAACAAAGCTTTGCCACAAGCAGACAGTAGAAGGTTCAACCTTATTGGACGCTTTAGTACTACTGATAAAATAAAATTCCTCTCTGAGAGATTTTTTTTTCTCTTGTGCTGGGATTCTCATTCCTACAAAACGTTGTGACTCAAAATACTCAAGACAGCCTGAGAACAAGGGAAGAAATCTCTCCCAGTATAAAGGAACCTCAGATATCAACAGGCTGAGCATCAGTTAGGGAGACCTGAGATGCTGCCTGGAAACTGGTAAGTTCCTTCCACTTAGTTTCTCTGAACAGCTATTAATTGTAAAAATGATTGGATAGCTATCCATAATATTCTTTATTTATTCATCAGATCACATGGCTAGGGTAACAGCAAGGTATCTTTTCATTGCCTGGTAGGGAGCATGTTTCCCAAAGAGCAGGTCCCCCTCGTGTCCCTTAGCTCTCAGCTCGTGCTTGAGGTCTCCACGCCACGTTCACTAATTAAAGCATTACTCAGAAACGCTCAGTAGTCTGCAAATGTGGAGCAAGTGTTCGGCTACCCTGAGATGACATGCTAAATTTACTGCCATCCCAGAACTCCCGCATCATGCGGCCTGCCTGAAGACACCCAGAGGAGGTTCGGGACAAAAAGCAGAAGACTGTCCTGTTTAGTTCTTTCCTCTTAAAATGTTGAGTTTTCTAGCTCTCTCTGCTCGTTCTTTTTGTTGATTATACAGTTCTCTGAAGCAACAGCATTCATCAGGAAGTTAAAGCATTAGCCTCAATTAAACCTTTGCTACAACCCAAGTGCCAAAGCAGCCCTATTTTCTGCCTGAACTTTACCCAAGAACATAGCTCCTTTTAGAAGACAAAACTTCAAGGTTCCTTCAAAACAATCCTAAGTATTTTGAGGCCTAGCTAAGATGCTATTTGTTTCAGTGCCTTAGTATCAAATACCCCTTTATTTAGAAAATCATTATTATTAGGTATCTGTCACATCAATATGCAACAAGAATTTGCATCAACGTGCCCAGTTACCTATTTAATTGCAATACATTATAGGTGGCTTCAACTTGTCTGTAAAGCACCACCCTTAGAAAAGAGGGTCTTTAAACACGTAACCCAGGGTAAGATTATATTGAGCTTGTATTGGAGATACCTGTCTTGTTATCCACCGGCAGAACAAAGTATATTTTGTCCCATGTCTTTTCTACTACTTTGGGAATTCAAGAAAAAAAATAGAGCAGATACATTAGCGTACAAGAAAAGAATGTTCAATAACAGCATTTAGAGGTGGTTTTTCCTCTCAAGTTGTCTAAGCACGCTGTCCTGTTTCCTAAACAAAACCTACATTTTCTATATGACTAAGTACACTTTCTGTGTTGTACTGTAGCGTTTCCTTTTATTTCCCAAACACTGCAATAGTTTCTCCCTTTCCATCAGGCCTGTATCATACGCAGCAGCACAGTGTTACCTCCGTGTGTCCCGCGCTCCCTTCTGCTCTAACACTTCCCATGGTGTTTATTTCAGCCCCAAAGGGCCCCATCCAGTTACCTATCCTTCCAACTCCTTTCTGTGCCAGTTGTAGCTCTCCTACTGCTGCTCTTGCTGAAACCCAGGCGGGACAGCCAAAACCATGGCATACGGCAGCACTCAGTCTGAAAAATCACTGCAGCAAAGGGATGAGAGGTCAGAACCGAAGAGCTAACAACCATGGTACAGCATGAGTGAAAAAAACACACGCTTGCATGACACTTGGCAAGTTCACAATATGTAATAACCTGATGTAACCTTGTGACCATACACTCTGGCATCTTAAGTTCCTTGGTTTGTTAATTTGAGTGCAACAGCTGTGATCAAATTATTTTTAAAAAGACATTCATTTCATTTAAGAAATACTACTGAGAGGAAGGCTATGGCAACTCCTGGAAAATTGTTTCAATAGTTACTATTAAAAAAGAGAACAAAAAACTGTGGTGCATACAATGTTTTAGTATTAATCTGGCTTTAGCTTCTCTTTATGGCCTCATTACTACATTGTTACCAGATTTCCACTTCCAATATAACACTTAATTACGCCGGTCACAAAACCCCTTCACTTTAATAAGATATATATATATATATATATATATATATATATACACACACTGACCTCCCTAAACAGACTGCTGTAAGAATAACTAACGACTAGCAAACACTTCTTGTAGTTCTTTTCAGAACCCTTTCTAATTTTTCCAACATCTTTTTGTAGGGTTTGTGCTAGAACTTGGACGAGCCATACCGACAGCAGTTGCAAGAGGATTAAACACTGATTACATCTTCTGTTCAACGCTCTGCTGATGGGCATCTGTATCTGATCACCCCAAACTAACCCCAACTCTTAAAAAATTATTGCTTCCCAGTCCCTCAGCACAACTTTCATACACATGAGAAGCCAGGAGCCATGTTACATTAGGCTGTAGTGAAATAGTTTCCTTACATGCAGCTTATGACGTGCTCCTGTGATGGCCCATCCTGCCCTATTTAATATTGTAGCAATCTCTATCCTAGTTTTTCAAGCAGCAGTACACAGTTCTTCCAAGCCACTGATAAAAGGCACAGGAACAAAAAGCGCATCCATAACAAGATCCAGTAGTAATGCAAGTGCTTGATAACAATTCCTTGTTTTCAATACTGTCTCGAGACCTGACAACTGGGTACGTGCTTACCAATCGAGCACTCTCAAGGAGAGGATCGACAAGACCAACTGCCCAGCTGAAGGAACTACTGAAGCCAGTGAAATCCTGTACCAACAACGTCACTGTTCTGCATGCCATTAATGCCAGGCTGGCGCTAGTTGCTCAGGCCATCCTCTCCATCCCTACATGCAGTGGCAAATCAGCGCCAACCCTCTGTGTTTCCCTGAACTGTGACTTCTAACAAACCTTGCAACAGACAATGCAGACAACTTCCCTGTCAGCTCCTCTGGTACCTTCAAGTGCCACATTATTCAGTCTAGCTAGAAAAAAAAAAAAAAAGTAGCAACCGCTGATGCTGGATGTGAATGTCCTCCTACGTTGCTACCCCCTGTAGTCAGGTACCGTGATGCCCTGTACAGGACGAGGATATTTCTTGGATATATTAGAGGAAGGCTCATTTTTTGCAAGCACCCCAGCAATTCGGCTGCACTGCTTTACGTGGCACTGCGCTGAGCTGATAACCTGCCTTAGAAAGGGAAGTCCAGCAGGACTGCTGAGGCAAGAGCCCTTCCACACCCGGGCATGCCGTACGGGCACGCACACTGGCTTTAGCAAGAGCCAACCTACCTCCACGCAGGGCTTACTACTTACTAGCTTAAGCTCCCCAGCATGCAGATTCCACAAGAAGGCAGCTTTTAAACCACACAAAAGCCAGAAAACGATATCTGAGCGTTTGCTGTCTTGTGCTCCAACTAGCAACTGTCAGACCTGAGCTACCTTATGGGGTAGTTCAGACATGGTGGTGTACAACATATTCCCAACCAGGGAACCTGTGCAGACACTAACTATTCAGGACTGATCTTACTCACGTTCTACCCTGCATAAACAACACACATGTTAAAAGGCATCACGGAATCATGGAATTTTCCTATACTAACGTATTCCTATACTAACATACTCTGTTCTGTGTAGTAAAACACGCTAATTAACACATCTTGAGAGCTTCACTGTCCTCTGTTGAGGAATGAATTCTTGTGTCCTATCATTTTTTTCATGCTTTCTAGCTTTGCACTTAAAGGGAAGAATTAACAGCTGTGAGCTTATTTGGACTAGTGTTGATAAATTTAACACAATCTCCTTGTATGGAGGTTTGCATTTCCACCCCAACTCTGATTATTTCTTTTCAAGAATATGACCTTTTTCAGCTGTGTTTTTTGAATATCAAGCTGTGTGTTCCTAAGCAGTTCAGTTCTCTCCAACTGACTTGCTCATAGCTGCGTTCAGCTCTGTAGAAATCTGTCCATTTACAGGAATATCTAATTTGGACTTTTATTTCACTTCACATAACTAAATCCATCAGCAAGTCCTTCCTCTGTCAAATACAGAATCATTATGTTGAACAGAACACAAACTTCCTAAAAACTGCAGAAAAAAGCCTCCAAGTTTCAACATGGATTTTTATTTATTTAACTTATGGAAATGAAGGAAGAAGAGGGCTTGGTAGCAAACAGTACTAAAAGGCATAAACTCAAAACCCAGTAAAATTGCTGCTCCCGCCCAAATCATTTTTGAGAAGCCATGGCAGGTAGATGGGAAGAAAACTTATATGGTGTAGGCAAAAAGTACAAATATAGATGGTCCGGGAAATGTTCAAGTCAGGCACTGGCTTGTGCAGCATTTGGCTGTACTTGGCTACTTCCCAGGGTAGCTTCCTCAGCAGCTACTTTGAGGCAGCAAAACTGCCACCACAGATTAACAGCTCCTACCTCGCCCTGAAGAAACAGCAATAGCATCCTCTGCTCTCTTCATCGAGATGCAGGTCGTTTGTCTTTTCCTAAGCAGACCCTCAACACTGCAGATTTTGCTTCCCTCAATCCACCAATGTCTAGATTCTGCTCAGCCTCATACTTCTTTCCCTGGTCCACATTTGTAGGGCTAATGCCTTCAAGGAGGAAGGGGTTTTGTCTTAAGAGCCTAACATTTAAAACAAGCATGTTTTTATTTGTAATATATTTCCATAGACTGCGGTAGATGAGTGGCGTCTCTTGGATGTGCGTTCATTGTAAGCATAGCACTTGTCACACCATGCCTGAGGATTCCCAAAATACCTCTCTTCATGCAATAGTCAATGCAGGAGAGACTGCTATGCTGCAGATGGGGACTGAAGCAAGGAGACTCCACACATTGTGTGGCCCTGGGCTAGCCAGTGTCACTTTTTTTTTTTTTTAAAAAAAAAAAGGTCTTCTAAATTCCATACACAGCAAGACAGCCTGTTCTTCTGTATCTTGGTATGCATCAAGTTCAATTTTAAAATCTTTTAAAGACTTCAAAGACTTTTTTTGCACACAGTAGGAGGGTCCTCTAAAAACAACAACTGGAAAACTTCAAGCCAATGAAATAACCTCTCTCAGAAACATGCATTCTTCCCCGGCCCCCCCACCCCAACCCCACCCTGGTATTACTCAACCCTGAAGGACTCGGAAATGAAGTAAAACATCTCCGCTCGTGAGAGCCCTTACCGCGAGGGAGGGGCTGAGCCTAAGACCTACTATATTTGGAACACAACACAAAACCCACCTTTTCGCAAAAGCCTTCCCCCAATGATGAGCCGACATCCTTTCATAGCCAGATAATGATTAGCATGAAGAGAAAGAAAAAGAAAAGGAAAGAAAGTAAAAAGCAAATGAGGTATGAAGGTGCTGGTAACTGAGATCTCTTTGGCAGGTGTTAGCTTTATCCAGTAACTGCATGTTTAGAGGTTTCTTAACATCCAGAGCGTTAGAAATACAGGACAGGGGATGACTAGTGTCAGAGTTCTTCTAATATTTAAGGTGGTGCCAACAGCAGAGAAAACACCTGGAAGAGACCCTCTGATATCCATTTGAAGAGCTGAAAAACATTAAGAAATTAGAATGGCCGAGACATGCAAAAATCCATGTTTATTGATAGTAAATAAGGAAGCGTTCTTTCTAAATCAGGGAGGACAAATAGCATCAATATTTTTAAAGCAGTACATGATAGAGTGAAAATTACTTTCTGATCAACCCATTGAAGTATGAAAAATTAATCTTACAAAAGTCTCTAGGAATGTTCATTACCCTAGCTGTTACCACATTTGTATGAAATGCTAGGAAATGATATTATAGAATTTCCTGGAGAGCTGTCAGACTAGCAAGAACAATGATAGTCTCATCAGATTCAGCATTTTTACTTATATTAAGAAAAAAAAAAAAAAAAACTTAAAGCCTATCCCTTACAGTGTTAATAATCTCAACGCTCCAGGACACGATGAACATTTGAAATAGAGTAAATCTCTTCATTACGTAAACTTGGGCACAACGTATAAATACATGGGAATTTCTCACCCCCAACCCCCCCACCTTTCATAGCACTAATTTATAGAAAAATTAGTATCAGGACATAAATCACAGGTTTTTAAAACACTGATATATTTGAAATTAAATATCTGAAGACTAATTTCCCTGCAGCCCACCCTAATAATGCATTGCATTTTACTTTGCATTTATCACGAAAATATTTAAGAACACACAGACTGCTGAGTACTACTAGCGTAAGAGAAAAGAGGTTGGCCCTATAAATATTCACAGAGGGAGTGTCTTATTGTGCAGATATAACCATGAAAAAGCACAGCAAGGCATCCTGCAACTGCTTACGAAGGAATTCTACTGGAAAGTCAAAACAAAGACTTAAATTTCTAGTAACCACTAAGAGGGTTCACAACAAACGTTTAGCCACACTTGTCTAAATACAAATCACTGCCTAGGGAATCCTTAAATCATGGTTTATTTTAAAATATTATAAAAGATAGGAAATACAAGAAAATAATGTAGTAGAAAGATACCAGGAAAGGATATTTTGTGCTTATCCTGGTTCTTACTTCCCTCCTACCCTTGACCAGAGCATGAAGCAGGACACCAAGGGAGGTGGATTTTTTCTGCTTATGTCTGTGTAACCAATTCTTTGGTTCCAGCACATATCATTAAAAAACAGCTTTTAAACTGGCCTGCTACATAATCAATCTTAAGGAGGAACAGTCATGGCTTCCATCTCATGAAATTTTAAATGCTGTCTTACAAAGGAAAATACTCCCCGACGTGGCCCTACAGTTACCAGTCCACAAAGGCAGATTTATTCAGTGAAGTGATAACCATTACAGTTGCTGGGATCAAGTGGAACAATTGAGAGGGTCAGAACTCAGCAAGAGAGATAAACAGACCTTCTGTGAATGCATTAGAGCTGGTAAAGGAGAGAAAACGCTAATTTGATGCTTCCATTGTCAGAAGGGGAAGGATTCACTGCACAGTTCCCAGCCCGCTGTACTCGTTTATTTAACTGGTATGACACTCCATGAAAATGAGCGGCTGCTTTAATTGGGTCATATTTGTCAAACAAGCAGCTTAAAGGGAGAACCTGGAGAGTAAATACCATCTTTAACACACACAGACTATACCTCTTGGCACACATTCCCAATTCCCTGCATGGAGGGGAGGGGGAAGGAAAGAAAGAGGGAAAAAAAGGGAGCAATATGTCAGGACAAGGCAGCTACGAACCCAGCCGAGCACAGCAATCTGCCTCCCTGCACGGGGCAGCCTGATGGAGGCTGACAGCAGGGACTGCTGTACAAGAGACCGCTGCTTTACAGAGGGAATGCTGCTAACAAAAGGCTCACGTTCAACTTGTATGGTCCCAAAACCCGCGTGGAGGGCTGACAGACAGAGCTGACCCTACAGATCAGGCTGGGACAGGGCCGGGGGATGAGCGCTAGCAGCCTCTGGAAAAGGCAAGATGCTCCCATCGCAGGCGTGCGGAGTCCTTTGCACCTCTCCCCGCCACACGCTGCGTTGATGCATTCGATATTGTTCGCTTCATACTCTATACAGCATATGAAAGAGGGAATTTGCAATTCTGTGATTAGTGCTGAACCACACAACAGTGAAGAAATCCTGCTTATACAGTCAAAAAGATAAGTCTGGGGCTGGTTTGAAAAGCTTTCTAAAAGCTCTTTTGTTGCTTCACATTATCAAGATCTGACATTTACCATATCTTTCAAGCCAAAGTTTCTTTACTGCTGATTAAAACGGATATTTATTGACATCAGCCTGGGGAATAATAGCTGAAGAGCCAACCATATTCTATCCTTCATCAACAATACTGCCAACTAAGTTGTTTCCAGAATCATCATTGTCAGTAATTACATGCTAAACAAAAAAAAGAAAAACCAACCTCACGGTTGGTTTTCAAAGACCACATTGAGCTTGCAGATAGAAAACTTTGTTTAGGCTTTTTCCCTGCAGGAACAAATTTTATTTGAAAGTTAATTTTTGTTTATATGTATACACACACACACACACACAGAGCTCAACAAGCTGCTGCTATACAGGCCAAGAATTGTTACATACCCAAGGGCTGAATCTGGGAGGCTCACTGCAGAGTTATCACAGGTCTATCTTCTAACAGCAGTAGGCACCTACTCCCCACACATACTCCAGATTTTTAGGGGCAGGTGATCTCCGCATTAAGTGGAGCCAACCTGGACAGGCCACAAGCCAAAAAAAAAAAAGGTGACCTCCGTTTTTGATCTGGCTGACATCCACAAGGCAGCATTACTTGCCTGAGAAGAGGAAGTTGCAGACACATGCTACTTCTGTATCAGATGAAATGGAGATCTAGAAAGACAAATGCCTCTACTCTTAAAATTCCTTAGGCCTAAGTCACCTGAGATGTGCAGTTAATGGGAACTGTCTGCTTACATCAACAGGAACGTTTCTCAACTGGAATTAAAATAGAGAATTGGGCAGGTAAGGGTATTAAGTGATTTGGTAAGAAAGCCTAGAAAGAAGTCTACCTAAGTTTAGTGTACCAAAAAACGTATTTCCTCTTGTTTATTTTTGTTCAGTAATTTCTGCAGTTGTATTCTGTTGTTGCTTCGGTCACAACGTGAGTCACATTTGATAAAACATAAGAACACAAAGCCTGAGCTCCTTCTGGGGTAAGGTTCCATAGCTTAGTTTTCTTAGCTACTGAAATAACATCTTAATAAAAATAAGTTAGTTCCCAGAAAGACACGGACACAAATTGTGAAAGGCGCAGCACCACTCAGTCATCTCTTTTTAAAACCCCTATTTTACATATCGTAGCCTTTAGGTGCTGTACTATGACTGGCTTAAAGCAAACAAAACCCAAATAAGTGTTTCTAGCCTTTCCCACCTGAACTGGAAAATCCCATCTTCTCCTTTGTGTCAGCATTTGCAGCCACACAGAATGGGGATAAAACCACTTTTTTTTTTTTTTAGAGGATTAGTTTTAGTCAGATCACAGAGCTGACCAGACCTGTTGTACAGCTACATGATAATTACTGCCAACACAAACCACAGGTGGGAAGAGGCAGCCAAGACTGATTCCTGCAGCAACCTTAGGCTGGTCAAGCTGACAGTGAAACTGAATGATTAAATGATACAGCACAGGTTGTTTAGCAGAGCTGAAGAACGAACCATCCCCCTTCAAGATGTGGAAATGCTAGCAGCCAGTGAAGTGCAGTATCGCACCACCCCATCAGGTATTTTTTGAGTACAACCACGGCAGCACTGAGCCTATCAGGTATCACAGGTACTAAGAGAGGCACAAAAACCACTTCCTGCTCTCTGAAAATGAAAAAAAGAAAACGTAAATAATAAAAATAGAAAAAAAATACATCCCGGATTAATTCCTAAAACATATTTTGTTCCTAGTTATCTTGTCACCTTCACTTTATTTAATTCAAAGCAGAACTTTTATAACTGGTGAAAAATAAGAGACAAGGTAGCTGCCTCTGTAGAAGAAGGTCTACCACAACTCTTGGCCACAGGCACACTTCCTCACCCCCTTCTTACAAAAAAAAAATCACTTACGGAAGAAAACATTCTGATTACAGATCTATTGTAATAGGAGAAGTCTGATAAATAATATATAGAATAATGCAAGCCTGTGTACCGGTTGCAAATGCTCTAATGCATTTCATACCTAATTGGTAACAAATCAAGAGGTAATGCTAACCTTTGCAGTATCTTAAAAGCCAATTTTTGAATCTAATCTTTACTATTTTTTAAATAAAAAATTAAATGAGATACTTTCACTGCACAGAATCCTTTTGTATGGGCTTGTACAAGCACAGTTGCCATCACACTGGCATTCTTCAATAGCAAATTTTTCACATTAGGCACAGTCACGGAGATAAGAGTGAATTTCAGTCTCGCTTTTACTCAAATTACTTACATTTTCAATTCAGATTGGTCTAGAACTAACATTCAAAGCAGTTACCTTTCCCCCCCCCCAGAAAAACAGCTGTGCAATGAACACAAATTAAAATTAAACTCTTTAGCCTACATTTTTTCTTTCCTATTTCGTGCTCTTAAAAAATAAAAAATAAACCAACCGCCATACCACTTGTCTTTCCTTCTATCTACAGTTCTCTATTGCCTCGCCACTCCTGGATTTTTTCTTTAATGAATATTTGTCCTATGGTCCAAAACCTTGTTCCTTCTGCTCCTATTTCTTCATCACTGGTTGTCCTCCATCCTGCTATGTATGTGCTCCTCTGTGCCTCCTCTTATCTTTTGTTTTCCACCATCTATCTTCATTTCCATTGCGTTTCCACACTCCTTTCTCTTCCATCAATCTCCTCTTTTCCTCATCACTAGTCAAACAGGTTTTCTCACTCTTCTGTCACCTAAGGGTCCTTCTTGTGTATCTACCTTCACTCCCAGCTTTGGACAAAGGAGGTCTCTGCTGCTTCTGTTTGCTTCTCCTTACACGCACGATGTAATTCTGCAGTTGACAGAGAAGATCTGATCCTCTCCTTCGCGGCTGTCCCCTAAGCGGCTGGCAGCCATTGCTGGAAGCGACAACACCAGCGAGGACTTGTTCCACCTTGGTGGTGAGGAGCCAGCTCATTTGCAGGCAAACAGCCAGCTTCCAACTGTCCAAGTGTGAAGTTCCTATGATCACAGATCATCTGGGATGCCTTTCCTCTCAAAACCAGGTGACTTGTAGCCACATTCTTTAATCTCAAAGGCACTAATGGCTTGATGGCTGCTAGTGGCTTTTGGGGAAACTCACTGTGACAGTATTTCCACTTCAGCAGCATATGCATGAAGCGTCTCAGTAAGAAGTGGTATACACCGCTTTAAAAGAAAAAAAAATAAAAGTACTGACAATTAGACCATGACTACTTCACAGGAACTGCCAACTGCTGAACGTGGTTAAGTGCAAGCATAGGCAACGATAATTTATGTTCACCATCATTCTGGAGGCTAACTTCATTTTCAGAACTGCAAGTATAGGCATGGATAAACTATGATCAGTACACTTGAATCAGATTCAACACCAGCCAAGGCTTTGTCAGCAGCTGTAACCTTCCCAACAGCGAGAAGGCGTTCGGGGGCTCCCTGACCACGGCCCAAAGGCTGGCTGAATATTTTGGCATTTCCTAAGCCTCTTCCCACCTGAGCTTCAAAGAGTCCTAGGGGCATTAACTAACTTCTCAAGTGAGAGAATATCAAGGGCTCAATTTACCTGCCAGAAGAGCACATCAAGCTTTGGGGTGGAAGAGCAATTACTGGAAGCATCAAGAGTGTTATGTTTTGTATTTTAAAAAAAATAGACCTGGGGCAATTTTGTATCCATTTCCAGCTGTACCAGTAATTCACACAGACTGAATGTGGAGTTCAGTGTAAACAAGGCAGGACAGGATACATTTTGGTGAATTTGTAGATAGGTGATGGTCAAAACATGAGCGCGTGCTTTCTGAGGGATACAGCACTGTACTGTGCATTGATTCAACAGATCCGGCAATTACTCAGATTAATCACTCTCTGTCAATATCAATACCTACAGGTATTCCTGTGGCCACCAGCCCAAATTACTGCAGTTGAAAGATATGCCTTAATCAAAACCTAAGGCTATCCATCTGCAAGTAAGAAAATCCCTGTATGTTAAATTATGGAGATTACCAAAGAGAAGTGCTAGACCAATATTCTGAAGTGCGAACAAGGTGCCTTAAGTGGAGGATATGTAAAACCTAACTTCAAGTGGGAGAACACACAGCTCGTGAGCCGTGTATTTCCTCAAGCACATGCTGAGCCTTTCTACCACTGAGTTACCTGTAGTGGAGTCTGAGTTAACTACGCTGGAGAACCTGATCTGAACAGTTTTTAAAATTATTTACTGGGTGGCCTCCATGCATTTACGTGGAGCCTGAAAACCTCAGCCAGGTTTACTTCTAGACTAAAATAATTATCTGAATAAACTCTGTAAAGTATTTTCTGAAGTATGCTGCATCACCTCTCCCCATGGCATAGGAAGAGCCACATAGTACTTTAATTATTTTCTTCCACAAGGCAGGAAGCTCATTGAGATTTTACAACCAAATATGCTTAGCTGGCTTTTTGTTCAATGCAGCCCTTAGCCTGCAGGTTGAATCTAGTGCTAAAACAAATAAAGATCACAGAAGTTAGAAGTGCCTATTATGTCAATAAAATCCAAATCCCTCGTAATGCAGTAATTGTTCCATGCAGCATGTTTTCCAACGCTTTGTCTGGTCTTGTTTTAAACAATGGGGCTACCATCACTTTCCTTGGACTATTTATGGTCTGAGCAATCCAACAGTTTTTCCTGGTCTTTAACCAACGTTCACACTTCTCATGTCAGACAAAAACATACACAAGACCTCAAGAAAATCCCCCCCCCCCCAGTCAAGTTAAGCATCTGACTTGTAAAAAACATCAGACAGACTTTACAGAAGGCTAAACAACACCAAGTTCACCAATCAACTCATTTTCGACCATGGTGACTGACAACTCCCTTCTGCATAGGCAATTACATTTTCCCCAAGCAATAAAAGGATACATGGTTAGGTAGGGCGTACTGGATCGAGGGAGTTTTAGCACAGGAGCCACACGGTTCTGTGTGCAGAAAGGGAGGCTCCCACCGAGCCTCATTTTTGGCTGTCTGCTCATGCAGTACAACTATTCCCCCCCTCCTTTTTAGCATGCGACCTGTGTGATTGTTAATACAGCGTTTGACTCAGCCTGGTAAACACAACGGCGATTCCTACACCTTATATTTGTCTAGAAAAATAAATCTTAAAAGGGGGGAGGCTGGGATCCCTGGTTAGAGAGCTGATTTCGATACAAGGCACCTTTTAATGCCACCCGAACAGGTGACGTTCCCGCTCAGAGCCCTGCGGACGAAGCAGGGCCGAGGCCCACAGCGTAGGTCACCCAGCCCACCCTGCCCAGCCGAGGGGCTGCCCGCTGCTTACCGCAGCTCCGTGGGGCTGCCCCGGGCTCCCCCCTCCCCGCCACCCCCTCGGCGACCTCCCCGGAACGAAGCGGGGCCGGCCGGGGCGCTGCCCCGGGCACTCACGTTCTCGGTGTCGCGCTCGTTCACCGTGGGCAGCGGGGTCCGAGTGGACATTTTCCTTGGCTCGGGCGGCAGCGCTGCCGGGGCCGCACACAAGCACTGGGGCCGGGCCGGGCTTCTGCTGCTGCTGCTGCTGCTGCTGGGAGCCGGTGGTCGCGGGCAGCCAGCATGAAGGACCGGGGGGCGGCGTGGCGGCGGCCGAGCTAGATCCCCCCCGGGATCCCCTCCTCCGCCTCCCCCGGGCTCATCCGACGGCCGGGCCGGGCTCCGCGGGGCTCAGCGGCGGCGCCTCATGGGGCGCCGGGGAGGGGAAGGGACGGGAAGAACGAGGCGAGGCAGCGGCTCGCAGGGGGAAGCGGCGGCCGGGGGGCTCCCGAGCAATCCGGGGGGGGGGAGCTCCCAAGCAAGCCGGGGGGCTTCCCTTCTCCTCCTCCTCCTTCCCCACCCTCCGCCCCCCCGCAGCCCCTGTTCACCGTGCGGCCGCCGCTCGCATGCCGGACCAGCCTCAAAGCCCCGAGAAGGCCGGCGCCCCGCGGCCGGGCGCTGGGTGCCCGCCTCTCCCTGCCCGCCCGCCTGCCTCCCTCCCTGCCCGCCTCTCCCTGCCTGCCCCCCGCCGCTCCCCGCAGAGCCAAGATGGCCGCCCGGCTTCCTCCGCGCCGAGCCCAGCTCCGACATGAACCGGAAGGGCCCGCCCCGCGCCCGGCCGCGGCGGGGAGGCCGGCGCCGGCGGCCTGTTGCTAGGGGCCGCGCCGCGGCGGGGCGGAGCGGGGCCGACGGCAGCCCGAGCCTCCCCCCCGGCCGGCGGGTAGCGGGGCGGTGCGGGGCGGTGAGGTGCCGCCGCGGGGTGACGGGTCCTGCCTCTCCCCGGGCACCCGTCGCCATCCTACCCCGTCCCCTTGGGATGAGGGAGATGGGGCTGTTTGGGGTGGGGAGGGAGCGCTGAGGGGAGACCTCGTTAATGTGTAAAAACACCTGAGGGGGGGTGTCAAAAAGATGGGGTCCGTCTCATTTCAGTTGTGCCCAGCCACACGACGATACGGAAGCGGGCACAAACAGGAGGTCCTGGCTCAATATGACAGAATCATCTAGGTTGGAAGAGAGCTCCAAGATCACCGAGTCCAACCTCAGACCTAACACTAACGAGTCCTCCACCAAACCATATCCCTAAGCTCTACATCTAAACGTCTTTTAAAGACCTCCAGGGATGGTGACTCAACCACTTCCCTGGGCAGCCCATTCCAATGCCTAACAACCCTTTTGGTAAAGAAGTTCTTCCTAACGTCTAACCTAAACCTCCCCTGGCACAACTTCAGCCCATTCCCCCTCATCCGGTCATCAGGACCTGAGGGGCACTTCTGTGCTGTGAGGTGACAGAGTGCTGGCACAAGTTACCCAGACATTGTGTCTCTCTCCTGTGTGAGTCTCCTGCTCTGGAGATACTCGGAACCCGCCTGGATGCCATCCTGCACAACATGCTCTGGGTGATCCTGCTCGGCAGGGGGATGGACTGGATGACCTGCAGAGGTCCCTTCCAACCTCGGCCATGCTGTGATCCTGTGAGGAGCAGGGCAGGAGGAGAGGCAGTGCGTGAGGGAGAGGCGAAGGACCGTAACACCCGCAAGGAGCAAGTCCTCGCCTGCCCAGGGGACATGGGGATGGGCCCTGCCGCTCATGCCCAGGACCGCTCTCCCTCTGGAAACTCATCCGCTCTATCACGGTGCTCAGAGCAAACAGCACGACCAAGATTTGGTCCTCAAGCTTCCAACTGCCAAAGCCTATCCTTGTTGTCGATCGCCGCCGGCCCCAAAGAGGGTGTGCACAAGCATGATAAAGAAGGGAGCTCACGTGCAGGGAAGGCTTGTGGCTGGTGTTAGCGGATCTAACCTGGTGCAGACGGGCTCCAGCGACGTGATGTGGGTTTAAGGGTTCGTTGGCTGGAGCAGAGTGGGAGCCTGTGCTATCTAAACACGCTTCATCTGCCCAGCAGTTACTCTGCACAGTCATCTCCAAGTTTACAAGAAAGAAAGAGCATGATATAAGCAGGTACAATTATGAGTAAAAAATGAGAAAAGGAAGTAACTTGTGTGTATTCATTGTATTAGCTGGTTTAGAAACAACATCTATTTTTCTCTTTTTGTTTTTGCTTTTCTTTTTTTTTTTCTGGAGAAAAGGCACAAGAAAACTGCAGAAAAAAATTCTGGATTGGGTGGGATTTGTAGAAACTCGGCATCTCTGGAGATCTGGCAGTGTAGCGATAACATTTTGTCTTTCTAAAGCATAGTTTATCTGACAAACTTTATGCCTCTTATAAAATTTACCAACTTGGCCTTGAAATCCATCCTACAATGTAGGTAATATTTTCCTCACTTTTAGAGACACTAGTAAGGAAATATAGCCCTTGAACACTACTTGATAAGTTGCATGCCTGTTACTTTATCATCAGGACCAGAAAACTCCACACCACCTCACCTGCAGAAGGAGAAACTCGGGATTTACATGGAATCCTATCTTCCTTGCTTGCTCCCAAGCTGACTCCTTGCTTTGTATCAGTGACAGGAATTTGGGGTAGTTTGAAGAATATTTGCCTCCTGTGCAAACGATCTGTGTGTATATGCATATCTATACGTCTGTGTGCATACATGCTCAGCTTGTACGCATCCACGGTGGAGCTGCTCTCCTTCCGCAGCTAGGCAGGACCCTTTGCGCTGGGAACGGCGGGGGAGTTGCCTCTATCTGGTGTGCCAAGGTCAGTCACAAAGCCTGAAGCAAAGCCAGGAAAAGTATCCAGAGCTCCTGACTCTCCATGTTTGCCACAGGGCTGCTTCTTCATCACTTTCTTTTCGGTTGCCAGTAGAATGTGTTCTCTAGAATTTGTTTATAAAAAAAATGGTAATTGACTTATGGCAGAGTCAGAAAAAGGTAAAAATAGACGGAGATTTACTTTGTTTGTTAACCAGATGAATGGTCTCATCCTGCATTTTTGGGAACTGCAGCTAGCATGGGAATGCTGAACTGCAAGCAGCAAAGCCTGGGAGCGATTTTCAGAGTGTGAGCTGAATTCACTGGAGCTGTTTGTGCATACAAACATAAACTAAGAGACATTAAAGTATGGTGCTATATCTACTTGTGTTGCCATTCCATGGACACAGATCAGATTTTATGCTGTATAATTCTGGCGAGTTACGTGAAAGTCCTAGACCCATTGATACAATAAGAGTTCGGTAGAGCCCACATTTAACGCTCGCTGTCCAAATAAAAAGGGGCTGTGGAGGGGGTGGCGGGGGAAGAGAACTTGTGGGGAAGGAGTATTTGTTTCTATCAAGGTCATGTTTCTGACTGGGAAAGTGATTTTGAAGTAAGAACTTTTGAAGAAAATGCTTCAGACCACAAAAAAAACAGCAGCTCATTTTGCTGTTTTGTGGCCGATAAATGGCAACATGGATTAGTGTTGGTTGTCCCATGTAGCAAAACCTGAGCAGGAAATGACAAATTACACAGCAGCTACTTTAGTTTTTATTTCATTGTTGCTATATTCTGCCTCTCATGTTTAGACAAATGAGTTCATTTCAAAACGTATTAATTTCTTAGAAATTTGGCCATAGTAAAAAAAAAAAAAAATTGCATGGGATTCCTATTTTTTTGTTGCCCATAAATATTCACAAATCAAAAAGTGATTTTTTTTTTTTTTCCTACCTAAACATTCAGAAAACCCAGAAAGAGATCTGATAATCAAATTGTTTTTTCTGGTTCTTTTGCTGGTGATAGTGACAGTGGTTTCATAAGTGGGATTTAGATGACAAAGCTTGTTTATTATATATTGCCCAGAATAGACTGCAACTTTTGCTTTGAACTGTACTGACTCTATCATACTAACAGTTGTAAAAACTTGTTTTTGTCAGTAAAGTTGGAGAATATGACTCAAAGACACACAGGAAGCAGCTTTGCTAGTTAAGGTGCCATTTTTATGTCACTTTTTTTGGCTATCGCCACGCATGGAAAACAAAAGAAAACAATATGATACAAAACAACATCATTGTGTGGAAGCATTTAGATTTTTTTTTCTTCTGAACGTTAAAAGTCACGGCTAGTCACAAAGAATCTCTTAATACTACACTGCATGTACATAGTAGATCCTAACTTTAGCATTGTGATCAGAGCAAAACTGATGGAATTGATTACAACTGCTGGACAAAATGCAAGGATTTATTTAAATGTATTCAAATGCATGTTTTTTTCAGTGTTAATTCTGGAAAAGGGACTGCATATGTAGAACTGGCTGAGATATTTATATTCCCCTCACCTCGCTTTAGAGGCTGGGGACTGAAAGACATCAGCTGGTGGAGGCAAGTAGAAAATCAGCTAATGTAATTGTTATAGCTGCCTTGTCCTGCACTGCGGCTGTGACAGTATACACCACCTGGGAATCTGCCGAAATATTAAATCATTTTCAGTTATACAAAAATACCAGTTTAGACTGACAATTATTAATCTGATGTGACTTCTTGGTGTTTCTTCAAGCATTTAAAAAAAACGCATTTTAAAAGCCACAGGAATGTAGCCAGGATTATGCATTCTTATTCTGATACCTTCTTTGTTTGTTTGTTCCTTAGAAATTCCAAGATTGTTCCATGTAGTGGATGATTTTCAGGACTGCTTCATTATCGGAGTTGCCTTTAAAGCTAAAAGCGTTATTTGTATGTGTTGTCAAAATTGTAACTTCCAAAGAACAATTTTAACAGTGTTTTATAATAGGAAGGAGAAATGTGTGATTTTGAAAATGGTGGTGACAAAGCTATTGATAGAGAAGCACTGATTACTGTCTACAACCTCAATCAATAGTCCACACTCAATTATAATGAGGCCCAAGTGCAACCCACTGCAAGGCCAGGGTGAAATGTGTTTTTGACAGAAGAGAAAACAATGGAAAGAGAAAAGATTTGCCTCCTCACCTTCGTGTCCATGCTGTCACACCAGCAGAGAAACAGAGCTAAAAGGCGGGATGAGATTTTGTGTATTGACTTCTTCCTTACATCCATGCGGTTTTGACTTCCAAGCTTGCCTTTCCATACAGGGGAAGACTGAGTCCTTGGGGACAGCAGAACAGCGGGAGCAGCACAAGTGCTCCGCGTACCTCAGATATCAGAGAGCTCAGGCACCAGGCTGCAGATATGAGGAAACAGGAGCAAGCAGTGGTGGTTCCTGGATCACAAGCTCCATTTAATTCCTTACCTGCCAGGCCAAGCTTTGCCTGCAGAGCCATACAGCACGGTACTGGAGATGTGAACTTTCACAATGGGATCGCTGTCACGTGCACGAACTGCACCATTTCCACCACCGTTTGACTCAACGCCTGCCTGTTCTGGCAGGTTGGTACAAGGTCAGCGTTGAGAAAGGTGAGAGAATCAAAAATGTCTCCTTACTTTCCATAAACCTGATGCCTTGCAGGTTATAAAGGAAACACCAGGACAAGGAGTCAGTTGGCAGTCATGCTCTGAACTCGACTCTATGAAGCTAAAATAGGTGTTTTATAACAGCCCTCTTCTATTCCTACTAGTGCATGACCCCAGCAGAGCTGCATCTTAAACATAAATCCTTTCGGATGCCTTGCGATCTGAGTCAGGCGTGTTACTGTTCCTCCTACACCGTTTCCTGTGTGGTTAGTACTGAATCAAAGACTCCATTCACAATGATGGGGAAAGAATAGATGACTCTAGTACACGTAATGTTTTCAAGTGCAAAATAATAATTGGTGTGCCTGAGTGTTAGTGGGAAGCAATTGTTTGGTAGCAGTGAGATAAATTCCAGGCTTTCTGGGCACAGGTTATCTAAAAATGGTATTGCCCACGCTTGTTCAAAAAGGAACATCTAAAATTGTCGACAGGCTAATGGAAAGTATGCAGCTCAGCTGAAATACCCAAGGCCCACCATAAGCCCCAAGAGCTGTTTTTGCCAGGAGAGACTTGCCAAGAAGATGTTAGGCACAGATTCCTTCTCTGTCTCCAGCCCAGAGCATCAGGCATCCACCCAGCAGCTCTTGCCTGTGATAACCACATGTACCTTCATGCGAATTCATCCGGAAGCCTCTCAGCTGCCATCCCTGCTGATTACACACCTCTACAGAGACCTCTAAGTGTGTCTGCACAGAGTTAAGTGCACATGCACACCCGCTTGTAAGTCCGGACTGTTTATGCAACAGTGCGCATTGAGGCAGGAGCTTGGGCTGAGCACGAGGTCTCTGAAGGTGCCCCAGATGCAGGCTCAGGTTCTTGCTCGAGCTGTCTGCACAGCTTTGGCAGAACCAAGCCCTGAAGTCCCTCTCTGGATTTCCCTGAAATAACTTGCATTTGACTTAGATCTTATCTTTCAGGGGAAAAAAAATCTTTCATCTTCATTTGCATATTGCCAGGGGCAAGGAAGCAATGAGCAATCTGGGAAAACTGTTCCTGTCATTGTACACCCTCACCTTTAGAAACGTTTGCTTTTGCTTGGAATATACCTAGCGGCAGCTTCCAGCTACTGGATCTCTCCTGCATTTGTCTCTTGGATGATCAAACAAACGTTCACTCCCAACCAGGACTGAGCTCACCCCATTGCCATCTCTTTTACAGACTGAACAGATGTAAATCCTGGGGTCTGTCACCAAAATTCACCCTATTCAGTTTTTTAAGCGTTCACATGCGTGCTTTTTCTGCTTCGTCTCCCCCTTATCAGTCTGTCTGTGCTGTGGATACCAGACGTGAACGTGGTATTCCAGCTATAATAACACAAAGCCCAAATACAGATGTGATATAACTTATTTTGCTGATGCCACAGTCAAAGAACCCATTTAGCCCTGTTGGATACAGTAACTGAACTCTGGAAACATACGTTTGGCTATGACTCACATGCCCTTTCAGTATCTCTGACCCTTCCCCTCCTCACACATGGAGTCTCCTGCCTTCAAAGTGTGCTTTTTTTTTTTTTTTTTTTTTTTTTTTTTTTTCCTATGAGCGGGATTTTAAACTTCTACTCAAATGTGTATCACTCACCTGAACATGTTTTCAAACCGTTGTACTTTGCCCCAGTGACACATTTTCTCTCCATCTTGTGGTCATCTGCAAGGCTTATCAGTGATCCTTTCCGTTCCTTTATGGTCCTGATAAAACTTATGAATTGGTGCAGATTGAGAACCTCGACAAAAATGTGAATTGGTGCAGACCAAGAATCAGCTGTGCCGGGTTACAGCACCACATGGCATTTTTCTGCCAATAAAAAAAAAGGTAATTTTAAGTAATGGTAATGGTAATGGTAATTTCAAGTAATTGCCACTTTAAATGTTCACTCAACGCACCGGCATCCTGGGGTGGGGAAGGGCTGGAGGGAAGATAGCTCGGAGGAAAGCCAGCTGGTGGCAGGGGCTGAGCAAAGGGAAGGGGTGCAAGGACAGAGGCTTCAAAACCCAACTGGAGAGGATGCTGAGCCGAGCAGGGAGCAGTGCCTGCTGCCCACGGTGCTCCCAGCGCCCCTCCAGGAGCAGCCTGGTGGTGGTGTAAGGCAAGTTAGGTGTTGGGTACGTGCCACATGGTGTTCCCATCATTCCCATTGTTCTGCTTTCTCACTCAACGTGTTCTGCTGCCACAAGTCAAGGGCCTTAAAGAAGTCAAAGGTTTTTAGTTTTTTTAGTGTTTTTTTTTTTTTTTTTTTTTTTTCCATCAGCTTCGTTAACTTTATCACTCTATCTTGCAATCTGCTCAGTAAAAGATAACAAGTCAGTTTGAAAGGGTCCCTTCCCATAAAATCCTGTTGATTGGCATTAATTATATTTCCCTCTTTGTTAATCGGGATCTATGTGAGTCATTCCATTGTACTGCTGGGACTCGTGTCAGGGAGACTTGCCTATAAATACATCTTTCTATCTACCTTCTTCATAAACTTCCACTTTAGAGCTTCCTTTACTTTCCTTTAGAGCTTCCCCAGTGTCCAGAAAGCTACCGGTGGCCGCACGCAGCTGCGGCGCCGTGTTGGTGTGCTGGGGATACATCCTCACTGATCGCCTGACAAACCAGGCACGTTATATATTCTGCTGAAGGGGAGGTTTGCTGAACAATGAATTAATGTTACAGACGTGAACAACCTTTACAAAATCACAGGAAGATTTACTTTGCCTGTTTATCTTGAGTTTCTGTATCATGATATAGCACCAAGACTGCAAAACATCTTTTTTAAATGCATGAGTGAGTTGTAAAAAAGGATTTATCGGGGCTGCAAAGCACAGGTGGATTTTGCGTATGGCCTCCAGCGTGGGGCTTCTCAGCACCTTTGCTCTTCCAGTACTAAACCACCTTTTACCTTCCATTCTCAACAAATGCTGACAGTGACCCAGGAAACGACAAAGCAGCCCTGCTGTTACTGAAGATGTGTAGTAACCTCATCACTTTTTTTTTGTTGTTTTTAGTTTCAGAGCATCAAGGAGGTGAGAAATACATATTATATTTGGGCTTGTTTCATAGGAAAAAAATGAGCTGCTGATTTGAAAATACCTGATAGGAGGTCAACAGCTTCAGATGGAACTGGAAAAATATCAGATTAATGCTGTTGCCACAGTCCTGATTAGAATTCACATCACACAAGAACATAAAAACACTTTTGGAGAGCAAGAGGATGTTTTATCATCTGAGCACAGTGCTGCTTTCAAGACGCACAGAAGAAAAGAGCAAAATGAATCAGAAGGATTGCCTTCCGATTATTGAAATAAAAACCAGCAATTGAAAATTAGGACTGTCCCAGTTGAAACAAACATAAATAATCAACTCAAGCTCTGTATTCTCGTGCCGGATGGCGCTGACGATGGCTGGATTCCTCACTGCCGCCGCTGCCGTGAGCCTGGTGAGCTCTGGGCTTGGAGCCCTGGGACGTCGTCATCCCCAGAGAGTCAGGGCAGAGCCCCTGCTTATTCCTGGCCAGGAGTGCCAGTCGCAGCTTAGCTTTTCTTCGCTGATGACACTGTCTCAGGATTAGCTCTGTGGTTTGCATGAATCACATGGCTCTGTATGACTTGCTCGAAGTGCCTGGTGCTATATAAACCTAATAAATGAGTCGTTCTTCTTGGCAGTGAAGTCTGTGCATGCTGCAGGTATCCTCTGTGGAGAAAATTCAGCCTGCGGCGCAGAGCTGATGAGTTTTCTCATTTTCTGTATATCTTGTATCGGTTTTCTTTCTACAGATTCACATGATTTACGGGCAAATGCACTCACAAACATATTGTGTTAATTACCATTCATTGCTTTCCTTCCCTCCACCTTTGCCCTTCCCCGTTTTAGCCTGGTGCTTCCCCTGGGACTTTCATGACCGAAGTCTCCTTTCACCATTCACAAGAGCCCTCTCCCGCAGGAGCAGCCACAGGCTGCTGGGGGCAGGGTTGGGGAGCCGCGGGGTGCTGCAGCCAGCCGAGGGCTCTGTGCCCCACCAGGGCTGTCACAGGGGTGTCTTTATGTCCCCTTTGCCACCTACCTTCTCCCCCACGTCTCCACAACAGAGCTATAAGTCTTGCTGGCAGGACTTACCCTTACAAGTATAGGATCCCCTCGAGCCCGTAAATACTTCCCAGCGTTGCCCAAGACTGCCAACAGCAACATTCCCTACCCGTTCATAGCAGATGCTGCACATGGCGTTAATATGCCCGTTAACACCCTTAATGTTTTCCCCACTAACATTCTCCGCCTATAAATGAGTTTTCGTATTTTCAGTTGGTTCTGGTTTGACTTTCTTCTGTGCCTGCTGAGCCACCTGGATGTCAAGGAGTCGGCCTTTTAAATTTTTGTAAAAACTTTCATAACAGTTTTACATTTTTCAAGCTGATTCTGGAAAAGGAAGTGCTGTTGTTGAGGAATCTGGGGGCATGACTTTTAATGCTTTAGAAACCTTTTCTAGTTACCTTTCTTTTTTCAGTAGCAAGGTGGAAAAAAGGAAGAGGGGAGAACCAAAACACCCACAAAGAAGAGCCACCCGTAATTTTCAATATAAGCCTTTTGTAAGACCTCTTGAACAAATGAGAGCTTCCTCTCTCTGCAAGTCAGTGGAATGAAAAGGACTTGCAGATTTTTGAAGATTCAGCAAATGTTTGTTCTGATTTTTCAAACAACTCCATTGAAAGCACTTTTGTGCATCTACAATAGCAGGTGGAAGGGTTCCAGCCCCAGCGAGGCAGGCGATGGGCATCACCTGCCCCACGCGGTGCTCGCCGCAGGCCGGGAGCAGCACAGCTTTGGCGGCACGGGGACTGGCTGGGGGGGAGCAGAGAGGGAAGGAACCCGCGGGACACGAGGGAAGATCTGACAGACTGGAAAACCACACGGGCCTGAGGAACCGGGAAAGAGCTGGTGGATGGAAAAAGACCCAGACACTAATCCTGGGAGGATTTTCCTTTTTTAGTAACTTCTCTCATAAGGAAGAGTGAACCGAGAGGTTCTACATTGGGTATGATCCTTGATGTTTTACTTTGAGTTCTTATTTTCTAGTACTCACTGCCTCAGCGACCTTCAGGTGACCTGCCACAGTGCTTGGCCCCAGGAGATGTTGCTGAAGGACCGAGGCATCAGCGGCAACCACCTGAGACCAATCCTGAGCTCACCTGGGGCCAAAGTCCAACTGCAGTGAGAGGAGAGGGGACGTCTGGAGGACGTTCAAGGCCCTGGGCTGTAAGCCCTTTTGTAAAGAAGAAGGAAGCTTAGACTAAACTTCAAAATATTTGTTCCAAGGCAGAGAAAATTCGCTCTTTCCATACATTTGCTGTGTGTGTGCACCATACGCCGCCGTGTCCTGTAGCCCCATGTGTCCTCCAGGTTCCCACATCCTCCGTGGGAAGACGCAGCGCAGACCGGGCCAGGACTTTGGAAATGCATGCTGTGCTCTGCAGAGAGCAGCACTGCTGACAGACACTCTGTAAGAACCTGTACACGCACAAATATATTTATACCCCTCTCTGTGTGCATATATAACCTTCTTGTTGCCTTCACAACAACCCCTCCTGCTACCCGTGTCACACACGCACCCCTTGGGAACCTGTGGAGGCTGTAATGCATAACGGAGGAGGATTTATCACCTTCTCTAATACCTGAGGAAAAGACTAATACTATTTTCTAAAGTACCGCATTGTTTTTGGGCTCAGCTCTACCACTCTTAATATTTTATGCTTGTGAATATGATGTACTGCAATGAAAATATCCTTACATCTTTTTCTAGTAAGTGCATCTATCAAAACAGAGAATGATGTAGAGGAGCTCTGGGTGTGGAAGGCACAAGGAAATACATAAAAGATGAAGTCCTATTTATGTTGCCTGTGCATGTTAAAAAAAACACCAACCCAACAACAACCCTCCTACATTAAAGGAGAGCTCTTCAAGCTACAAAGTAAATCAGCCGGCATGTGGCCTCGCTGTGCTTGCGCACAGGGATCCAGGCTTTAATTACGGATCCCACTGCATTTCCAGAGGAATCCCCTTTGCTTTGCTGCGGGAGTTGGTGAGGCCGGGGAGCAGGGGAGCAGGGGTGCGCAGGGGACCGCAGCCTGACCCCAGGGCACAGGGACATTTTTTGACCCAAATCTTGCCTCATTCCTGTTCCCTGGCTGTGCTGCCTCCCCCAGCCACAGCCAGGCTCAGCCCAGCAGTGACTGTGCAGCTCTGGGACACTGAAGCCCGGGGGAAGTTTGTGCAACCAGCTGTAAGCACCGGGCAGAGCCAGCACGCTGGGCAGCTTGGAGAATCATGGAGCTGCTCGCTGGGATACGCTGGTGGTGCTGAGCCGGAGCTGGTGCCTCTACCAGGAGCAATGCGCATGCATTAGTGCACTGGAGTGGGCTGATTTACCCTAAGCTCAGCAGTTAAACTGCTTTAGGGCTCACACAGGGCTACTTCAGGTCTCTCTCCGAGCAGGATTTTTGCTTAGCTGTGGTTCTGCAGGTGGGAGCCGTCCATTTGGAGTGTGGCGAGGAGCCTGGGTGGGGAGCCTTGGGGAAATAACGAAATGAGAAACGTGCAGAGGCAGCCTTCCTGCTGCGTTTCCTAACTCCGGAGCGGCTGACTTGGTAACCTCAGCCTTCTCAAGGCTGCCTGCATGTCTGCGGGGGCACTCCTGGGCTGCAGGGAACAAACTGAGCGTGGTGATGGGGCTGGGGCAGAGCTGGGACCCAACGCAAGATTCTTGGCTTGCAGACCAGTGCAGGATTCGGAACCAGCAGGCTTCAGCTGATGGCAGGGAAGCACAGATGGGAAGAGCTTGTTCGGCACGGCTGCTGCTGGAGACACTTCCTAATGGGGACAAGGTGCCCTCCTTCTGTCCTACATCCTCTGAAGCCCACCTCTTCCTCCCACCCACCTCCTTACCCCAACTTCCTCCTCCTCGTCCATCCCACCCCTACCCCAGGCCTTTCCCCTCTGTCCCCGGACACCCGTTTCCCTTTCTGTCTTCATCCCACAGCTCTCCCCAAAGGCCAGGGCGTGCTCATGCAGCTTCATTCCCCGTGACCGTGTGGCGCAGCCGCTGGAACAGCTCGTGTGGGTCGTTCTGCCCCGTCGGTCCCAGCAAACAGTTGGCTGCCTCCTCCTGAGCTTCTCCTGACGTCCCCTGTGCTGGCTCCACGGCGAGACGCTCCTGGCTACCCGCAGGTGGCTGCTGGCACCTGCCCCACTTGCCGCACGGCAGCTTTGCGGCCCTGCAGTTCGGTTCTTTGCTAAGGAAGGTGAATGCTTTTGTGGGCCTGTAAGCATTTCATAACTTAATAACAGGTCGTATTAATTCATCTTTTTGTGCTCTGCCTTTACTCTTTCAAAAGATGGAAGTACGCTTTTAAAAATAAAACTTTGCATATGCTGCATGTGGGAAGTGGTGATTTCTAGCTACGGACTGAGGGGGCAAAACTGTATAATTTAAAACTGCATCATAAATAATGAGTCTGATGCCTGTGTTACTGTGATTTTACACTAGTCTAAATGCGGAGTCCTGGAGCTGAGAGTCAGCCCCAATATGTTGTCACTCCGCCGCAGAGCAGCTCAGCGCTGGGAGACGGATCCTTGGCGGGCACAAACGAGAGGAGTTTTATTAACTTTGTTTTCCATTACAGCTAATGAGCCAGGCTGCGGATCCTCTGGATGACTCAAACCCAGCACTTTTGCACCAGGAGGTAGGCTGGGGTAGGTGTGGAGCCCTGGACAGGATTCAAGGACTGGCAAGACACCAGGAAAATACCTGCTCATCCTCACTGCCTTCAGTGCAGCTACGCAGACTTGTCCCAGCTGAGGATCTGGCCCCGAAGTCACAAGGCAGCACCTGAGGCTGAATCGTGCTGCTCAGTGCCTCTGGTTTCCTTGTGAAATACTAACACAAGGCAGGATGGGCCCAAGCCTCCAAGGGAGCAGACGTTTCCCATAGACTCACCGATGCCCAGTCTCTTTCCAGAGTACCACTTCTGCCTCTCCCTTAGGGGACTGAGCCATCCACGCTCCATTTGTGGCATGCACGTTGAAATATTGGCAGGTTGAAAAACCAAACCAAGCCGCAGCCACGGAGAGCAGTGGAACAGAGCCGCCCAGACGTGGCCTGCGTCCTTCCAGCAGCTTCAAGCCACGAAGCAGAGAGGGTTCCTGCAGCCGCCCGCCGCCCTGGTGAGCTTGCACAAGGGCTGCAGGGAGCGGCGTGCTGCGACACGGCGCGTGAGTCAGCAAGGTGCCAGCCCTACACAAACCTGCGCCTTTCCGGAGCACGTTGCAGCTGAAAGGGCTGCCGGGAGTCCTGAGAGGGATGACAGCAGGGAGGAGCAGAAAGGAGGAAGCAAATGCTGCTTTTCCTTTCCCTCCTTAAGCCCGATCCCTCAGCCAAGACGTCCTCCAGGCGCAGAAGGCCCCGTGTTTTCAAGCTGCCAAGTGAAGGGCTAAATTGCTAATTTCTTTAACTTTGAGCTGAACGCGTCTCTAAAATAATCCTCCTGCACCAGGCTCTCTGCCTCACGGTGCATTTGGCTGGGGGATTTTCACCACCTAACTTGTGAAAGGCAAAATGTCGACACGGGGTCCCCACAGCGCTCCCTCTGCTCTTGCTGGGGCCTGAGGGGAAGGGGCGATGCGGAGGGTCTCAGGATGGAGCTCGGAGGTTGTAACCATGGGGCAGCTTCCCAGCAGTGCCTTTTCCACCCGTGTGCATCCTGGGCAGCACCACGGGGCCAGCGGGGAGGTGAGAGAAGCCTCTTCTCCCAGCCCAGGTGCTGCTGCGGCACGGCTCGCCTCGCTGTGGGGCTGGAGCCAGGGTGTCCCTTCCCCTCCGAGCAGCAAATGTTAATTTGGTACACGAGTGTCAACAGGTGTCGTGGAGGGAAGAGGGATGAGGGGATATCGGTGCAGCTGGAGGAAGTATTTATAGCTGCCTTTTATAAAAACCATATAGATCACATCTCTGTTAACGTATGTAACACAATCGGGAACCTGAGCTTTTCATGATCCCCTGGCTGCAGGATTTCCTGTGGAATCCTCTACCGGCCGCAAAAACAAGCTAAAAATAAACGCATTAAAAATGATACACGCACTGAAACACGCACGTGCCTTCGCCTCCTCGCTGGCTGGTGACTTAGGTGGTGGCAATGGGAGCAGGGAAGGGGACAGCCCCTGGAAAACCCAGTAATGCCAGCTCTTGTGGGTCGAAGTCCCCTGACAGCTCCAGGTGTACATGGGTTGAAGCATTCACTGTAGAGAGGGTTTAGGAGCCCCATACATAAAAAGCTAAACTGAACCTGGGGTGCTGGCAGTGTCACCCGCTCTCTGCAGGGACCAGGTCTCTTCTACCCCACCCCTCACGCTGCAGAGGGACCGGCCGCCCACATTTAGGGGGTGTATCTGTGGGAACAGCGGCAGGGAGGGGGTGGCTGCCACAGCACGGGCACCAGGGATCACAAAATGGGCTTTCTGCAGCTCTTCATGAAAAATCCCTTCCCAGCAGGGCACCTCATGCAGAACAAGCTCCAGCTGTAAGGGCTGAACCCTGGCTTTAATTTGTGGAGTGATTTTCAAGCAGTACCAAGAGCAGGGAGGCAACCAATGGAGAGAAATACTTTCACCCTTTCTGTGCTAGTGGGGAAGAAGGCCCACGGGAATAAAGGCTGTTGTCTAGCTCTGTTTTGTTTGGAGGTCAGATGCAGCCTGCTTGGATATCTCTGAATCAGCAAGAGAAGAGTAGGATGAAATTCTTCAAGCCTGAGCCAGCATCACCTCTCATTTTATATGCTTTAGCCTCTCTGGCTCTGGTATGTGCCCCGTCACACGCCATTCACAGCACCGCTGCAAGCCTCCTTGCCTGGCTTGTTGCTCGGACGGTTGGGTTTGGCAGGGTGGGTTCGACATCCCACTTGTCCTAGGTCTGGGGTGCAACATTGCCCATGCTCATCCTTCACTGAGGGC
The DNA here is from genome assembly GCA_011075105.1 of Heteronetta atricapilla. Taxonomy (NCBI): domain Eukaryota; kingdom Metazoa; phylum Chordata; class Aves; order Anseriformes; family Anatidae; genus Heteronetta; species Heteronetta atricapilla. The sequence continues at coordinate 53,966,503 of CM021735.1, read as the reverse complement.
AATTACTGCTTTCAAAGGAAGAAAAATGAGAAGAATCAGCCACAAAACACCCCCCCCTTGGGCTGATATACTCCACATAATGTCCGGAGCACTCACAAATGCACAATGCTGTTAATACAGATGGGACGGAAACAAAAGATTGTTTTTCAGAGATGGATTTGGAGGGTTTTGAATCAGAAAGTCTCGGAGTCATCGTGTGGCATTACAGCTGATGTGGGGGCAGCCACGTCAGATAGTCCTTCCCCCCCGCCCCCCAGGTGGGTGGACTAGATATAATCTGGTCCTCATAGGATAGCAAGGCTGGGGTTATTTTTCTTTAGAGTTAACCACGAAGGTCCCCAGCCCTCTTTCCGTCCTCCATTAAATCAATTTTCCTATGAAATTGGAAACCTTGATTAACAACCTGCTAGGGCAGAGAAATCATGGGAGTCTTTCTGCTTGCCCAAGAGATTCTCCCTGCTCTGGGATAAATGTACGTTTCATTTTTGTACATATGCTGCATTTTTGTTCCGCAGAAGAGAGAAAGGGCTGAGCTGTCTTCAAGGAAGACTACAGATTCACAGGGGAGGAAAAAAAAAAAAAGCAATTTCTTTGGAAGTCATTTTCTCTTAAGAACTTCTGTCTGCATTTTTTATTAATAATACAACACCCTGGATGTGTCAAAAAATATGAAAATACACTTCCTGGTGGGGAGCTCCAGTCTCACAGACCCTGGCAGTACAGCTGGGTTGTCATTTGCTTCTTGGAATTTCATTTCCTTATCAACACGTCTGCGAAATCACTGCGTTTTCAAAGTCTGGCTTCCACAGCTGCTGTGATCAAAGCCTGGGGAGGTGGGGGCAGAGTGGGCAGGGGGAAACACGCCATCTTCAGCAGCAGCCTCCCCCCAGAGGGAGAGGGAGGAGAAAGCCCATGCAGCAGAGAGAACCGAGACAAAGGGGCGTTGATGTCCCCACGTGGGTTTAATGTTTCAGAGGCAAACAAGAAAATAGAGATCTAGTGACCCAGCTCTCGACTTTGGTATCCAACTGGTCTCTGCTTTAGCATTTTTGTTTGTTTGTTTGTTTTCCCTTCATATATGAGTTTCTTGGGCAGCAAGAGGCAAAGGAGCAGGGGTGTGGTGAAACTGCTGAGATGGTGGCCCCAAGGAGCACAGCATCCAGGGAGCAGCCACCTCTTCCAGAGAGCAAGGCTGGGAAACTGGGGGCAAAACAGCCTCTTCCCACACAGCGGGCCTCACAGGTATCCAGCGATACTCAAATACATTAAAATTCCCTGAATCAGATTCAGACGATCAGGTTTTGCTTCTCTGACACCTGCAGGGCCATAAATTCAGTGGGCTGACAGTCACCTAAAACAGTCACCTCCCAGGAAATGCAGGCTATGCATGTTTTCAAAGAAGATAGAGAGATATGAGAAAAAGAAGAAAAAGGAAAAAAATAAATAAATAAAAACAAAACAAAACCCAAACCACCCTGCTGTCCTCATATATCACGAAGAAGGATTATTCTCCTGTTTCCCAGGGCCTCACAAAGACGCCGCCAGCTGCCTCCTGAAGGGTGTCCCTCTTCCCGGGCCACCCATGTCCCTGCTGGCCGCGTCTGGAGGCTCCAGCAGCCGGGCGCCAGCCTCGCCCTGGCCTCGCCTGCTCCTCGCGCAGCACCGCACTGCGGCCGGGGGCTCCTCATGTGCTGACGAGGCAGGAGTGAGCCGCTTGTCTGTGTCTCCTGGGGCTGCTGGTCACTGAGTCACAGAATATCCTGAGCTGGAAGGGACCCACAAGGGTCATCAAGTCCATCTCCTGGCTCCACACAGCACCACCCAAAAATCAGACCCTGTGTCTGAGAGCAGTGTCCAAACACTGCTTAACTCTGGCAGGCTCAGTGCTGTGACCACTGCCTTTGGGAGCCTGTCCCAGTGCCTGACCACCCTCTGGGTACAGAACCTTTCCCTAACACCCAGCCTGTCCCTCCCCTGTCCCAGCTCCATGCCGTCCCCTCGTGTCCTGTCACTGTCCCCAGAGAGCAGAGCTCAGCGCCTGCCCCTCCGCTCCTCTCGTGAGGGAGCTGCAGGCCGCCATGAGGCCTCCCCTCAGCCTGCTCTGCTCGGGGCTGAGCAAACCAAGGGGCCTCAGCTGCTCCTCACACATCCTCCCCTGCAGACCCTTCACCATCTCTGTAGCCCTCCTCTGGTCTCTAATAGTTTTGTGTCTTATTTTATATTTTGTGGTGACCCAGACTGCCCACAGTGCTGGTGGACACAGCACAGCACACTCGGCCCTGTGGGGACATGATGGTGTCCTGCCAAGACCAAGCCAGCTGTGCACAGCCTGAAAGTGTCCTCCCACAGAAAGGGCATAATTTTGCCCTCAGATCATGTGAACTGATTATATGAGCAGAGTTTCAAGATCATCCAGGCTGCCTGCACGACACAGGCTGGAGCTCAGCGAGCAGCTCCTTCCCAGGCGGAGCACTCAGTGCTTTATACCTTCCAGAAGAAAACACCTCCTGATGTACAGTCTGCATGTGCTGCAGAGGCAGCTGAATCCCTTGAGCGGTTTCATGACACATCTTACAGGAGAGGATGATTTCCACCACCCCTATCTCCATCCACTGCCTGCCAGAACAAGCAGCCCCCCACTCTCCTCAGCTTTTTCCCCGTGAGGCATTTACGGGTGGCACACAGCACCTGTGCCACCTCCCCATCCCCGGGCTCCTCAAGCCCCTCAGGGACCTGCTGCAGGTGTGACCCTGCTTCCCCATGCAGGCTGCCAGCGGGTGCCAGGAGCCCCCTCTCCATCTCAGCAGAGAATTTGCAATTATTCCTCAGATGGTTGAAAAGGGGTATGAAAGGAAAGCAAGCATGGTGGAGGCTGGGAGGGGGGCAACCGATCCCGGTAGCTCTGGAGCTAGAATATATTCAGGGATGAGAAAATTGTGGAGGAATGGAGGATTTTTTTTTTTTTAATTTATTTTGCTTTTTTGCTCGCCGTTGCCGCTGGTTACCGGGGGGCTTGGGGCGGCGGCTCCGGGGCACGGGCACCCCCTGGCGGCCGCGGCGTCTCCTGGTGCCGGCGCTGGGTCGTGGCAGGGGGCTCAGGGACACGGGTGGCAGTGGGGACAGCTGTGACAGATCCTTTTCGTCTTCCCTTCCCATCGCCCACCGTGGTCTGCTTCCTGCAGCGTGTAGGAGAGGATGAGGCAGTGCTGGGTCATGTGTGTTTGTGGGTTTGAGTGGATGGCTTCGGTACCGGCTGAGATCCCACACTGGGTCCTGTGTTGCAGCCTGGGGGACATTAGTGGGAAGTGGGTCACTGGTATTGTCAGAATTTAGGGAGGGAAAGCAGGTCATGGACAATTCGCAGGACTAATGGTTTCTCTGATGGCCAGGTACCTCCTCAGGGCATGGACCTCCATAAGATGAAATCTCATCTAGCTACGGGCATCGCACTGACAGGCACCAAAATCCCCTGCCGCTGCCCGGCTCTGGAACAAGACAGAGACTTTTTTTCTACAACAGCAGATCAAGTCCCGTGGGGTGGGAAACGGCAGGGCAGGCCACAAGGAGCCATCCCTGCCGTGTGAGCACTGTGATCCTCCAAGAGGAGCAGCTCCTCGCAGGTCACCAAGCGAGGCCCCAAGAGCAGCTGGCCGCTTTGATCCGAGGCTGAAGGTGGGTGTGCGCTGATAAGGAAGGGAGGTCAGAGAAAGGCGACTGCCATCCCTCATTACCCTCCCGGCCAGCTATGTGCACGGCAGGTTGTGTCATGAGCGCAGCCACTCCTTCCCCATCCGGCACACATCTGCGGGTTTTCCTGCAGAACAGGTTTTCTGGTATTAATGATACCACTGCTTCTATCTTCCACTCCCAACCCCCCCAGCACTGAAAAAAAGGAACAAAGGAGGCGACAATATCATAAAAGACTACGTTAACAAAGATCCTGCAGTCGTTAATACCTTGCGCTCACAAAGCACCGCAGCTCCCTTGCGAGCATCACCAAACGCCCCCAGAAAAGGCTCTCACAACAGACAGGTACCTGCTCTCACACATCCCCTCCCACGAGGAACAATCTGTTCCCCCTCCGTGATTCAGATAAAACCACCCCCTCGCCCAGGACAAGCCTGTTTGCGTTACAGAATGGGAAGTCACCTTTCATTCCTCCACCACTCTGGACTGGGATGGAGCTGGCTGTGGCTGTGGTGCTGTGCCCGGCCGCCCTTGAGCCTCTTCCACTCCTTCTCCCTCCAGGGTCTGACCCTGAGCACTGCTTTGCCCTCGTGACCAACCTCGTGGTGCAAAACTGGAGGCACCTCCGGGTCCATGCAAGTGAGGACATTCACCAAGAGAGGTTATGGGGGAAAGGCGAGCTCTTTAGCTTCAGAGCCTTCAGAGGCTTTGTAGGCACCTCTCTCTTCCTATGTCATTTGTTTTGCCAAAGCCAAAGGAATTGCTGCTCTCTTCTGGCATCAGAACTGACCAGGAGCTGACTAGGTGGACTCATCATCCCCCTCACCCCATTTATTTTTAATCAACTTGAGAACGGCACAGAAGATTAGTTCTGCTTACATGTTACTACTTTTTATCATTTTAAAAATTATTTTATTTTTAATTCCTTGTTCTGGAATTCAGCAAGTCATGCTACTTAATAAAAGTTTCAGCTAATCCATTTGGCTGCAGTATGAAGGTATTGGTCCTCTGTTAGGTAGGATCCAGGTTGATTTCACTACAGGGAGGCTTCCCTTCCTTTTATCTGTACAACTCCACCTAGTCAGGGACTTCAGTCCTCTGGAAGAGGTGCATTCCTGGATTCCTGGCAGCAGCTCAAGTGGATGCACGTCCAGCCTCAGACTGAACAGCATTTGTCTTGTTTAAACTGATCCTTCTGATTTTGTCAAAGTGCACTGAAAGTCAACAACTTTTAAAATCACCCCTTCTGCATTGTGGATCTTGGTTCTAAGTCTTGCACCATAATAAATGGAAAATTCAATCTACCCATCCTGCAATGAAGAAAGCACGGAGAATGCAAACTCCTGGATTAAGCATCAAGTGATAAAAAAGAATCTATAAGAGATTATTTAAAATCCTGTGACTTTCCCCCACAGAGTGGCGTTTTCTTGTGACTGCAGCCATGCTCCTGCTTCCCATTTCAGCCCCTCATGTGCTGGTCCACCACTTGTGGCCACTCTGAGCCAAGGCACTTCCAGCTGGGACCACAAAGCTCACCTGCTTGTGGTGCAGAATACCGACACAGGCAGGCTGAGGCAGGAGGCAGAAGCCCTTAAATCCAGCTTTCCCAGCAGCAGAGATCAAGTGAAAAAGCCTTAGCCTCTTTATTTAATCTTTTTCTGTGTGATTCAACTCTGTTGACAGTTTATACACCTGTAATTTTGTCCCTAAGAGCGATTCTTTAACTAACAGTCCCCCGTCAGTGCAGGAATGGGATAATATACGTTTCTTCACATTTCCCCTAAAGATGCTGGATGTCTTCCGTAATGACACAGATACAAATCCAGGCTAACTCCATTGACGTCAATGCTGTTAGCTGGGTTTTATTAGTAGCAGATCAATATGAAAATCAGTAAGTATCAAGCAAAAATTCAGAGAGAATAATGCAAACACCCACACAGACCTCCCACTGAGGAGCTCCTGGTGCTGCTGCTTCCCTCATTCGCAATGTGCTGCTGATGTGCCCAGACCCCAGCCTCAAACCAGAGCTCTCTCCTTTGCCTCATCTCTTCCCCTCTTCAGAAAGAAAATGCTGTGCACAAAATGCATCTAACAGGGTAAAGAGATAAGATTAGAAGTGGAAAAAAACAGCACTCTCCAGCTCCAACCTCAGAAAATGCCGGGGCCATGAGAGCAGGAACAGGCTCTGCAGCCTCTCCCCTCACCTCGCTGGTGCTCAGCTGCTGGTGTTCAGGGCCAGCTCCGATACCGTGCAGCCAAGTAACCTTGGACCCGAGCACTTCCAGGGGAGCAGGGCGAGAAAGAGCTGGCAGAGGCCGTGCCTGGTCCCCCTCCTTGCTGGCAGAGCTGTGGCAGCGCTGGACCCCTGTGTGCGTGTGCCTGTGCCAGCCCCGCACCTCGCTGCTCCCGCTGTGCCCTGCCGGCCGGGCTTCCTGCTCCCTCGGTGCGGACTCGTGGGGCCGTCACTGGAAGCTAATGGCATCCTGTTTACAGAAACATAGCAGGTGGCTTTTTGCCGAGGCCAAATCGCTAAAGAGACTTAGCTATTTCGTTAACAGCGGTTCTGAAACACTTGCAAGTAGACAGGCTGGTGTCCAGAAAGACGGTTTAATGTGAAATGTTTTTCCCTGACATCAGAAGGAATGGCTCCCTGTTTTACTAACCATGACAACCCCCTCTTTCTTGAGTTCCTAACCCAAGATGTTGTCTTTTTTCTTCTGAAAAACATGAAGGATTTGCAAAAGCTTGCTTCTCTCTGAGTGCTTGTTGCCATTTTGTACTTCTCTACCACCTCCAGGAGAATTAGGTCTGCTGTGTAACCAGAAGACTCTGTTCCAACTGCTCCTCACCAGCTCCAGGTCAGCAGACTCTGGCACCTCCACGGAATAAGGTGAGTGTCTTCAAAATGTGGACAACACAATCAGCCTGCCATAAGTAATCAGTCCCAATGACTCCACCAAATTTATAAAACACAAGCTGAAAGTTGAGCACACAAACAGTGTTTTACAGGTAAGGCTTTAAGGAGCAATGTTTTCAAGCTGCTTTGTATTGTCTTTCCTTCTGGGTTGCCTGTTCTACAGCTTCATGGCTCATACTGAATGCTGAGGAGTCAATTCTCAGCAACAAGCCTCCAAAGCTCTTTCTGAGTAGTGTTTGAGAAAAAAATAGCTGCCACACTTTGGAAAACTAATTGGTGGCCCAGCTACTTCTGTTATTTCTGTCCTTGCCACTTCCATTCACTGGGAACACAGAATTGCTGTGATCTTTATTGCTGCATGGCAGCCGTCAAATGAGAAGACAGCTTTGTTACAGATCACCACATCAACTACTTTCCTCTAATACCTCTGCTTTTCAAACATCAAGGCGTTGAACTTGCACAACGGGAACACTCCCATGTGCTAAGCATTACCCCATCGGATAAAAAACAACTTGTTCACTCTGTGGCGTATCTGGACAGCAACGTATCGACTGAGCTGGAGACATCGACGGAGATTAGGATCTCCTAGTGAGCATCTCAACCCGAAGAACAAGGAAGTTCTGAGCAGGGAGGAAGGATAGTCTTGTGCATAAAAATAAGACCAGGACACAGGAATGCATTTGGGCAATACGCCTGATAATTTGGTTTTCATTTTGCTATGTTAAGACAGGGCAAAGATATCCTTGTCCTGTAGAGAATGGGGTGAGTTCTCTGAATGACAGGGGCTGGGGTGGGGGGAACAGCATTGGGTAGAGAACAGCCACACACTGTGCAGAGACGACTGGCTCTGCTTTTGTAATGCCTCCTGCGAGTGACCCCATGGAGTGAACTGCACCCTGGTTATGACGATGACCTCTCTGGAAGCTTTGCACTGTGGTTGTGCTGGCTGGGACAGCCTCTACCACAGCAAGGGTGAATATAAGCACTGAGCGTCATTATGCCACCACAACCACTTCAAATCACTTCTCCCTTATCTTCAGCCACTGCTTCGCCACAAGCCTTGAGGTACTGGGAGCAAAGAGCATCCTGGTATACATGTCTACCAGATCTGGCTGAGGAAGGCCCTGACCTTGAATGAAAAATGTTAAACTCTAGCTGCTGAAAGTAAAAGCAAGCAATTTTACTTCTTATACATACAACAACCATCAGGGTTTCACACCCCGGTTCAAACCTCTGAGCTCCTTTCATCTGTGCTGCCCCAAGCGAGCCCATCAGCCGAGCTGCTCCCATTGTGCTGGCTGCTGCTGAAGGCTGTTGAGGTGTGTTAAAGCTCCAAATCACTGGAGGAAGATGAAGGTTTATGAAGCCAAGCTAATGGGCCTGCTGCTAGACCTTCCACCTGCAAAATCAGTGCTTTCACTACAGTACAGAGTGAGGGAGATCACCCAACACCTACGGTTTCCTTTCCAGCTACTGGGAGTTTCTTTGAAGTTTCGAGGAGATTGCATCTAAATACCAAGCTGCAGTTTGAATTTGTACTCGTTACTTGTAATCAGATAGCAGCAGCAATAAATTCAAAGGCTCGGGAACCTCCTAAGTCAGACTTTTTTCTTCCCTAAAGGAATGCTAACAAACTGAGCACGGGTGTTTATTAGCTGGTGGAATCCCCAATTAACCCTCTGAGATGGAAACATCAATACGTTTGTGAATATGGGATGTGAAGTGCAGCACAGTGCCAGGAGTTTCGCCCTCTGCTAGTGGGGGTGCATCATTTGTAGAACCACACGTCTGAGCACGAGGGTACAGCTTTATTGTATGCTTAATCTGCCCCCCCTGTGGGCTACTACAGAAAGGACACTCACCCTGTTTGATCCCACCCTGTTTGCACCAAGCCTACCTCATGTAGCTGTGCTATGAGTTCATCACTTCACTAATCCCGTAGAAAAGTATTTCCCAATTTCCCTACTGAAGGGAACAGGTTTAGCTTGCTGGTCACTGAGTCTGGGGTGGAAAAAGAGATAATCCCCTTTGGTGGCAGCCTGCAATTACAACCAAATCTGTTCGAAAACGAAACTACCACCACCCTGAGACTTCACGGTATTGCAGCTCGTAACAGCCAACCCCACATCAACCATGCCTCAAACATCTCCCAGTCACATTCTAGACAGGGAGTTGACCTGGATCTGCAAAGCCTCATCTCAAACAGTGTGGAACGAGGGATTACTTTGGGAAACTGCACTGATTTATGCTTGCTAGGAATCAAGCTTGATGAACTCAGAAATGGCACTGCTCACCCTGCAGAGAACTCTGGTGTAGTCTGAATTAAGGGACCTTGGTATTTATCAGCACTACAGATGACAAGCGACTCTGGGAATGTGCAAGGCTTCTCATTTCCTTCACAAGCAGAAATTCTGCTCAGAAAGGCAAAGCAAACTCAAACCTCCACCCAGGGAATTTGCCAACGTACGAGCACCCGCCTCCCAGTGAAGCATTTAAGTGACTATTGGGGGGAGCAGCTTCAGAAAGAAAAGTCCTATATCCATTTCACCAACCTGACTGGGAGGTAATTGCGAATTTCACTTTCTGAGCATTGCTTAGGTACATCCAACCTACTGATACAAGCTAGCATGAAGACCATTGCTCAAACTCCCCTGTGAAGTATCGTACAGTAGATCAGAAAATATCCTGAGTTGGAAGGGTCCCCACAAGGGTCATAGAGTCCAACTCCTGGCTCCACATAGCACCACCCAAAAATCAGACAGAGCAAAGTTCAAACAGTGTTTACCCTCTGTCAGGCTCGATGCTGCAATCACTGCCATGGGGGGCCTGTCCCACTGTCTGACCACCCCCTGGGTGCAGAACCTTTCCCTAGCACCCAGCCTGACCCTCCCCTGTCCCAGCTCCATGCCATGCCCTTGGGTCCTGTCGCTGTCCCCAGAGAGCAGAGCTCAGCGCCTGCCCCTCTGCTCCCCTCATGTGCCCCTCTGCCCAGCCCTGTCACATTTGTCCAGATCGCTCTACCAGGCCTCTCTATTTTAGCATAATTTATGAAAACATCGAACACAAGTGGCCCTGTAGAACTCTCTACTGACTGGGCACCCAATACTAACACCACTTACTACAAGGCTTTTGGTCCACACAGAACTATTTTTGAAATACAAACCATTTAAAAAGATTAAGTTCGCTCTTAGAATTAAATCAATTGCAGGTCTCATGCAATTAAGTGACATTTTGTATAATTGCAATAAAATACCTGTCTAAAGGAAGACAAGAACTGAACACCTACTACACATTCACCCCATTTTGTAATGTAGGTTGTGGGATGCGCTAGTGCTAAATGATTGATTCCCAGATCCCATGCAATGCAACAGGATGTTGACAGCCCTACAGAGAGGAAAGCTTGAAGCTCTTGACCCTCTTGTAGCCAGCAAACATCTTTATCTGATTCTAAACTCTGCTAAAGCTAATAGCAGAAAAAGCAGCTCACAGTGCTCTGCAACCATGGTGTGTCACAACAGCAAATCTCATCAAGGTAAGGAAGTTTCCCCTGAAAGTCTGCTTTCCAGAAGGAATAGTTGTGGGTGACAAAAGTCACGCTGTCAGGGTACACCAAGAGCTAGCTACAAGGGAGTGTTCAGGCTCTGAGCTGTTTATCCATGTTTTAACAGGTATACCTTGACCTATGCTTCTCCCAGCTCAAAAGATAGTGCTCAGTCATGTTTCCTTAAACTGTACAAAGTTAGGCTATTCCTAAATGTTAATCCTCTTAGAAAGTTCATTTAGAATTGCTAAGATCACTCTCAGTGCTATGCAGATCACCTCTGAGGCTTCCTGTGTTCAAGGAAACTGATTTCACCTTCCTTTCCTCATCCTCAAATCACTTGGGGAGGGTGCTAGCTGTTCAGGCTCTCCTGAGCAGCTCTCAAGAGCAGAGATGTAACTAGTCAAAGCACTCAAACCTGTATTTAGTGATTTATATGGTAAACACCTGTGCCAAGCATGTATTTTTGAAGTAATTTCCTCTCAAACTTCACTTTTTCAGTCCAAGGCACAGCTGTCACACCTAGCCCCACTGCAGTGCTGATTCCATGATCTAAGTTGCACCAAGTTGTATACTTACTTGGAAAAGAAACAAAGGTGGGAGCTGTGAGTGAAGATTGACCAAAACCAAATCCTTTATTTCCACAACTGTATAAATGTGCTCCAAGTATGTGTCCAACACAAGTTAGAAAAACAAAATAGAACATGCCATTTGCAAACTAGAGCCGTTCACCGACGTGCTGACTCCTTGGTATTAGGCTTAGTTACACAAGACCAGTCACAGTAAAAAGATACATTTTAGAGTACAAAGAGTAGCAGGATGTTAAGCCATTTCAGCTTGCGCGCATACAAGTCACACTTCTGGCAGAAAACGCAGAGAAGTTTGATTATGCTGGAAGCTATGTTGCATCACTTTAAATGGCATCAATATCAATGTCATCATCTTTACTGTTTGCAGGCTTCACAGTTTCAACTTTAGGGACACTGGCAGTTGTAGAGTACACCACCTGCAAAGACAAGAGATTTACCTGTTAGCGCTCAATGGCAGGGGGTGCTAGAGAATACTTTTGCTTTAACATCAGGAGTTGCTAACTTCTACCCACTCAACAGTTCCTAGTGTTAGTGATTACTCCCAAACACAACTGCCTTTAGCTACTAAAGGTGTGCATACATTTCTTTAAGAAGCAGGGTCTCAACAAGAAGGATTAAGTGCTATAGAGAGAAGCAAACATGCATGCAGTCAGCTGGAGTCTAGCTAACATATTTCACCTAGGTCTAAACTGTGAGGAAAACTGCCGTTTCTCCCTCAATCAGCTTTTGTAACATACCCCCTAGGCTCTTCTAAAACACAAGGTTTTATACTTGCCAACATGCAGAGCAATACATTAAGTGAGCTATTTTATAGCTTACTAAGACGAAGAGCTTCCAAGTGTACAGAGCAGTATGATTCTGGAACTACAGGAGGTGAGCCTTTCCTACCTCTATGTTTTCATCTTCATCCTCTTCTTCATTACCGGAAGATTCTTCTTCAGCTTCCTTTAGCCATTTAATAAATGGTTCTGCTTTGACACGGATTTCTTTGGCAAGCTCCTTTGAAACGTATTTCTTTGAGGCCTGGAAGACAGAGTACACAAATTCTGTTAGTGTTTAAGCCAAATCTCTATCAAATCATACTGAAATACACCAAGCCTAACTTCACCCCGCAACCCTGAACAAGCCATTTTTTAAAGACACATTTCTTCCAGATAATTATTCTGAAGTAGGCAATTATTTGAAGACATCTGCCCCACAGATTTTACCAGAATGGCAGAAGCAGGTGTATAACATACATGGCACATTACTTACTACCACTTACCTTTTCTGCCCATCCAAGGATGACTTCTTCTTCCAGAAGATCTGCATCATACATTTCCTTCAAAATATGTGGTATTTTAGAAATAAGCTGAGACTGATGCATGGCTACCACACACTCAAAGCCATGGAGAAGGTACCTCTGAGCTTTCTTGTTATTGTGGCAGAACTGGAATTGTGAGGAAAAAAAAGCAAGAACAGATAAATTAGCCTTCTTCTCTAGAATGATTTGCTGCTTCTACTTACAGTCATGAGACAGAAAAATCAGCAACAGCTTGTATTATTCCTCACAGCACTTTTCCCAAGCTGGAGAAGCACTAGTTTAAGAACTACAATAAAGTCATCCCCCCAGTAAAGCAATCCAGAACTGACTCAAACAGTTATCTCAAGCACAGAGTTGTTACAGTGGGTACAGAATGAGAGATGCTTACACGAAGGAAGTGACGTCTGTATTTCCTGATCTGTTCACGAATTTTTTCATCAAAAAGGACTTCAGTGAGAACTAGAGGGCCCATGGCCTTCACATCCAGTCTCTCTGCTTCTGCTACAATGTCTTTGTCAGAAGAATCAATGACACCTTCTTCCTTCTTTTTCTAGAAGATAAAACAGATATATGTTTTAGAGCCACAGGAACCTGCGTTAACACTCTAATGAACTATCTGCTTCCTGACCAATGGTGGAACCAGTACTTTTGTAGGGGTTCAAGCCCTGAAGTTGAAAGGCTCACACACATGCACTGAAAAGCAGCTCGCTCTTCATCTCCTCATTAGCATTCTACAAGACTACAGCTGAACAGTGAATAAATAAATATTCACCTTCACAAAATCAAACAGTATGTTGACTCTCTCCTCCACCGTTCTTTCCAGGTCTTCACTAAGTGTGAGGTTCTTTGCATGGTCACTAATTTCATCCATTCTACGCCTCTGGGCTTCTTCTGTTGTGTCTTCACCCCAATCATCATCATCTTCTTCCTCCTAAAAGGAAAGTAAGAAAAAGATTCATGCAGCTTTACTACAAACTTATTCTTAGAGTTTTCTCTAGATACAAATCTGAGAGCATTTTCATGTGTATTTCTGACTCTTCCCTACAGAAGAGGTCACACTATGATCAGCTACTCAGAGATGGAGAAAGGGCTGATGGAGGAGAGTAACACTAACTAGGTGTGCATTTGTAGACACCTGTAGCTATCGTGCCATGCCTCACCACTATCTACTACAACCATTTAGATACAATCCAGGTCTCCTGAGAGGAGTAAAGAGTATGCAGCTGTCACTTAGCAAGGAGCACACATACTGGAGACTTGTTAGCTACTATAACGGATGTGCAGTGATATTTCTATTCTAGCAGTTAGCTTCTCCTTATAGTACAACTTCGGTATGATGTTGACACCATACACCCTCATCTCCCAACATTCCCTTCTACTTACCACAACCTGTGGAGGAGTAATCTCCTCTGGTGGTGGGGGTGGAGGTGTCTCATTGCTGGACACAGAACCATTCTCTTTGTCCTTGCCTTTTCTATTCTTCTTCTCCTTTTCTTTCTTCCCTGTACTAGTGTCGCCACTTTCTGAAAGTGAACATTAGTGTATTAGTTTTCTCCATTTCATAGATTCCCTGCAATAGCACCTTTGCTAAATCCCCAGGTAAGCTGATTCAGATTCTTTTTTCACAGCAGGCAATGCAGTGGCTGTCTCCAGATGCACTCACAGGATAATCTACACAGCTTGTAATACCCATGGTTCTAGTGAAAGTCTTGTTTCTCATCATGGTGTTAAGGCTGTTCAAGTCCATATAACAAGTGACCTCACAAAGTAGAGATCCCCGGAATAGGTTAGACTTTTCTAATTTAGCAAGCTTAAATTGCAGCAGGCAACCAGATGCTTACTACAGAGTGTTGCTTGCAAAAACTAACTCCATTACAGTTCACATTTACTATGCTATTCTTCTGTTTCACATGGACTTAAATGGAAACCTGCAGTGAGCACCTGCTGATTAACTCTTCCTACTAAATTTTGCCCTACCTAGGCAAATACATCTCTGCAGATACTGCTACTTGATGAGGTTACAGGAGCACTGGCTGCTCATATTTAAGCTACAAACACAGCTACTTCATCCCAACCCACAAACTCCAGCACTATGCCAGAGCAGTTTTTCAGTTGTTAGACACCAGCCATTTGCTCCTCTATTTAACAGCACTCCCACTGCAGAGGTTCCCTTTACCACCTCCCCTCCCCAACACACTTAAGCAACACACTTACCAGGTGGGTTTTTGAGAATGAACGTGCAGAGTTTATGGTTTGTGTCAAGCATGCCTCGATAGCCACAGGCTTTGCAAGAGTTACCTATAGTTTGTTTCTTAGGATTGACATGCTGTAAAAGAGAACAAACTCCAATTAAAATACTATTTAGAGAACAGGTATGCATTGAAGCCTGAACCTGCTATTTACTTTATCATCTCCATTCGATTATGCCAGAGGTTGGCATGCTTAACATGCCTAACAGAGTTGAGTTGAAACATAACAATTTAGCTCAGAAGTCCCAGGAGAGTGTAAATCTAAAACCTGGGATGGGTTTTAGATTTCTCTTTATTTCACTAACTGAAAATCAGAATTAGAAATTAACTGAACTAAGAGAAGTCACTGTATTTCTCTTAATTATTATCTGAATTGGCTTTTAACACTGCACCACCCACCTTCACAAATGTCAATGCGTTTCTGTTCTGTTACCGTTAATACAGACAGAGCACTCACCAGATCAGTTTCAGGATTCTCACACTCAGGACAGAGAACAAATTTTTTAATGAATCCATCCAACATGTCTTGCAGCTTATTCGCCTCATGAGATCCATTGACAATGTAACGGTCATTCTTAACATCAAACTGGGTCTGTGCTCCCAGCTCACAACCAAAAAATTTGGTAGGATCTGAAAAAAATAAGTATAATAATCAATGCAGTCCTTGAGTCTTTATTGTTGATTGAACTGCAAGTAGATATGCCATTGCTCCTTCCTGATCATTAATTCTTCCTTAATCGCTTTTTCTTACAGATCTTGAAATAATATTAATACTTTATTAGCTATAACACCACTATCACTTCAAACGAAAGTGAAAGCCTTCAAAAAAAAAAAAAAAAAAACGCTGTGTCACTGCAGGCTACTTACACGTTGGAGGCCGATTAAGCGCCTTTGCAACGTCAACCATGTTGACTATAACCGTCTTTATTCCATTTCCTTTGCCCTCAACCTAAAAAAAAAAAAAAAAAAGTCTTTTAAGTTTAAATGAGCACAAAAGCCCAACCCCACGTGTACTTCTGTTTTGACTACATCTTAGTTCTGCTGTGAAATGGCTTCTTAAGACAAGTTAACGTGCACTTTACTCTGGACAGTAAAATGCAACCACCCCCTCCCTGTGACTGGCTAAGCTCTGCATCATCATCTCAGTTCTGCCACATGAAGAGCAACTAACCTGAAGCCCTACCTACTTACCACTAATGCTAAGTTACCTTGGCAATCAGACGGGGCATTTTGTAGCGATAGAACTGATCTGAAACACTGCGGTTGACGTTGACAGACATTTTGCCTTATTAGTAGCTTTATCAATAAGATGAAGAGATCTTTGATTGCAGTTTTTTGGTATCTTCTGTCTGGAGAAGACGGGATGACATAAACGACTGCAAGAGTTCTCGGTCTCTGACATGAAAAAATTTTCGCCACTGAGGCTGTAAGGTTCTTGCTTGTATGCTATGTTTCCCCAATACAGGTACCAGTGGCTGCGCAACAGCTCTGCAAGTGTTAATAAACAGAAAAAAAGTGAAATTTATCTTTATGTACACCAATGAAATCTTACTACAAAGCTATATAAGGGACTATTTCTGGGAAGGGGAAGTAGAGTTCGTTATGCTGTGGCTTTCATCAACTTGTGAAGCGTAAGACAATAGCCTTGAGTTATACTGCAAAGCAACTTTGCCTCACCTACACCACTGAGCTTTCCACCCTCTCCTCTCTTACAACCCCAAAACCACTGAACAGCTTAAGAATATTGTCTGCACAATTAACTCCTGAAGGAGTGCCACGATCAATAAGGAAGGGAAAGAACACTGCTCAATTTACAAAGACCAATGGCTCTTGCACTGAAAGGGTCACGTGGTATGTTTCAGGCTGCAGGGGAGAGAGAAGTGGGAGAAAAATCTGGAACGGTTTCAGATTTCACATCATAGCATGAGCCTGTTACATAAACCAAAGCCCGTCAATGTTGAGAAATGTCAGTAAGATGAAGCAGCAGCAATCTGTAGCCCAATATAATTTTTACATGGCTTACCAGTTTTTTGGATCGGAGTAGAAAAGAGTTGAAAATTAGGTAATTCTCCCTCTCATTTATGGATTTTCATAGCAGCTTCTGTTGAGTTTTGACTTAACAATAAGCCTGATAAAGTCTGACATAAGTTGCTTCACTGTAGAAAGCCTAGCAATGCAGAAGTACAGAGCAGTGCAGCAGCTTTTCCAGTTGATTTTTTTTCTTGGGGGAGGGGGGGAGGAAGGGGAAGGAGGATGAATCCTATTATTAAAGTTGCCTTAAGCAGTATTTACATATTTAAATTAACACGTGTCCCTATAATCAGATCTAACATTACGTAAACCACAACTGGTTAAGATGACTAGACAGGCAGCCCTGACTACAGCATGGTTATTCTGACACGTCATCACATTATCATTAATGGCAGATGTGTTGACACATGAAAATAGCCTCCTTAGTATTCAATGTGCAAGAGCATGCCTATCGATTCCACACAGTCCAAGTCCCTCTGGGCAGGTTTACAAATCCTTCCACAAGAAGTGTGCTTTGCATATGCCATGTATTCTGCATTAACCCTGCTGCAGTTTTACCCTTTAGCAAAAACTGCACCACAGATTTTGTTCCAAACACAAGGCTTCCTTCCCCAAGATGTCTAAAAATGAGCCACCATGTGATGTGACCACGTGCTCGCAGAAGCATTGAGGAAGCAGGTATCTTGGTGACTGAGCATAAGCTTTTTAGGATGCGTGGTTTCCCCTCCTTCCACATTACAGCTTTTGTCTGTCTGCTGTAGACTAAAGCTCCCTCTCCTGGTCTCTAAGCCTCCTCATCCCAAGCACCCCCCCCCCCCGTATTTATTGTGCAGAGCTCAAGAAGCGGGAAGGCAGACAGCCTCCCAGCTTCAAAGCCCCGTTTCCCCGCCCCGCTCAAGCCCGCGATGACTCATAAATGCAGCAATTAAGCACTGAGTCAGCCCCGGAGAAGATCGGGGGAGGGGGGGGGTGTCACCTCCAGCCACGCATGCGCTCCCTAGGAAAAAGGGGAAGCTCCCTGGCCGCCCCCCCAGTCTCCCTCCCCTTCCCAAGGGCTAACCCTTGCCGATCGGGCGCCCCCTGCCCCCGCCGCGGGGCTGTAACTGCGGCACAGCCCCCCCAAAGCGAGCCCCCCCCAATCCCCTCCCCACCCCCCAAGCACGGGGAGGCGCGGCCCAGCCGCCGCCATTTTGTCTCGTCGCATGGCGCGGGGAGCTGGCGGGGGTGGCACCGTCAAACGAATAATCCGCCCCGAAAATATAAAAAATACGAAATAAAAAATATAAGAGAAGAGCAGTCACTGTTTAAGATATCTGTATCTTTCCTTCTAGGAAGGTATCGGGTATTTCGTTATATAAATCCACCCCCGTCAACAACGCGGCGCTCCTGCCCACCCGCTCCCTGCCCCGCACCGACACCGTCCTTGCAACCGCCCTCCCCCGCTCCTCCTCACCCTGAACGCTCACCGTTTTCGTCCAATAAAGACATAAACCCAACGCTGCTCGCCCCGGGCTGCGACGAAGCCGAGTGTGCGAGGAGAACGAGGCCGTGGGGGCGCTTATATCCAGCCGGAGGAGGAGGCGGAGGCGGACGCCGCAGCCTCCGGGTCCGGGCGTCCTGAGGCGGGCGTTATCAGCAGGGACAGTAGTGCCGGACAATCTGCGGGCAAGACACAACCAGGGGCATCGTTAGCGGCGGCACCTGTGAGGAGAGGGGGGAGGAGGAAGGGGGAGAAGAGGGAAGGGGGGAGGGAGCTGCGGCGGCCGGCGCGCAGCTCAGGCAGAAAGGGGCGGCTGACGGGACCCCGGCAATGGCTGCCCCGTACTCACCTCTAGAATGTTCTCGCTCTGACTGAACAACGCCAAAGCTGGGATCAATCAGCCAGCGGCTCGCCCCGCCCCCCCGTCCCCTCCATTGGCTCGCCTCTAGCTCCGGGGAGAAATTATTGGCTCGGGGCTCGCCCTGCCCTTCGCCCAGTGGTTAAAATCGCCGTCAATCAAGCCGCCCCTCGCTTTGCTGCCATCCCCCCTCCTTCCCCCCGCCAGTGCCCCAAAGGACATCGCGTCTACGCGGGGCGGCTCTCGCGAGACTTCACTGAGGGGTGGCGGGCTGAGTCGGGGAGGCTCCGTGTCTCCCGCGGCTCCTTCCCTCTGTTGTGCTGTGGGACGCCATCACACGTGTCCCCCACAAGCACCCCCCAAAAACACACAGACCCCTTAGGGAAGGGCTCTAGCCCCTTTCTTCTATTTCCACACAAAAACGCCGCCGGCCCTCGTGGCAGAGTGCGCTGACCAGGCCTGGGCAGTGGTTTGTTGGAAAGCACCACCTGCAATGCTGGAGGAATGAAAATTTGGGGGGGTGCAGCTCGTCATGGATCGGCAGCAGCCGAATGCTTGGCATCGCAGCAGCTAATTTGTGTTACAAACACTTTTAAAACAATTAAAACGCTGAATACGTTGTGTTTTTCCTGTATGGCCTGCTTTTGTGTGCAGGAAAAGGCGTATTTATTGTCCCTGTCATAGCGACTCAGCTTTGGATACCTCTGGGTGCTGGGGCTACCTTTGGCTCTTACAAAGGATAATTCAAATCCCTGTGTGCACCTAGTTTCAGTTCTTTACATAAAATGTTGCCAGAGCTTAATCGGCACAGTAGATAAAGCAACTTTGGATTTATATGTTTTAAAAGCAGGAACATTGTGCTCTATTCTTTCCACATCTTCCCTCTTCAGCCCTCCAATATGACAGGATTACATATTTTGGATGTTTTAGATCACTAATAATGTTGGCAAAGAGCCTTTTTAAACTTTACTAATCAAGTGATCAATCAATTCTCTTATCTCTTTCAGTACTGCCAGGCAGAACAAGACGACTCCAGTTCCTGTCACTGGCTTAATGAACAATGTTGGGAAGCCTCTTGATGGCTATGTGGGTGTATAGGGAAAAAGGGAACGAAGATAAAAATGAGTAGAGACATTACATAATGCCATATACTCTAAATTTCTCCCTAAGTTAGTTCTGAAGCATAGGTTTCCCAGCTGACTTTGATGGCATGTTGGCGTGGTCAGAGGAAACCCCTTATATTGAGCCTTTAAGTATGCCTTGAACATTTTTGGTCTGATATGCAAAAATATTGCATTTGAATACTAAGGTGACTGATAAATGAGATTTTCCTAGAAATCATAAAAGAAAACCTGGGATATTGTTATGGACACTTTCTGTGACACACAATAATAAAAAGCTTGTTCTTTCAGCTAGAGCAGCAGAGCAACAAACCTGGAAGAAATAAATGTGCATATCCCTCAATACTTTCTAACACGACCCCCTACATCACAGCTGCTGCCCTAGCTGATGTTTTTCAGCCCATGGAATAACAAGTCTTTGTAGCCAGGATGTCGTCTTGTAAAACATCATGTTAAGTCTGTCTTGGTCTTCACTTGAAAGAGTCTTTTGAAAAAGTTAAAAGTCAGGATATTTTAAATGCCTCCTTGCCTCCTTCAAGGCCAAGGGTGGCATCCCTGCCCATGGCAGGGGGTTGGAACTGGGTGATCTTTAAGGTCTCTTCCAACCCAAACCATTCTGTGATTCCATGATTAATAAATACACAGCAACACTTTTTTAAACATGAGAAAGTGTTAGCACAAAATAAGGAAGTCTCTCTCCAAAGTATGCGATGCTTGGAAGTTATCATGAGGGAGAGAAAATAATCATAAAAAAGTGGGAGGCAAGCAAAGCACAGCAGGAACTCCTTTGCTGTAAAAATATGCAGCATGTATAATTTGCTAAATGCCTCCTTTCTGTGGCTTTAGTTTCATGCTACAACACCTCTGAGGTTAATAAATTACAAGTGTTAAAGCATACTGCTGCCAACACCACTTTATTGAATGGCAAAAGGGAAACGAGCCCCTGGATTTGGTGCTATTTGCCATAATGAGTAACTCTGAAGATTTCTGATTAGTAGTATAGCGAAGGATTTTTTAAAGTTTTATAGTACATAAATTGACATTGAGCTAAGAGTAACCTTTTTAGATATTCTTCCTTCTTCAAACAAGTTCCATACAGATCAGAAGATACTCTCCCGCATTATACAAAATAGACTAAAATTGTGGATTATTGTCTCCTTAGTCCCTAGTTGTTGTTTTTCTCACCGGAAAAAATTCATCGATACTTGTTGTTGGATCCCAGATACTTTTACTGAATCATAATATTTATGGTTTGTTCACTTTAGTATCTGGTGGCTTGGACAAGACAAAATATCCTCCTCCCACTCTAAAATGTCATGGTTTCATGAACCCTGAAGTTTCTAGTTCACATTGCTTTTGTGACCTTCAAAATACAACCACTTGTGTGCTTTGCATTTCACAGATGTAAACTAAGCAGTTTTCATGTATAACCCTCCCTTGTAAAAACATTTTAAATGGCATGAGTCAGTCAGGTTTTGGAAGTGGCCTAATGTCTGAGCATAGGAAGTTTTCGGCAGTGGATCTTACAGTGTGTTTCCTTATCACACGAATGCTTTATTATGGTTCATTTCAGCCTTGGGCTATTCAAGTTATTTCTATGTTGCCTTAGTTTTTATTAAAAAATAACAAAGAGTTAATGTCTGTGATAAGGCAGCAAAACCAACATTCAAGAATTAATATGTCTATATTTAAAATGTAAAACTTCAGAAATTGGCATTTAACCACAGGTGTTTATATTTTCACATAGACAACTGTGCATTCTGTCTGCAGTTTGTTCTTCAACTAGTTTGTCATTGTGATGAGGTTGGCTATAAACATTACCCCCTTTCAGTACTCAGCTGGTAACCTTGGTCTTGAAAAATATTTTTCCTCTGCTGTAAGCTGTGTATGTTCTCTTCCAGTGGCTGGTTCAGAGCTGATATTTTTTCCAGGGTGGGCAGGAACCCTTAGCAGCTGAGGACATGATTCCTCCTGGTGCCATCTTCACAGCTTTTGCTGCTGCAGGATGCCCGGCACACGGTGCTGTCTCCGCTGTGGGTCCTGCTGTGCCCTGTGTCTCTGGGCTCCCCGTGCTCCTGCAGCAGGGCCCCGGGAGGCACTGAAATGCAGCCCGTCAGGGTGATGCGGCTGCCTTCCAATGTGGCTGGTTCCTGACAGTGAAAAGGACTGATGTGTGAAAGCAACTCAAACATGCTACTGCTGTATCTATAGGAATTGCAGAAGATGGAAGGCCAAGATTATGTACAGTTACACTGAACCCTGAATAGCAATACCCTTCCTTCTGCCTGTCTTGGAAATGTGTAGAGAATGTTTAATTATTTACATGCCAGATTTGAATATGCAGCCTCTGTGGAATCACAAGTCCAAATTCCTTCAGGACTGGTATTTGGAAGATAAATACATTGAATAGCTGTGACCTTACTGTTCAGCAGTCATTCCTGCTTTTGAGCAGAATTGGACCCTGATCAGTGGCAAGGGCAGAGGTTTGTTCTGTTCTTACTGCTCAGGAGCTCTGCAATAATTGCTGCCCTGCAGCAAGCACACTGTTCGTCTTTTGTGCAGACTCACTTCATAAGATGCCTTCCTTTCCGTGCTCTGTAACATTATGGTTAGCTATTCGCATTAGATCAGGAATTAGTAAACAGAGAAGAAAAAAAAACGGTGAGAGCAAGATGCACATATAGCCATTGTTTTCCAGTAGTTATTTCTGTTGCTTCTATATCTGTGCAGAAGTGCTAAAATATCCCAGCTCATGTTTGGGTCTGAGTGCACTGGAAGGGCTCGCTGTTCAGCTGGCAGCATGAGGCAGGCTCTGCCCCAAATCTGTTGTTATTATTTCAGAAGACACCATGAAGCTCCCTCCTGCCCTCCCTCTCTCTTGCAGCGTGTGGCTGTGCGTGTAAGGGAGGCGCCTCAGCAAAGAGAAGCAGCCGGCCTTCTCTGCAGAATATAAACTAGTGTTTGAGAGCTGTAAACGTAGAGGGAAATGGACTTTTTTTTTTCTGTATCCCATTGTTTCCTATTAGGGTGCAATGAGAGGTCTGAATACAAGGGAGGGGAGCAGTGCTAAGGGATGGTGAGCCTTCCCCTGACTCTTCAGCTAACGCTGCTCAGTATGAGACCCACACACGGGGTTACTGCTGAGGAGCACTACCTACCTATACCAAAACTATTCAAAAGCCAGTGCAGTTCACCATGCTGTGTTAAACAGAACAGGGAGTGGCTTCCAAGGGCATTGTTAAATCTAAACCTAAACCTAAATCTAAATCTAAATCTAAGTTGGGCAGAGAATATCCTGACTCCATCTGGATGTTAGTTTGCTGGAATGCCCTTTCCTAAATAACAGTACTAATAGATCTTTTCTTAGACCAACTGATGTGTCTGGAAAACTAGCAAGCTTCCTGAAGGGATGAGCAATACCCATTGGTGTGTGCTGAGAGACAGGCTAAGGGCTGTCATGGGGTGACCCCTGCGCATTCCTCCTGGACGTTCTCTGCGCAAGTATGAATTTTCTACCAAAACCCACGAGCAATAATACAGTGCCTGGGGATTGGCAGCTCCCCCACGTTGTTAAGCACACGTTTCTGGATTTTAAGCAGCACATGCCTTCAGCAATGCATTAGAAAAGTGGGTGTTTGAGCTCTCGGGCTACGTGTACTCAATGGCTATCAGAGTGGTCTTGCTGTCTTTGTTGGCTAGGATAACAGAGCTTTTCACCGTGGTATTCCTTTGTTTGTTAACATGTATGTGCCTGCTTTGCTTTGCTTGTTATTTTTACCATTCCTGATTTTTCAGGCGTGTACCTTTACCTTTGGCATTGCTCTTGGCTGGTGCTTTGTCTGGGGGAGGAGTCTGTTGGGAATTTTAGACAGTAGTTCTTTGGAGGACAGGACAAAATAAAGGATCGTTTTGGGCAAATAAAACCAGATTGTGTTTAAAGAGGCAAATAAATGAGGGCAAACTCACAGAAATGAATGGGGAGTGCAAGTGGGGTGGAAGTTCAATTAGGAGGTGAATTCAGCACAGTTTGGAAGTCTGTGAAAGAGGAATGCCCTGACCAGGAGAGCTACCTTTTATCCCTGTGTCTGAGCAGTCGGTGGAAGTGCTGCTGGTGATGGGAGTCAGAGAAGCCAAGTATCCTTGGCTCGTCCAGGTAGCAGCTTTGGCTACCGGCCTACCTGGCAAATACTAGCATTATCCAGCAGCTGCATGCTTGTGGTTGACAAATCTGCCAGCAACATTTATATGGTTGCTGACAGAAGTGGATGTGGAAGATAAGGAGTCCTTGAGGAATATAGCTTCCAGCTGAGAACCCGCTGTCAGAGCTGCCTGCCTGTTCATTATGCTCATTAGCAGCCACTGCATTTACATTTCCATGCTGCTTGTCATAGTCGGTCTCAGATGTCAAAATCTGTGTGTTTGTGAGTTAAGTTAAAGCTCTCTTCCAGTAGCGTTTTAATGATTTACACTTTTATTTCCATTTCATTAAACAAATTGCTCGGGTCCTCCTCAGCTGCCATGTGCTTTGCCATCACCTCCACATTCAAATCCTCTCCCACCCTTTTCCTTTGGTCTCTGAGGGTCTGGCAACCAGTGCTGTGATTATCAGCACTGATTTCCCAGCAGATGTTGATTCTTAAGTAGTAAAAAAGAGTAACGAGTGCTTGGAATTACCTATTGGCTTTCCATTTGTCCCAAGAGGAGTGTATTGTTGCCTCTGATTTTAAGACTGTATCTCCAGAAACTCTTCCCAGTCTGGGGACACTTTTGAGATCTTTAGTGCTCTTAATCCCTTCCCTTGTGTTCAGAACCATGTGGCTGCTGAGCTAGTTTTTCGGGGTCTGCACTACAAATTACATCTTCCTTTGCTGTTCTGTTCTGCTCATTCAAGCACGGAGGAGTGTCTGCTTTAAAATAATATGAGCACGTTGCCGGGAGAGTTGGAGTTTGGAGGCAGTGCTGAGGAGCAGCTAGTGATTATGTTCATGCTTCTCCTGGCAGATCTGGTAGAGGAGAAGATGCCTGTGCTGAAAGCAAAGAAAGGGCTGTTTTAAAGGCAAAGGAGAATCTCTGTTCTGCAGAACTAAGCCTTCAAAGGAGCTGTTTGGCTAGGAGGGCAGAGTCATGTATTTAGAAACAGACAGCTAGAGAGATAACAGAAAAAGTTTTGTCTCCAAAGTCTGATTTTATATCCCTTGCAGACTTGTCTGTATTGCAACATCAAAGGTGTTTTGCAGGGCACTGCAGGCTTTTATGCGGATAATGCTGAATTTGTAGGCTGTAATTTAGAATTTGCTGCTTGTTTGGTATGTTTTGCCTTGAGCTTGAGTACAGCGGGTGCAGCTGCTTAATAAAAATACAGGGATTACCTTTTGTAATGAAGCAAATAATACATGGCTACGATGCAGTGCCAAAGTCTTTGAATGCTCTGGTGGTTTGCAGCTCAAATATTTATATTACTAATGTAAATTATTTGCCAAAGTGGGAAAAAAAAGGAGTGGTACTCAAAATAAGAAAATAGAGGCAGAAACTTTGTTCTGTGGTTTGCACATGCCAAGTGTTATGTATGCTAAGGCTATTACTCAGACCAGTAACAATATGAATATAGCCGATAACACACAGGGTGTCCAGGAGTGGTGGAGAGGGTTGAGGCTGGCATTGGCCCATGTGGATTCTGTGATGGCTAATTAAAGCTCACTTGAAGCACTGACGATGTCTCACTGTACCCAGCCACCCATGCCTCACATACCTGGGCGTCAGTGTGTTTGGTGCCCGGTGGGTTCAGGAACGGGCAGATTGGACTGAAGAGACAGGCAGGTGTGCGCACACCCGCAAACACAGGCACAGAACGCAGCCACTTCAATCTTCCTTATTTAAGAAACCAGGCTGAAAATGCCCTTGAATGTCAGTCCACGTCAATGGTTTTATTGACCTTATGTAGATTTTTCTTTTTGAGAATAACCCAGGGGACACGCTGAAGGCAGAGGTTTCGTACAGGAATATTACTGCCTTGAACTGTTTCTCCGAAACAGTTTTTGAAAGCTCTTAGCGCACGCAGTTAGGTCAGTGAATGTTCAATCCATAATGGAGGCTGAATTTTGTCTTGAAGCTGTGGGATGTTATTTTATGTTTCTTTAGGAAACAAATCTTGTCCATATTGATCATTTTGGAACTTTTTACCTGAAATGGTTGTAGGAAACAAACTTCAAAAACATTTCCTGAAATAGGCCTTTTCATAGAGTCAAAGGGATCTAAAATAAATGGTAATAACATGATTTGTGGCTAGTGTCTCTGTTCACACCGATTCAGGAAACTAGAGTATCAACAACTCTATTAGATTAGGTGGTGTTTGTGAACGCTGTGGTGCAGTAACTCTTTCAGGGCTTGATTTAAGGATTCCAAAATGATCGTGTGCATATTAGAGAGATCACTAGTGTATAACATTATTCAGCCCCAGGGAGTCTAATTTGTTCTTCTCTCACTAGTGCCCTTGACGTGCCAGTTAAGCCCTTTTTGCATTAGCAATTTCAAGCACGTTAGTTATTCTGCATCAGTGCCTGATGGAGTCATGGGGTGTGTGATTTAATGGTAACTTGCAGTCGTGCAGTTCTCCCTGGATTTTGTAGCTGGTACATCTTCCCTAGCTGGTACATCTTCCCTGCACTGACCATGCAGTGGGACTTGTTAGGGTTGCTCACAGCCACTCGGCCCTCTGTAAGTGCAGAGGTACTCAGGAAGAATACACGAGCTGTTTCCAGGGTTGTTTGGCTGCACCTCACCCAGAGTTTGTTTTTAATCATTCTCATGAATGATTTACTGTTCCCTTTCTATCATGTTACTTTTTCATTGTTGTCTGCAGCAGGCAAAAAGCTTTCAAAGGGTTCTTTAGGGCTTAATGTATTGTTTGTCCTAGATATTGGGCATGACTTATTCAGAAATGTGTAATAAATACACAGCTCCTCTCATATCTGATTGTTTGCACAGTGGACAGATTAATGGATGACTGGGTGACGGATGAATACTCGGTTTAGAATATTTCTCCATTCTGGATTAAGTTAGGGAGGGTGTGTGGGTGCAGGTGGGATCTCTGAGGTCCCGTGTAAATGTTTGTGAGCTCATTCAAGTCCACAGAGATGCACCGGTTAATACCAGCAGATAAAACCACCTGTTTAACTCAAAGACTTTACTTCTGGATAGTTTTTCCTGGCAGTCAATTTGTTCACTTATCCTGGATTATGCCATGTAGATATGCTACTCTGGTGTATTTGGAGAGGATATTTTTACCTTTTAGGTATCCGGTTCGCTGGTTCTTTTGACTATTAGCACCTGCTGTGGCTCAAGAAGGCCCTTATTTTTCCTGCTTGTTTTTTCTTTCTCTTCTTTTTGTTTGTTTTCCTGGTGCACTGAGACGAGGAGTGCTGTGACAAGGACTTTTGCTAGTTTAGTCTATCTGCTGCAAGGGCAAGCCTCTGTGAGAGTCAGTGCACTCTGGATAATGTTTAGTCGTATACATTTGATAAAACTTCTTGCTTTATAGATAACTAATTTTGAATCTCAGTGCCAGTGCTGCTCCCACAGAGGCCTGAAGTGAGCAGCTGATTCACATGGATGAAGCTTTAAATATCTTCCCTTGCAGATGCAAGATTCGGATCGCTTTCTCTGCAGCCAGTCCTGTGCAGCCAGTCCCACCGCATTCTGCCCCCTGGAAGATGTTCAGGTGGGCAGGAGAGGGTGAACGATTTGGCCCGTGCAGCTTGTCCGGCGGGGTGCTAATTCTGGTGCACGGGGAGGCATATGCTATGACGTGTGCAGGCAGATCGCTCACAGTTTGCTCAATTCCTGGAGCAGCAGGGAAACGGGAAAAGTAGCGCCGGGCTGCCAAGTCACAATCTGCTAGCTCGATTGCTTGAGAGCCAGCCCAAAGCTCCTTATCCCCTGCTGCAGAGTAAACTGCTCAGTAACATTCTCTTTTCCTAGCAAAGCTCTTATGAAGGCAGCTCTGCAGCTTACTGCAACTTGTGCGTATTTGCTCATTGTGATCCGGATCTGCAGTGCTGTATTTGCCACAGTGATTCTAACCTATACAGGGCTGCTGAGAGGTCTTTGGAAAGCCGTATTGTGGAGGTCAGTCTCTGTACACACACGGACTCTGGACAGGAGTATTGTACAAGAGGCTGTGCAGTGTATTCCTCCCAAAAAAACTGCTAACAAAAATGAGTGAATCAAAGGAGACTTATTAGTCATAGGTTTCCCATAGCAGTCTCTTTAATGGATTGCTGATGGATGGCTGCTTGTCAAGAAATAAGCAAAAATATTGGACGAAATGAAGTCAAATTCTTAAGTCTTTACTCAGGACCAGCTAAACTTCAACTATTCACTCTGACCACTTTGGAAAGCTTGGCATGCAGCAGTTGTACGAGAGAGCTGTGCCAGACCTGTGAAAAGCCCTACTTGTCTTACCTCTTGTCCTGTGTCTTATATCCTCCCCATTTCCCACTTAACGTTAACTATCTAAAGCTTTTCAGTGGCTCTGACATCATCCACAGCCCATGCTAAGGAATTAAGGACAAACAACAGGATTCTGTTCTTAAATCCTGCTTTGAAAATCTCTTCATAATATGTCCCTGGAAGAAACTCCTGTGCTGTTTATTTTCATTTGTCCTTTGGCTGCGCCTGGACACTTGGTTGTTGCCCAGAATCTCGCTGGCTGAGAACCAACACGGAGCAATTTGCAGCTACATGTAAGCGACTTCGGTTCATTTTGGCCCTATCTCCACAGCATTTCCCAGAGCCAGTCATCTGTGTTTCAGCTGATCAGGGTGCAAACTGAACTCTGACTTGCCTGGCTGAGCCTGCCAAGAAAAGCATTAGCTAAGCAGAAACAGCTTGTAGCTGAGGGCAAAGGTGAGAATGCATTAAGTATCCACGTCTTGACACAGAAAGGATGCAGCTACAGTCAAAACAGGGGAAAGGGGACTGGGCAGACACACAGCCGGCTTATGTGACCCGGGAGCGCATGCCGCACTGCTTGCTGAGAAAGGCCTCTTTGTCTCTGAGCATTGTGCCTGCCTGTTTTGTCTGGGATGCAGGACAAAGGCAAGAAACTCACCGATGTGGCCTTGATGACATTTTTTTTCTGTTTCTTGGCACTGCTTTGTTGTGCTCAGAAAGGCCTTGAATATGTTAGGCTGTTGTGTATCTCTCTGCTCCACCCAAGCAGAGAGTTGTACAGCTGACTTTGCATTTCCCTGCTCTAAAGTGCAGGCTAGAGGATAGAGAGGGTGGCTGAATGCTGCAGCACCGTCCTAAAAAGAGAATTCACTGCTGAATCACGGCTGGGAGACGGAATAAAGAGACTGAAATTCTTGGTCTGTGTCTAGGAAGGAGTGGGGAGCAGAGGTGGGGAGGAGACCCTTAACCATCACCCGCCCCTTTAGCGCTGGCTGGTGTGGCCGCCTGATCCCATGTCATAAAGCATGAGGCTCTTTTTGTATGGCTGTCCTCATCCCATTTAGATTAGATCTTCCCCAGTGTGACCTGCATTTCCAGACTTTATTTTGAACATCGCTGATGCAAGCCTTGCTTCAGCAGAAGCCCTGCTGTGTCCATGAGTACCCCTCAAAGACATCACTTCTTATCAGTTTTACAAGGAATGGTCTTATCAGAGTTCTCCAACTTCAGTTGGATTTGCACAATCCTTTCTTGTTCTGACGAGGCTTTACCACTTTGATGTATTCTGCCTAAGACATATCCCCTCAACCCACCCCATGGGCTACAGATGGCCTGATAAAATGCATTTACGAGTAGTTTTCTTTTCAGACTGTCTTTCATATCTGTTCCTGTCATGGCGAAGTGATCAGACTGTGGGTCTTGAAGCTGCAAGACTAAACATTACAGACACCAGTTCTATATTTCCCTGAATTTTGACAGCATTGGGAAGACTGGATTTATGGCTTGACCTCCATATCTACCAAATGTCTGTTTTACAGAACAGTTTTCTAGGGTGACAGGCCCTGATTCTTGATTCAGCTGTATTTGGTGGGGCTGTTTTGTGGGAAGAGGTAGCTTTCTGGTCCTGCGGTGAACTGAGATCCAGCCAGCTGAGTGTTGAGTGTTGGCATAAGGTACTACAGTCCTTTAGCCGTCCTGGTTGCCGAGAGGCAGTTCTAACAACAGGCAGTGCCTGGAATGTGCTGCTTATTTCCTTTCGTTGCTCCTTACCTCGGTGTCTAGCAGAGACAACCTCTGAGCCTGTTGGGATGACAGTAGCTTTGGTCACTTCTGGCAAGCTGGGACTCTGTGGGCTCAATGCCACTCCCTTTGCATGGGAAGGCTGAGATATACCCCAAGAGTTAGCTCCAATCTTGTGCCTCAATTTAATACTTCCCATTTCCCATTAGCTGTGGGGCTTTAAAAGTTAAACAAGTCTCTTCTCTTTAGACCCTCTTCTTTCTTTGTTGCTATCACATTTGTTCTCATTCCAGCTTCCTAAGGGGAAAACCAAATGTCATTTGCAGTTCATTGCTGCGTATTACATTTATTTCCTCCGTGTCTTCCTTCGGAGCATGAGCCCAGCCAACCAACTTCTTATCAGTTTGACAGGCTGTGACTGTTGTCCTGGTGACCGGAGTAGTTGCACTATCATCGTGTACAGAAGGCAGCGAAAGAGATGCCTTGACCTGTGGGTGTAGCTGTGTGTGCACACGATATGATAGTAAGTCACTTGGATACATGAAGATAAGATCCGAGTCTTGGGCTACGTATGTGCAAAATGAAGCAAAAACAAAATGGAGAAGCATGCAAAGTTAAGAACTAGAAAAGAAGAAATGAGAATATGAGTAGGAGTTGCAAAATGCTCAGCTCTTCTCGGCATCTGGTCTGTGTTCCAGTCATTTGGTGCATTTGTATTTGAGAGATGCTTGCCTGCCAGCCTGCTGTCTCTTTGCCTTTTTGTCTTTTTCTACCCCCCTCCCACATTTCTCCCATTTCTTAGGTTTATGGACATGAAAAAGAGTAACGTTAGTAACACTTCTGAGTCATGCTTTTCATCCAGGTGCACCATGCTTAATCCATTCATATACACATTCCTGAACAACGTCAACTCCGATTCACTAATTACTTATTTAGGTGAGTTAATCAGACTGGTTTTGTGGAACCCTGTCGCAGATTAGCTCCTAGGTGGTAGGTGCTAAAAGAAAGCCCTGCTCCGAACGGCATGCAATCCGAGTGGAAGGCGAGGAACAACAGATGGAAGGAGAGAGATAAGGGAGCACAAAGAAACAGTGAGACACCGTTACTCAGCACGCAGGCCATGGTGTCAGCACACCAGCTGCCTGGCACTTGGGAACGTTTTTGCAGGCTACACAGCATGTTCTCGTTTTAGCATAGTGGTATTGGCTGGTTCACTTAGAAACTGGCAGCTTTCAGCCATCAAAGACAATGTGGGGTGGGTAGCCTGGATAAAACCAAAATCCTGGCTAGTACAGGCTTTATATTTGCTAGGGAAAAGAGCATATTTGGGTCTTCCACCTTTAAAAGGCTCGTAAGGAGCCTGCTGGTTTCTGTGTTGAGCAGGCACAGCTTTAGGCTGCTGGTCCCCCAGTGGGACGTGGCCCTGAGGCTCGAGCACCCTGTGTCACACATGCCATGACACTGTGCTGTAGCCATGCTTGCTCTGGGAAGTGTCCAGTTAATCCCAAACCCAGTTAATCTTCCATGGCTGAGAGATGAATATGGTTGGTTTACTGTAAAAGCTTGCCTCCCTGAACACGTATTACCAGACATAGTTCCACAGACATGATCAGAGTCCTGCACCAAACCCAAAATCGTGGGGAAGGCAGGCCTGCCCACCCTCAGCTCCCGTCTGTGCACCCCAGAACAGCCTGCACTGGGGGATTTCTGTGGGAAGCATTGGCAGGGGGAGCCGATGCAGCAGATCCGTCTCCCAGGAAGGTCTCTAATGCAACGCTTCAGTTTGGGCTGAATTTCAGCGGTGGTTGGTGGGGAGAAGGGATGTGCTGGTGAACAACATGACCCAGCCCCGTGCCAGGGCTCCCCGTGGGAGATACCACGTCTCGTGGCTGCAGGAACAGAGCCCTGCTGACTAACATGGAGAGGCTGGAGGATGTTGTGGGATGGAGCTGCTGTCATGTAAAATTCATGGTGTTAGCAGGGCATCTTAAATAAAACATTACTGTCCCTGAAAAAGACATGAAGTCTTCATTTTGTGCTTGTAAAAAAGCAAAGAAAAATGATGTTTAAAGAACAAGGGAATTCAGGGCTGTCTTGTGCCAGTCTGGTGTGACCCTAAATCTACTCTCCCAGTACTTTTGCACTGGAATGACCACCCATGTTGCCTGTAGGAAATGCAGCAGTGAGGGAACATTACTTTGGCTTAGAAGAGGACTCACGCTTTTTGATAAGCAGGAAAAAGAGCTGCATTTCTCACTGCTGCAGTAGCTACAACCTCTGAGGCACCTAGATGAACCTCGGTGCCAGAGTGCGTGATGCTGGTGGATGGCCGAGCAGAAGTGGCCCAGCTCTCCTGTTACAGGACAGCTGATAACATTAGCTCACGTTACATTTCTGCTTCTGCTTTTTGTTTGCCTGCCTGACTGTGCCTATTGTCCTGCACTCATTAGCACTTCTTCGGTTACTAGGCTCAGACAGTTTTCCTTGTGATGTTCATAACTTTCCTGGGTATTGTGTATTACTGACATCTCTAAGGGACTTGTGAAAGTCCCGTGTACCTTCAGGTAGTGAGGAACAATTATGTGGCCCTTCCTTTGTGACATGAGTTCTTCCTTTCATGGTAAACCTGATTAAGAAGAAGCTATTGTTTGTTGTTGTTACGAAAGGCTCTTGTGATAAATGGGAATCTGGCACCAATAACTAACTGCGTAATTTCGGGATGGTGAAACTGAAATAGCTGCAAAGCAGTTTTTGCTATTAATGAATGCGGTGAGTTATTGTTGCCTTTGATTCTTTTTCAAGGCAGGATTAATCTGCTGGTTTTAACATTAAGATGGAAAATTAAAGTGTCAGTGACTGATAAAGTATGTTTTATTTTTGTATGAATTAATCCCAAAAGAGTACAGTTACAGAAAATTCAGTGCAACTCATGTTCATCCCCTGTGAGGTCATTCCCTGGATAGCAAGTTGCTCTGGCTAAGTCAGATAGCATATGGCTTTATGAAAAAAGATCTGAGCTCTTCAACTTATTGTTTTCTCCAGTGTTTTGGCCAGTATCAGGCAGGTTGGACAGATGGGTTAAGATCTCTACAGTATGAAAGTTCTGACAAATTTTGTCAAAATCAGCTGCTGGAAGAGGAGATATTGTCTACTGCCCAGACTTATGAAACATCCAGTTGATAAGGCAGTTCTGAGCAGATTCCTGTTCTGTTCGGCTATTCAGCCTGCTGCTGGCTCCACAGTATGTTTTGCAGGTGTTGCAGGTGATAGGTAGTGGAAGTGACCCATGTACAAATCTTATGTGAAGGTGTAGGGAAAAAGGATGGTAAGTCTGGGGTAAAATAAGTCATCTTTATGATTTTTATCCCAAAACACTGGTTTTCCTGGGAGCAATGTTAGAATCCTGTGGCATAGCAGCGTTAGGTGCTGCTGCTGCAGTGCACGGCTAGCCCATCCTGCCAGCTTGTGTCACCCAGGCCATTCCAGCAAGTTTTCAGGATATGTCCCACATTCTTAAAACACCCCTAAGCATCCCTGCATACGAGTCCCACTCACCCCTGGAACACAGAGTTGAGTTCCCAAGCTGTGCTATGTTTAGGTTGGCCTAGCAGGAAGCCTGCATTTCCTCATTCATCTGTACCACTTCTGTTTGCAGGAAAATCTGCAGTTGCCTGCCCTGCGTGGAGAATGCAGCTTGTGTAGCTTTAGCTACAGCACACACCTAATGCTCTGTGATGGGTTGAGAAAGAAACATTATTTGTAGCTTGGAAGTTGAGTTGGGTGTGGTCCAGTCATTTTTGTCTCTGCCTACCTTGTTTCTTCTGAAGTTGTTTCTTCCGGGGGCAGACACCTAGATGCAGTTAGCTCAGGGAGGCAGGCTGCCTGTGATGCAAGCTTCTGAGCTTGAGATGAATTAGTAAGGACAGAAGAAAACAGTTTTTCCAAATTTAAGTCTACACAGTATGTTGGTGGAAGTGTCTGACTGTGGGGCTTGCAGTGCTCTTGTTGGTTATGTTCACCATTTGATTTCTGCTTTGTAGGCGTATGTGCAGGCTGGTTGCTGCATGATGATTCCTCACTTAGAGAAGCTGGGGAAATTCAGAGCTTTAAGTTTGAACCCACTGTTGGAAACATCCTGGTAACGGAAATAGCTACCTGGTTCCCCTCATTCTCATTCCAAATACAACATAGTTTTTCAAAGTCCCAGTCTTCTTGACAGTGCAGAGAGAGGGCTGATGCTGCTGTCTGGGGAAGAAGTGGGCAAACATTTCATGTTGATTTCTGGAGTCTAGTAGTGAAAAATATCAGGAGCTCTTGTGTTACTAATCAAAGGAAGAATGCAAAGAAGGAACAAATAATCACTTCTTTAGAGCAAAATTCAGTGACAGGAGGACAAAATGAAGTGAGGACCCTGAAAGAAAACATTTCTGTAATTATCTGCATTATCTGTAAGCTTATTCAAGGAGTCTGGTTCACAAACAGGAAAGCATCAGGAAGAGCTTGAGTTGTTCATTTGAGCTAGCCGTACTCTTGCAGTCTGGTGGGCAGATTTGATTGATGCGAATGCAGAAGTCACTGGAGGTAATATTAAGGAAGACTGACAAAGACAGGTTCAAAATCAGCATTACTCTTGTTTCCAAGGAAGAAAATAATTTTGAATGCTTATGGATGAGTGGTCTAACATATAATGCAAGAGGCACAGTGACTGGTGCCTGCTGCAGTCTGCAGGTCACTGCAGGGCCAGGTGCCAGCCCCTGAAGTGGCATGTCCGCAGCATCACTGCTGCTGCTGAAGTGGCCTGGGGAGTTCTAAAAAAGTATACACAGGAATTTCCTAGTTGAAAATGTGTCATAACCTGTTCAGTATTACAAAGACTTCAGGCTGAGGAGGAGGTGCTGATCGCTGATGAATGGGTGGTTGCTTAGATGCAGGTGCTTATTATGGTTACACGTAAACAAACTACATGTGAACAAAGAACAGTGGACAGCACTGTATAGTCTTGATGTTTTAATTAGCTGTTTTCACAATGATGTAAAGCATGAGGTGGTTCAGGTGGCAGGAAGACCTTAAAGAGTAAATAGGCATGAAAAGTGAGAGCTGACTAAGAATATTTTAGTTTATGATCAAAAAGCAACAAAGTGCAGAGAGGGTTGTGCTAATTTAAGTCCAGTCAAGCTACGTGGAGTGAAGTTATAAAAAATATAACAAAGGCAAATTCTTACACATGAAACATGGGAAAAAAGGTGATAGTAATGAATAAAACCCAATTGTTAAAACTGCAGGAAGTCAGTAAGGAAAACCAAAGGACCTCCAAAGAAGTGTTTGGTCCATAGACTTAGGAGCTACAAGGGTAATGTTCAAAGTATATTAGATAGGCAAAGTCTTTTAGAACTGATAACATTTGAGATACCAGAAAATCTCAATGGATATTTCAATATTGCAGAAAAAAAGTGTTCAATAAAAGTTTCTATTTCCTAATGAGGGAAAAGGCCAGAGGATGCAACCATATAATGGTACACTAAAATCCTCTCCATCTAACAGTAATTCAGGATGTGCTAAATAACACCTGCTAAAGCCAGATGCTTTAAATTAACAATAACTAATAGATTACATCAACAGTTTTAGGAAGACTAGCTGAGTTTCTCAGCAGTTAAGCCAGATTTTTTAAGTATCTTGAGAAACTTGCAAATTCTTCAGAGCTGGAGAATTATTTTTAAAAGCATTAACAGGACACTGAGGTAATTTGGTGCTTGATCTCAAATATAGCTAGGCAGATGATACACACTTGATTAATAAAGAATTAGAGTGTGATAGAACCAATGCCAATTAATAAAGCTAGAGAGAGTGTGACAGAAGCAATGCCAATTAACGTGGGACTGCAAGTTCAGTTGGTAAAGCAATAAGTAGGTTGACACAAGAGACTTTCTGCTGGGCATTTGACTTAGAATAAGAATGCTAAGTATTAAAATCATAATGGCATTTCTGAAATAGAATACAACTGGGCTACTTTATCTCAAAATGCAATTAGAAATTATGAACGGTCATTAAGAAAGCACATTTTAATGGGATCTCCCAGGAACTAAATGGCTTGACAAGGAACTTGAGGAGCTCAGTCTCATTAGCTATCAAGCAAATCTGTACCTTTTTGCTGGTTATAAAAGCAGACTAGATTATCAGCAATGATGAAGG
The DNA here is from genome assembly GCA_011075105.1 of Heteronetta atricapilla. Classification (NCBI taxonomy): domain Eukaryota; kingdom Metazoa; phylum Chordata; class Aves; order Anseriformes; family Anatidae; genus Heteronetta; species Heteronetta atricapilla. Next base: position 53,930,846 of record CM021735.1, on the reverse strand, counting down.
CTTCTTCACACTGGCCACATGAGGTTAGCAAAATGTCCGCAGGATGTGAATTGTGAGTTAGCTCACACACTGGATGGAGACTCTGGATTCCCCAACAGGCCAGGTGAAAACCAGGTGGAGACTAGACACAGAGGGTCCCCGTTAGGCTGTGGCCATATGTTTTCTGTCATCTTTCCCTCTGCCTGATTCCCCACCTCCCCAAATTCCCTGGCATCTTTTCTGCTCCATATCCTTGCCTCTCGTTGCCTGCATCAGTGCCTTGCCTTTTCGTAGTCCCTCGGTGCACTTGTCTGGTTTGCTTTGCTCACTGCTGTGTGCGTTGTGTTCATAGACCACTAAGGCATGCAAGCTGCGTGGTCTCTTGATTTAGTCTGACTTGCCTTTTAAAAAGAGGCCAAAGATCTCAGCAACAAATCCAAAGAACTGAAAAAACAAACCACCCCAAACAAGACAGGCAGGAAAATATACAGTGGATCTTTCTGCGCTCTCATAAATAAAAGTCAGACGATCACATGGCTTTCTAAAAATAACACCCATAGCGAGTGTTTCAGTAGGAATAATACTGACCTAGTTTGCATGCTAACCACATGCAAAATATAAGATGGTGAGGAAAACCCAATTGCCTGATATTTGCAATTGTTGAACCAGATTTGATTTGAGAGGTGGTTAATTAGATGTTATATTCTCATCTGGTGGCCCCTCTGGAGGCTTCAGGGAAGAGGGGAAGGGTGGATGATTGCTGACAGGATGGCCCAGAGCAGTTCTTTCCTTGTCCAAAGGTACATGTTGTGCCTGGCTCCGAGAGCCTTGAGGGGCTGTTTGCTCTACTCACTGAGGGACCATATGAGCAGAAATCCTCTTCTGCAGACACAGTCCAGGATGTTCACACCTGAAGAAGAGGCAGAATATGTCTGTGGTCAGAGGGCACAACGTATTTGAAGTTAGCTTTATATCTCCATCCATGAGGCAGAGACAGATGGTGTTGAAAGAGACGTTCTTTGGCTGCCCAGCTCCTAGCCTGGGGACTCAGTCCGTGCTGCAGCCCTTGTCCCCGTGGCCAGCACTGCAGCAAGGCCCTGGGGTGGGAGCTGTACCCCATGGGGCTGAGAGAGGCCTGCGCTGTGTCTGCCTGCCAGCTCCGTCTCACCCGAGCCAGGGGGTGCTGCTCGTGTGCTCGCGGGCCTGGGGCTGCTCGCTGCCGGCAGCTCAGTGTCAGTGTCAGTAGCCATCGAGGGCTGGCATCGAGCTGCCAACCCTTGTGGTGACACACTCTCTGGGTCCCCTGAACACCAGTCTTATGGGTATTATTGGCTACTATGAAAAGTTATTGGGATTTCAGTGAGATGAGGGGCAGTAGCAGCAAGAAAAGGACTCCTAAGGTTCTTACGCTGTGATTGACCATCCTTTCTCTGTCCCTCTGAGTCACGTGCCACCGTTACTGCATTACTGAGTACCACAAGACCTGCTTCTCTTGGAGAACTGGGAGGTGGAAAGCTGTCCCATGAGCTATGTAGGTATGACATAGCTTTGTCTTATCAAGGCCTCCCTAGCTTCCAGGGGGTGATGGACACGTGCTGCGTGCGCAGCTGGATCCCATCAGGATCTGGCAGTGTTGGGCTCAGCAGATCTCACTGGGTTATTTCCTCTTGGCATAGCATTAACCAGCAGTCCTTGAGCTGCCAGCCCAGGGACTGCCTCTGAGCTGCCGGAAAGCTGCGGGTGGCTCAGGAACGGCAAGCTGGCCAGCCCGCTGTGCAGTCCTGTCCTCTACGGCTTTGGCACATCTCCGCCTCTCTGAGGAGCCGGCGGCTGCCTAGCCTGCTGCATGTGCTGAAATGGGTGCTGTGGTCCTTCCCAGACTCCAAAACGAGAGTAGAAGCATGTCGGGTAGTGCTTAGTGCGGATGCAGATAAAGCTCTTTTATGACTAACTGATGGATTGCTTTCCCTTAAGAAGAGCTTTCCCTCTTTATTTTTTCCTCTCTCATGATAAGTGGTACATGAGTTTCTGACTCTCTGAGCAGCCTCAGTGCTGGGAAATGCTCTCATTCAGGCAGAGAATCTAATCTAGGTCAGCTGTTCATAAGAATAGATCAAGCCTTCATTGAGCAGGGTGGATGGGTCTCCAGCAGGACTGAATTTTTTTCCTGGCTTGTTTTCTTCATGACACGCCTCTAAAGTTGACAGGCATTTTGTGGACAGCAGCTATAGCTTCCTGTCAGCAGGTTAGATGCTGACATTACCGATTCAGTGCTATCACACTGGAAAATCGATAATATGAAATATTAATTGTGATTTTTTTTTTAAACCTAAGATGGGGCACTCAGTAATGAAAATCTCTACCTATGTTCAATAGGATCTGATTCATGAGACAATACATTATGAGGACTGGACTTAAATTTTGCCTCTGATTCTGCACCTATAAATAACATATGCTCTTACATATGGCATCTAATTATGTAATTGCATATGCAGATTAGATAGTCATTTGCATGCTGTCATTAATGACAGCAACTAATAACACTGGCAATTATTTCCAGGGACATATGGTAATGCCAAAGGTTTTAAATATCAGTCAGTACCTGCTATACAAACCAATATCTCTCTCCAACTCTTCTCTTCAAATAATGTTAGAATAAATTAATATCACAAGGTACATCTGCTTCCAGGAACAAGTTGTACCAAGGCAGATCTGTTGTGCTATATATATTGTCTAAGACTACAGTCCAGCTTGGAGTTCCTGATGTATGTGTGTGATGACCCCCCTGAAACTGAAACAAGGAGAAAAAAAATGTTAATATGTTATTTTTCTCAGTCATGTTTATACATGCAAAGGTGGTGGGAGGCAATTGCTGACACAAAGGACTCAGGTCCAACTTGCCTTTGTGTGATCCGTAGCTGCTTTGGTCCAGGAGATATTTTACAGCTTTTTGACTTTCTCTTTTTATAGACCTAACTGGTTACCCACGATAAGGCTAATAGTAATCTGGTCTAGTGAGTGACCAGTTCATCTTCTTATCCTCATCAACAAAATCAGTGCCGTCTTCTTTGTCCTGATGTGAAAAAGGTTTTGAGCATGAAATCTTATTTTTTTCTACCATTTTTTCCACCAAAGTTGTATTTAGCTGTGAACAGTGTGGTAACAGCAAAGGAGACCTTAGTGAACACGTAACCACTACTGTGCCTGGAACCTCAACATTAGAAACTTGTGCAGAAAATACCAGTAAAACCCCAGTCATTCAAGCAAACAAGCTCCAGACAGATGCCTTAAAATACAACAATTTAGTGCTGTATCAAGATCAGTTATATTAAATTGGTTTACAATTTGTGTGACTTTCAATGTCTCTGAGTTAGTTATTGTTATGTAGCCATGGAGCACATAAACACCTCTCCAGCCTGACTTCCTGCTCATTAAACAGATGTGTGCAGCTAAAAGGCTGAATATTCTCTTTGAAACTAAAGGAAACAGTCATGCACTTAAATCCTTTCTTGGAATGTAGCCTTAATGCACTTTTATTAATTGAATTTCAAGAGTCAAATAACGTGCTGGAGATCTCAGGTCACAACAACATGACGGATAACATGCTTGTGTAGGATGGATTAAAAATGCAGATTCTTTTTATTTTCATTTTCTTGATAATTTAGAAACATCCTTAAAATGTTTTTTAATCTTGCTTCCTTGAGGACCACATCTTTCTCTATTGCAGGGGAGAGCTCGCTGTGAGTGATGAAGGCTGGTGGTGGTGTTGTGATGAGCACGGCAGATGAACACTGCTCATGTGCTGGCAGTCAGTGCCATGCAGATCTTGGGAGCTGGGTTAGTGTTTCTGAGTCTTTATATAGCACTCTGTGGTTTGTGGAGAAGTAGGAAGCAGCAGAAAGATGGGATACATTCAGACACATTTCCTTTCCTTTACCTTGCCTGTATCTGATGCCTCCTCATAGCCCAAAAGTTTTGCTGACCTCTTGTTGTGTTGGTATTTATTTCTTTCCTGTAAAAGAAGGGGTCATAATAAGTTGAAGACTCTCACAGAGCTTCCACATCATGCAACAGTGCAGAATTTTCTAATGCCACATCTCTAAATGCTTTTCCGATTGTGGAAGAAAACACAGTGGTGTAGTGTAAATGTTTTATCGCCATGCATTTGGGAAGCCTGCTTTATTCAGCCTGAACTCCTGCTGATAAAAATTTAATGTTTCTTGTGATCACGCAGACTTTCTCCGCAGTGGTTTCAGAGGATGATTAGCTCTCTCTTAGGACCGTTTTGGGTTCCTGTTGCAAACCCATCACTGTATCTTGCTTAAGTCCAATAGTTTAGAGATGAGAGAATACAGAAAATAGAGATTGCAAAAATATTTTTAAATTGACCTTTTTGCAGTGTGACATGACATCTTGTTAAATATCCTGAGCTTCATCAGGGCTGGCAGATAAACCAACTCCATGTTTACTGTTGGATGGGAGTGGCGTTCTGACACAGGCTGTCCAGAAGTGACAGTGGGAAATGCTGGATGCTGGGCATTTCTGAAAATGCGAAAATATAACAACTTGTTTGGCAAGATGGAGATTTCCACATTGTGCCATTACTGCGGGCGTGTGGGCTGTTCCTCCCTGCTTCTGTAGCCAGAGATACCTTGTGAATGATGCATTCACAGATGATGAGTGTAGAGACAGTTGAGTTTTGATCTTAAGTTACTATTAAGTTGTGCACAGCTCCTCTCTGACAGGTTTCAGGATGTTCAGGAAACCAGTCTGTAGTTATGATTTTTAGCCTCCAGATGGTGTCTAACATATGTGCCTGTGGAGCCATGTCAGTACGGTGTTGGTGAAACACTAGAGACTAGAAATTATAGAATCACTGGCCTCTTGTGGCAGCAGGAAAAACATGCAAATGACTTTGGAGTCTGTAAAGTGAATTTTCAGTTCCAAATCTCTGCATATGCCGCTCCATATAGGGCTGTGGGTGTAGCCATGCGTGGGAAGTTTCCTGCAAAATTGAACCTGGGTTATTTACCACTGGCTCAGATCTATGGGAAAAAATGCACAGAGGAAGCCTGTCAATCTAAGCCAAAATAAAAGATTTGAATAAAATCATTTTAGGTTTGTCTCTGTCCAAATGGAGATAGAATATTCATAACACAAGCTTCTAAAAAGAGAAAAACCTCTGGATAAAATCACGGAACGTCTTGAAAAGAGACACGATGATGGCTGAGATGATGCATTCTTTATCATGCTAGCAAACAATATCCATAATTTATTTTTTAGAAAAGCTCTTTCCAAGTAGCATTTACGTTGTAGTTTTCCTATCTCAGACCTGCCCCTGGAGCATTCCTTGGATAACTCTTTGGCTGGCTTTTAGGATTACACTTTTCTGAGATTGGGATTAGAAACCAGGCTGGGTAGCTGGTCTTCTAGGGATGTGATCAGACTGACAGCCCTGCAGTTACTTCTGTAGCAGAAGTATTTTCCGAAACTGCTATTAGAGGACAAAGCCCATTCAGGACCTGGGCTTTGCAAGTGCTGAAATAACAAGGGTGGACTTTGAGTATTGGGAGATAAGGGGCGAGCTGACTTCTGTGGGTATTTTTCGTTCATGTTTTCCTCGTGCTGTCTTAGGCAGAGAGGCCAGTTTGTCTGTCCTTCAAACCTTGGTTTATCCTGCAAAGTATACGTACTTTGCAATTTGACATGTGCTATATATTGTATGTATTGCTTATATAGAGGCATGTATGGTAGGAGAACAAGGTCAGACAATATCTTGTCTCCACTTACTGCCCATGCAGGACTCTGGGGAAACAGAGACTTCATCAGTCTGCCTCATGTTGTGGTCCTGATATTTTTCCTGTAGCTTTTCCTGATAATTATCATCTATAGAAAACTTGGGAAATTATCATCTGTAGAGAACTTGGGAAATAGCCCTCAGAGCTTTACAGAAACGACAGTGTGCCCAGCCAACACTGCAGCAAGCAGCACAGGGCTTTTACCAAACCGGGCTGCCCTGAGGGGCCTGTGCATCAGGGGAGGCCATAAAACCCAAAGGCGAGGAGGAGGCTTTTATTCACAGGTCTTTCAGCCACCACATGCCCTGAACATGCTGGCCTGCACAGGCTGAGGTGTGTTTCTGTCCTTCAGCGTGACACCGGCTCTGGCCCCTCTCCGACCCAGGGCTGTTGGCCCTCTCCTCTCCCCATGTCCCCTGCAGGTGCTAGTGCCACTCTAAGGGCTGCTGCCCTCCGTCCTCCCACACCAGTAATGCAAAAACAGACGCTGGCCTCTGTACAGAGGTGTGAGGGAGCATGGAAACCACCCCGTGCTCCTCCCTGTGCCTGCTATTTCTGCACCTCCCCACAGCTAAATATAGCCTAACTCCAAACAGGGCCTCGGGGTCTATCTCAGTGTATGAAACTTAACAAGTTTGCTTTGAATATTTTATTAGCCCAGCATTTGGTTGAACCTAGCTGCTCATTTTTGTGGTCTGAAGAAACTGTTTTTTTACCTAGCATGTGTTGTATGCTCTGTATCCTTTCTCATGGATAAATCTTTCTCCCTCTTCCAGTGAAAGGAAGCAGAAGGAAGCTGCAATCACTGCAGTATCTTCAATCCTTGCTGGAGGTCTGTGGGGATAAATCAGGGGATGGGATTTCACAGCTTGGTACCAGTTTCTTCAGTGAAGACTAAACTGCTGCTTCTGGAAGTAGTGCTTTATTCTCTTGCTATGTGGAAAGGGTATTTGCAACGCAGGGATTGTTCGGGTCAGTTTGAACATCCCTATTGCTAGGCTTTCTACAGTTCATCTTTAAAATCTTGGGGATTGCATGATTTATTTATTTACTTATTAACTATTATTATTATTGTCAAAAGAGGAAACCTCATCCTTAAAACGATGCTTCTCTGTTTCTGAAAAAAAAAATAATAAAAAAAAAAACAACAACACCAAAACAAACCAAAACAGATTGAGGCAAAGTCCCCAGGAATTAGCTAAAAATGTTTCAAAGGAACAGCAAACTAGGTTACTAATTAAGTGAAAATTGAGGTCAGTTTGGAATCAGGTCCTCACAATAATGAGGAAAATACAGGCAGTGCAAATTGTACATCACGTCCAAACTTGTTATGTTTCAGCGTTCAGGGCAAGGGAAGGGGCAGTTTTCAATTCTCTGGGCTGAATTTATTCTCAGGACTTTAGTGTTATTTTATAAGAGCACGAGACTCCTGGAACCATGCTGCTGGCCTGTTTGCCTGTCGGTCCATCTGTCTGTTCCCTCCTGATAAATTGAATTCATCCAATTTCAGACAGATCTGGAGCTGGAGAGAAGCCTTAGATTAACTTCTGAAAGAGGTGATGAAAATTGGAGGCTGAGCCAGGAGGAGATACTCAAGTGAATGCTCTCAGGAAGACAAAGGAAGAAAGTTTGCCATTTCCCTTTTCCTCTGACCATGGCTACCCAGCACTGCCCCTGGGCCAGCCGGGCAGCAGCAGCAGCTCCAAACTGGTGGCAGCTCTTGTGGGGTGCAGCCCGCGGGGAGGGGGCACAGCAGGGAAGCAGCTCCATTGCTTCTGCTGCTGTGGGAAAGGTTGCTTATTTTAAATATTTGTGTTGCTTTGTTTGCTGTAGCATGCCTGCGAGTTAGGTGGAGAGTAAACAGGGAATTCGGTAAGCAATGGCAAGGAAACCAAGTCTGTGTGCTTAAGATGGAGCTGCTTGGGAAGCGTCTTGGATGTCTAGTAAAGGCTGAGTTCATGCTGCGTTTTACTCCTTAGCAGGAGCAGTGAGTGCCTCTCTTCTCTCCTCAACAATGCATTTGCATGAAGTGTGTAAGGATGTGTTTGTGCCAGCCACCCTCTGTCAGCTTTGTTAAAAATGACGTACCCACATGAGTATGTTTGAGCAAGAGGTCAGATGAACACAGAGAAGCATGCGACCTGTGGCTGCATAATGTCATTTCTTTAGAAAATAAGGATATCCTTAGGAAATAATAATAAGTGTGTGCTTTCCATGGAATGATTAACCACTAATTTTGCACAATTAACAAAGCTGGCTCTTGCATAAGACCATGGTGGCAATGCCAGCTGCAATGTCAGACTAGAGGGGGAGCTTCTTGTTTATTTGCTTGACTCTCTCTCTCTCCAAAAAAACCTTACCTTGCTTATACCACCGGCTGGCTGTTCTGTGATTGCTGATGAAATCAAAGATGGTGTGTGTGGGTGGGGGAACACACCGTCAGGCTACAGCATGGTTTCAGAAAGTGCTTTTGTGTGAATTTATATCCTAGGGAACCACCATGTTTCTGAGCCACACTCCGTGTGTTTTATTACTGCAATTAATATTCTTTTCTGCCAACTTTAATGCCTTGGTGGAGAGTACCAGCATGTTCTAGAAAAAAAAAAAAAAAAAAAAGAGGGAAAAAAAAAGATATTTCTTTTGCTCATTCTCTCTCTCTCTTTGCACATACTGCAGATCCAGCTCTCCTGTTAGGACTCGAGTGTACTTTATGTAACAGATGCTACTGAGCACAGAGTTTCCATTGTACATGCCTCACTGTGTTCCTGCAGGATCCCCACAAAGCAAGCAGGAGCATCATTACGTTGCTGGAACTGGAATATTAATGTCATTGCGAAGTAATTTCATTTGAAGTGCTAATGGTCTGACTTCATCCCATTAGCATCCAGACCAAACACCCATTGTTCAAGTCAGGCACACAACCCACTTATTATGAGGATGTTTTTATTTTGTAGGCAAAAGAAATGGGAAGCAGCAAGATAAGGACTTAAGTCAACAGAGAATCAATATAAAATGTATCTGAGATATCAACTTGTTTAGTGGAAGCTCCCAAAGACAAAGGAGTTACAGATTTTACAAGACAGGCAGTGTCAGTGATGTGGGGAGGGTGTGGGCTTTTCCACAACCTCCAGGCAACAAGGGAAACTCCTGAGTACTGGGGATGTTCGCAGAAGACAAATTCCCCTTCTTCTACAGTGAGCATTGCACGGGTAAGGGCAGGAAGAAGAATGACCCCCACAGGGAACGTCACACTGTAGATAAACAGAGGCATTGAAACACCAGGAACAAGGAGTGGGGGCACTGGGCTTCCAGGTAGTGCATTTTGAGGAAGAAGAAGGTCACTTGGTATGCCTAACAAAGGAGATTGTTCAGAAGCAGAACTGCTTGTTGTGGTGCCGTGTCCTTGTGGCTTTCTGCTACCTTTCTTTCTGCTCTGAAGGACTCCCCTTGGGTGAGGTGCTCATGAAATCTAGACCGTAAGGGCAGGTGGAAGGTCAAAACAATGGCTTTGGGCAGCAGACAATTCCTTTGCGTTGTGTTAACGCTTGGTGAAAGACCTTTGTTCTGGAGTTATTTTGACATGTGTCAGCTCCTCTGTGGTAAAGGTATAGCCTCCCTGGGTGCTTTGCTTGCCTAGGCATAAAACAACTTGTGGGAGCACTGCGACAGAGGATAATCCCAAAAGTTTAGGCTTCAAATCCTCATCTTTTAGCTGCAGGAACTTAGCCTGAGCAGCAAAATAGCATTAGAGACAGAGGGGAGATGTCTGTGCACCTCTTACGTGCTGCTACAGAAAAGCAAGCTGCTGGTGGCCTCTTGGCAGCACCCCCCTCCCCGGGCAGCTCATTCCTGCTCAGCGAGACCATTCTTCAACCCTCGCCTTTGGAAAAGAATTGCAAGCAGGGGTACCCAGAGCAGATGAAGATGAATTGGTGCTCCTGCTGCAGCAGGATGGATGGGGCACCACCTCGTACAGCTGGCAGGGGCTCAGCACCCGCAGTCAGAAGGGCCATCCCCAACGTGCTGTGCCTTTGTAGGGTGCACGTTGCTGTTCCATTAGGTAACTGCTGCCTTTGCCTGTACACACACATCACCCCTGGGTTGTGAAGCAGGTAAAGGTAGAGCAGCCAAGCTGTCTGCGTGGTTGGTGTTGCATTGCTCAGCTGGGGTGTACCCTGAGAGCACTCATCTTGGAGGGTGGCTGCCATAGCTTTGACCCAGTGCATCCAGTGGACCATGGACTAAGAGGTCATCTAGCCTCAGTAAGTCTATCCATCTCTGCTCAGGAACTGCCCACCTCCCACAGGCTCATGTTTTACTCCCTTGAAAGAACATTTCTGGGAAAATGCAGCAATTCCCATAGATCATGTTGCCCCAGTTTATGGCACGATCTGCAATTGTGCTGTGTTCATTATTTGTATACTGCAAAAAATCATGCCCGCAGGACTGGCACTTTGACATTCAATTTCCTTCCACAAAGAAGACTAGGGCGATGATTTTTGTTAGAGCTGGCCTTGTTCGAAAATGCTGATGAAGTGAAACATAAACACATTGTGTTGGAATTTCCATGGGAAAATATTGCTGAAGGGTTTCAGCATGCTCGGAATGCTTTTCTTCTGTACTAACAGGGACTCGGTCGTGTATTAATATATATAGCAGCTATAATATTCCAAAGGAAACTTTATGCAAATAAACAGTAAGGTCAAATCTGAATGTCCATAAAAACTTTGAGTCTGTGACTTTTCCACAATCAGGGAAAGCACTGTGTTTTGCAACCTCAGTGTTTCCTACTGGCAGCAGCTCAATAATATGACCACTACTGGAATTTCTGTTTATCCTTCTAAATCTAAGGTATTTATTTCCTCCTTCCTATTGTTAATAATGAATCTAATGACTGCGATAACATGCTGGTGAAATTAAGCACTGGGTAAAAGAGACAGAACAACATAATATTTACTTGGTTTCCAAGTAGGAAACTATTGGAATTTTACTGTTGTGAAAATATAGGAAGTCTTGGAAGAAACTGCAGGCATTAAACCCAGAAAGATGACTGCACATATTCTCATTAACCTAGATGCCCTATGGAAAAATTAACCCTTAAATTCATTCCTCCCCTCCCCATCATTCTTGAATATTCTATGGTTTTGATTAAGTACAGCTTGTAATGGCTAATACAAGACTCTGTCCTCAGCTAATGAAGATCCTGAAGTTCTTGATGCCATTTTTGTATTAATGGAAAGGAAATATTATATATAAAAACAACAACAACAACCATTTGCAACTATCTAGCAAACAGCATGGTAAGGATAGCATTTCAGCTTACCTGTAAGTGTCTTTCTTACAGCAGTTCTGGGGCTTTTAAAAATATGTTTTAAATTTGAGCTCCTGGACTTAAATGATATTTTTTGTAAAGGAATCTTTCCTGAGGATTGTGGATCAGAACCTTTAAGAGCTCAGGGGTTAATTATACGATCCTTGTACTGGATGGGTGTTAATCTCCTTTGTCTTCTCTAAGGATTGCTGCAATGGTATGCAAGCTATATATGTGCATATAAAAATAAAATAACACTGTGTGTAGTTGCTGGAAAAACATTAAATCCATAAGCTTGAGATCACTCTTATCTCCTCAGAAGGGTGCTGCTAAACATGAAACCCAACACATCTCATCTCCTCTGCAGGTTTGCTTCCCTCTTGGCTAAGACCAGGCTTTCTGAGAGGTGGGGAAAAACCTGGCTCCAGAGCAAGGAGTGATGTCCTCGCTGAGGAACAGCTCATGTACAGTTGGCACACACGGTGTGTGTGGAGTGTGACGTGTGCTTCATAGAAACTATTAATAATAAACTCTCTTAAACTGATAGGATTATCAGTGAAATAATTGGCAGCGGGCGGCATGTTTTAGTCATTAGACAATGATTAAAATTCCACTGGCTTTCCCCCATTGCTAGTGGTTAGCTTGTGTATGAGGTTTTTGACATTATTTTCCTAGAATAGAAAGATTACATAACAGGGCTGGCAGCCTATAAAAATTTCCTCACTCAACATGGGCAGGAAACAGGTTAGCTTTCTTAGAAGGCAGTCGAAGGTTGTAGCCACCCAGAGAAAAAAAATCTGGGGATAAATGACTTCTCTGGGAAGTAGCTGCTAAACTTCTACCCGAAACATCAGCTTGCACAGAGGAGTTGCTAACACTCTTCTCCGATAGTATTTCTAATATCTGGATCTGCTTGGATCATGAGGAAGATGATGTATTCCTGGGGAACCTTCACAGGAAGAGACAAGTGGGAGAAAGGGGCAGGTGAAAATGAGAGGATGCTTCCCAAGGCTGGGCATGAGGAAAGAACAAAGCAGGAAACAAAGAGGAGAAGAAAACTAAAAACCGTGGCAGGCAAATTACTAAAGGCTGTGGCTAGTGGGAAAGAGGCAGCAGCAAAGAAGGCTGAAAGTGAAAATGTGGCCGGGAATTTGCTGAAGATGGGAACAAATAGGAAGGAAGCGGAGGGAGAGACGCCTGCAGGTAACCTTGAAGTTATCTCTGTCTCCAGTCCTAGACCTTCTCAGCCTCCTCCAGCTCTGGAGACTCTTGTTTTCATTAGTTTCTGGAATAGCTGATATAAGTGTTCCTCCTAACCATCCTTCAACTAATTTGTTGTCCTTTTTGAGCTGTACCGTTTTTCCTCTGAAATTTCTGTGTTTCTTTCCCTTTCCCTCATGAGTATTTCTCTTTGCCGTTCTTAGATTGTCCCTGCAAAGACTCCTGAAGTATCTTCTAAAAAAGGTGGTGTACATTTGACTTGTACCCTGTAGGGTGTGACTGTGCTGTTCTTCCCCAGATGGGCAGGGGGAGGTGGGTTGTACATGGGTTAATTATACAAGGACACATTTTCTATGTGTTGCACGTATTGAGGCAGGATGAGTGCAGCTTGCTAGCCCCCTGCCTGCTGAGCAGCTTGCCCATTTCTTTGCTGGAGATCCTTGCATTAACCCTTCCCCATTTTGCATCATGTTCCTCCCTTCAGCCCTGCTTAATTTAATTCTAGCTAATTCATGTTATTTCACAGAAGAAAGTTAGGATACATGTGAAAGATAATTGAAGCTAATACTCTTTCATGCTTTGCTCTAAGCACACCCAAAGCTGTATCCTGAGTTGATCCCAGTGTCTCACTGCTTGTGTCCTGGCTTAGCTTTCCATGGGTCCTCATCAAATTTAAGTTTTCTGCTGGGCTCTGCTCCAGTTGTCTTTGGGGAAATCTTGTTAACACTTTGTTACTCAGCTTCATCATCTGTAAAAGGCACAGGAGAAGAAACTACTGCTTTGTGCAGCCGTTGTGAGATTAGCTTAATTCCTAATGGCAGGTTGAGTGTAATGGTTAAGATACTTTGGAAGCAAGCAGCAGTGAAAAACTTCTCCCATCATCTTCTGAACTTTAAAGATTTGTTACCTGTCTTGTCAGGGTGCCTGGTGATCAGAGCAGTGACTCGGTCACCACGGCTTCTTGCAGGCACAGAAGTCGTGAATTCCCATTACTAATGCAGTGCAGACAGCCCAACTTTTGATTCTCACCTTTGGACAAAATAGTTGTTTGGCCTAGTTCAATAGCTGTTTGGCCTAGTTCAAGAGCCCTGGTAAGGAGAGGGTCCTGGTCTGCATTGCTACGAGTGACACACTGCATCCGTGGGAGGCTGTGAACAGGAGGGAGAGGCCTTACAAGCGAGTTTGCAGCATGTTGTCCTGCCAGGGTTTCTGCACAGAGGACAGAGGGCTCCTACTGGGCTTGACTTTCGGCTGTGTGCTCCTTCAGATGTCCTTTCTGTAATGCTTTTGTTCTGGCCCAAAGGTACTTTCCTTAATGAAAGATTGACGTTCATAAACCTGCATTGCCCACAAGAGGACCTGGAATGATCACAGAAAGATGCAGAAGATATGTCTGCAGGCTTAGATAGCCCCAAGGAGAAAGGAAGAGAGAAAGAGTGCTTGCCCTGAGGAAAGTGAGAGGTGCAAGTGCCTTAATTAAGGGAGGTGACTTTTTATAGGTTCTGAGGCTTCCTGGGATACCTGCAAACTATATACTTCAATATGTGGATATTAAAGCGATGGGTCCTACAGAGGAGTGAACAAACGTCAAGCTGAGCTGTTACTCTCTCTATTGCAGAGGAAATCGTCTGTGAATTCATTGAGCAAGGAAAATTTTTTCAAGCTTGTAATTGTATTTCTGAGCTGGAGCATTCTGGAAGCGATGCTGTGGGAAAGTCTGAGTCACTTTATACGCTGCTGGCCGAACGAATGTGGGCTGTGGTGGGAGAAGCACTCCGTGGAAGTGACCAGATGCTCCGGGAGCCGCTGCAGTCGGTGGGTGAATCGCTGGAGTGGGAGAAGCAGAAGGAAGAGGAGTGGCTTGGCCGTGACCAGGAGATGGAGTCCGTTTCCACCTGGCACCCAAACTTCTGGAAGAAAGATCTGGAGGAGAAACTGATGCAGTACATGGCAGCCCAGATTCCCCACTTTGTTCCCACGAGTAACACTGATGAGGCTGCACTAAAACAGCACCTGAGTCAGCTGGAAGCAACTTTTCTTTCCAGCCTGGAACACAAAAGTGGTTTCTTCAAGGAAGCAGGACTGCTTGTCACCTATGCCCAGTGCTGCCATGCCTCTCTGTCCTCTCACCTTTCCACCCTTACTGACAATAAGCACTGTACCTTCAGCCAGTGTCTTTTAGTGTATGAATGGTGCCTTAACATATACAAAAGGTATGTCTGAAGGACTTTCTTTACAGGTTTTCTTTGTCTCTCTAATCTTCAGTTCTGAGCACAATCCCTGTTTCTGGTCAATGCAGTGATTTTCAAGGCATTAAACCAGACAGATCTTGCTGAGCTTAGATTTGCCCATTGCCTGTTTTATCTTCTGTTCTCTCAGAACCAGAAGCTTTTTAGTTGTATTACTGCCTCTGTCTAAATCCCTGGTATTGGCCGCAGGGTTTTCCCTGATGTATGCTGATAGGATTTCTCTGCTGGACTTCTGTTGGACGTGTGCACAGAGTCCTCCTTTCCTGAGCAAACTGATGGGAATTTCTTTTCTCTTATTAAGCCTTTTTTAGCAAGCTCCAGAATGCTCATTTTACTCCAAAATATTTTACTTTTGCCTTGATGTCAGCATTATGCTCTGTGGACTTCTTTTGTTGTCTCCTTGGCTCGCTCGCTGTTTTATCTGGCTTGTAGTCTGACCAGTTCTTTCCATATTTCCTGCACTCGGACCACAGGAAAAAATACAGCAGATCATTCAATTCATACCCAAGTTTGGGAAAATGGTTGTGGCTTACTCCGTGATCTGAAAAGCAGCTCATCTGGGACCTTTTGGCCCAATGCAAATTCAAAGCTTTCCACTGAGAATTCCTGCAGGTGTCATTGAAGCCTGGAGCTACTTTGCTTTCTTGTGATTTCTTTTTGTATTGCAATGGTAGATGAGGCGTTTCATTCTCTGTGTTCATGGTTACTTTGCTGCTTAACAGCTCCAGTCCACTGATTTCCTACTAGCTTTCAATGCTTTGGCTTATTTGGCTGCTTCCATCCCCACCTAGAACTTCTCTGTTCCTTGTGTTAATTGCATCCATAAGCACTTGATCAGCTGCTAATCAGTTCATCAGGTGAACTCTTCCCCTATCCACCTGCTCAAGGAGGGGGGCAGTGTGGTGGGAACACATTGGTGCATGTTGTCCTCAGAGACATGGGAAACATGAAACCGAGATGCATCCCTTCTACTGCTGCTTTTATGGGTTTAAAATAGTAAAATTTTGGTTTTGGATAAGAGTAATGGATTGATGAAATATCAAAAACTTACATGAACTTGGAGGTGAATAATTACTTAATTTAAATATATAAAGAAAAGCTCAAAAACATGCTTAATTTAAATATATAAAGAAAAGCTCAGAGACAGGAAAAATGTGTTATGCAAATGCTGAATTTCTTCAAGGAAAAAAAAAAAAGGCAAGAGCAGCCTGTGACTGTGTTAGGGTCAGAAGACAGTGAAGAAAATGGAAATAAGGAGAGATGCCAGACTGACTTTAGGAAAAAACAACAACAACAAAACAAATTGGATTCTTCTCTCTGAATACAGTTACAACCTTAGTTAATACTCATGTACAGAAGCAATTATGCTCGTATATAGGTGCTTTTTATTGTAGACCACTTTCCATTCAGGTGGAATATCTTACACTTGTAAAATCATGCATATATGGAAGTGGGTTTGTATAGCTGCGCCCAAGCCCAAGAAAGAATTCAGCAGCAGGAGAGGGAAGGGGAGAGGGAAACAGAGAGCAAAATGTGTAATTTGGGCAGCAAATTTAAGAAGAAGGAAAGGAAACAACAAAAAAGCATAGTCAGCAAAAGGGTATGAAAGAGATGTTTAGCTGTGTTGGGGCTGCTCCAGTGCTGCAAACACTGCTGGATGTTTGCAGGCGCCGAGTGAGCCAGGGGCACAAAGCAGGGGTGCCAGGTGGGAGAAGGGCTGTGAGTTACTGGGAAACTGAGCTCTTGTTTTCTGCACACAGCGGCAGCGGGACGTACCTGAGACCCAGGCAGACCGCCCAGCACAGCCTTGCTCTTGATGTACAGAGTCTCGTGTGGATTATTTTGAAGACAGAGGAAAAGTTACTTGCAGTCACCCGGGTAAGAGCTCAGCAGTTTTACCCCAATCTGCCTGTTGTACTCACTCCCTCACAGCCCTCTCCAGCCTGCTAGACTGGCACTGCTGAGGTTATAACAAAGCTTATTTCCCGAACCCAGCACAAAAAAAAACATGCAGCTGGTGCACAGTGGGCACAGTCCCTCTATAAGGTCTGAGCAGGGCATCCTGCCTTGCAGTCCCACAGACGACCTCAGCTCAAGGGCTGCAGCATCTCCTTTTCTCAGCAAATCTCCGCCTCTGAGGAGTGCTGCCTAGGTGAGTGGTGCACCAGCAAAGCAGGGGTGTTACAACAATGGGGAGTTCCAGAGGAAACCATGATGTCTGGAAAATTAAGAAATTTCTTTTAGATCCAGCCAAAGCCTAAATGCAACACTGAGAGTTACCACATGCATCTTCTCTCTCACATTCCCTTTATACTCCCCTCTGCCCCCCCACCCTGAGCAAAGGAGGGGAAACTCCACGGCAAACTGCTGAATCACCTGAGGGAGAGGGCTCTGAATTGCAGAGATTCTCCTCGAGTCCCTTTCCCAGGAAGGTTCTCATAAACATGGGAGTAGAGGCGCCAGCTGGTGACAATATGCTTAAAACCTACTGCTTTCAGTGTTTGACATTAAGCATCTATGGGCTGTTTCAAATTATTACTCTGGGGAAGACCACATGTTCTTAAGGGCTGTTTTTAGCACGTATTTCAGTGAAGGAAATGACTACACTCGGGGTAGTGCCTGTGAGGTTATCTCAGAGCATGCCACTGAGTCACTGACAAACCCTCAAAGCTACTGACTAAGTATGAAGGGATGAAGAATTTGTCTTTTTTTTTTTTTTTTTTTTTTTTTTTTTTTTAATGGCTGGAGGAAGCTTTTGTTTAATGTGGGCATCCTGCTTTCCTGGTACACCAGGCAATGAGCGAGCTCACCTGGATCTGGCAGTGGCTCCGAGTGCTCGTGCCATGGTGCTCCAGGCTGGCTGCATTTTGTCAGGTCTGCTTGGATCTGTAAGAGTTGCAGAGCTGGGATTCCTGTGGAGCACAGTACAGCACAGGCCCAGCTCAGCTCAAACCTGGCCAGCTTTGGACCAGCCCTGGGTTCAAGCTAATAAGCTTAAGTGGACCTGAGTTCACTTCATACGGAAAAACTGGGCTTGTCTTTTCTCTCGGCTCAGTGGCATATCTTATAAAACCTGCTTTGTTCCTCTATTTCTTTTTCCAGGATAGTTCAACACCTCATTACTCCAAATATATAGGAAGCTGACATTGAGCAAATACCCTGAGTTATCTCTGAGTGATCATAATGTATAACTGTGACTGTAAATCATACAATGCTGGGTTTGCCACTTCAATGGAAGACCACATTTTTCTAAATGGGAAGAGTCTGAACAGAATAAGCAATAGCCTACTTTGCCTGTGAATACCTGGCTTTGTCACTGGGACAGCCAGCCCGGGACCTGTGCAAACTAAAAGCATTTTCAACAGAAGTGATGAAAGCTGTGACCACATCAGAGGGTGCTGGCTGCTCAAATGCCCCTGGGGTTCCAACCTCCTTGTGGGGGACGTGGCCAGCTCTGGGTACAGGCAGCATCACCTCAGCACCAACACCTCTAGGGCAAAGGGCCTGAGTGCCTTTGAGGTTGCAAAGCTGGTGAACTGGAAATGACAGTGCCATTGACGGGGCTGAGTCACCCCTGTCCATATGTATTGGGGAATGTGGCCCCGAGCGAGGGGCAAACCTTCCAGTGAGAAGTTAGGGTTCATTCTAATACTGAGAGGTGGAAAATGAACTTCTGTCCCCTGCTTGTGCGGCCTCAGCTTAAAACCGACTCCGTCTAAAACCAGAGATGGCAGGACCATATATACAAACCTGGGCAAAAACTGGGTTTAGAATGACCCACAAAGGATCACTTGGGTCGGTGTCTTCTTCCCATCCTCCTCCTGTTTTTTCAAGTAGACAGAAGGAGCACTGAGATGTGCTTTGGAGAATTTGGGCAAGGCCTTGCCGCAGCCCAAATGAACAAGGCCATGCAGTAGTTCTGCCTGCTGGTTTGTCAGTGGTGTGCTCCCATGCATGTTGAACACCTTAGCCAATTTTGACATTTGGTAACAAGGTAGAGTTCTCAAGGATGTTGAATTCTTGCATGTTTTAAAAAAGGTAGTGATTTGACAGATGAGAGACCTAAATTACAACCCATTCCCCTGTGTTTTCCAAGAGGCAGCAGATGGCTGGGCCGTTAGCACAGGTGTGCTGGCCATCCGTGGATCTGAAGCTTTTACACCACGAGGTACCACATCTTGGTCAGAAAGGAAGGACAAGGAAGAAGCTGGAGGTTACTTATGTGCCTGCTTGTTACCTCAGAAGTTTTGGTCCTCTCCATGCTGGAGCTCTGGGTTGCCAGTGTCACCACAAGGGCTAAAAATGGGCAAGGTTGTGCTAATTCAGACACTGCCTGATCTGTCTTAACAAGTTACTGCCTTGCAGAGATCAACGAAATGTGTGCTTTGTCCCGTTATGGAGTAAGACCTCCGTGTTGGCTTTAACTGACGCATTTTGCTTTGCAGCTGGGGCAAGCTAGAAATGTTTGTGCAGCCCAGCTGGTATCTGTTATCTCAGCACATAGCGTTCACACAATTGCCCACAGTCAGGTGATAGCAGTGCTCTGGAAGAAAGGAATTTTCCTTTGGTTGTTTACAAATGCTTATTTGCCTTTGCTTAATGCTTTTTCAATGAATATGGCAGAGCAGTTGTTTTGCATATACTTTTGATGAAATTCTTAAGTGACAGTCACAAATTTCCTAATTCATCAGCCAGAAAAGAACAAAGACACAAGGGGAATGTCAGACTTTACATTCTTTCTATTTCTTTGGCAAAAGATGCAGAAATGAATGAGTAAATGAGCCTGGCTTTTGAGTTTAAAGCTTCTATGAAGGTCAGATCGTGTTTTAAGCAATGAGCCCTTTCTCTGCAGCATTAGTTTTGTTTTTATAGTCTATTCAAAATAACACAAGCCAGCCAAGTCTTGGGAAATTTCCCATCCTGCAGCCTCATGGAGCTCATCTCTCTGTGACAGTAGCTTTAAACACTAACCCGACTCCTATTTGCACTCACACGTCCCTGGCTCAAGTGAAGGAATGCTTTTAATTAGTACTGGCTGGTTCATGTGGGTGCTGGCTGGAGCTAGGAAGGGTGGAAAATCTCAGCTACAGTAGCTGGCAGCGCAGCGCTGTGTCTAAACGTTGTTTTGCTGTGTGGGTGCCTTCATTTGAGCTAAGCTAACTAGGGAAAGCTGTAGATAACCCGAGCTGACACAGGGATGAAAGGAAGCTGCAAATCTTTTAAACTCAAGCAAACAACACAGAACAAAGCAGAACAATGTTATTAGGTCAGCTGGAAAATCGCCAAGCTTTAGGTTAAATGAGACAGCCAAAAAATAGAGGCATAAATTCATCTAGTCCAAATGCATAACGAGAGGCTGGGAAACCTAACTCATTATAAATACCATTGTATCTCAACTTCTTTCTTTTCTTTTCTTTTCTTTTTTTTTTTCTTAATATATTTATGTGTTTAGAAGGAAGTAGGGAAAGCCCTGGAAGAAGCTTTCAACATTGGGAAAACCCCTTGTGCAGATGCTGCGGTCATTCAGGTAAACTGGGGGGTAATTGAAAAGCTCACATCCTTTGGGGCAGTCACGTTGTGGCACACAACTCTTTAGGTATTTGGCAAGATCCAGTTTTGCTTGTCTTG
This sequence comes from Heteronetta atricapilla, assembly GCA_011075105.1. Taxonomy (NCBI): domain Eukaryota; kingdom Metazoa; phylum Chordata; class Aves; order Anseriformes; family Anatidae; genus Heteronetta; species Heteronetta atricapilla. Next base: position 53,910,660 of record CM021735.1, on the reverse strand, counting down.
GTCTAAGCTCAGTGTGTAACAAGCTTGCAAGTTAGCTGCCATATTTAAACTGCATCTCTTTACCTCCAAACCTGTTTTTCTCTTGTGCACGTATAAGGAAACCTAAACTAGGGAACGGATGAGTCTGAGATTAGCTGATTCATGCTGAAGCTGCATTTACACCTGGATTTCCATTTAACCCTGCAGAAAATGGTGGTGTAAGTTAGCCAGTCTGCCCTCGGTGAGTTCTTCACCGAAGCAGAGTGCTGTTATAAAACAAGTGGGAGCTGCTGAGTTGTGGCAGATCCCCTCATCTGGCAATGCAAACGCAGGCAGCGCGTTCCCTGCTGCCCCAACTGGTTAGGTAGAGCATAAGGAAATTGGCTGCTCAAACAGCATCGCAGAAGCATACAGCAGACTTATGAACAGAGGGCATTTGGATCAAGACCTGCAGGAGGCTTCAAATAAATCATGGAGTTTAAATGTGGACTCAAGTGATGCTAGATGGAGATCAGGGCCAGCTGACATGGCCCTCGTATCAGCTGATACTTTGTGGATATCGTCCTCGTATCTCCAACATCTGGCCATGTCTCAGCATGGATGGCTTTGCTGTGTTGTGTACATAGCTGGCAGTTTCGAATGCTCTGGAGCAGGTGATGAAAAAGCCTGGATAAATTGGCAACCGTTATGAAACTGCCGCCTCCTCAATTTTCTCAGGCTGACACCTAAAGATCAGATAGCAAATGAACAAGGTGATGTGGAAACTCATCATCCACGGTTTCCTGACACGCTGGGGAACTGTGTTTTATCCCATCCCTTTTGGTGAACTTTTACATCTGTTGTGAGCAGTGGAAAAAAAACGTTCCCAATGTGAATCCCCCTTTGTCTCTCACTGATGCTTCCCAGAGCATCGGGAGAGCACAGCACACAAGTCCATCTGGCTCCCTTTATCCATCTGGCTCCATTCCCCTTGCAAGCTTTTGTTTCCACGGAGCAACTAATGGACAGCGTTAAGCTGCCACTCGCTCCAGCCTGCCCGCTGCGGGATGGGGCTGGAGCTGTCTGGCACAGCCCAACTGCTGCAGGCACCTGGGACACCGGCCGGGGGCAGAGGGGCGAGACAGGCACCGCGGGGCTTAAAGCACGTCTCTGTGTCAGGCCTGAGGGCTAGAGCTGGGCACCGGGCACCTGCCTTGTTCAGACATCCCCGACAGAGGCCCTGGGCACACAGGTTGGGCTGCCCATCCTTTTCTGGTGGCTGCACCCAAATTTATCTGTGAGGGCGAGCTGCACAGACCTGCAGGTGTCCCCACGGGCAGCAGATCTTTGTGTGGTCTGAGCTGCAATGCTGGACATGGCAGAGAGCGTTTGTAGGGATAGACTTTCTCCCGAGCACAGGACTTTATGCCACCCTGCTCACTGCAGAAAAAGCAGTGGTAGCAAAGTTGTAGGGTCAGGCATTAAAATCAGACTCCTAAAATACTTTCAGTCACACAAAACTGAAAAAGTTGTTCCCTAGAAGGCAGAGGGATTTGCGGCAGAGTAAAGGATGGGATGCACTCCTGTTCACTGTATAAGGAAAAAATAGCTTTGGCCCATTCTCCTCTCCTGCCTTGAATCCACAGATATTCAAAGAGAAGACAGAGGCTGCCCAGCACATCAGCAAGAGCCTAAGTGAGAAGGTGGAAGCTGTGTGCCTGGAGGAGTGCCTGAGCTTCCTGCAGAGGTAAGGGGGGTGCTATTTTCCTCATTGGCATGTCCTCAGGGCTCACAAGAAAGAAATACTGATGAAGCAACTGGTGATTCTGTGTCCCCTCGCTCTGCCATCACCCCTCTTAATTTTATGGCTGTTTCCCAGAAAGAGGGGCAGCCACGTGGCTGATGCCCAGGCGTAGTATTTTCTCCTGGCTACCTGTAAGGGGGAGACCTCTGCTCCGTCGTGTTTCTCATGACACATGCCTTGTTCTCATCCTGTGCCTTCTCACCGTTTCTTCTGGCTCCCTTCATCTGCATTATAGTCTTAGGCATCTCCCTCCCTTTGTACTGTGCAAGGCAGAAAGTGCTAATAAATACTGCTGGTTGTGGATGAAGCATTTCAGATGAAGATAAGATTTAAGATCTTTGCTCTGCACATTATAATGGGAAGGAAATTCCTGTAAATCAGAACTGTCCAGGAGCCGCGTGTGAGCCTGAAGATGTGAGGACGTGGCCAATAGATGTGGGCTGTGCATGCACACTGAGGCTTTTACTGTTCTGCACCTTTATCAGCAGTGGCTGAGTTGCTTCCCCAAAGCAAGTGTTGCAGCAACAGCAATGATAGACGAATCTCCTGCTCCTAAATCCATTGACGTGGCACCCAGGCAGCTTGAGGGCTGTCCCCATCCCATCATATTGCTCTCTTTCCTCACCAGCTGGGCAGGACAGAGACCGTCTTTGTCTTGCTCTAGTTCCCCCCTCAGGGACTGAAACCAGGTGCAATAAAAATACAAGTAGCCACAGAATATTTCTCCTTGGCTGCTAGGATAATGCTGTTAGATGTGTTGCAGAGCATGCCAGCTTAAAAATATGTATTTATTTTTTTAATTTAGCTATGAAAATGAAGTAAGAAACTTTCTCCAGATTGATGTCTGCCCTGGGATCTCCAGCAGCTTATGGATCCTCGAGAACTGCTGCACTCTCAGGTTAGAAACCAGACCCCAGTGGCACACGAGGCAAAATGAATTTTCTGAATTTTCTGTGGGGACATCGTAGTGGCCAGCCCTGCCGGGTGCTGTGTTGTGGTTCCCTTCCCATGCCTGATTCTCCCTCATTAGGAAAGCCTCATAAATGTTGTGCTGAGACTCATGTGCTTACGTACTTCAAGGTAAGCCCAAGCTTAAGTGCTTTGCTGAATGAAACCCTGCCGAACGCACCAGGCTTTCCCCGGGGTTGTTAGGAAGGAGGGAAGCAATAAAGCACAGAAGGCTGGGGGAGGCTGTTTGCACCTACAAGCTAATTTCAGAAGTGCTTGCAGCAATGGAGAAAACAAGGTTGCTTCTGTTCTTCCTGTGTAAAATTATCTGAGGATCTCTGGAGTCAGCAAAACGCCCAGACCCACCATATGCACAGTGCTTCCTCGACACTGGAACGCTGCACTGAGCCTCAGTAGCTGTTCTGTTTGATGTATGTGCACATTGCTGCTGCTGGATCCCTAGCTGAATACTTATGAGACTCTTTTATGTAATTCTTCACAGAGATACTGAAAATGAAGTTACACAATGAGCTTTTCCAGAAAGTGAAATGTCTGGTTTCAAACTGGTGGTCATTTGAACAGGGTTTTGCTGACTTGAAGACTGTTCTGATGGAATACAATTGTTCATTTGTATCTGCAGGGTGTCAAAGGCATACAGGGTGATCACCAACCTTCTGTTTGTCAAGGCCACTTAACGCCTTCTCATTTTTTGAAAATCCTAGCACTTTTACTCATCTAAGCTCACTAGTGATGGGTACAAGTGGCATTTTTATGCTTCTGAGCTTTCAAGTCCTTGTGACAGCATCTTAATGCGAGCTATGTGTATAGCTATGTGTAGGCATCTGTGGGTCACTGAGACCTTGTGCTAGCCCTACACCCCAGCACATGTCAAATATCCAAATACCCAGGCAGTCACGCTGGTTGTAGCAGGAAGAGTGTTGATCTGAGAGAACAGCCTGATGTGATCTGATCAATTGTTTCCGTATTGCTTTTTGTTTTGGTACAGAACTGCCTGGTGCAAGCTAACTTACATTTGCAGTGCCAGTACTGGTCAGGATGCCAAAGTAAAAGGATTTCTATACAGGATGGAAGATGAGATTACAGAGCATTTTCTGCAGACAATCACTTCTAAAGTCAAGGTATGGGAGACCCATGTTGGCACTGAATATTTTCATACTGCTGGGCAAGCACCCCTTTCACTTTCATGTCCTGATTTGGAAAGGATTAAAAAAAAGTGTGATCTGCAGGCCCAAACAAGGATTAAAGCAAAGTTTGATCTTCAGACCCTCCTCTGCCTTGTCTCAAGATGTGTATTGACAGCTTCATCTTTGGCAGTTCCACTTGTTTGTACTATTTACTGTTGTGCTAGTAATAGGTACCCCATGCTTCCCTTGGGGACCCAGACCCCAGGGGCTGAGCTCCACTTGATGCCTATTCATCCCCTGCAGCTGGGTGTCTTCCTGGAGCAGCAATAATTCAGAGCTAATATCATAGAGATAAGTTTTACCAAGGATTAGAGCCACTGCCACCCATTTTTCATAATTTTAGATCCTCTAGGTTTGGGCTTGAGAACTTAATACACCTTTCCTGATTTTGTATTGTTTCTGTCTTTCATGTTTTGCTTTTCTTTGACATGAAGGAACAGGATGCTGCAGCTCGCGGAGGAGTCTGCCTCTGAGAGCAGAAGGAGCGGAAGCACAGTAATCCATGTCTATAGCCTCTGTGGTGTCTCCACATGTGCACCCTTTGACTCTGTCTGTCCCTTTTCCTCAGGAAACACTGAAGGATCACTTCAAAAAATGTGACAGTGGTTTCAACCATATCCTTGAATCCTTAAAGCAAAGCTTTTTGGCATTTGGGAAGAAAAAAACAGACATATATGAGGTAAGGAATAACAATAAAGAAATAAGTAAGAAAGTAGGAACGACATATTATTCAGCAAATTACTAAAACTAGTCCACGGACCTCCAAATTACACAGTATTTTGACATTAATCCAAACTACCATTTTGTCTATCATAAAAAGGGCTTTCCAAGGTCTAGTGGTCTCAGTCCAGTTCCTCAGAGTTGGATATCTGCTTCACCATGACAGCTAGGACCTTCCTGTAATCTCAGCAGAGAAAACAAGACATGAAGGAAGGAGGAAACTGAATGGGGTACACAGGGCTATCTGCCACTGCCACTGCCCCAGTAGCATTATATTGGGAATCCTGTCAGTTTCTAATGTGCTTCAACCTTGGCAGTAAGGAACATTTATCCCTTTGGTAGAACGGACCTATGGATTGGTGGGAAGTCCACATTCCCAGAAGATGTAGTCTCTCAGGAAGAGTTAAATATGTCAGGGTTAGCAAAGTACAACTGCACAGAGTACCTACTTTTTTTTCACTTTTACAGTAGCCTGAACTTGTATAGTGTCTCACAACACACTGGAGTCTGGCCCTTCAGCAGTCAGATTGGTACCTGGAGTACCCTCTTGTGCACAAAGTTTGAATTCACTGCTGCTGGGCTACAAACGGACTACTAGGCATGGGCTCCCTTTCTCTTACCCTCTAAGGTCTGCAGGCTTTTTGGTAGTGCTGATTTTAATTAACATTTTGAAATGCAGAAAAAGGTAATGGAACAGAAAAATCGGGAGTTATTCTGATGCTGCTCAGAGCCCGTCACTGGACGTTGTGTCACATTAGTGCTGGGGTAAGCAGCAGCTCAGTGCTGGAGCCCTATGCCAGAGCTGTCTGTCCCTTGCTTTGTTTTGGGCAGAGCTAGGGAATTTCCTGTACCCTTGGACTGCAGCCTAAAAACGGTCTGATTTCCACTGCTATTGAAAAGGGCTTTTCTGTGCAGCAGCCTCTCTCCCCTTAGAGACATTCACTGTGCCTCCCTCTTCAGTTATTGCATGGCCTTAGCACTGAGGTTTCTTAGCAGGTTGTGGGTGGCTCAGAAGTGCTCACGGGACTTCTCTGTGCCCAGCCACAGATGTGTGCCCTGGGACGTGTCCAGCAGGGATGCTCCAGGGAGGCTGGATCTTGCTTTGTAGTCCATCCCAAAGCTATGTGATTGTTAGCTCGGGGCCAAGCTAAGTATTACTTTGCTTCTCTGGAGCATGAGTGTGACCTCTGGCTCTGCCACCTGGTCCCATTGCTTTCATTTGGATGTCTCCACACTTATCAGTGTCATCCACATACAGCTTGGAATTACTGCATGTGTTAGACCAGGCATTTTGAAAGGATACGTAAGCAGAGAAATGGGACACCCATCTGCATGGGCCATTTGTCATCAGCCTACGCTAGCCAGAATCCTATAGGTATGGTCTGCTGCTTGCTCACTGTCCTGCTCAGTACAGGGAAGTTAATTTGGGCTTCTTTGCTCTGGAACAGGCCCTTGTCAAGTCTGTGAACATCATCATTATTACAGAATATGTGCAAGCCCTCCTGACCACTTCCAGGAAACCATCTTCTGCGCAGAGGAAGAGGATTGTCAGCAAGATAGAAGAAGATCACAGGACACTGCAAACCATCTTTAAAGAGTGCTTAGTAAGTCTTTGATATGGTCGTGGGTATGCTCTCTGTCATCAAGATCAGTACCAGAAGAGGAAAAGGCTCTGAAGGCAAAAGAAAAGCTTAAGAGGTCTTACCACAATGGCATCTAGCTTCACAGAAATGAAAGTCAGATGTGCTGGAAGACAGCCCTTCCTATCTGCCAGAAGCTGTTAGTTTATAGTTTTGAAATGTGTGACTAGAGCAGGCAAGATTCACACTCCTGACACTGAAATAAGAATGAGCCACATTCCTCTAAGCTGGTAAGATAGCTTCAAAGCTGTCAGCTCCCCCAGGCAAGCCCTTTGTGCCTTGGCGTGTGTATGCAGAAGAGGAATGTGCATGCACATCCCAAGAGCTGTGTTCCCCCCTCGTGCTTTCCCTTGAGCGTCTGGGATGATGAACCGAATCAGCTGCTCCACAGCTTCAGGGGCTTCACCTTCTCTGTGGATTGCCCCATACAGCTACTCCTCCTCGGACATGGGATATGTGTGTTGTTACCTGTCCCTCTGGCCTCTTCCTCCCTGCAGGCCCTTCCATGGACGCCTCTGTCCCAGCCTCCCAGAGCTGGGCTGATCAGTGCATGAGCCATTTCTGTGTGCTGCGGTGTTTTTTCCTCAAGGGTAGAAACACAATGCTGTTGTGGTTGGTCGTGGTTGCAGGGAGGCGTGAACCTTCATGTCGAGGTGAACACCTCACACCATTATGAGGTAAAAATGTGTTGCAAAAGGGATAGGTAGGGTACAAAGTATATCCACACCTTTGAATAAATTTTGTGGAAAACAAACAAACAAACAAACAAAAACCCAGTAGGTCTGAATCACAGAAGCAATTTTGGAAGCCCAAGAAAGGCTCCTTACTTAATTTACAGTCCTGTATAGCTGGCAGTTCCCCACACCGTGCTGTCACATGCTTTGCTTGCTTCTCCAAGGGCAGGCACTGCAACACCAACAGCCTGCTCTGCGGCTGCTCCAGCAGGAGGATTGGCTGCCGTGCAGCACCTCTCTGGCACAGCTCCTGTGCGAATGCAGGCTGCGAGTGCTCAGGCATGGCACTTCATAGGAAAGCTGAACTGTGCACTGCAGTAACAATTGCAAAGGTAGTCAGGTAACAGGACTGATTTGTAACAGAGCCGATAATAATTCTTGGCTTTATTGGTTCTAGTAATTCCACAAATTCTGACTCATTCTGATGATTTGTGAATTCAAGTGCTAGGGACTAGAAATCTGTTTTCTCCCATATGAGACCCACAAGTCAGCTGTCAGAAATTCTGACTTTGTCCAAGTAATAAAATGAAATCAAAATGATAATTTGTAGGCTTCTCTAAAAACCTCTCAGACAATTAATCCATTAGTTTCATGGCAGAAAGCTGGAAGCTACTGGTGCTTTTAGCTGCAAACCTGCCTTTCCTAGAGCGATCAAGCACAGGCACGTCATTGCCTTGAGAAATAAGGGCATCGGGAACAGCAGGAGGAGTTTTTAATGTTAACTCTGAAGTTTACCAGTATTGCTGTGCTCAGCATCAGCTGTGGTTAATATGTGCAAGGACAGCTGGTTTTATAATGCAAACGAGATATGAGAAATCTAATTATCTAAGAAAACCCTATGTTCTGCTTTGGTGAAAAAAAGTCTGCATCTGTTAGTGCTGTTCCCCTTGTGTCCCTGCTCTGTCCTCTTTCTTACTTGATGTAGAAGCACTGAAAATCTCGGGGAGGAAATACATAAGCAATTTGCAGGGGACAGCCTGATACTCAGTCAAATGAGGTATATGGTTACGCATGCAAAATATGTGCTCTTCTGCAGACTGAATTTGTTGTGCAGTTGCTGCACAGGCTGCACCTGCTCCCTGCCCTGCTCTGCCCTCTCTTCAGGCTCTTCCTTCCACTCTGTCCTCAAAACACATTAGCAAACACTTTGCTTCTTTCCTAAGAGCAGTGCATGTCAAAGGCACCTAGACACTGCTGACAAGACACCTCTTCTTTGTCTTTTTAGATTGCACGCTGTTTACCTCGGACCTTTCCTGTCTATATTGTGCTTAACAAAATCTGACACCTTCTAATTAATTAGCATTTTGTAATAGTGAGCTTGCCAATATGAAGCCTTACAGTACTGGTGCATTAGGAGCTGAGTACAGCCTGTGCGCTGTGCAGAGCTAGACGTGCTGTGTGCCTGCAGTGCGGAGGAAGAGAGAGGGCTGTCTTCACATATTAGTTTTTTTTTTTTTTTTTTTTTTTTTGTGTGTGTGTGATTTATGTTCAATGCAGAGATGAGCTGCACGGAGAATCCAGCCTGCTGTTTCTGATGCCCTATGGAGATCAGGGGAACCTGGGCTGCCTCTGTCCTAGTTTGGCAGCCCATGCTCCGGGTTTGCTTTGTCACGGAGTCTCTGTTGACGTGATGGCAAAAATAATTCAGAGAAGCAATTTAATTGCATTACCACACCAATGAAAAATGTGAACAAGACCTGAAGCTCTCTCCTGGCAATTCATCCACATTCTGTTTTCTCCAGCTTCGCTACAAATGATGTGCATTTCTTGCTAGATTTATGAGGCTTTTTTTTTTTTATTATTATTTATTTATTTTTTTCTTCTTCTTCCATGTGCTCTGGTTTAGAGGGAGCTGGCCAGACACAGCATCTACCATCCATACTCACACCCTGCACAGGCTCCAGCCTTGCTTCCCGTTGTTTTTCTGCTACAGGATCTGTGTCCCCTCACCCGCTCACCAAGGTCACTTTCTGCCCCTGGGCTTGTTCCAGGGCAGCAGAAATGCTGTCAGGTGCTGGCCAGCAGAGCTTGTTGTCATGCAGCTACAGGGCTGTAGTTACCTGCTGTTGGAAACCATTTCCCAAAGAGTGAGACAGGCCTTGAGAGGACAGGAGATGTGGGGAAAAGCCTGCTTTGGAAAAGGAACTGCAGAAGGGAATTCTGCGCCACTGCAGGTAGTCACTGAGCCACCCTGGAAGCAGCCTGTGGTTTCTTTTCTGTTAAATGGGAGGGAAAACATGCACAGACAGTCCTGCAAAGCTCTTAACCCATGGAGTGAGATCCCGAGTCTGATTTGAGGCCACTTTTTAACAATGTATTTTGCTTCCCTTGTCCCGAACCCACCTCTGCTTCTCTCCCCAGGGTCCCGCAGCTGGTGCCCTCAAGGATCCCATAAAAGCAATTTTAGAACTTATTCAAACTTCTGATGCTGAGGGGATGAAAATAGCCCTGCTGCCCATTCTCAAAGAATTTCCTGACCTAAGGTAAGGTGTTTTACAGGTTGGTTAATTTTGTTTCTGCATGATTACTTGCCACCAGAAGATCTATAGCAATATTAGCTTATTATGCTTTCTTATTGCAGCGTTCTGGGCCAGGCACAAAGCTTATTTTTGGATGAGCTCAATGCTCCCTATTTGCAGATGCAACTTAACATGGTTTTTAATCTTGCCAGACATTAACCACTGGAGTTGAGATGTCTATCCTTGAAAGTATGGATGAAATTTCTATCAACAAAGCAGGAACACTGTGGAAAAATGCTAGCTGAATGGACAATTTGCAGGCTGCATTGGTGCATTTTACAGCACTGGCACGTGTGGGCCAAAGACAGAAATCTTGTAGATTTCAAGACCATCCTTAACTCAGGCATTTCATAACTTCCAAGCACTTGGTGTTTGGCTTTAACACTTCATCAGTCCTCTTCTAGGTATAACTATTTCCACATAATCCTAGGTGTATTCAGCAAAAATACACACTGCCATTTCTCTCAGGAAACTGTTAACAGAAATGAAACCCAACTTTTATTAGGAAGATGAGATTTTAGCTAACTGCATTTGTTTCAAATTCTGTTGTTTATCACATCCATCTTGAGCTCTGATGTCTTCTGCTAGTGACTGTATTTTTCAAGTTAACATGATTACAGTGTAGAGCTCTCTGTCACAGGATGCCATAAAGGCCAAATGTGTGAATAGCTTCAAACAGGGAGCAGGCAATTTGTGGTAGATAATTGTCTCAGCGCCTATTCAACGTGACAGTCATGATATAACCCCCAGCAAACGAAGTCCCTTAACTGCAGACTGCCAGAAATGAAAAAAGGAAGACAAAGAGATCATGTTATGCTTGGCCTGTTTTCTATAGTCTTTTCCTAAGCGTTTGCTTCTTTTAAAGATGCGATACTGAGCTAAAAAGATACTTATCTGATGTAGCAGAAGTTTGTATTCTCTTACTATATGTATATGTGTGTGTATATACTTACTATGTGTATGTATGTGCAAAGGAAATAGAATAATATTATTTTGATCCAATTCTTAGTGGAGGCCATTCTGGTGTGAGTACATGCACTGCTCTTGATTTCGGTAGATGCCTGTATGTTTAAAACTGTGTTTGGTGTGGACACATTTGCCCTGCTTGTTAACCATATTAATAAGTTGTGGCCCAGCTCAGCAAAGCAATGCTACGTAGAACAAAAATCCTATAGCCCTCCAGACAACTAAAAAGTAACTCCATTTGAGGTGAGAAAAGGTAATACAAGTACAAATAATACAAAGGATGTCAAAAACAGTTTGAGCAGATTCTAAGTGTTGGTCTGGCCCAGAAATACCAGGCGATAGGAAGCAAGCTTTTTTCCTTGGCTCTTTCACTGACCTGCCCTTTTATCCTTTGGAAAAGGGAAGAACATCTGAGTGCCGTGTTGGATATCAAAGACTCGCTCAACCGAGAAGACAGAGCTGCTCTCTTGAAGGCATTTCATGATAATTGTGGGGAAACAGAAACAGAAGCAACCTTGCTTTTTGCAGATATAGAAGTAAATCCTAGAAAATATGGACTCTGTGGCTGCTTCTGTTGTTAACAAAGGTGGGTGTGTGTGTGTGCTTGTCAGTGACGTGCATACGTGCATAGGCATAGGCATTCCTACATATGGGGAGGTGGAATGCCTATGGCTATACCATCACCTCCCTGAGCTCCTTGTTGCTATATACACTGGTTATACTTCCCTCTTACTAGCTGCAAATTTCCACGTCATGAAGCATCACGCTGTAGGCAGTGCAGGGAACTGAATGCTCAGACGTGTGATTCAGGTTACAGCAGGGACAAAGAAGACAGGGCTCTTCCTCCTCATTCTTCCCTCCTGTCCATGCTGCCCTGCAGCAGTGCTCCTCTGCAGCATCCCCTCCCTCCCAGCGCGTGACAATATGTGCATGTGCAGGGTCAGCCAGGCAAGCCCTGGTGCCTGGGAGGGGAACTCAAAGGGGTTTTCCCCTCAGAGGTTCCCCTGCTCCTGTCCCTGGTGCAGAGGGGAGGGGTATGTCAGCCCCACTGCTGTCCCCACTCCGTGAGAGCTCTGTTAATCAAACTGGGCTCCATCCTGCCCAGATGGCTGTGCTGTGCTGCCAGCACTAGAGGCAAGTGTGCCCCCTCGGCTCTGAGAGCAGCAGCCGATGGCAGAAGGCAGAAGGGATAGAGGTCAGAGGCATGACTGTCTCTGTAATGTCTTAAATTGCCTCAGTGTGAACTGCCGGGCTCTTCTGGAGCACCTGCAAGTTCTTCTATACATACTATATGTACAGTCTGTACTGTGTCCAGTACATAGATCTCCAAATCACCAGGCACCTGTAAAGGCCATTATGTCAGTCTTTTGAGTTTCCCAAGTGATTCTTTCACATTCACAAATTATGTTTTTTTAGGTGGCACGCTGCATCAGATCTTGAAGCTAAGCAGGTCCTCATGGTTTAAAAATAGCTCTTAGTGGAGAGCAAGCAGCCATTTGCTTCACTTTAAATAATCTATAGCTTCTTTTTAGTCCAAACTTGCCTAGCTCCAGCTCAGAGCAAGAGAATTTTGTTTAATCTTTGCCAGGCCAGAGCCCTCTCATATCAGAAATCTCCCTCAGTTAATATTTACAGATTGTTATCAGTCACCTCCTGTTGGATAAGCTGAATAGACTGAGTACCTCAGGTTGGAAAACACAGTCCCTTTCCACCTCCTCCTCTGCTCTCCAGTGTCACCATTTATTTATAGTTCCCACGTTAGCAGATCAAGGATGAGTTACACAGAGCTCTGACCTGGGGCCTCCAGGCACAAGCAGACAGCAGGTTACCCTGTTAGCTGGGAGAGAAAGCAATTAGAGAAACAATAAGCAAGCACACTTTCCCTTCCTAATGAAAACTGGTTCTGATATAATTAACTGGCTATCAGCCACCCACTTGTATACCCTCCTTGAAAGAAATTACCCATAGCACCACCTTTGCTTTAGAAAAGATACTCAGGAACATGTTTTTAAAACACTGTAAATTACTTAATCTGCTATTTGCTGAAATCCTCTGGGTAATAGGCCCCTGAATCCCAGAACTGGCTGTGCTGCAGTGCGGTGGAAGCATATTTGCAGCACAGGTTGGTAGTCTCAGCCAGGCTCACAGGTAGCAGTACTAGTGAACTGCTGGAGGGATCTGCTTAAAGGAAGGTCACCTTCCTCCCTCCATCCTGTCCCTTTCCATCCTGTCCCCTCTATTTTGTGGCTGTGCACTGGGGTACGACCTGCTGGTACACCAGCCCCTAAAAATCATCTGCTTTTTCCCAGTCAGGCATGCAATATTTGCGTATTTGTCCCTTTTGTAGACAGAGGTGGGAGGACTTTGGGAACTTGTTATCTTTGGTTGTTTGGTGTTAGCATGAAATGAACTCCCAGAAGAGGAGTGAGAAGGTTTGACTGGTGTGGGCAGAGAGACACAGGGATGCTGCCAACAGCTGTGAGCCCACAGATTGCATTAGCCAGAGCAGCCAAGGAACTGGAGATTTTCAGCATGTAAACATTGATACAGCTTAATTCAGAAGCCTGTGACTAGGAGGGATGTTTTCGCCATTTGACTATTGCAAGTGTTCTGATAAGTGCTATTTAATTACACAGCTTTTTTCTTGCTTCCATTCAGGCCCCCTGTGGGAAACATGAGGTTCTCCCTCCCATGTGGCAGCATCTGCAATCACAGCTCCTTGAAAGCTTTGGGGACTTGTGCAGCCGGATGCACGAAGATGCCTGGCAGCTATGGAAGACAGAATTCCCTACTTCTGCAGGAAAACCGCACAGCCCAAATCCTACTGTGCTATGCAAAGTCCAGGCAGAAGGTGATTGGAGTATAGCAGAAAGACATTCCGTCAAAATTGCCTAGAGATTGCTGCTTTGCCAAGTCCTGGTGGTTATTCCAGGCTGTGGCACCATGGTGTGCAGAGGAGGAAGGTTCCCCTCTGCCAAATTTTCATTTTCCCTCCCTTGTTTCACACAGACTCACACGTAATGAGGGACTGCTGCACCATGCAGTATCCTAGCAGGTTATGTGGTATTGCAACCTTCCTCAGTGACCCAGGACCATCTGTCAGGACGTCCTGCCTAGCCCACGGGAGCACAGAGTAGCCATGAACATAGCACAGGCTGGGGATGTGGGCTTGGGCATGTGGATCCTGCCCTGTAAGCCAGAGGGGGCTGCCCCCTTCCCTTGCTCCAGACATATCAAGGCTGCGATCTGCTTTAGGGGCAGACAGCCTGGGAGAAATACCGTCTTTCCCTGCTTACACCAAGGCTGCAAGCCCCAAGAGTAGGAGAAGGAGACAGCACTTGGTCTTGTGTTGTCTCTTGTTGGGCTGTAGGATGCGTGCAGCCTGCCATGGCTCATGGCAGCCTCCCTGCTGTGCTGGCTGCGGGATGGGGAGCTCTGCTCATATGAGTTTCACAGCTGGCTCTGGAGCTGAGTTTTGTATTCATTTTTATACCTCAGTTTCTGGAAATTTCCTCTTGCTGAGGAAAGCAGCTCCTTTGGGGAGGGAGTAGAAAGCTTCAGGGGAAGTGGGCAGTGAAAGGAGTTGTTTGTCCCAGCCTCTGGGCAAGGTCTGTGCTGTTTTGAGATGTAAATAGGCAGTTCCTCTTGGGAAAACACTAAGTTTTCTTTCTAGTTATCTATGGGCTGGCCACAACCTTCAAGCTGGATTTGGTTCAAGGCCCTCCTTTGCTATTGTGTTAATTTAGGTCATTACTGTCCTTCTCTTCTCTGCCCATGTAAACAAGTGAAAAAGCTCTGCTACCTCAGATGTGCTGCTGCTTTTCTGAGCAGCCATTCCTGTCCAGATATGTTTTCTCCCCCTCATCTCCTGGCACCAAAACAGGCTCTTGCTTAACATGAAAAGGAGCTAGTTTGTTGCATAACCTACAAGGTTGTGAGCCTGGGATGTGTCCAGCTTGGGGACTCGGTGCAGGCCTGTGTGGGTACTACCATGCTTTGCAGAGCCATGCCATGCGAACAGCCCCTTTGGATGCACCAGCAATGAAGCCACATGGGCTGGGGAGTGTTGGGTGTCACACAGCCTGTGTGTCATATGGGGTTCCCATGGGGCCGTCAGTCAGCTGGCTTTGACATGTCGCCCTGGGGACGTGCACGCCCTGCACCCCAGGCAGCTCCTCTGCCCGGGGCCCTTACCACAGACAGGGTCCATGGCCTGCGAACTTGAGGGAGCAGGAACAGGTTTCTGATTGTCATTAGCATTGCTTCTGGCACAGCGCTGAGCGTGTGAGTCACAGGGACCAGGAACGAACAGGCTGTTTAATCACCAGGAAGACTGCGGGCCCTCAGAGCGCAGGGGCACTTGGGCATCGTGGTAATCCATCATTAAAGGCAGGGCAAAAGCGTTGGGTAGACGCCCATGGCCTGCCTCTCCTTCCTGACCGCACATATGCTTCTGAGGCCCAACTGAGGCATCCCTTGTGTTTTATAACTGCCCAGCACAGTTCAGTTACACATTTCCAGGACATGGAAAGGCTCGGTGAGGCTGGTGAGGAGCTGCAGCCTGGCAGGGTGGGTGCGGGAGGGCTTTGTGGGGCGGTGGGTGCCTGTCACCATGTGCAGCGCTGCACTCGGAGTGGTGGCGGCCCTGTCAAGCACGCTGGGCCATTCATCCTCCTGTGCTGCCTAATTGCACATTTTTTCAAGGGCAGGAAGTGATTAGCCCCAACTTTGTGACAACAGGATTAGAGTCAGCCTCTGTTTATTGGAATTTCAATCAACGAACCTTCCAGAGGAAATAAATAAAAACCCCTCTGACATTTTGATCGTGTCTGGTCTAAAAATAATTCCACCGCACTTGAAAGATTCCTGCCACAGACGTTTTGATTGCTGCATGCATCTCCTCAGTTTGACATTCACAGGCAACAAAGGGTATTTTCCTCTGGCTGGCAGGGGCTGGGAGTCCTCAGGGATGCCTGGCTTTCCACTGGTGACTCGCAGTGAAATGGCCGAGGACAAGCCCCATGCGGTGGCACCTGTTTCACAGCTGCTGCTGTGCATGTATGTCCTCGCTGGGCGGGTGGTGACCAGGTGGCATCTTCTGCTCTGCCTGCGTGTGTAGGATGAACACCCCTTTCCATGAGGTTTTCTAATGGCGAATTTCTCCACCCTGTGCGTGGCATCAAGTCGTGGACGGGGCAAATAAAGGCTTTGGTTCAGAAAGGCAACCTGGGGCGAGGAGATTTGTGCATGAGGTCGAGCTCTGGTGGCATGTGGGAGGTTTCGTTGACCTGTGGCGCTCTCTGGGGATGAGGGGGGTCCAGCAGATGGTGAGGGAGGAATATCCTCGGCCACCCGCAAGCCTCCAGGGGCGAGCAGATGGTGTGCGGGGAGGCTCCTGGGGGTCCTGGGAGGGGAGGCAGCGGGGGGTCCTGGGTTGCACAGGAGGCGAGAGCAGAGGGGAAACTGCCTGCGGAGGTCAGGCAGGAAAAGGAAGGCTGTGGGGATGGGGACTGACTGATTTATCTTGTGTTGTGGGGATTTTCAACCCACTTTGCTGTGGGCCCTGACATTCCCAAATGAATGTCATGCTGCTCCTGGGGGTTTGATGCTCCAGCTTCTCTGGGAGTTGCTCGCCATCATTGCCTCTCTGCTCCAGCCCAAAAGGTGAGCAATAATTTCTCACCCAAGACCCCACACCACGCCGGGCTGGGGTTTGGCTGCTTTGAAGTGCTGCACGCAGCAGAGCCTCGCCAGCCACCCCCGTCATTTGAGATCCCGTCTCAAAGGGTCACCTTCTGTGCTTGATGCTGAAGGCAGTGGAAAACAAACACTCTTTAATTACGTTGCAAGGTCTAGGGAAAGGCCTGACATTTGCTGAGGTGCCACCTGTGCTTCCCCAGTTTACCAAGCAGCTTTGCCAAGGGTGTGTGATGCTGCAGGGAGGGCTTGATGGTGAAAAAGCAGGTAGGGCTGGGGATTTGGGACATGCTGGCTTCTGTTGCATAGCAAATGTGCACAACGACAATAAATCCCCAAACCACGATACAGAGTTGCTTGCTGGTTGCAAAATTTTAATAGTAAATTGGGTTTTATTCCATTGCCTACGCCCTTCCAAGAGAAGTCTGATGATTCTGGAGACTCATGCAGTGACCAACACAGGCCAGAATAACCCACATCCGTCTTCGGGGCTGTCCAGCACCCGGCTGGGGAGTAGTGCCAGACCCACACGTGGGGACGGGGCCACACGAGGAAGCACAGCAAAAGCCACCCTGCCTAATTGCCCCGTGGAAATACCTGGCACATGGCTGAAGCCCGCTCAGCCTGGCTTTAAGGAACCCCTTAAACGTTTGCCTTCACCCCAGCACACCCACGGGTGTGAGGACAGCAGGGGGCTGCAGAGGCATTCGCTGAGGCCTGTGGCTCTGCACGAAGGGGCTGGGATGGCGGCCTTCCCCCGTGCCCTAGGGACAGCCCGGGCTGGAAGGGCACACAGCTGGTGCCATCTAGTGGCCTTCGGAGCCACTCGGCTTCACAAAGGCCGCTGGAGGCCCTGGGAGCTGAGGGAGGCCCAGAAGAGGCCGCAGAGTGCAACGGGGCCGAGCTGTTTTGGGGTGCATTCCCCCCTTACCCCCGGCAGCCGTCGGGGCTCCTGCTGCAGCCGGGGGCTTTGGGATGGGGTCTCACGCTCGGCTTTACCTGGTCTAGGGCCGTATCGGCACCAAAAGACACATTCCTGCCTCCACCCCGTGTGTCTTCCCACCACTTCCATCACATCGCGCTGGGTGTTGTGAAGGGCTATTGGTTTGTGAGCATTTAAAATGAATCAGCTCTTGGTATAACCCTCGTGTCTCAGGGTTGGCCGAAGTATTTCCAAGGGGCCAGAGCAGCAAGGAGGTTCAGGAGCAGTTGTTACAGCATAGAGCCTCGCAGGGTTTTGTAAAAAATGTAAAGCAAATCTTGGCTAACAAATGAGTATCAGATTTTTTTTTTTTTTTTTTTTCTTTTGCTGGATTACATGCACTGATCTTTTGTGTATCCTAACAAGATGGGCTTGTGCTGTGCCAAATGATGTCATTTTCTTCCCCACCAGACTGCCCAGTGTTGAGAAAGATTTGACTCTCCATTTCCAGCTGCTGCAGTTCCAGCTGCTGCAGCTCCTGTTTTGGGGCGGATGAAAAGTGGGGATAACACCTTGAGGAGGCTGCTTGCAGCACGGGGTGTGTGGTGCGAAGCGAAGCACAGCCCGGGGTGGTGA
Source organism: Heteronetta atricapilla (assembly GCA_011075105.1). Classification (NCBI taxonomy): domain Eukaryota; kingdom Metazoa; phylum Chordata; class Aves; order Anseriformes; family Anatidae; genus Heteronetta; species Heteronetta atricapilla. The sequence continues at coordinate 53,892,911 of CM021735.1, read as the reverse complement.
TGGTGGTGGTGCTGTTCCTTCCTCCATGCAAAAACGTTTAGAAAAACCCCAAGCTGCTGCAGCTCAAACCCCCCTCACTGTCTGGAGGGCTGGAGCAGGAGGCGGCTTTGCCCGGGTGCTGGCAGGGAGCAGGGGGCATGTTTGATGCTGGGGTGTGTGGATGCAGCCGTGCTGTCCGTGGCCCATTTTGCTCACCGATGGCTGGGACCTAATCCAGCACAACCCAAATGTGGAAGAAAAAGCTGGGGCAGCCAGCTATGGCTCCAGGCAAGGCGGTTTCAGGGCTACCAGGCTGTTTTGGGGCTGGTCTGTCCGTGCAGCCCATGGGCCTGGGGGCTGCCGGCCACTGCTGTGGCCAGGCGGTGACGATGTGTCCAGCTGCGAGGCCAAAGCACACACCACAACGGGCTGGACACGGCCACCATGGGGACAGGAGGGTGCCAGTCCCCTCCTACCTCGCTACACCCCAAACCCACCAAACCCACCCTGGGCATGCTCCACCGCGCTGCCCTCCGCTCACAGCGGCACCAAGCCCCGTGGCTCCGAGGCCACGCGTGTTTCGTGGCGCTTTTTGCAGGCTGTCCCCCGGGTGGGGCCACCTGCCGGGATGTCCCCCCCGAAGCCGGGTGCTCCGCTGTCCCCCGGTGTCGCGGCGAGGCTGGGAGCAGCCGCTAGGTGGGGGTAAGACCTGCGGGAACCCGCCGAGCCCGCGGGCTGGGGCTGCCTCCCTGCCGGCCCCTGAACGCCCTGTGTAAGGCCCTTAGGGCTTCTCCCTTCCAGCACAGAAACCCTCATCCCGCTGCTAACCAGCATCTGTCGTTCTTGGCCCTCTCCCTCGCTCTCCCAGCTTAAAACCTCAGCCCAGCGAGGCTGGACTCATTGCAAGGGTAAATTCTCTTTTTGTGCACCCGCATGTCTCTAGCCCATTTCTCCAGCGAGGGCATTAGGGTGATGCTTGCTGCTGGTGCTTCAGCCCTGGGGGGGTAAGGGGAGAAGTGCCATGTGAAATGCACTGCAGGGAGCCAAAGCCCTAACCCACAGCAGTTTCTTTATTAGGCAGCTGTCCCTGGCCATTAGGGATGTAACGGGGAGCGTTCTCTTCTGCTTTGTGCCCCCCACGGTCATTAATATGATGCTAATATGACGAGCCAGCCCAGTTAGTGGCTCCTTCTCAGCAAATTATTAAACAAAACAAGCACAGAGAGGCATTCAGGCTACAAAATTAAAAACTATATCTGGGAGATATTTTCCCCAAGACTGCACGATGACCATGTGGGCCAGGATAGTTCTGTGGCTGCAGTTTATGCCTATCCAACACTTTTTGCAGGGAGGAAGATGAGTTTGGGCAACAGCGACTGCAGGAGTGAAGTGTCCACATCCTCAGGACTTGAGGATCCTCATCTGCCTCCCAGGGGTGAAGTGTCCTCATCGTCAGGATCCTTATCTCCCTCCCACAGCAGGACCCATCCAACAGACCCCTGGTGCTGAATCACCCTGCGAGGTGGGTGCTGGGGGGCTCCTGCCCCTTGTGAGCTGAACGCCAGGAGTGGAGGTGAGAGCAGTTGGTGTGGCAGCCACAGCCCTGCTGGGGAGAGCTGCATGTCTGGGCTGTAGGTGTGACACGCGGGGTGCTGGAAATATGTGGGTATTTGCTTGTACTCACTGGTGTACGTAGCTACGTGGGACTGCTGACCAGCAGGGGCCAAAGCAATGGACACAGAAGGGGTCTTCAGAAATGATACAGTTTCTCCCTGATGCAACACAGGATCATTTCTTTTGGTGAAATATTTTTACAGCCTGATATTAAATATTTCCAAAGACCCTAATCTGTCCCACCTGATTCCTCACCTTGCCTTCCCTTGCCTTCCCTGTACCTCAGCCTATTGCATTCCCTCCTAGATACATTTTTTACCTGCTTAAGGGCCAACATCTTGTCTCCTGTCCCCGTATTTCCTCAGTTAAGCTATGTTGCTTCTTACAATGTTTTCTCAGGCATCACTGTTTCTGGACAGTAGTTTTCCTCTCTATTTTCCTTTAGATTCTGGAGGTGGATTGCCCAGACCGGTCACTGTACAGTAGCTCATCCTCGATGATGACAGCCAGAGCAGGAGAGTTACTTTCCATGCTGTGAAGGTGTCAACTTGTTTTTGCAAGTCTCAGCTAGAGATTTCCTTTTTTCACAGCAATGTGTTGACACAACCCATTCATGACCCTTTATTACTTCAGAGTGTTTGGATTTTTGCAGAACAGGCAATTTCCTCCCCTTACTTGTGCAGTTGTTTACGTCTGTGTCATTGTACTGAGCTCTACTTGTTCTGGTTGAATTGTATCCTATTGATTCATTTTTTTTCACAGATAACTGCAAGATCAAATCCTGTCCCCTACCCCTGTCACCCTGCTTCAGTCCCTGAAGTTCTCATGAGCATCCTCTGCATTTTGGCACCCAAAAGCTGAACAAACTTGGCTCGGAGCAGACTCCTGTGGCCCCACACTCAACACCTCTGTGCTGTTTTGCTCTCTGACTGTGAGTCTCCATCCAGGTTTGTGTTGGCATGGAAGTCCCAGTTTTCCTTCTCTGGAAGCCTCTGGTTTATTTAGGCTGCAGCTGGATGCACAGTTAGCATTATCTTATTTCATTTACTTTTTGGCAGCACAGCTGGCACAAGCAGCCCTCTCTTCTCCCCCTCCCTGTGCTGGAGCAGCCGTGGGGGCAGAGCCCAGGCTGTGTGTACTGTAGGGGGCTGAGCAGGGGGCAGCGGGGCTGGGGGGGCACAGCCTGCTTAAAGCATGGCTGCTGCCAGAGCAGATGCACCTCTGAGCACTTACAGCTGTGTCCCATGGTGCTTTTTCCATCCCTTGGTAATGGCATCTGTGCTTTGGTTTCCAGTTGCTCCCCAGATGCTCGTGCCACAGTTTGACGTGAATCCACTGGAATTTAAATAACTGTTGTTTTTTTCTGTAATTCCCTCTTAAAGTTCAGGGGATTAAAGAATTTATGAGTCAGCTGAATTCCCATCACACTCCACATCCCTCTGCTGCACTGGGAGATTTCTTCATGCCTTCAATATTATTTCCTGAGGAGCTGCCAGCTCCCCCAGATTCCACTTTCTCCTTACACTGACCTGCCCCGGGGTGTCTCATCTGTATCAGCTGAAACCTACTCCCGCTGACTTCATTATTCCCAGCTCCTCCAGTCCCAAGGAGCTTTTCCCATCCTGGTCCCTAACTCACCATCCATCATCTCACCTTCACCCTGTTCCCGGCAGCTGGTCCAGAAGGGGGTCAGGAAGCGGGTGCTGAGCCCTGTGTGCTCTGTGCAGGGGAGAGGAGCACATCCTGAAGTGTCCATGGACAAGCCTCTATGGAAGGGGGCTCCAGACTGGGGGGGCTGGAGGGAAAGGCAGAGGGAGTCTCCACAAAGGTGAGCTGGGGTGTAAAAAGAGATCTGAGAAGGAGGAGAGCGCAGAGTTGGAGGGCAAACAGGCTGCCTGATGCAGCCTCCATGTGGGGGGACACAAAAAAGGGGAAGGAGAGGCTGGAGGCTGCAAATGAGGTGAGGTGTAGGCAGCACAGGGCTGTTTGGGAATGGGAGCCACCCTGAGCAGGTGAACTTCAGATAAATCCGTTTGGTGGCTGAGCTTTGGGTTGAGAAGCCTGCGGGATGCTCGAGGAGGCTGGTGGCTGGCTCGGCACGCATGGCCCTGGGAAGAACTGCTGGAGGGCAGCACTACTGCAGCTTCCATCTCACAGCTGTGGCCCTGCTGCTCCATGCCCTGCCACATCTTGTTGTGCTTGTCCAAGCAGCAGAAAGCTGCAGGGGTGGTGTCTGTCCTGTCTTGCTGTAAGGCTGTGAAGGTAAACCCAAATTGCTGCCTAGCCTGGTCTTCAGTGGAGGCTGAACTGCCAGACCCATTTGGGCTGAGGTGTGTGCTTAGGGCTTTCCCTCTCCAGCCCCAGCAGAAAGCTCTAGGCTGGATTTAAGGGCTGCCGGGGCTGGAAGGCTACAGGAAAAGCAGCGATTCTGGGAAACCACATGGTCCCCTCACGCTTTTGGAAACAATCAGCGCTGCCAGCCATGATGCAAGCTCAGATTTCTGCATGCTTTAGGGGACCGTGTGAAGGCTGTAGCTACTGCAGAAGGCAGATCGTGTCAGAGTCATTTGTTTGGAAAAGTCGTGCCCTTCCCCAGGGAGAGCCTCCATCCACGGAGAAATGACAGACAGCTGCCTGGGGGGAACAGCACTCTGGTCGCTCAGACACTGCCTCATTTTTCTTCTGTGTAAATGCAGAGATGTTTATGTTAGCCTCTGATGTTTTGCACAATACTGGATTCCTAAGGTTTCAGCATCGCTGAAATTCTCTTCTCAACCCAGAAATGTTTCAGCTGGCTACCCCTCTCTCGGCCACAAGTGAGGCTGAGGATGAGCTCCATGGCTGGCCCAGGTTCCCTGGGGCTGCTGCACCTCTGAGCTGCTGAGCTCCTTGTGCTGTGCAGAGGGAATATCTCATGAAATGAAGCAGTCAGAAGGGACTGCCCCATCCTTTTCTGTTGTCTGTTTTTGGGTAGCTCCGCTCTCAGCGTTGCAGAAGAAGCTTCATCTCCTGCAAGGCAACTGGTGGTGGCGTGGCTGTGCCTTGCCCCTCAGCGTCAGGATCCTCACGTGTCAGCCTGGCAGCCCTTGGAGATCTTCCAGCAGGCTCTTTGGCACTTTTTCCAGGTCTGGCCACCATGCAGGAGCCACCCACCTCATTCTTCTGCAGAGGAGGCAGCTGGAGAGCAAGCTCACAGCTGGCCTCTTGGCTTGGACAAGGCAGCACATCTGCAGGGCTGACTGAGGAGCAGCTGCGGGCCAAAGCCAGCCCCGTGCGTGTGAGTAAGGGGCACAAGCACTTTTGGTCACATGTGGCCTGCCTTGAAGAGCAGCTGTTGGTTGAAGACGGGCTCTGGCTGAGGCTGTGAGAACCTCTGTTCATAACTTTTCCTGTTAGAGAAGAGTCACTGCAGGTCAATGGCAGCAGCCTTCTTCTCCAAGTGTTGCAACATCTCCTGCTGCACCATGATGCAACTCCCTTTTGCTTCTGAGAGGCAAAGGGCTCTCTAAAAACACCCAGGGCAAAAGCTGTCCTCCACCTGGACTGATGCCTCCAGCATCTCCCCCAGGCTGTGCTGTGAGCCCTCAGGGGGCTTGGAGGCAGGGGCAGCAGCCTGTCCTCTTGGAAAACCGCCGCTGCCGGCCAGAAGCATCCCCACCAAAGTCTTTCATGTCTCATTTGCTGACAACACATGCAGGAGGGATTTGTCCCAGTATTGGACATATTGCCGGTGAGATGGTCCCGTGGAGGGGTCCGGAGCATATGGCTGATGAACAGAGGCTGCAGGAGCTGGGCCTGCTTATCCTGGCAGAGGAGGATAAAGGATAACTTGATAGCAACTTGTTTGGAGGCTGCTTGCAATGGTAACAGAGCTAAACACTCCTCAGAAGCAGCAGGTGGTATACCTGGGGGGAAGGGGCACAGGTTAGCTGGAAAGTTCATGTTCAACATTAGGGAATAAAAGCTTCCCTAGGAGTTCATGCAGCCCAGAGAGGTGGCGGACTCTCCACTTGGAGGGTTTCAAGGTTTTGCTATGCAAAACCATAGGCTGACCTGAGCTTGTACTGCAGATGTTCCTGCGTGGAATGGGAAGGGGGCCTGGAAGGTCCCAGAGCTACCTTCCAGTGGTGCCATCATCCTGCAAACTCTGACCAGGCAGAGCTCACTTAGAGCTTGTCTGAGGGCTGATGTGTAAAGTACCATTGCTTCTCACCCACCTGGAAAGAAGCGGGAGGAGAAGGCTCTACGGCCTTTGTCTGAAGCGTTGCTTTCCCAAGCATGAAGCAACAGGGAGGTTGATGGAGCTGAGAGCTGGGGTCAGAAACACTCTTATCCTTCCGTACATTGTAAACATTGACCTATTGCACTAAGGGAAAGGGCAAGGAGAGAGAAAACATACATAAGAGTAGATCAGAGAGGTCTGCAACTCCTTGCAGTCACGATTCAGTTTTCTTCACCACACGCCATGGTGGGATGGGACCAGAAGGGACAGTCAAAGTCACAGCCGGGACCAGACAAGAGCATGGTGGAAGGACAGGAATTTCCTTGTGCCACTGGATGGCCCTTCCCACTCTGAAGTCTGTTGGTGTCAAGGACCCACATTTTTGTATCACTTAGTGGGAAGCGAGGCCTCCCAAGAGCCTGTGGCAAGGGTGGAATTTCCCACAAGGCTCTGGTTTCTGAGGGCATCGAACCAGGAGGAGATGCTTGCTCGGGATGTTTGTTCTTGTTGATAGGGCTGGAGCATAAACACATGTCCTAGCTGCAGCCGGGAACACGAGGCAGGCTCCAGGCTAGCATGAAACCAGAACGCCACAGTGAAAAGATTTGAGTGAGCTAAAGTTGACCTGAATTTGTAGAAGTTCCTTTCTTGTAAATACATTTTCTATATTTAATATAGTATCAGCCATGTTTTGTTTTTCCACGGGGTGACAAGAAGAAAGAACACAGAAGATAATTTTGGGGAAGAGCCATGAAGGGACTGATTTACCAATCTGACTTCCCAGACTTCTTTTGAGCTCGCAGCTGAGTGTAATTGAGGTTTGGCAGGGTCTGTATTTAAATAGCAGTGTGTGTATTTAAAAGCACTTGATGTTGTTTTGTTCCTGTTGCTCCCTCTCCATCCCTGTCTGGTTGCTTTCTGAGTATCGTTCAGCTTTTAGCAACCACAGCATCCTACACTGGGGAGCTGCTGCAGTCTAATTACACACTCTGTGAGAAAACACTTCATTTTTTCTGGCTTTGGGTCTTGCGCCTACTACCTTCATCGGATACTTCATGTGTAGGAAGAGACAGTTTTTCTCTTTCCACCCTCTCTAGTCCTCATTTATTTTGCAGACCTCCATTCTCATTTGTCCCATTTCCAGCCTAGAGGATCCTGTCCAGAGCTCTGCCATCCCTCCGCTAACCCCCTACCCCTGCTCTGGACCTTTTCCACTTCTGCTGCCACCTCTTTGAGATGGAGGGACCCAAACTGCACACAGCCCCTGAGCTGGGGCTGCCCTGACTTTGTGTTGTGGCATAATTTCTTGCTCCTGATGTGTTCACTTTTTCCTCTGTTAGTAACTGCTACCATTTAATTTAAGGTTTCTGCTCACTTCCTTGCCTTAGGTATCATTTCCACAGGGCTGTCTGCCCAGGATGTCATTCAGCTGCCCTGTTTTGTATGTAAAATAAGGATTTTGCATCCTGTTGCCTGGATCTCCTCTGTCACCTGCCATTTGAACACCTGCTTGCTCAGGCTCATAAGGCCACCTGCCAAGAATCAGCTGGTATCACCTGCGGTGCTGTCACTGCCTGTCCGCCCCTGTGCAGGTTCCTGCAGAGATCCCAGCACAACCCCAGTGTGAAAGTGCTCCTTCTTTCCTAACTTTGTTCTGTTGCTTGTCCCTGTGAGGACTTTCTGCTCCCTGCGAAGCCGGGCTGGCTTTTCCTGGTGCATCACTGCTGTCTCTGTGTCCACTGACTCCATCTTCAGCGTTCATTCCCTGGGTGCATGACCGAGAGTGGAGGAGGCAGCAGGGGACAAAGGCTCCTGCCAGGTGCCAGCACCACCCAGGGGAGGGGACACGGCCCCGGCTGATGTGCACTGACAAGTGTGGTCAGCATGGGGACAGACAAGGCTCCCGAAGCCTCTGGGAGGTCTGTCTGTGCACGTCCCATTCACAAGTCTGCTCAGCTCCTTGTTTTCAAGCAGGAATGGTATTTCTGGGCCATGGCGTTCCTGTGGCAGAAGGGCTTGGAGGCTGTTCTGCATGTCCCGTGTGTCAGACACTGCCATCATCGTCCCTCCAGCACCAGCCTCACCGCCAGAGGACACAGGGGGCCTTGCTCCATCCCCACACTGCACTGGACCATTGGATCTCAGGGTGTGAGGATCCTCCTTGTTGTCTCCAAGGGTATGAGAAAGGGTTTCTTCATCAAAAACCAAGGCAGGCAGGAAGCACATCTGTGGAAGGGACACACAAATGGCAACCAAGCAAAAAACTCAGATGCTCTTCTGGAGTTGCTTCATGGTGAAAACTGTTGTTCTGGTTTCTATGGGGAAACGACCCAACAGTGAGTGGGAGGAGGTGCACATGGCTGGGGATGCCACTCACATGGCAGTCAGCCTCTGCTGCTGTGCCCCACGTGAGGATGACCTCTGGGAGCTGCTGCTCACAGCGTGGCAGAGCCCACAGGCCTGGGAGACCCTGCAGGGCAAGGTGTAGCCAGCTTTGGTCCAGGAAAATGATTTAAAATGTCAGATTGCCTTAAGCCCCTAGAGGTGAAATTGCCCCCACATGGTAAAGTTTCTTCAGTTGGGTCTCTGGGGCCTGGGTAGGTGTGGGGTGCAGCTTGGGCTCTTCCCCTCAGGCTGCCCCGCAGGGCTTGGCTGATCTGTTTTCCTTGGCTGAGGAGACACTGACTTTTCCCTGCCCTTTCCTTGCTATCCAACCCTCAACCACAGTGACCCCTTACTAGAATGCACCAAAGTGCTCCAGGAGGCAAATTGTGCCCCCAAACACATTAACTGTCTGGAGTTAGCTTTCTGAAGAAAAAGAGTATTTTGAGACCCAATGGTCTACAGACAGAAGCACCGTCTCTGCCTCATCCTTGGTCCAGCTGCCATGACTGGTGGCACAGGGACACTGGCACCAAAGGCTCTGCTGGGGGAAGACCTTCATGCTGAGCGCCAGAAACCACCCAAAGGGCTGAAGTGCCAGCTCTTCCCCTTTCAGAAGTTACTTGCACTCTTGCCCAAATGGGTTCTCTGGTGTTTGAGCATTTGGGGACCTGGGTATTTGGCAAAGGAGTACTGAGACTCTGGAGAAACAGAACATGTGAGGGGAACCAGTTTGAGCTGAGATGGGTGTGTGTGTTGCAGACATCCTTGCTCAACATGAGCAGCAAGGGGAAGAACAGACATGGCCAGGGAACATAGGAAATTTGCTGTTAAATGCTATGATATTAGCTCACTGGTTTTCTTCAAGATTTCAGATAAAGAAGTGAAAAAAGTGAAATGGGTCGAGGCAGAAAATAGGGAAACTCAGATCTGCCATGCAGTTAGTGACAGTGACACAGGGAAAGTACCAGGGAAGTGAGCCATTGCAGCAGAGCTATGGACCCGCTGCAGGAACGCGATACCGCAAGATCTCTGCATGCCCTCTGATGTCTGTGTCCCTGGTTTCCATTACTCCCTGGACATGGCTATCTCCAAGGGTAAAGAATGGCAGGCTTCAGGAGCCTGCAGGCAGGGCCAGGGGTGAATGGTGGCAAGTGCAGAAGGAGATTGCTGTATGTGGGTCCTTCTGCAAGGGAAGTGGAGCGTATTTGACCATTCAAGAGCACGGGCTGTGCCTTCAGGTTGACTCTCCATTTTGCATGCAGACCCCAATGTGCATCTGGTCACAGACAATGACAGAGGTGGTGCCACTGGATCTATCCCTGAGGTCTGTGAATAAACAAGATAATATCATTCAGGAGGGATCCATTCCACATGCACACTGATATTTTTGCAGGCAAGTTTTGCAGCAGGCAAAGAGAAAACAAAAACAAACAAACAAACAAAAAAACGCTATTGCAAACAAACTTTCCATTTCCAATCTCCCTGCCTTAGCCTGGTTGAAAATCAAGGCTGGTCTGGTGGCTGAAAGGTGCATGGTGTCCTTTGGGGCTGGGCTCACTGCTGTCCTGCTGCAAGCTCACCATGTGTGCCCGGGGACAGGTCACATCTCCTGCTCTGTAAAAGGCAGCACAGCTCTTTTCTCTGGCATGCAGAGGGAATAAATACTCAGCTCTGGGCTGCAATCCTGGACACAAGGGGCCATCCAAATAGATGTCTGTTCCAAGGGGGAACAAGGCCAAATATCTCTTCCCCTAGTGAAGCATAATGGGATATCTACAGTGGTATTGCTAAGCATCTGGCCTGGCCTGAAAAAAAAGCTGCAAACTATTTATTTCTTCAAGATTTTTTTTTGGCTTGGCCCAATTCCACTTACATTTTGAACTGAAGCACACTTTAATGGCTGCAGGGAAGTGCCTTGTGCTAGAGATAAAAGGCAGACTGTGTGTTGTAGGAAAGGCTTCTAATCCCAGTCCTGTCCACTTTATCTATATGCTTAAATCCATGCAGAAGAACATGACTCAAAAGTCACTTCTACAGTTACAGCTCGGTATAGGTGTAGCAATGTGGGCTGTGTTATCTTGACTGAACTATGCAGGCTGTGCGGGGCTGATTTCTCTCAGCCGTTGTTTGCCCGATGAGACTTGAGATGACCGAAAGTTCTCTTGCCAATAATTTCCTGTAATGAGGGAGAAATTAAAGCAAACAAACACAAAACAAAGCAAACATAATTGAACTGCGTGGAGGAGGGCCAATAAAAATAACTCCTCATGCCCTCATTTTTTTGCTCAAAGCAGGCTGACCCTGTGGACTCACGCTGTGGCTGTGTTAGCAGGACAGTGGCATGCTGAAGTCTGTGTGCGTGGCTCTGCCGTGCTGCTGGAGACACCTGGCAGCTCCACTTAAATTTGAAAAGTGGGTCTCACTAGGCACCCAGCCAGCCTTGCACACGGGCATCTCTTCCCCAAAGAGTTACAGGCTAAAACCTGTGTTGGGAAGAGAAGAGAGCAGAGGGCAGAGGAAATATGAGACCGAGGGCACAGGCTACACACATTCCTGGGCTGATGAAATTGCCGTCTGTCTGGCGTCTGTACTCTTGCAGTTTTTATAATGCTGGTGGCAGAGGTGGCTGCAGTCAGCCCTCAGCACCCAGAGACAAAACGCTGGCTTTGTTTCCCATCAAATTCCCGGCACTCCTTCAGGAATAGCAGGGCACAGCAGAGGCTGGATCTGCTGCAGTGCAGAGGCTTGGGTTGTGGCTGGGCAGGAGCAGTTTGAGCCAAAGGTGCAACCTGGCGTACAGCCACATGGGTTTCCTCCTCTTCACAGCCACACTGGGGATGTCAAAAGCTCACACACTGCTGAAAAATTACCTGTCTCCTCCAGGTGATAAAGAAGAAAAGACCAGTCTGCTTTCCAGACCTACCACATCCCCTCTGAGCCTGACACCATTTCCTTGATGCCTGGCTTCAGCAGACAGCTTTGTGCAAATGTCTTCTTCTCGCTAAGTGCAAATACCTTCTTCATGTAGCGAGGCCTTCAGCATCATCTCAAACCTCTGTGAGAAGAACCCTGAGCTCCCCATGGGCAGCTTGCCATGCCCGTTTTCTTTTCCCTCCTGGCTCAGCAGGTTGTTGCTTGAGGTAAGGGACACAGCTGTGTCCCCCAGGGCTGGGTGAGGATAAAAGTATCTGACTGATGCTCCATCAGCTGGTGCTGCACATGCCTGATAGCCAACCCATGGATCAATGCCCGCTGGCCCCAGCCGTCACAGCTCAGCACGTTCCTGGCCTGGTGCAAGTCAGGGGCACTTCTCTTCCTTGGCTCCAGCATTGTGCAACGCGTGTGAGTGCTCCTGTGTTTTGTGGTCAGCTCCCCCTCCTCCCTGCCCTCCGCTTTACGGATCTGTGCGTTACTCAGTATTTAGTCTGTCTAGAGAAGACAGTGAGTGCTGTTTGATGGCATTCAGTAATGGCAGTTCTTGAGATCATCCAGATGAAGGAGGGGCAGTTAAGGGAGAGCAGACACAAGCTAAGCAGCACAGTCCTCTGCAAAACAGCAGTGCCTCGATCTGGGCAGCCGGCAGCTGAAATCAGGGCTAGGAAAGCACTCTGGCCATGCAGCTCAGGAGGTCCTCTGTTTCCTGGAAGCTGTGGCTGAATAGAAGGTTGAGTTTAGCACAAGCTGCTGGTGCGTGTCAGACTGGTCTTACAGACTGGTCAAGGTGCATCTGCAGGGCTGTGGTCCCTGGTGCTCTGGGGCAGGAGAGGGCAGGGTACACCCCCTGCCAGGGTTGCATGGCTGTTTAGCTAAATTTTGGCTTGACATAGTTCACTGCCCAAAGCTTCACTCCTGAAGGTATTTTGGCCTCAGACAGCACCAAAGCTTCACAGATTGAGCAGATTGAGAAAGAAATTATAGCTGGAAAGAGTGTTTTTTTTTTTTTTTTTTTTTTGGCCCTTTTTTTTTTTTTTTTTTTTTTTTCCCTCCACTCTAGTGGTGTAGTGGTGGAAGTACCGAAACATTCCTTGGCATGCTTGGTACTATACAGTGAAAGGGAAATTAGACATTCTTTGCTTTTTTTTTTTTTTTTTTTTTTTTTCCCAAGCAAGAAGTGAAACTGCATTAAAAACTGCTGACTATGTGGCAACACAGGAGATTCAGATGGTTGAACCTCCACAGCATATCATTTATCATTGACAGTGCTAATGTTACCTTTGGCAACAGTTGCTCTGCCTACAGATCAATGGAAAATGAGTATTTGCCTCTAGCTAATTGTGTCACTGACGAATACATAGGTAGAAGTACAAAGCCAGTCGTCATCTGACCTTGAAGGCTGTGTCTCTTGGGCTTTCAGTTGCAGCTGTGATGTCCATCCCATGTCCAAGTGCTTGCCCCAGGCTTGTGCTATGAACTAGAGAGCCCCTGAGGCCACTGTGTCCCTGAAGATGTCTCTGTTGTCCTTACCTGTGAGTGCCTGTAGCTGGGATTGTTTGGGGGAGCCCTGTTATCGTGTCTCAGCCCCAGTTTGTGGAATTGCCGTTTTTGGAGGAGGAGTACTGTGGTCTGCTGGGGTGACAAATTGCTGCCCAGTCACCTCACACAGCAGTTATCCCAAGCCAGGTTAGATGATGTAAGCAAGCACGATGAAAGATGTGTAAGAGTGTCTGCTTGCACTAACACAACACCAGCATGGCTCCCTCCTCTTCCCACTCTTGTGCTCAACTGGGATCCTGCAGCAGAGACTCATCTGCAGGAACATTTGAAGAGCTTTGCTTAGAGACCAGGTTGGGGTCTTTCCTTCTGGTGCTGATACCAGACCACCCTCCCCTCCCACAGCACAACCATCGTCCTCTAACATCATCTCAAGACATGTAGGCAGGTATCATCTTCCTCCTGGGAGCCACGAGGTAGACCATCTGCTTGACTGCAACAACAAATGTTCCCCACCCTTACATACGAAGGCAAAGATTCACCTCCTGCAGTGACTGCCTGACAAATGGCACAGGGCTGCCAGGAGAACTGAAACTCAGGTGAAACACTAGAACCCAACAGCTGCATACAGCTTGTCACTGGCCACTGAGACCAAAGATACCAACCCCTGGGGGCTGATGGCCACCCTTGTCCTTTTGGGCATAGTCCTTGTCTAAAAAAAAACTTCAGAATTCAGGGAATTAAGAATTTTGGATCTCCAAAATTCCAGTCCTGCATGGTGGAAATAGAGGTAAGATTGTAAAATTACACCATATTTTGTGGTTATTAAATTATTTTGTACGTTAGGTGAGAATTGCATGACTGAAGTCTCACAAACCTGCAGAAGATAGAGGAGTCCTCTAGATATTATTTGTGTTTGTTTCATAACATGTCAATGTTCCTACAGCAATATCAACATGAATGGCCTGAAATTTCTGATGTTTTCATTAAATAGAAAGTTACCAGAAGGAACAATGACCAAAACCCATACTGACACTCATCTAAGCACATGCTGTGGCAGAGCATGGAAAGAGGAAGGAGGTTTTACACTTCAATATGACCAATTCTCAGATCCCACATGTTGTGACTTTACCAAACTACTCTGATTTGCCCCCTTTCCATGGAGAAAAAATGTTTAATTTCCAGAAGACAGTGTGCTTTGAAGGGCTGAAACTGTGCAAAAGGCGGGATACTGAGTCCCTCCCCTCGCCCGGCCAGCAGTGCCGTGCCTGATGCTCCCCAGGGTACAGTTGGCCCTTCTGGCTGCCAGGGCACGCTGCTGGTTCATGTGCAACTTGCTGTTGACCAGAACCCCCAGATCTCTTCATGGGGCTGCTCTCCAGCCTCTGGTTCCCCAGTCTGTACAGATATCCAGGGTTGCCCCTTTCCAGGTGCAGAATCCAGTACTTGTTTTTGTTAAATATTATATTGTTGATGATTGCCCAGCCCTCTAATTTGTCAAGGTCTCTCTGCAAGGCCTCTCCACCACTGAGACAGTCAACAGCTCTTCCCAGTTTAGTGTTCATATGAGTTAAGTTCTTCTTATGAGACAGCAGAAACTCACACTGGAAAGAACATCATACCTGGACAGAAATAGTGCTATTTCATACAGAAGTAGGGTGGTTTTTTTTTGGTCAGAAATAGTGATACACAGAGAGGTGAGCTATTGCCTGTTGCCCACAGTGGACGTGGACAGAGAGGTTTTGAGGTAGATGGAAGGAGGGTGAAAATTTTTCTTTATTGAACAGCAGTTTCTACCCAAGAAAAGGTAGCCTAAGTGTTTGTTCTGGATGACAGATGAATCTTGTCTGTCTTTAAAAGCTGCTATTGATTTCATGCTGTACATGCTGATCTGACAAAATGTTCCCCAAGTAAATGCAATCTGAGCTTCTTGAGAGAGGCTTTATAGAGAAATCAAATCAAACAAAAATGGGAACATGGGTAGTTCATGCATTCCACAGTAATACTTTAGTCTTTATGATATTTTATTGGATCAGAAGGGGATCCTGAGCTGGACAGTTAAACAAAGGCCAACAAAAGACTTTTGAGCACAGCTAGAGACATGGCAGGTACTTGAAGGCTCCTCTCCCATCTCATGTTCTCTATTTCTGCAGCCTTGTTTCTCTAGGGCACCTCCTATGTTTTCCTTACTGCTATACAGCAAAGGTTATCTGGATTGCTGCTTGTGCTGGCTGTATTTTGCCAGCTCTAGGATTAATGGATTTACCCATGAGATCTTTGAAAGCTGCCAAGGTTCCTCCAGGAGCAGGTCTAACCCTCTCAGAGTATGCAAGAGTTACCCTGGTTCAGTTCCTCCCTATTTTCAATGACATTTATGGGTCTCTTTGCTCCCGTGAAATCTCAGGACCAGTCTGTGGGTCCTGCCTGCCTCTCTTGAGTTACCCTGAGCCCTCTGATCCCTTGGAGGTAGAGTTGGATGCCCCTTTTTGAGCATCCTGAGCTGCCCAGATCTGTCTCTCTGTCGCTCCCCGCATATTGAACACAGGTAGTGGGAAGCTGCAGCTGACCTTCGAGGGTCCGCATATTCCCTTGCAGGTTATTGAAGGGGCTGTGTGGCAACACATAATGTTGGGGCTGGGACCTTGTCATGAACAAGGGGTGAGTGAAGGCGACAGTCCCTGTCCCACATCTCAGGGGGCTGTCACTGCTTCTTGTGGCCATGGTGGAGGGTGGAGGGGATGGTAACAAAACCAAAGGGCAGAAAAAACCCTACATTAACTAGGACCTTGCACTGTTACCCTTATCCTGACAGTTTATCTAATCTGTACACATGGCTTACCTCTCAGGCTCTTGCCAGGGGGGCTTAGAGGTTGGCCTCCAGCCTTTGGGATAGGGCTCAAAACTCTTGAAGACTCCAGGACCAATATTGTTGTACCCGAGAGTTTGTTATCGCCTCCTCCCTTTCAGAGTTAATCTCTCCCATCACAGATGTTCCAACATTAATGAATACTTTTGAGGGCTCAGCTTTTCTGCTAAATGATAACTTTTCCTCTTTTATTAGTCCATTAGTAGAGTTATTACAGTTCAAGTGCTCTGTCCTGTTTGGATGAAAACTACTTAGATAAATAACAATGCATTCCTCCTTCTAAAATGATGGCCTTTCTGGGTGCTGTTACTTGACATGCCCTACTGGGTCCCAGCTGCTGAATTAAGGGTTGAAATGTTAGGAGGACATGGTACCAGGCGGCATTTGGACGGGAGCTGGGGTGAACATCTGAGACTTGTGGAGTGGTAACAGAAGTAAATGAAAACCTCCAAGGGGACAAGACATGGAGCAGAGATGAAAAATGGTTTTGTTGCAAAGGCTTTAAGCTGATCAGATCAAAAGGAATTTTTAAACCTGATTTCTAGAGGAGGAAGACCTGGATAGCAAGCAGAAATAGTGTCCAGCAGGTGGGAACACTTCGCAGAAACATATTGCCTTAAAAAGATGCAATTAACCCTCCTCCAGCAAGGTGCACCTGGACAGCCTGATGTACGCAGCTGCTCCAGTGCATTCGTTCTGGTTTTCCTGCAGGTGAGATGTGCTGGTCTCTGGGACCATGTGGGGTTGCACCTTTGCTAAAGGGGAAATCTGTGGCTGCTGCACTGTTGAGTAATTCATAAATTTCTCCTGACATAAGCTGCTCTCTATTCATGTGGCTACAGGAGAGCTATTTTGTGTTTTTAAGGTATCAGTGTGGGTGGTGTGGCCACATCCTCTTTTAAGTCATGCAGGAAGGCAGCAATTATTCTCATGGGTTTCAACTTACAGCGTGACAGCACTTTATGCAAGCAGGGTTTTGCTAGTGTCACACCCAGGCTTACCAGCATCCAGCCCGCTCCTCAAATGCCCTTCCTCCTCGGTGCTTTCTGATGCTGGTTCTTGCCCGTTTGCTCCCCAGTACTGGCTTTTGGCCCAAGCTTCATGAAGCAGAGATGGGGTGATGGGCAGCTGTGCTGGGACGTGCCGGAGCCTGCAGCCTGTGTGCCCAAATTCACTCAGGGAAGGATGCTCAGCTGCTTCCTGCAGCAGCTCCTTGCCTTCAGGAAGCTCTGTGCATTGCCAGCCTCCTCAGCCTATTCCCAGTGGATTGCCATTCCCAGTTTTACTCCAATTAAAGTTCATATCAGCTAAACTAAATACAAGGTTTTTAAATGGAGGTTGACAAATTGCTGCCAGATCCTTTGTAATTGCACTTACTCCTCCTGCTTTATGGATTACACTGTTACTCTGGCAATTACCAAAGCATCAGGCGCTTTGGTCTAGTGTCTCTCTTCAGACTTGTGGGTCAATGCATCCTACAGCCTTAGTCCAGTGCTGTCATCTCTCCAGGGACCCCGGTGAGAGGATCCAAGCTCTAAGGGGAGGAATCACAGGCTTTCTGGTATCTTAAATCTCTCTCCAGGTCTGTAGCCCTCAAAGCTTCTTGGCTGGTTCTAGCTGCAGCTTTCTGCTTTTTTTTTTTTGTTTGTTTGTTTGTTTGTTTGTTTTTCCCCACTATATCAGCACTGCCTGCCTTGTTGCATGCTCCCACTCCTCTTTGCTTTCCTTTCGAGAAAGGCCATGGCTGGCTGATGCCCTAACGGGGTCCCCTCAGTGCTGGGCTGTTGCTTGTTGCAGTGGTGGATGATGCTGGGGGCTGAAGGAAGATTTCCCCCATCCCATGCCAGAGGGACAGGAGCTTTTTGGCTGCTTTGGCTTCCCTGCGGGATGGATGATGGTTTCCCAAGTGCCATCGGGGACCTTGCATGCTGCAGATGTAGAGGAGGAGCAGTGACTTGGCCCACCCTTTGGTATGCTGTGGTGCGCATCCCTGGGTCTTTTGTGCTGCAAATTGCAAGCCTGCTGCCAGGTGATGGAAGTGCCTGCCGGGATGGCTGGGCAGGGAGCATGGAGGCGGTGTGTCCCTGCCTGCTGCGGTGGCTGCTGCAGGCTGGTGTCCTGCATGGCACTGATAACAACCGAGTCACTGAGCTGGGACTGCCACAGCAACTCTGCCGAGGAACCGGCTGTCTTAGCTCTTTTATAAAGCTGATTTTGTTTCATCCTGCCTATCTGCTCTGCCTCTGAAGAGGGGCAGAGAGCAACATCAGCAGAGGCTGCATGATAAAATCCAGCCACACTGACCACAGCCAATTTTATTTAGTCAGCTCAAAGGAGCGCTGTTTATCAGTATTAACCCAGCACTGTCATCAGGAGACATTCCTGCAACCCCCTGAAAGTACCTGGCTATGTGTAATGTGCCGCATGTGAATAAATGCCATTGTAAATGCCGAGTCATACAGGAAGGTAAATAAATTGGCTTCCTGGGCTCATTAGAGCTGAAAGCTAGGGGTTTTGTAGCAGGATGAAGAGAATTGCACAACGTGGTTCCATATGGCTTATGAAATGTGTATGAAAACCGTTTTCTCCTACCCATCCTAATTATGATATATAAGTAGGTTTACTATTTTCCTTTGAGTACTTACTTAGTTGATTTTTTTTTTTTTTTTAAAGGCCAATGTAATCACTTGTATGATGCATTTCTCTAGGCCCTTAATAGTTCTCTAAATCAAAATGTAATTATTTATAGTAATAACATGACCTTTCACTAATTGGGAAAGAAAATGTTGCACAATGGGTGACAGCTGTCATGAGTGCTCAGCACTGTTAGAAGTTACTTTGGCATTTGGCTTTAAGTTGTAGCTGGGATAGGTGTGTAAGTAATGTGTAACAAACTTTGAGATTGTTATGGATATACGAGCTTTGGTGGGAATCTGAGTGTGCTCATGGAAGGAGAGCCATACGTGTGGCTCACACCGCAGCAGAAGGTCTGGCAGCAGACTGAAAGCCAAGCACTGTTTTAAACGATATATAAATATCAAGTGCTAAGACAGCAGCCATGGGCCAGCAGTGCCAGCTGGGGCCAAACTCTGTCTTTCCTAAAGTCTCGTGCCAACAGGAGAAGAAACAGAAATGGAGGAAGCAGTAAGGACAAGACACATCTCAAATACAAATCTTTTTATTATTCAACATTGAGAACATGGCAGTGCCTCAGGGCTGATGTTTTGGACCTTGTTGTACCAGATACCACAGACGCAGCACATATGGCACTCCTAGCTCCAGAGAGTAAGGAGAGATAGGCTACAGGACCAACAGACACCACAAACACAGGGTGCCCCTCACCTCCTGACCTGGCAGCAGGCTGGGAGCAGTGGAAGAACTGGAGTATGTGGGTCTACATGAGGCAATGCAGTAAACAACAGCCAGAGACAGAATAAGTGAGTCACTCTCCTAGCATGTTTGAATACTGTTTAAATATAAACATTGCAAATGAGTATCTCTAACTGAGAAAAAAATAAAATTGGTTGCAAAAATACACCAATGGTATACTGTATATGCATATAAATACATTGCATGGTTTGCACAGTCATTATGTGTCTTCCTTCCAGACTGACTTTCTACAGGCTGATACAGAAGTTGAAGTAAAGAAAAACAGAAGAGAAAGGTCTTCAATGAAACACATGTTGTTTTGGCAAGTGATTCATTTCCCCCCAAAAAATGGGCTGTAAAAACAGCACAATAGTAGTTTCACAATAGACACATTCGTGTAGTACATCTAACCAACCCTACAGCAAGAGGGGAAAGAGCAAGCGAGCGCATGGTGATGCAGATGGGGACCTCAAGACATTCTGATGGCATTCGAGTCCAGATCCACCACCCACTCAAAGCTCACAATGTTAACAGGGTCTGGAAATGTCCTTTCCTCCATAGGGAGGGCTTAAGCAATATCTAAAGTGCTTTACTAGAAGGTGGGACTCAGCCTACAGGCTCTACTGCAATGCAGTTTGATCCCAAGCCTCTGTTAGGGGGGTGCCACCCCAGCGGAGATACACTAGATGGGGCCACTGAAAGGGACCAGTGGTTCCAGGTGCTCCCACCTCATGGAGGTGAACGAAGCCTGGGCCAGACTGCTGCTATGGGGACAGCTGGGGCTCCTGGCACTGGTTTGGAAACCATAATGCCCCCAGGCAACATGGCTCCATGGGGCAAACCCAACCACTGGGGGTGCTGCAGCATGGTGGGACATCAGGAATCACAGACTGGGGAGAAGCGTGCTCTCATGGGGCTTTTCCAACATCTCTGCTTTTTAGCTTCAATTTTCATTTCCTTCCCTTTCTTTAGCAGACAAGAAGCTACATAGGAGATGCCTGCTTGGTATGGGAAGTCAGCGACGTGGCCTTCATGGCAGCCAGTGAGGTAGGCAGAGGTCGGAGCACCAGAGCAGTGTCTGGGCAGAGAACATGGTGACACCAAGGAGACCTTGGAGGGTGTCTGTGTCTGGTGCGAGGAGCATCCCTGGTCTTTTTTTGGGCACCTTTCCTTCCATGGCCATGCACGGTGGATGGTGCTTCCCACAGAGACACTGAGCGCCAGACCAGGACAAAGTACTTGCTGTAGGAGAAGGTGGAGCCACACAGAGCATTGCTGCAGGGGACAGTCCCTGGCTTTGCCCACAGCTCAGCGCACGGAGTGCTGAGGGGTGCCCCAACCTAGGACAGGTTTATGCTGGAGAAGAGCGGGTTGTTGGGCGGTGTGGACACCGTGCTGTCTGCCAGGTAGCCCAGGATGCTTCTGAGTTCTCCACGTGACAAATTGGCTTTGATATACAGGAAAGCTTCCAGGTGCCTTCTGCTGTGGGAGAGAAACAGGCAGGTGTCATCTCTGCAGCTCTGCACCAGGATGTGGCCCCAGCACATGGTCAGGCCTCTGTGGATGATGACAGCTTGGATCCTACATGGGACCCAGCACCACTAGGGAGGCTTGGGAAATCTCCAAGGTAAAGGAGAAAATCACGCCAGAATTTGGAATATATATATATATATATTTTTTTTAATAGATTCCTTTTTTATCTGATGCCATTGGGATGGCCACAAACTGGCAGCAGCCTCCCACCCACTCTGCCCTGGGCAAGTTAAGGCTTTTGTAAATTTGGGCAACGAATATCTAGGCAAAACGCAGTTCAGGCTAGGTGAAAGGAGATGTATCCAGCTAACTGAACACCATTTACTTGGATTATTTATCTGACAGGGGTCAGCACTACGCAGGGCACATCAGCCTCGCCCACGCTAACATTTGGCTGCTTCACGGCTCAATTAACATTCCACAAGCACATCTGCAAATCTATTTCAGCTTTTCTTACCGGATATCTGGGTATGCCGTGGCGAGCGTTGCAACTTCAATTTTAATAGCGCCTATATCCTGAAGCCGGATGATTTCAGCCAGTTTTGGGAGTGCTGAATTCAGCCAGGTGGCTTGAGACCCCTGCAGAGAGGGAAGCGGTCAGCAGTGCGTGGCGGATGGCAGACCCCAGCCCAGGCCTCCCCACCGTGCCCCCCAATGAGCTGTGATAAGCCCTGCCTCTAGCTCCCCTAGGCACTGCCCAAATCCCTGTAAATGCAGAGATGTGAAAGGAGGGAGGTGACCCCAGGGGACGCAGAAGGGTGTTTTGGCCGTGCAGAAATTTGGCTGTGAAAACCTGAGCATCTCTCAGTGGGAGCCCTCGTGCAGCAGCCCCCCTGGCTGCCCCTGCCAGCCCCCACCTGACCCGAAGGCAGGGGAGTGAGGGAAATCAGACTCCACACAAGCCGTGCTGCAGCCAGAGAAGCTCAGTGTTTAGCTCAATCTTTAGACCCTGTTAATATAAATCTTCAAAAGTAAATGATTGCTCGCAGTACAAAGGAAGATGAAATCAGTGTTCTCCATCTGGGGAGGGCAGGCTGGCACTTGGAAAGCTCTTCCTGCCTCAGGTCTTTCCAGGACACTAAGCTGCACTGGAAAGGCTAAGAAGGGGCCGCAGGAAGGGCATGCTCCTGTTTCTGTGTGCCCGTGCTCTGTGCTGGCACAGATGCAGCCAGTGCTCACGTACATTTTTGGTGCAGAAGGCTTCCAGTTCGGCAGCGTTCATGGATATGCTTTGGGCCAGGTTTTGCTGTTGCGCTGCATTTTTCAGGCTGACCTTCCTCTTCAGCAGCCTCACGATGTAATCTCTCACCAAGCGGACATGGATCTTCTCAACGATGGCCTGTTGGGAAGGAGAGGAGGCGTCATCCATCTGTCTTTTGCTTGGGGACACAACAAACTGTGTGTGAATGGGGGACACAGACATCTTGGGTGCTACCAAGCATGCCCCACCACGTGCCTGCTGCTGCTCGCACCCGAGGAGCCATGCTGGCTCCCAACCTCCCCGCAGCCTGCAACGCCACATCCTAGATGCTGAGAATCCATTCGTACTTAAACTAATGAGGTGTGGGAATTTCCAAGTGTTCCTTTCTTCTGGGAAGAGTTCAATGCTTACGAAAGGTCTCTGCATGTTGGAGAAGAGAGAGCACTGCTACAGCGAAACAGGAATTTACCCTGCTCCTCCTGTTCCTCTCTCGAATAAACAAAACATCATATTTTTTAAAAAACTACTAAAAAGACAAAGGCAGGAAATCAACGATTTTTTTTTTTTATATGATGATGTTTCAAATATACTGCAGCAGCACTGAGCATATGGTTGTGGCTCTCACTTCTTTGGGATCTATCCTGGCTGCACACATCTCCTCCAGTCCTCGGGGCAATCAAGGAAGTCAGGAGACAACACCGAGCATCACAGCAGGGCTACTAAACAAAGCCCACCCGTGACCAAAGTCGTATCTTGGGGGGTCCCTAGAGCTGGCACGTCCTCTGTCAGCCCTGTGCTGCCGATGCTGTGCCAGCTTGCCAGATCATGGCAGGTCAGGGCAGCTTGAATCGCAGGCAAAGCACAGCCTTGGCACCCCAGAATCCCTCCACTTGTTCTCTTTGACTTACGTTGTAAAAAGGGTCCTTCAGGGTCCGTAACTCTGAAATGTGGTTGCTGGTGGTATTAATGATCTCATTCATAATTTTATTGCTGCAGTCCCACTTGTTTTCTGTAAACTTCTTATAAATTGGCTGGAAAAAAAAAAAGGAAAACCTGCTTAGTTTCTATGCACATATATATTTAGCATTCCTGCAAGTACAGCATCCTATACAGCGACAGTGAGGTGTGTGGTCCTGGTCAGGGAAGTGTGAAGATGGCCGATAGGGAGAGGGGAGGAAGGGCTGTGTTGGGGCTGTGCCCCCTTCTTGGTTCCTCATGAAGGAGACAGAGGTCTTGAGGGACTTGCAGCAAAGATTTTTTTTTGTTGTTTCCACATTTTCAGTGTGTTGTCCATCACATCTTGTCTGATGAGAGAATGATGGCATCATCAGGGAAGGAAAGATGAATTGTTTTGAGATGTTTTCAGTCACATGTTGGCCACAGTAAATCAATATGAAAATAAAGGCTCTGTCAGATAGCTTTCAAAAAGCAGGAGAGATCATGGCCAACATTCCTGGCTGTTGTGCCTTCCTCTCCACCACACTTGCTTCATTTACAAAACAGAACAGTAAAAAAGAACAGGAAGGAAAGGAATGGAAAGGAATGGAAAGGAACAGAAAGGAAAAAATAAAATAAAAGGAGAAAGGAGAAAGGAGAAAGAAGAAAGGAGAAAGGAAAGGAAAAAGAAAAGGAAAGGAAAAAAAAGAGAAGAAAAGGAAAGAAAAAAGAAAAGAGAAGAAAAGAAAAGAAAAGAAAAGAAAAGAAAAGAAAAGAAAAGAAAAGAAAAGAAAAGAAAAGAAAAGAAAAGAAAAGAAAAAGAAAGGAAAAAAGGAAAGGAAAGGAAAGGAAAGGAAAGGAAAGGAAAGGAAAGAGAAAAAAGAAAAAAAAAAAAAGAAACTAAAAGTGCTTTTCAGGACACCTTTATGGAGAAGCCAAAAGCTGTGCAATTGCAGTTTGTGTCACCATTTGTGCTTGCTTCCTACTGCCTGCAGTGTAAACACGTGCAGGTTCAGACTCTGCCCTCTGCACTTATCTCAGATGCAGTCAGCACTTTTTGTTTCCCTGCGCCCAGGCATGCCTGCATGCTTTGCCTCGAGGACCTGCTCAAGGAGAGGTCACGATGGGTTTTCTGGCAGCAGCCCAAGTCAGGAGGGATGCTGAGGTGTGACCTGGCCCAGAGCCCTTCTGAACTGTGTCTGAGTGACAGATTTGTGTGGCACAGGGTCGTGTCACTGCTTTCCCATCCAGTGGGACCAACCCGCTGGTGCTGTACCTTCAGCTGGACAAACAGCTGCTGAAGCAGGACGTCACAGCCACTGGTCTCGATGTCCCCGAGGGTGCTAAGGATCCTGTCCTTGTTGTCGTCCTTTTCCGCCATGTTTTTCTCTGCGTAGTCTCTGAAAGGAAACATCGTCAAGGTCAGAACAACTTGTCCCCAAAAGAGAGAGGGGGAGAAGTTTGGAGGTCCCCAGGCCTTCCCCTGATGGCAGACAGACCTTCCTCTTTGGGGAAGACCTAACGTGTCTCACTATCCCATATTACAGACCCTATTACCTGCTGGCGGAGGAAGGAGCCCTCACCTGAAATTCCCACAGTTGTTAATGTTTGCAATCAGAATCGGCCTGTAGTGTCTGTGCTTCCTGCCTTTCTCCTTAAAGTCTTCAAAAGCGTCCTTGTAGCTGGAGGGGAGATGGGAAGAGAGGCGGGTGAGTGGCTGCAGCAGGCTGCCCTGGAAGCGTGTGCTGCCCACCAGAGCCTTACCGCACCTTCTCAGGAGGGCAGCCAGCTCCCTCGACAGGCGATGCGACAGCTCGTCGCCCAGCGCTGTGCTGACCTCCTTGGCTCGCTTCTGGCCGTTGTAGATGCTCTAGGGAAAAAAAAAAAGCAAAAAAATACTGGTTTCAGACACCGCTTGATCCAAAAAGGCCAGGTTCACCAGGTAAAAAGCCAGCAACTCCTTTGTGTTCTTTTGATTTTTGTTCGGTCAAAAGAATAAAGTGGCTATCTCTCCACTTTCAAATGAGGTGGAGAAGAAAGGAGCACTATAGACACAGCAAGCCTATAAAATTGCTGAGGAAGTGGGAAAAGGCTTTTTTTCTAGTCTTTTTTTTTCCCTTTTTTTTTGCTGAGTATGAGCAGGATTGTTGCCAGCACCTGCTGGACCATGACCACACCAGAGCATGGGTTTGGGCTCCCTTGTGCCACCCACTTCTGCTACAGCCCTACACATGGGACTTGGCCTGTTGGCTTCCCAGATTTACTACAGCTGGTCTCAAATCCTAAATACATGCAGGATGCTATCTGTATTACCTGGATAACAAATATTGCTAGTAGTTCACTCTGAAAATGCCCATTTAGTTTCTCTGGCTCTTTGTCTTCTTTCCATCTTTCGATTTCCTTTTCTAAACATTTGTTCAGTGAATTTTTGATGGTCGCCTGTAGGAAACAAAGAAAACAGCATCACCACAACGCGTCTGTAGCATCTGCTGCCTTCCGCTGGTGCAGCTCTCCTCACCCACCCAGCCTTTGTCTGGCTCGGCAGACTTTGTCCTCTTCCCTGGCTGAGAAATAAAGGCTCTTTGTTATGAGACACCTCACGCACCACTTCACGGCAGCAAGAACAACTCCCTGACAGCATCCACCTATTCAGTACAGAGTGGAATATTCCCAGGAAGGAACTGGAGGTGCCAAGATCAGGACCCACCACCTCGATACGCCAGCAGTGACGTCTGGGGTGGGGGGACGGTAGCGGGGCGTAGGGGGGTCACAGGCAGCTACATGTGCTGGAGCCCAAATTCCCCAAGCCACGTGTTGTTGGCGTGTAACACTCAGTACTACCCATTAGGGTCGTTCTGCAATCCTTTTTCATAAGCACTTCTGACGTCTTATGAGCTCAGGCGTGAATCAGGACGTTCCCAGCTTTTCCCTGCCCTGACCCCCTCGGTGCGTGCTGTGCAGCAAGGCGTTTGAGATGGTCGGCGCAGTGGCTGGCGTACATCTCTGCTCTGTGTCCTCTTCATGCACCTCATGGCCCATCTGCAAGCCATCATGGACTGCAGCTAAGCCTGGAACTTGTTTACTCATTTTCCAGGAACTCCAGCCCAAAGTGCCAAAAGCACTGAGCTACGGGAGGGCTGTGAAAGTTGCTTCTTGTGTCTGCTAAGGCAAGAGTCATCCAAAAATCAGAGCAACTGTAATTTCCTGCAGACCACGTGATTTTCTGTCAAAGAGGCGGACTTTTCAAGACCAGACCTGTGTGCTTTGTGCTCACCCAAGGTCTGGCACTGCTGCAGGGACCAGACTAAGGCTGAAAGCATCACCTGCGAGTGGGAGCGCAGGCTCCTCCTTCTGGGGATTTAACACACAACTGGAAAGTTACCCGCAAAGACCTGTAGTTGGACTTTTTCCCACCTTCCTTACACCAGTTTTGCAAGAGCAGAGTGGTAATTTTGCACCAACTCCCAGGGCAGAGGGATGGGCTAACAAGAAGGTAGCAGGAAGTTTGCTCTGCATGTCCCAACCAGCCCACCTGTCCTACAAGGAGCAATAAAAGCTTTCTTCCTTTGTGTCTCTCTTGAAGGATGTGTGGCTCGCATGGATGGCTGGGAAGGGAGCATTCAGGACAAGTCAGAGCTCCTCCAAGGAGTCATGCTGGAGCGGTACTGGGCTGAGGAGGGACTGAGCAGATTCTCACCTCTTCACTCTCAAGGTATTTCCTTTCAAGCTCTTTGCTCAGGCTTGATGGCAAAAGGCTTCCAAGCTTAACTTTTTCCAGCTCCTCTGCTAAAACAGGATCTTTCCTCATATCTCTGGAATGAAAAAGCCAAACAATCACATTTTGCAAGGTCAGTGTAATTCAAGACAGCTGTTGATGCAAATCACTAACACTCCTTGAGGCCATCAGTGGGAAACCAGATGTAGATGTACACAACCCTTAGTGCAGGCCACCGCACTGATGGGGATGGGGTCCCAAAGCAGCTCTGGGATACGGCCCCTTGCCATCAATACAGCAAGGTGACCTGATGAAGAGCTGGTGTTTCATGGCTGGTTTGTGGGAGCGGAGCAGGATGTTCAATGCCTGCTGCTATTTTCCTGCCACGTACCAGCTGAGCCGGGTGATGCTGAGCAGCTCCAGAGGGACGAGGTGGCACGGAGCCACCCGGCAGGGACCTGCCAGCCTGGGGGCCTGCTGCAGAGCTCAACGCTGAGCATCACCTGGTTCCCATGCTAGCATTAGGCTCAACTCCACGTGAGTATGTTGCTGTGCTTCCCACACATGGGCTGCTTATGCTAAGAAGCTGGAACCTCAGACCATTTTTTAAGGCAGCCAGGCCCTTCCCTTTTTCTTCCTGCTCCTTGTGCTCCTGCTCACGAAGAGAAGAACTCTCTTCCCCGCTGCCCTGGACAGCACCATCCCCACCACGCTGCTGCACTGCTTTGGCCGGGTCCTGCTCCTCACAGCTGCCGATTTCCAAACATGCGGTAGTTCAGGCTGCATGTCCTGACCTAGAGCACAGCAGCAGCTGTGGAAAACTTCCAGGGTCAACAGTGACTCATTAAATTCCATCCAGAGGAGAACCAAGAGGAGAAACAAGTAGAGGTGAAGGTGGAATATCTTCAGAATAGCAGAAGAAACACTGCTTGAAAATGTACTGTTTTCCACCTAAGAAATGAGCACCCTCAATTCCCCACCCAATACAATAAGCCACAAGAAGGAATATTTTCAGTTTTGTAACATACAGAGCTAGTCAGGTCAAAGAGTGACACTTGGCTCATGATGTGCTGTCACAGGGGTTCACCCTTTGGTCTCCTAACCCAGAGGAGATCACAGACTGTGGGCAATGCCTAGGCAACACCCTCCATGCCCAGGATAATTGCATCCCAGGCTGTTCCATTTACTGGCTGCCCTCTGCTCCAGCAGGCAGAAGGCTGGAGTTCCCAGACTTTCCAAGAATGAGTTCAAGACTGCAACTGGAGTAGAGATGAGGGCAATGGGCCTGCCCAGTTTGTGCCACAAGTGAAGTCCTAAATATCTGTGTAGATGTGTTGCCTAGAGGCCTGTGGGGTGTAATGAGATTTGGTTACAGACCAGCCGCCCTGTGGAATTGCCTTCAGGCCATCCTGGCCAGCTGGTGTAAATCGGCACAACGCCAGTGACACCAAAACCTAGCCATGGATTGGACTGCAGCCATAGTGACACCGATACATACATCCAGCAAATCTCTGGTTTGGCAGCCAGGGAGCCTGATCGTCTCCAGTACTAAACGTGTAAAAGCAAAAGCATCACTTACTTTGGGTAAATGTTGTGCACCCATGAGAGGAGAAGGTAGACATCCTTGTCTTCCAGCTGGGACTCAGCAGCTTTTTTTGCCTCGGAGGCAAAATGATGGTGATAGAGTTCTGCATATGTACCGAACACGTTAAACTCAGGGGGATAAAGCTGTCTAATGCATTTTGCAACTACTGTCAAATCTTCCTTCATCGTCTTCCCCATGTGCAGGAGGTTTTGGCCAACTGAAGAGAGGTTCTCAGTTCTGGGAGTATGACTTGTGTCTTTCATTCGAGTCTCTACTGACTCCTTCACTGTAGCCATCCAAAGCTCTTTCCATTTTCGGGGTCTAAATTGCATGTTTTGGTCAGGCAAATTCTCCAGCAGGCAATTCTGATCTTCTTTCTCCTGCTCTTTCAGTACCTCTACTGCTTGCTGCAGCAGTTCTGGGTTTGTTCTTGCTAGAAGTACAGAGTCTTTCAGGATGCTGAAGACTTTGTGTTTCAGGATTTCGCTGATGGACTCGATGTCTTGTTGCCTGGTGTTTAGTCGCTCCTCACTTTTGCTCGATATGCTCTTCTCCAGGGCAATCAGATGTAGGGCAGCATCACAAAGCTTGTGCTTTTCAAGGAGATCCATGATTTGTTTGACTAAGGAAAAAAGAACAGCCTTCCTTTACCCAATGGCAAAAACTTAAATTTCTACTTTGTATAAAAAGATGGCTATGGAATACTATTTTTAAAACATTTTTATTTCTGTAATGCTAGCTCTTAGGTTCCTTTACCACAGAGCAAATCTCTTTATTTAAAGATCAGATTATTCCTATTCTGCCACTGAAGGTTATAATGCTAATTCCTGTGCTAACCACGACTTTTTCCAAATTTAGATTTTTTCTTTTGTTTGTTTGTTTTTATCTGTTTGTGTTTGTTGTCCCTTTGCTTGGGTTGCCAAGCAAGGCTCTGAAGGTCTTTTGAGTTTTTTAATAACCTTGAATATATTTTATGAGTTTCCCAAGAAAGAATAAGAAATGGGGAGGACAAGCTGTATATATGCAAGTATTTAATTTTTCCTTGGAAAGGAGCTGATGGAGAAGAAAAGTCTCAAAGGAACACGATCTGGCACTAGAGATGCTACCTGCATCTCTGTCAAAGGGCCTGTCAGGGTGGAGAGTTTTTTTCCTTTTCTGCACAGCACAGTTGGTCAGCTCATGGACTGGATGTGTAGACCAAGAGACTGGTGTGGTCTGGGGCCAAAGCAAGGAAATCAGAGGAAAACAGCTACAAGGACTGGCTTATGGGTGTCTAATCCTGAAAGAAAAGTCAAATTCCTTAGGTGAAATTGTAAGTGAATTTTGCTACAGGTGCCTGTTTCGTTGGGTTATAAATAGAGAAATAGCTGGTTAGCACTGATAGACTCTGCAGTACAATGTTGCAGTTGTGAGCACAGATTAAAAATTAGCCTTATCTTCTTTAGTTATATTTCTGATATCCACCCTGTTCCTCCCCATTCATATGACCTGAAGTAAAGAGCACGGCTTTAGAAAAAAATGTAGATGGAAAGATGTAGCTAAATAAGAAGTGCTAGAGGAAATACCACATGGGTTTTCCAGAAATAGGTTGGCACGATCTGACCTGTGAAATTTTTTGGATGACATATTTAGTGGGCAAAATAAGCCCAATTGAGATATCCTATCTGAGCTACAGCCACTTACTTATGTGGTGCAATCTGGAAAATTATTGAACTGAGGAAGTTGTATCCCGAAATAAGTTCTGTTAGGTGTGTAAGGTTTGTATTAAAAACTTTGGGTGGAGAAAGCTGACATTATTCATGAACCTCATTTCAATTAGAGCACAAAAGCTGGGAGTGCCCTATTGACATCTGCTGATTGCACAAAAGTCACACACATTACTGAAACTGAGGGCTTGGTGCATGATACTGGAACAACGGCAGAACTTCAGTAGTCAATGGGCTGAAGTTTAATAGCACAAGGTTTAAGATACAAATCTAATAGAACAAAAGTTACTTAGCAACAAATAGGATTTTCTGCTGCAAGCTGCATGTGCATCAGCCTGAAATGGAGGAGGAAGAGAGCTGCCTGAAGAATTTAAGTAAATTGCTGCTATGAGATGATGGTGAAAATGTCAGACCTGATCCCAGGATGTATCTGGTGAGGATTTTCCATCAAGGACAGAAAAATGGGAACGTGTTGTACCAAGCAGTGATCAGCTGGAGCATTTTCTGCAATTCTGAATTATTTATTTCAAAAGAAATTGGAAATGGGGCAGTGCAGAGTAAAGACCAAAGCTAGGAAGGGCCTCTTTCCAGTAAGCTATGCTCATTTAGCTGAACAAGTTGAAGGCTGAGAAGGGAAACCACCAGTTATGGAAAACAGCTGACACATGAAGAAATAGATATGAATTAACATGGAAAAGGTTTGTCTAGAATCGAGGTAATTTGCTCTAAAACGGTGAGATTTTGGAAGAGCCCCTCCAGGAAAGGAGGTAGGACTAAGACATTGACTCATTTTAAAGCGCAGCTGGCTCAGTTTACAGAGCAGGTAATGTGACACATCACCTGAGCTAGCAGGTGAGGTTGGAAGTGCCAAGCTCTTCGCAGTCCTGGGTTTCTCTGAGCAGGTATTTCCTGACTCTAACCACCCTGCAGGGCTGGAGCCCAGGCCTGGGGGACTTGCATGCTCAGATACCACCCCGGGAAGACCCTCAGCAGCTGCTCGCTGCTGTCCTGGGGAAAAGGAGATTTCACAGGGTGGTTGGTGATGGGCAGGCGGGGTGAGCACTTACTGCTGGGTGTCCTGGTCTTTATCATCTTCTTAAATGCAGTCGTAAACATTCCCTTGATTCCTTTCTTCCCCTTCTCCAGGCTGTCCCCAGCGGAGGTGCAGCTCCCAATGCTCGTGATGGAAGACGCCCGCGAAGTTCTGCCGGCTGCCTCTGGCCTTTCACTCATCTTCTCCTGGTTCCTGGACCAGATCTCATCTCCAGAAGAACCAGGGCAGGCAGGGACTTGCTCAGCTACTGATGTTGCAGGGTTTTCCAGCTGCCCATTTACCTTGATGCAACCTGCTGATCTATTGCGTATTCCAATGGGACCACTTTGGGAAAAAGGTAACATTTTCATCATTTTCCTTCTAGCCTGCAAATTTCAGAAAGAACTGGTCAGATTATAACAGTTTGCATAAAAATTGCTGCGGCACAATATGTCAGGATGTATTCCCATCAAAAGAAAAGAGTTTCTGGGCTGTGTGGTGGAGTAGGACACGGGTCCTGTGGCTGTTCAAAGCAACTCAACCCCCTCTTACACTTACACAGGAACAGGATCAATTTCAGCCTTCCTCATGGCCTGTTTGTGCTGGTCCCTGCTCATCTGGCTGCAGGTCTGGTTGTGGAAGCCCCCTTGTAGCTACTTGCATTTGGAGTTTGCAAGTACAGCATGAAAATGAGATGAAGCCTACCAAGCGTGGTACACAGCTGCCTTTGCTGAGGAATTAGTCCTCCTGTGCCAAACTTCTGCTGGTTTAACACTTTTCCCACTTAAGTAAGTAAGAAAATTCTTAGCTTTCATGAGAAGTCTTTTTCCTGAGGAGCAGTCCAAGAGTTCAGAAGTGTCAGGGTCATGAAAAAACACAGGATGTGAAAAACATGGGAAGAACAACAGCACAGTGGAAGTAAAGCAGTGTCTCCTGATATGAGCATAACGGATTATCACTGCAAGACCCAAAATCCCAGCCAGAAACACAGTTTCAACACTCTGCTTGCTGCCCCGAGCCCTACAGCGACAGATGCAAGCTCAGGGATGCCTCCAGACCCTTCGAACCTGCTCACTGCCTGTGTGATCTCATGTTCAGAATGCTCTCAGGGTGACTGCGCCATCCCCAAACAGTGCAGCTTCAGCAGAACTTGTGGGGTTTCTCCAGATGCCTGGGAGCAATTCCTGTCCCATCTGTTATGTGGAAGCGTGGAGGTGCAGCACGAGCCGTGGCTTGTGCGGAAAGAAATTATGGTGGCGGTCAGTTTCTGACACTAGGGACTAATGAGTTTGGACTTTTTCCACAGCTGTTACATGAAGCTAGTACCAGTGAAATGAAAGACCAGAGCAGACCTCCCCCAGCTGAGGGGGAAGAGGAACAGGACACAGGGCTGGGGTGGCTGAGCCTGGCGTAAGCACCACCCCCTTCCACAGTCCTGCTCCAGCAGCAAGATCCTGGGTGCTCCTGCACTGCAAATAATTTAGCGACAGATACATCTGTTATCATAACAGTGTCTTCTAAAAACTTGTATTTCATTGCTTTATTTTCCTCTAACATTTAGTATGCTGCTCTAGATTTGTTTATTACGGTTAAATTATAACAAGATTTATTATTATTAGCACTGATTATGAATAAATAAAGTGACTGAGAGTCTCCAGCCCACATTCCAACAACGCTTTTTCTAAGTGGCTTTCTGGGAAACCAGAGCAATTCTGCATGAAGAAACGTCAGGCAAATTTTGGCTTACACTTACTGAGTTAGAGCAGAGGAATTGGGATGTAAGTATAGGAAAAAAATTGGCTTCAGTTTTAAGGACACAACGGGGTGATCTTAAAATTCCCTCACGGTCACAGAGATTCTATTTAAGTCTTCGGGACTTTTCTAATTTTTGTAAGGCTATTTTCCTAGCCTGCATTTCCCAATACCACGCTGTGTTTAGATTCATCCTGCCAAATCCCTTCCTTCCTGTTTGTGCAAGTACAAAAATCAACTGAGCCCTATTATTCCAAACAAAGCACTTTTTGTTTTTCTAAACAAATGAAGTACCTCTCCCTTTCGTATAGCAGAAGGTGACATTCAGGGAGCAGTCACTTCTGCCTTTTTGTTTTGATGAATGATGATCATAAAGACGGATTTCAGGATGGTTTTGCTGCTTCTTGGATACAAAGAGGAATGCCATTTGTCTTAGAAAACCACATAAATAAGAGTACACATAAAAGAGTCTTTGGGGGGAAAGATCAAGCTTGTTAAGAGCTTGGTTTTTAATGGCCAGCAGAACTTTGTCCCATTAAGGCTCTGTGGGGGCTGGGCGCAGGGACGTGGTGATTCTCGGAGCGAGGCGGGTGGCTCGGGGCGTGCTGTGGTGGCACATGGCTGCTCCCAGCCCCACAGCCGAATTAGGAGAAAGATAAAACAGCTCCAGTGTGTTCAGCCAGGGGCTGCACGTTGGCACCGAGAGAACTGCTGGCAATATTTGTTTCTCAGGGTGTGCTTTTTCCACTTGAACTAATAAATGCTGAAGCAGCTAAGCATCTGAGGAAGGCTGTAAATGCAATAGCACTAAGATTTGTCCATCTCGAGTGCTCGTCCAGAGTTTATCAGTTTGCTGCTGCTGTTTTACACATCCTTCTATCTGTTGCTCCTTGCACCCCTCCAGCAGCATGCTCTCCAGCCACCACAGCAGACCACACCGTGGGCTCAGCCGTGGCCGAGGGCTGGGCTGCTCTTGCACACTTACATCCTGCTCACAAACCAAAGCCTGGCAAAACTGCAGCCGTCTCCTAATCATTTTAGCAGCGAGTACTTTGGGAAGTGCTGAATCATTTTCTAGGCACAACACTCAATTGTGTCTTGGGAAATGTAATGGTTTAAGTTCCTGTCATTACATAGATCCTAACTCGTCATTACTGTTAATTTACTATTAATAAATTTTATCATCATCATCATCCCCATTACTGTTCTGTGGCACTATGGTTTGAGGCAGGAGAGTTTCCAGCACCAATGATCTCTGACACAGTGCACTCAGCTTTACAATTCCTAACCAGAAGAGCAGCACAGCCTGCGCAGCCTCCTGTGCTACGCCAGATCAAGGGTGGGCAGCCAGGGCCCGCGAGTCAAGCAGGTGCCGAGGCAGCACCCAGAGGACAAAACCTGGACTATGGGCACAACGGGTTCCTATTTTCTCATTTCCCTCCTCAAACTAAACAGCCTCTGCAGAAGCCCCGGAACTTTGGATGAGCTCATTGGCGAGGGACGGCTCACAGCATGCCAGCAGAGATCTACTAATTAACGCCATTCCAAAATTTTTGCTGATCTCTTTCTCAACTGCTTTTTCCTGAGCTGCTGCCATGCGAACAGGCATCTGTTTGGATTTTTAGTCCTTTCCTGTCTGCTGACATTCTCGGTCAGAGGGGTTGATGTTTGGTTTCAGTGGAAAGCCCCACTTTCCCGCAGCCTCTCCAAAGTTATTTAGCAGAGTTTGTTCTCTGTGTTTCCATCAGCCGTTCCTTCCCTCCCCTGCTCCCCATGGAAGTGGGATCACTGCTGCCTACACAAGAAAGCCGCAGCAGACCAAACCTTCCCTTGCAGTGACACCTAAATAAGCTGCAAAAAAAATCAAAGCAAAGAGTCTACCGAGTTGCCAGCCCCAATCTTTGCAAATTGGAAAGACTTCATAGATTTTTTTTTTCCTACCAATTTTTGTTGGCTGTATTGGTACTGAACAGAGACACCGTGAAGCTGGGGGCTTCCACTTGGTTTTGCCTGGGAAATCACCACCTGTAGATGAAGCAGGACAGCAATGTGCCCCAGGGAGCTGAGGGTGACAAGGGAACAGCAGTGGCAGATCAGCAGAGGGTCACAGGACATCAAACTTGGCATGAGGTGCCTTAAACTGCCTTTAAACCATCACCTGGGAGCAGCACAGGGAGAGCCACGCAGAGCTACTCAGGCACTTCTAAATGAGGGTTTGTGTTGCAGAAAGTGTAATCTGCTCCTATAACTTCTCACTTCAAATGCCAGCAGTATAATTTTAAACTGCTGTGGCTGAAAGACAAACCAGCTGCTGCTGTCCAGGATTTTGTTTTCATATTGCTATTCCTGAAGCCAAATCCTGCACCCGCACTTGGGGCTTGCCAGGTTTGCTGGTAGAGATAAACAGACCAAGAGGACACACAAAGTCCCCAGGGCCAGACCGACAGCTCCCTTTTACCATCATTTTCAGACTCTGGCTTTCCAGACCTCTTTTTACAGAAAGAGTCACTGAAGCATTAGCAAACTCACACCCAGATTCTCCAAAGGGCTCTGCCTGTTTCATCCCCTGCATCAGAAGTGGTGAACCCCAAAGTCCCTTGGCTGGGGCAGGCAGTTGGGTACTTTGGAGTACGAATGTTTCTTCATGGTTTTGGCTCTGAACTTGGGTGTGATGGCAAGGGACTGTGCCTTCTAGTCGAGCCACACACTCCAGTCATAGAAAGCCTCATCCTCACTTCACAGCAGCCCGAGGAAGTCCTACACTAAGCCCGCCGAGGATCCTAGCCCTGAGGCTGAACCCAGCCTTCACCTGGGGGCTGAGGCAGTGATGTGGGACAGCTGCCCAAAGAAAAAAGGGAATTTCAGGCTGGTTCTTCAGTGCCCAGGGGAAAGGTGGGTCCTAAGGGCACTGGCACTTCCCTGACTTGCAGTTCTAGTCCCAAAGCTGCGAGCACGGCCATACAGAAGTGTGCCAACTTGGCACATCACCCCAGCAGGGCACGAGGGCTGCCTGGGACCAAACACAATCCAGACACTGAAAATGATTTATTTTCCAGTGCAGTTGGGATGAATGAATCACAATCCAATTGTTTTCCTGTGATATGGGAGGAAACCACATCCTTTTAAAAAGAAAGGAACGCAGGAGGGGTGGGAAGTGCCTCACTGAATCTGGAGCCTGGTGCCTGATCGGGGTTGGGGATGCTTTGGTGCCCAAGATCCACGTCTGGAGTTTGGGGGTAGGGGGTTAAAAGGAGTCACTGTTCACTGCCTGTGTTCATGCCCTGAAGTCTGGGGGATGAGCAACAGAAATCAGACCCAGCTGTCAGGATGCAATCACCACACACGCAGTCCTGCGGTCCCCGGCCATGGGATGCATCTGGAGCTGCCGTCCTCGCTGGGACAGCGGTGTGACCCTATCCCCGTTCTGGCCATCACGAAATGGGGCCAAAACCTGTAACCTCGTCGAGGAACCCCCCTTTTAGCACCTTCCATTTAACTCTAGCCCTGCCCCAGGCACAAACCAGAGCCCGTGCGCCCGCCGGCCCCGCACGGAGCGAGGCAGGAGGGAGGAGCGGGAGCGGCCCCGCGGGGGAAGGAGGCACGGAGAGCCCCGAGGACTTACTCTGCTGCGGCTCCCGGGCACCACGGCGAGGACGACGAGGGCGGCGGTGGCGCTGGCTGCGGAGCCCCGGGGCAGCCCGGCTATAAGGGGAGGGCGCGGAGGCGGAGACCCGGCCTCGCAGGGAGCCCCGAGCCGGGGAAACTCCGCCCGCAGCCTCCGCTCCCCAGACGGGCACCGCAGGGAAACGAGAATTCCCCACGGCTGGGGAAGAAGTCCCCGCAGGGGGAGCCGGCCGAACAGGAGAGGTGGTCGGTAGTGGTGGCATCTGTCCCATGTCAGGACCGCGTAATGTCGCATCCCTATGGACTGGGGCACCGGGGTGTAAATGTGTCGTGGCTGGTCCCCAGCTCAGTGTTAGGAATGGAGCAGGCAGGTCACTCTGAAATCACTGCTCCCGCAGCAGGGCATTGCCCTGGGGGTTGGCAGGATGAGGTGCTCAGGGGAACGCACCAGTGGGCACATCGGGACCTGCATCATGCCCATGGCAAAGTGCCTCCTGCATGGGACACCGACACCACTAACATCCTTCAGTGTGGTGGGGCATGGCCCTGCAGGAACAGGGTAGGTTTAGATTAGATATAGGGAAGAAATTCTTCACTCAGAGGGTGGTGAGGCACTGACACAGGCTGCCCAGAGAAGCTGTGGCTGCCCCATCCCTGGAGGTGTTCAAGGCCAGGTTGGATGGGGCTTTGGGCAACCTGGTCTGGTGGGAGGTGTCCCTGCCCATGGCAGGGGGGTGTAATCAGATGATCTTCAAGGTCCCTTCCAACCCAAACCATTCTATGATTCTATGAATGGGAGATGTGGTCCTCCTTCCACACCCTGCCTGTATCTGCTGCTTGCAGAAGTCATTTGCTTTCCTGATTTTTCTCCCTGATTTCATAGGCGCCCACATCCCTGGCCATGGAGGTGTGGTGAGCCTGTTTCACTGGGGAAACATGTATACTGCCATAGCTGGGGGGTGGTGGTGGCTGTGGAGGGTCACTGCAGATGGTCTAGGAAGCCCATGCTGTCCCCCACCTCAACATAGAGTATCTTCTACATCCACCTAGGGGAGATCTTGGCTGAAGCACCTGCCCTGCAGGCAGAAAAACAAAATATAGGCCTCTTGCAGAGGCTGACCTCACCGCTGGATTACTAATGTCACCTCCTTCCTCTCCTGGGAAGCTGCTGAGGGGCAGCCAGCAGACTTACTGCACCTGGGATGATTTCTGGTTTATGTACAGCTGTGGTTTAATGCAAAGTGCCAAAAATGGTACAGAGACTTAAAGCTGAGTGTAAGCCATGAGCTTGCATGATGTTGCTGGAGCTCTCCCCTTGGTCCAAGCAGCCTGGCTGCTGACAGCCACCCTCAGTTTCAAGGGGGTAGATGGTGGAAGATGCAGCTGAGAACTGATGTTTGTGCTGGGAGGAAGCTCTGGACTGAGCGGGCTTGGTGTCTAACAGCAGATGCTTCTCCTGGTCTGTGCCAATTTGGCATGCCACCCTCTGGGACTGCCTCCCCAAAACGAGCACAGTAGCAGGAAAAGAAAATCCACCCCTACAATATCTGCCAAAACAGGAAGCAGAAGCATGGGGCACACTCAGACCCATGATCTCTGGTCACTGGGAAACACTGATTCATCTCAGGGCAGCCTGCGGGCTGCACTGGTCAGAGGGACTCCCCCTGGAATTGCCTGAGCCTGACAGTCTGTGGCATCATCATGGGACCAAAACACAGGCTTGCGTGTCAGATTAAAAATCATGGGAAAGATGAAATGGTGCAAGACTTGGTCCTGAAGAGCAGTGACTTTGTGTGTGTGGTGGCAATGTGCTGTTACATCTGGTTTTCAGGGCAGCATGGTGCAGCTGGAGGCAAGCTTGGTGCTGCATTTGTGCAGCACCTCCTTTTGTGCAGGAGGCCAAAGGATGTGGTTCATGAGGGCTGCACACACCCCTGGCTTGGGGCATGGCCATGCAGGTGATGCTCCTGGCTGTCTGCAGGCAGAGGATGCTCTTCTGGACTCGGTGGGACCCTGGAGCTGTGTTGCTTCCCCTGCCCTTGGTTGTGTCTGTCCCCAGGTATGCAGCAGATTTGCAGTGGAGACTCAGTGACATGTCTCAGGCCTGCTAAAACTGCTCTTTAAATATTTGGGAGGGGGTCCTTTGAGCTCAGAAGCTTCACTACTGGCTTCTGAGACCAGTGTCTCACCCCCCAGCTTAACACAGGAGACTCCTGCCGGGAGCAACATGGGACAGACCAAGGGAGTCTGATGCTCAGCTTGTGTTAGCAAATGTAGCTGCTGCAAATCTGCAGACACCCTTGGTTTTCTTGGGCAAATGTCTGTACAGAACAATTTATGTGAGCTACAAAGTAGATTCACATCATGGGGTGTGTTGCTGGGCCTCATCTTTCGCTACTTTAAATTAACTTCAGTGGGCCCAGGGTAGTTCTGCCAGCATGCAGGGGAACAGGAAGCATCTTGTAATTGGGCCTTAAATTAACAACTCAGAGCTTAGGTGTCATCCTTCAGATGCTGCATTTACCTGAAACAAATCTATCACTTCAACCCCCTGCTAATCAATAGGATCATTGCGTTGCTTCTCTGTGTAGTCTGCTTCCCGAGACAGGCATCTTGTATTGATGTATATGAAGTTGTTTAGTGGCTAACCAAGTTATACCTGGCTGCACATATTTTGGTACTGCATAGAAATTTTTATGTGTTCTGTAACAACTACTCAGAATGCACTGCATAGGGCCACACTTTCTGTATTTACAGTTTATGCTATCAAAGAAGTTATGTTAAGTCTACGGTTTTGAGAATTCCTGGCTTTTGCAGTTTCTTCATTAATATGCATGACAAATTTATCAGCTGTAAACTATTCTTAAAAGCAAGAGCTGCTTCAGAGATTTGTAATTTCATTTTGCAGTTGTTTCCACAAGTTTGAACAGGGAACTCAGATGGGATCATTCACCTCTTCCTCGTTGGGCATCGAAGCCTTTCTTACTAGCAATCCTAACACCCAAATTTAGATGCGCAGAAGACTACAAAAGGGATGTTTCTACCAAAAAATATATATATATAATAATAATGCTGTGAATCCTTTGCACTAGAGAATGAATAATTTGTTCTGCCTATGAAAATGAAGAGAATATAAACAAGAAGTATTCATAAGGACATTATTCTGCAGAGAAGTTTGAACTTCCTCTTTCTGCAAGCTGGAAAGCCAATATCCTTCTGTGCCAGCTAAAGGTGTGTCAAGAAGCAGATAATTATGAAGGTAAAGGTTTTCTTCCTGGAACCTGTTAATTCAATGCACTTATACAATCAATGGTATTGGAGAGTTTTGTTCAAGCTTGGTTTAATTACTTTTATTACCATACAGGGAAACTATTAATTTCCCTTTGGGATTTTCCATCAGCTGAGCTAATTTGTCCCAAGTAAATCCAGCTGTGCATGCTTCAATATTAAGGCAGCAAGAGGGCTGGGTACAGGTGGCTGGCAGTGGCCCTGTGGGTGAATGGGCATCACCTGGGTAGAGCTGCCCCAGGTGGCACATGGGAGGGTCAGAAATACCTCTTCTGGTTCTGCTCCACCTGGGATATTTTGATAGAAGTGGTGCATGTGCAGATGGGGTTAACAGGAGAGAGTTTAGGATGTTCATTAAACTGTGGGGTGAAAGGCCAAGAGATCACACTGCCCATGTCTATCCAGCTCAGTTCAGGAGTTCATATGGCTTGGGATCAGCTAAGGGCCGAAAGTCTGAATTCTGAAGACTTTCTCAGATCTGGAGCCCCAGCTCCTTGCCCTGAGTGGACATGGGGGGTCAGCAAGCTCTGGATGCGCTTTTTGGCTCCAAAGGCAGCGTCTGCTCAACATCTGAGGCAAAGCAGCTGGTAACCAGAGGGAGGAGATTGTTCCAGCTCTCAAGACTGATGTGTATTTTAACTTAGACCACTCAGATCATAAAAGGCTTGCTTGGATGATGTACTCACCAAAATATGTTGCTTCTGATTGACTGGAGTGCCTTTCTCTCCAGTACTGATGGCTGCAAGTAATGGAAACAAGAGCTCTTTTTCTCCTTCAGCAACCGAGCTCAGAAGTTCTGTGGTGAAATGCCCGAGTATCACTTGGAGCGCACGGGCAGGGAGGTTGTGAAGGAACTGAGAGGGGAGGTAACCAAGTTTACCATGCAGATTGTGTCAGACTAACTGCTGTGAGAAAATGTCCTGTGATAGGCAATGACTGCTTCCTATAAGAGACATAAGCATTGATAAGCAAAGACAGTGGGCCCAAGGCTTCTCCTTCCAGACAAATATGTGAAATCACTAGGATGTCGTTTTCCTTCCTCTTCTGGCTCCTCCGAGAGCCTCCTTGGCTGTGGCTATCTGGACATCTAGATGTCCTAGGGGCCAGCTTCCATGAGTGGAGGGTACCTCCAGGTGAGGAGAGTCATGCTTCAGCACCAGCCCAAAGACTTTCAGGCTGACAAGACTGGTGTTTCCAGCCAGGCTGGGACACTGTCTAACTGTGGCAGCTGTGGGAAAGGGTTTAGCACAGCAAGCAGAAGTCAGCAGTAAGTTCACTTCAGTATTCAGAGAAACATCTAGTTTCTGGATTGAGCTCAATTATCAAAAATATCAATTTTAAGTATAACATTCCTTCTCTTTCAAAATATCACAGGAACACACTATGGGGTGGGCTCCTGCTACCTTTGAAGCTTGCTTGTGGCCTTCTCTGAAGAACTCCTTGTGTGGGACATATTTTACAGTAGGCATGAAGCAGACTCTTCCCTTACAGCTGTAATAGCTCAGTCTGAGCTTAAAGGATACTGTCAAGTTGGCTAATTCCAGTAATAACATCTTACTGTTAAAAGGCAGCACCTGAACTCAACACATGAATGTTAAAAAAATAAATAAAAGTAGTTTTGGAGTATTGAAGGACTAGGATTTTGCAGCTACAAAGGTGTGACCCGCCTCTTGAGAACTTTGTTACCGCTGACATAAGCCTCACAAGTTGATAGTTCTGCCATCTCCAGCCACGTTTGAATTGAACCAGCTGTACAGAGCTTTCTTGATTTTGGTTTCTACTGACATCAAAAATCCTGTGTGTCTGAGTCATGGACCAGGAATTCAAATCTGACAGGAATGCCCTCAATCTTTGTTGAAGAAAGGCTTACATGCAGTGTGGTCTGCATCCCCACCCTGATATTTCTGCTCGAGGAGCGGTCTGTAGCTGAGGCCGATGACACCTTGGCCGTGATATTTCTGGCAGGGGAGGCATCCGTGTCTGAGGCTGCCCAGCGACCTCCTCCCCTGATGTCTGTGGGGGGCAGGTGTGCATTTCGGGGGTTGTCCTGCCTCCCTGCCCTGGCAGGGGGCTGCAGGATGGGTTCGTGCTTGAGATTTCAGTGCCCAGCTGTCCCTGACATGCCCACAGTACACAGCAGCGTGCTGGAGCAGGGCCTGCTGGCCATGACATCCCTGCCAGGCACACATTCCCTGTCTGCTGACTGTGTCCCTTCAGCCTGGGACAAATGCAAATCCCTGTGTGAGGAGCTGCTGCCAGGCCAGCTGGCACCCTTAACACGTGCTGTGGTGACCCGGTGAGCAGCAGAGGGCAGTGAGGAAGGGTGTAGCTCCTTCCCTTCACCAGCATGAAGGCTGAAGGAAACTGGAAGTGCCTTTCCCCGTTGTGGAAGCCCAGTCATCTCCGCACAGAAAGGGAACACGTTTCCTGCTGCCCAGCACCGCTCAGGGGCTGCATGGCACGCTGCGGGGCACAGCCACAGGTTCATGTCTGTGATGGGCTCAGTGAGGCACTTGCAGGAGGTCACCTCTGCTGCTACCACAGACAGGGTGGGACACACTGCTGCTTTGGGGAAGCCTCAGGATCTCTGAGAGGAAAGCACTGTGTTTTTTATCACCCCATTTTTAAGGTACTTCAGCACTTTCTACCCCATAGTTCTTTATTTTTTTTCCCAGCACTTCCTCCTTTATGTCACACTGCTTCTCTATTGACACCTTCTGAATGCCCACGGTGAATGCGGGCAGCAGCACAACACACAGCGATCAGGTCTCTGTAGATGGTGTGTGTGCTTGCAAGATGCACGTTGTTTTTCTCACCAGCAGTGCCAAAACCGCTGTGCAGCAGCCAGAGCTCCTTCAGCCATGCCAGCAGAGCTGCTCAAGTACCTGCTGCTGGTGGCTGTGGGGAAAATGCTTCTACTCGTGTTGAAATTTGTCCTCACAGGCATGCAGCCCCTTGCTCCTCCCCAGATGCTGAGAGCTGTGCCTAATTTTAGGGTCAGAGAATGGACATTGATCCCAAAGGTCACTGGGTGGAACCAGATCCTGCCTGGCTGTCCCAGTGGTGGCAGTGCCATGCAGTGGTGGCAGTGCCATGTTTGGGCCTGGTAGGACTGAGCAGGGTGTCCCCAGCTCAGCTGCCTGCTGTCCCCATTGCTTGCTGCCTTGGGTCTTCTTTTTCATAAAGTCACCCCGAGGGGAAAGTACGGGGGGCGGGCGGGGGGGGGGGGGGGGGCGGAAAAACATTGGAAAAGCCAAAACAACAGAACCTCTTTTTGAGGTCTTGAAGGGAAGATACCAAGGAGTTCTTCTGTTTTAGGCTTCCTGTAATGTCCCCAAAGCTTTCTATTCCCAGATGCTCTCCTGCTGGGATCTCCTCTCATGTCCAAGCCAATTCAGGCTTGGCAAGTACCACAGAGGGAAGTTTCCAGGGGAAATCCAAATGGCTGTGAGGACTCAGCAGCTGGCATTTCAAACCCTCTGAGTCAGTGAAGAATAAATCCTGCACTGTTGAAATCGACAGTTTTTGCTATCCAGTTTACTGGCAGAAAGGCTCTTCATCTCTTCATAAATACAGGCATATTCCTGAGTGAGGTCTGCACATCTCCTGAGGACTGAAATTCCCAACCACCTTTCAAAAACAACTCCTGTTTCCTCAGCAAACATCTGAAGAACAGTGCTAGATCTTCCGGATGATAATGGTTTTCTTCACCCCCATGTGCCCGGAGGAGCCCGTGCTGCTGCAGTGGGTAGGGTGCTTTGTGCATATTTGCTCTCGTGGGAGTTGTCCTAGCAGTGCAGAGGCTAGACCTGGATCTTTCCTAAACCACCTTGGCATTGGCTGTGGTTGTCATAGTACTTCTAACACTGCCCAGTGCAATAAAATTAGCAAATATTAGAGAAGGATAAGGAAAATAATATTCCAGTGCCTATGCAAGAGCAGTATTCTGGATGCAGTAATTGAGGTGTATCCTCCATGTGTGCACTTTTAACTCTTTCAGGCTTCTGTCTGCACTATGAAGAAGGAGCTTCACTTACAAGAGCTTAATAGGGCTGTTACTTAAAGTGTTAAAGAAACATTTATTATTATTATTTACTATGGAAAAGAATATTCCTTAGAGGATTCAGCTTGGTACCTCCCATGCAAGCATTTTCCCAGAAACAGAGCTGTAAAAGCAACAATGCAATTAATTTTTTCGTGTCGTGACTAAAACAATGGAATTTGAATCTATATACTGTGGCCCAAGGCTAAATGATTGTGGTGAAATAGCAGCTGTCATTTGTAATGGGTTGCAAATAACTCTGGCAAACTGAATGACATTGCTGTAAGTTTCACTGCCTATCTGTAAACAGTTTTGTTAACTCAAGATTTTCTCCTGCTATAGAAGTTTAATAGAGCAAAACTAGGCACCTATTCAAGTATTCTGCCCCTGTTATGAGCAAAACAATTTCCTTTTTTTTTTTTTTTTTTTTTTTTTTTTTTAATTACTCTGCTCAAGAAACACAACCTTGAGTTTTTTCAGTATTTAATCACTCGTAAAAGGCTTTTACATGGAAAACAGGAACACCAGAACTGAGGGTCAGGGCCAAAAGCTGAAGGTTCAGATTCAAGGGCGGGAGGCAAGCAGCAGCCCCCTCCCCCTGAAACACCATGGTGGGACTGAGCAGTGCGGGCTGCTGGGTGAGGGCTATGTCACCACAGTAGTGCATAAATGAGCAAATATAACTTTTTTTTTTTTTTTTTTTTAAGAAAAAAAAAAGAAAGAAGAAAATAGGTTTCTTTTCCCCAAGTAAAACAGAGATGCAGGGATGTAATGCCACCAGTCTGTGCATCCAGTTGTAGGGTGGGGGTAGTTGCAGGCTTCCAAATCTGTAGGAGTTGTTGCTACTTGATGGAGCTTGCTGGGGAAAAAATACTTCTTATTGCAGACAAATCAAGCCTGGCCCTTGGACTGTTCCTGCTCCCAGTGCGTCTCGCTGAAGGCAGCACACACATCATCCCAGGGACGGTCTTTGTTTCATACAGTGACTAACGGCTGCTTAGCAAGAGCACCGCATGGATTCAGCCTTGAGATCACCAAGGGAAGGAGGCAT
The DNA here is from genome assembly GCA_011075105.1 of Heteronetta atricapilla. Lineage (NCBI taxonomy): Eukaryota > Metazoa > Chordata > Aves > Anseriformes > Anatidae > Heteronetta > Heteronetta atricapilla. The sequence continues at coordinate 53,848,579 of CM021735.1, read as the reverse complement.
CGAGGGCTTTTGCTCATGCTTTGAAGGGACCAAGGCCTGTTGGTTTGAAGGGCTCTCCAAATGAAAACACGTGTAAGGTGTTCTTGCACTGTATTTCAGGAAGCGGATGGTCTATGTGTGTAAGTGATGTGCTTTTGGAGACAAAAGCCACTTATTTTTTTGGCCTTGCTCCTCCTAATGATGATTAATTCCAGGATTTATCTACTCAGGCACCTTTTGTTCACAGCACAGCTCCTTCAGGAAGCATTTTTTCCCAGGTTTCGGAAAAAGTATTATAAAACTCATGAGCTTCCTCCCTCCGCAGATGATCCCCATCATTTTGTCCCTGGCTCAGGATGCCAGACTGTTCTGGCAACTTTGCTTTTCCTTATATTACCCGTGATGAACTTCAGCAGAAAAAAACTGCTTGATGCATGTATGTGAGAGGAATTCCCCTACCTTGCTCTTGCTCACCATGTGCTATGACCGACGATGAGGCTGCACCTTGAGTGCTCCGTTCAGCTTTGGGCCACTCACTACCAGAAGGACATCGAGGCTTCGGAGCGTGTCCAGAGAAGGGCTATGAAGCTGGTGAGGGGCCTGGACCACAAGTCCTGTGAGGAGCGGCTGAGGGCACTGGGGTTGTTTGGTCTGGAGAAGAGGAGGCTCGGGGCAGACCTTGCTGTACTTTACAATTGCCTTAAAGGAGGCTATAGCAAGGTGGGGATTGGGCTTTTCTCTCAGATATCTGCCTCGACAGCTGCTAAGTACCACCAATTCCAGTGATGCCACACTGGCCTCAGCCTCTCAGCAGTGCTTTTGATGCCTCTAACCTGGACCTCCTTTGCTGTAGCAGAAAGTCCTTTCCCCATGTCTGATCCCCACAGTCATTTTTTATCTGATAGGAAGATTATTGTGTCTGTCCTCTGTGCCTTCCCTGGAAGCACTTTTTTAGTCTATAGACTGATAAAAGTTGCAGTCCCCTACTCTACAAGCGTTAAGCAACCCTGAGTTTCTTTGCAGATACAGTTTTCTTGGCTTTCTGCTCATGATCAGCATCTTTCTCTCAGCCTAAGCCCTTCCAGGGGCTGCGAGCAGCCGGGGGATGGCTTGGCATGTCACAAAAATACCCTTTTCTGCCTTCTGGCTTGATTTGCTCTATCTGTAATTGTGTAATGTTGTTCACACAAAGGCAGTTTTTTCTCACTCCACGCCAGTCTCCCTGCAGTCCTGGGAATCCAGGCATGACCCCTCATCCTGTGGTGGATCTCATGGCAGCTCTCCACTCCCAGAGAACTGCCATGTATCCAGCTGGCATAAATACTACACCAGATTTTTTTTTTTCTGGAGGTTTCCTGCTTTTTTTTTTTTTCTTTTAATTAATTTTCTGGGATAGCATGTTTGAATGAATTCACATGAATTTATGAATATAAACATTTGGTGCTGCACTGGAAGCCTATCAGAGGGTACTTGCAGTGCTCTCTTTGACAGAGTTTAATACAGGGAGACAAAGCTCACATTTGTTCAGTATCCTTCAGCAAGTAGTCACAGTCATGTGGGCATGGGATTAGAGGATTTTTTTCTTTATGACTTGTTGTCATTATTCCTTAAAACATAACTCATTTTTACCACACATTGGTTTACGTAAGTCTTGACTTTTTCCCAATACTGTCTCATAATTGTTAAAGTAAATACTTTAAATGCTACAGCAATCTGACTGATCTCTGGCACTTTAGAGGGATGAGAGGTGGGCCAGCCCCAGCGCTAATTTTGTGTCATCATTAGCAGCATTGCCTGAAAATGTCCCGAGGAATGGAAGTGGTGCTGAGCTGGGTGCTGCTGAGCCTGCCCAGACCGTGTTGCTCAGTCACACCAGCACACAGGGAACCCAGGCGACTGGCTTAGCAGCAGTGAATCCATCCATGACAAGATTTCCTGGAGAAATTTACAAAACACACAAGATAAATATTTGCCGAACACCAGCGCTTTGGAGAACCGAGATACAGATTTTCCAAAGTCATTAAGTCTGAATCTGATTCAACTTTCTTTTCACTTACCCCGAGATAATAATGCTTTCTTCCCAGTCATGTTTGCTGGGTGGTGTTGGGTCCCATTTCCCTGCATGTGAAGGGGCTGTGACATGGCAGTCCACCTCTCCATGCTCATCCTGAGTATTTTAACCCAGCTGAGCTCCTTGCCAAAAGGCACCACCACGCTGCGGGGAGCTAAACATCATGGTGCTGCTGCACTGAAGGGCATTGATGGAATATGGTGAGGCGTTACCTTTCACCGTGTTATCTTGGTTTATTTCCTCCTTGCTTGGCAGGAGCCGGATTTTCCCAACCTGGCCCCGTGGAGGTCTGTGACAAATCACAACCTGGTGGCCACCCCGGCTGCTGTCTCTGGTGCCCGGGACAGAGAGGACTGAAGGCACCACTTTTCACCCCAAACCAGAAACAAACAGTGTTACGAAAGAACAAAGAGCTCCCAAACAAAAATATTTGTCACCACCCACACAGGGCTGTGAGTGTGCCAGATCTCTGCCTGAAATGCTGCATTAGACTGAGAAGCTAAACCCAGACAGAGATTGTCTCCTCTGATGCTTTTGAGGAAGACTTATTCACCTTGGGCACATCCAGGGCTGAAGCAAGCCGTGTCTCATGTAGCAGGGAATGCAACTCCTACTGGGGTGAAGAGAGGACTGATGGGGAAAACACAGGGCAACCATAAAAAGAGGAGTTAGCAGGGTAACAACTGAGCTCCTTGGCATTTTCCTACAAGAGCAGTGTATTTCACAATAAAAACTCCAGGAGGCTTTCTTCTGTTTTATTGGAATGTGGAATATGGTCCTAATGAAAAAGGGATGCTTTGCAGAACAGAGCTGGATAGCAGCAGCTTATTTCAGAAAGCGTAGACCAGACCAAGTGTCTTCCTGACTGGATATCCCTCCCGTTTGCCCAGCAGCTCCCTCTCCTCTTGCATGGCTCTTGGGGACAGGGCAGAACCAAATCAAACCAAACGATGGTCTCACCCCAACAGGTTTAGCCTTTGGCAGGTTTAATGCCTGGAGGAAGCAGGCTGTGCTCCTGAAGCTTGCTCATCAGAAGCGTCCCAGGAGGGGCAGTGACAAAGTGCAGGTCACAGTGCCTGGCTTTCCTCTGAGACTTTAGGGTTGCAACTTGCTTTTATTAGAAAATGAGAGATGAGTTCTTGAGCTAATCCCAGGGCCAGCAGCTGGATTCTGAGAAAGGCAACAGCTTTGTGGAAAGAACTCCAGTAAAATAAGAAGGTTGAAAACCTTGTATACACCCAACACCCTTGAGAAAGTTTCTGTGCCATAGCTGCCTTGCCCAAGGTGCTTGGACCAGAGAGGCACAGGGTAATTTCTGATGCACAAAACCACTCTAGATGTCCTCTGCAAAGGGCTTTCTTCCCTGGCTCTTACCCTTGTGACCCACACGCAGAGGGCTCAGTCAGGCCTCTTTCTCTCCAAGGAGATACTTACTGAACTGTAGCTTTCCTACCGGGCAAGTAAATGTGCAAATACAGGAAGATTTTCTCTGAAGCTCTGGACAGATGACACTCGCCCACAGAAGAGCTCTGCGCATCTTCCAGGATATGATATATCACTTCTACAAATGATATATCACTTCTACAAATGATATATCAGTTCTCCTCCTCCATAGCAAAAAAAGTCCCAAAGCTGAGGATTTGCAGGAATTGTCATGAGCTATGTAAAAAAATGATGAAGGGCAGAAACTTCCTCCCAGGATTTCCTGCCTCAGACTCAAAATTTATACCCAATTTACAAAGCCATCTTTAGAAAACCACCTCATCTTTCCTGCAGAGTTAGCAAGTCTGCCTTGTATTATTATTTTTTTCTTTCAAGTAATGATTGCAATTAAAGGTGTACTCTGAATCTCTTACCCATCAGAGCACATCCCTTGGCCTGTTACCAGGCCTGCTGCTCGCATGGGCTGAAGCTGATTCAGGTGAAAACAGGAGCAAGGGAAAAGAAAGAGGCTCAGCACTGGTGATCTAATCTCCCAATGTCTGCAGCAGACAAATTAGTGCTCAAGGCTATGCCCTGTCCACATTTATCACATTAACTGATAGATCGTAAACATGTCTCTGTACAAAGTCTTAGATTAAGTCCTGCAGAAGGCAACCTAAAGGACAAATTGGATTAAATAAATCAGATTCATATGGCTGTAAGCTTCTGGATGTCTCTTTCATTCTGCCCTGCAGACGCCGTGTGTAATGCTTTGAGTCCTTCGCAGAATAAATCGGTGCTGGTGCACCCTGCTCAGAGGGGTGATGCTGGTCCATGCCAGGAAGGATCCTGTCTGTAGCACTATTCCTGTCCACCTCATGTGAAGTTCATACTGCAGTCAGATCATACCAGATTTGTTAAAATACCTTTGTACATGCAAGAAAACAGACTAAGGACGGGGTGGCCCTTTTTACCCTGGGCAAGGAGGACTAGCAGCCTCACTCTGTGTGGCATGTCTGATCTGGACACATCTGCCCATAGGGAGGGTGTGATGGCATGAATATATCAGGGGTCCAACATGAGATTTGCCGTGAGGAGAATCTGCCGAAACACCAGAAGGGACAAGGGCACGGGGCCCATCCTGAAGTGCAGTGCTCCACGCACTGCGTGTCTCAGCCCCGGGGTCTGGTCACCCTCCAAGGCCGTGCTCCTCAGGCAGATAGTGGTGTGTGGTGTCAGGTCACAACGTCACCCACCTTGCGTCATGCCAGCGTGGGCAGCTTGTTCACGGGGCAGGATGTAAGGTTTGGGTGCTACCACATCCCTGCCCAAGCTCTGCTCCTGGGTTGCTCAGGGACACTAATTACGAAGGAGGCTGTTGCTCTTGTGCTGCTGTGTAATTAGGTGTCACACAGGCCAAGCCTTAATATAGCCCTGTGTGAACTCCTTTTGGTTCTCTCTTCTTCTCCAAAAAGAGACACAAACTGGGACCAAACAAGCTTCCTAGCAGTAAAATCCGTATATTGAGTGTGGGGTGGACATTGCTGCCAGGGGTCCTTGCAGGAAGTCAGGGTCTTGGAGCATCCGTCGCCTTTGGTTTCTGAACCCAGGGCCCTTTTCCCACAGTGGTTTTAATGTTGTGTTTGTGGAGCAAGGAGGGGTAGCAGCTTTGGGATCACGCTGGAGATGCAGTGTAGGAGGAGGGAGGATGCTAGCTGCTGTGCTGGTCATGTTTCAGAAGCAGCTGATGACTGCTGACACGTCGATTTCATCAAAGAGCGTGTTTTCACCCCTGCCATCGGGGCACTCAGGTGCGCAGTGAAAGCTCTGCCGAAAAATCGCCGCTCTCCTGGTGTACCCCAGGCCCCGCAGCATGAGGATGGCCAGGATGTGCTCCTTCCTGCAGAAACCAAGAAAAGCCTCTCAGCCCTGAGGACCAAAGCCACCTCAGAGGTCAGTGACCACCATGCCATGGCAAAGCGCCGGGGAGGCGTCCCCTCGCCCTGCTGGGGGACCGAGCACGGTGCCACCAGGACCCCCAGCATGAGGTCTGCATCCTCTGGTGCTCAGGGGAATTTCCCCCTCTGTCTCCTCCCACACATGACGTCTTTTGAAAGCATTCCCAGGAGGCTGCAGACCTTTTATTTAATCATTATTTTGAGTTAAGCAATAGAAGTGCTAATATTTAGGAAGCTGACAAGCATTAATTAGATTACAGCTAGGAAAGTGAGTCTGGAAACATACCCTGTTCCAGTAACCTCGGTATACACGGAAAAAGAAACCTTTTCAAGAGCTCAGGGGAAGAATTAACAAAGGCACAAACAGGAAGCAATGCAGATCTGTCTAGTTCCACCCAGTTTTCCAAATTTCATTGTTACAAATAATATTGCTCAGTAATGGAAAGCCAGGAAATAAATCAACCAAGAGGACGAGCCTTAAAACCTGTCATGGCTCTAAAGATAATGATGAAAAAGTACCACAAATCACAAGCCTGTAAATGGCTTTTCTACCTGAAAAATTATTTTCAAATATCTAATTCTGACCAGCCCTCATTTACCTTCCCATCCTTCCCAGAACAGGCACTGCCTGCTTTGTCAGCATACTCTGTCCACCAGCATTAAGGCATCTCTTTGTAGAACAGGTGTGTTCACCAAGGAAATTACTTAGGAACAGGTTTCCACTTCAAATCCACTCCCTGAATATCCCCACTCAGATAAGCTCAAGGCATACCTGATCCATTCAGGTCGAATCTATCTATGAAAAATGTTGACCCTCAGTTTTGGAGAGAGTGAAATAAATGTGATATATTTTTTTCTGAATATTTGAGGGTCCACTTCAGTGTTTTGAGCAATCTGTTAACTTTATGGTTTAAATTGATTGCGTAAACATTAGCCAGCAGGAACAGCGTAACCCAGTACAAGCACTTTGGCTCTTTTTCTGAAATGACTCTGTTGAAATGGATTTTCTTTCTAGCTGTAACAATCCTTCTCAACGGCTGCTGAAAGAGCTGTGGAAGAGGAGGTAACTTCTGATATGCTGCTGCCCATCCATGCAGAGTGCTAGTGAGTTTGTTATCTTTTCCAGAAGTATTACATTTTGCAGATGCTGCTTTGGAACAGCAAATGGAAAGTACAAAAGAAAGAATTTGCGGTTCATTCCTAAACTTAGTAGTTGTGTTGAGCCCCTTTCAGGACTTACAGATGAACTGTGTCAATGTCTAGATCACTTCAAGGTCTGGGAACAGGAGACAAACAGTTTACAGCAAATTGGCGAGGTGCACAAATGATGCCAAAAGCAACCTGGAGATTTAGAGTGCAACAAGATTCGATTGGGGCGGTACAATGAAAAGGTGTTGAGGGAACTTGTGTGTATTATAAGATCTATCAGAAAGGGGAAAAAAGATAAGGGATACAGCCACCAGAAAGAAAAATAATGTGTGACTCCCCCTTTGCTGGCAGCTTGGTCTCTAATTAGTTCTACAGCAGGAGAGAGATGCTGAGGAGCTTGGCCGAGGTACGGGGTGAACAGCCACTATTTGGGATGGAGCCCAGCTCTTGGCTGCCATGTGCAGCTCTGGCTGCTACCATTTCTCCTACCTGATGTCCGGGTAATCCTGGCTCAGTTCCTTGACGTGGTCCTTGATCCTGTCTTTTTTCTTCTCCCCAATGATATTGGCGATGTGATGTATGGCAGGAAGGAGCCAGTCGGAGTCAGAGCCCTGTAAGTAAGGAGATGCAAGGGGACATTGGTGGGTATGCCTATGTCACCATTGAGAGGCACCTGCCTTGGCCAAGAAACCACCCCAGTGGGATTTAACAGCCCCAGACACCTAACTTTGTGCAAAACCCAATGAATTCCACTTTGGCTTCCCTGAAAATCCCAGCCTGATGTTGCTTAGCCACAAACCTTGCAAAGAGCCATGAATTTCTCCCCATTGGTCTCCTGTATGCAGGCTGTGCTGCGATGGACTCCTGCTGGTGTCACCCCAAGGAGCTACCCAAGTGGCATCCCATGGCCAAGGAAACACGAAGAAGGTGCCACAGGATGAGTGTGGTCCTACAGCATGAGAACCAGCCTGTGCAAAGCTTTAAGATCTGTGAGCTAAGCTCAGAGTCACCTCCAGGATGGAAGTCCACAGTGCTGACCTGCAGCAAGCACCTTGTTTGCTCTGGTTTAAGCACTTCTACGTTTTGTGGGGCTTGCCCTCCATGACAGCCTGATGTCTCGGTGTCTTGGTCCCCTGCGGGCAAGCAGGGACATGGTGCCCCTGGGAAAGGGGCAGCCAGGGGATGCCAGGAGAGAGCTGACGTACCTGGTCGATGAGCATGTTATTAAGGGTTGTGGCTTCCTGTTTCATCCTTTCACTAACTTGCTGCCGTGTCTCCCTGTTCATCTTCCTCCTGGGTTTGATCACCTGCACAATGTATTCCCTCACCACATACTTATGAACATGACGTAGAAGCTCCTGTTTAAAAAAAAAAAAAAAAAAAAGCAAACCTCATGTTTTTCCGTGGTTCCTGTGCAAGGTCACGGCAATGACAGAGGGCAGGGGAACCCTCAGGCCTTCAGCAGCAGCTGAGGGGATACAGAAGCCGCTCACAACCCTGCCCTTGGCTGAAAGCTAAGGCAGTGCCCATGGGAATGCCATGGAAAAACTTTTCACTCTGAAATGGCCATGATTACATGTTGGCAATTTGGCTCCTCCGTAGTGATGGGAGATATTTAGGATTGTTTTAAAAGTAGTTTTGGATGATGCTTGCAGATCTAAATGTAGAACTGTTGTTACATTTATTTCACAACCACACAGATGTGAAAGGAACATATGAAGGCATATAAGCCATGGAGTTATACTGCTCAGTGCTAATATTCACCAACGTTTTTTGTTTCTCTTTAAAGAAATCAGTTCCCATATTTAACCCACAAAAAGGAAAGATATTGCACATTCTCACATAAATGTTGATCACCGAAGTGCCCCGTATCAGCAGTTCCCACAGCTCTAAGCAGCCCCTGCTGCTGGGAAGAGGGCTGCAGGTCAGACTACAGCCTGCAAGAGAAAGCAGGACCCCCCAGCATCACTGCACCCGGTGTGGGATGAGCCAGTACCTGCCCCAGGGGCTGCCTGGTGTGCTGCAGGTGCTTGGAGAACTGCGAGACTGCTGCAGCCAGTGAGTCCGGCTTTTCCATTGCCAAAATCCAGTCCTTGGTCAGGATTTTCTTGAGGAGTGGCTGAAAGAAAACCAGTTCACTGATGTCACCAGGAATATGCAGACTAGTTGATGCAGGATGATGCCCTTGCCCTAAAGTTAACCTGCCTCCACAGTGAACCACGGCTGCTAGGGGCTTCTGGTGACACCCAGAAAGTCCCCAGTGGGCCAAGTTCAAAATACCCCTTCCCTGCCACATCCCCTTTGTACTTTTCTCCATTTAGCTCTCAGGATCTCTGTCTTCAGACTGCCTGCTGGCAACCTCCTTCCCAATTATTTCCTGACTCGTGCCCTCCTGCCATGCTCCCAGCCTGCTGAAAGGCTGCTCAGAAGTGCTGTGCCCTGGCACTCAGTTCTCTCGGCATTTCAGCTCTCTTGCTCAATGCCTTGGCTTGTCTCCTTCCTCGCCTGTCCTTAGGGCTCCGACATAAACCATGCAGTCACTGAAAAGTCCCCTTGGCCAGAAAGGCTTATCTGCAGTCGGAGGAGGGCTCTTGATGTGTGACTGCCTTGGTTTCTGAAAGTTATGCTTGGTGATTCGGAAAGTGAATTAAGATGAGTGGGAAGTGGTGGCACTAAAGGCTTAATTTCCCTGATCTCTCTTGTTACTCCAGCTAGAACCAGTGGACTCCCGACTAGCTGAGAGCAGAAAGCCCCATCTACAGCACCCGGGAAGCACAAACTGCATCGCAGCACCTTGCCTTTTAGGCCTCTTAACACAAGTTAGCCCAGAGTGCTAGAAACCAGAGCTCCATCATCCTCATGATGAGAGAATCATTTTTTTCCTCACCATGGAAACAGACTGGAAAAATCACCCCAAGCAGAAAACATGGGTAAAGTTCCCACTCAGCTTTGCCCCAGAAGCTGAAAGCCACTACACACCCTTTTCTTTTGGTTGCTCTTGTACTGAACAAATATATATGGTCATAATGAAAAGCTCCCAGGATGCTGGAAGGGTTACTCTGGGTAAAGGAGGATTTGTACAAGTCAGGCATGAGACATTTTGGAGAGACCCTGGCATTGTTTGCTGCACAATGAGGTCCAGTTGGACAGACAAGGAAGGGGAAGGGCCCTCAGCTTCTGCACATACTCCTTACATAGGGGGAATAGTGTGGCCGAGATCCTCTTACCTGTGTTTTTGTTCTCAATTTATTTAGAAACATGTTTCTGAAGTTCTTTGTCAGGGACGCCAAAATCTTTTGCAGTTCCTCAGTGTTGACTTTAAACACCGTTTCCAAGCCTGACCTAAAGAGAATGAGAAACACCAGGGCTTCAGTGTTAAAGTATAACCCATTACGTTGCTTTAAGCCTGTTACTCAGATCAGCATCTCTGGCATTTTTTTAACTTTCGTAACTCCTGCACTTCCTCTTGGAAACACTTAATGGGTCAGAATAATGGATCTTTTTGCACAATCTGAAGATTAATCACAAATGGGTAACTGTACTCGAAAATCACCTATCTCCTCATCAGATGAGAACTGTTCAAACATGCGGCGCCATCGCTCGGGCCTTTTCCCTTTCACTTGAGCAACACTTCTGATAAACGATCTCCAGCTACCTGAGCAAGCGCCGAGGGTCCGGGTGGAAGAGCGGCCGAGCTCCCCGTGCGGGGCCAGGCGGACTCACGCCACGCCGCGACCGCCAGCAGGGGCTGGGGCGGGGAATTACAGGGGGCGAAACCTGCGGAGGTTTCGAGGGAAAGCGTGTCGTTCTGGGAGGTTTCATGCTGTCTAACGAGGAAGAAGGCACAAGTTCTGAGAAGTAAACGAGATCTTCAGTGATATGTGTAGGCTCCGGAGGCATGGTGGGGCCCTGCCTCTCTCCTCACTTTACATCTTTGCCCTGCTGTGACACACTCCATGGAAACTGAGGCGGCCCTGACAAACTGCTTGTGATCCCCTGCATTGGATCATGAGTTTGCATAGAAAACCAGCCAAACCGAGGGGATGGGAGCTCCCTTCTCTGAGGACCCAGAGGCCGAGCATTTGTGCCCCGGGTCCTGCTGTGCTGGGGCCCAGGTGGCCCAGGCTGGAGCTTGTGCTTCCAGGGGTCCTTCCCAGCGGCACTCCCACTAATGCTTCTCCATGAAGCTCTGGGTTTTGAGAAACATAGAGAAGGGCTTTATCGGGACACCCCTACCCTGTATCACCTTTCCTGAGGAAAAGGAAAAATTGAGGATGAGAGAGCATTTCACCAGGAAGCACCGTGCAGACGAGGGGTGTTCAGACACTCACGTCTGTTCCCACCCTGCAGAGAAATGGCCTGGCCCTCTCCCAGCCAAAAAGTTGACTACAAAAGACCTAACAGCAAACCCTCTCCCCAAGCCGGGGGCTCAGCTCCTTAACTAAAGCCGTGCTGGTGCTAAGATTTATATCCTTCCTATAGCTGAGCTCTGCCCGGTGTCTCCACACTCGCACTGCCCAATGCAGGCACGAAGCCAGCTGGCCCCGGACCCCACATCTCCCACGACACCCAACATCTCCCACCCCATCCCACCCCACCCCACATCTCCCACCCCACATCTCCCACCCCACCCGCCCCATCCCACATCTGCCACCCCACCCCACATCTCCCACCCCACATCTCCCACCCCACCCCACCCTACATCTCCCACCCCACCCCACATCTCCCACCCCACATCTCCCACCCCATCCCACCCCACCCCACATCTCCCACCCCACATCTCCCACCCCATCCCACCCCACCTCACATCTCCCACCCCACATCTCCCACCCCATCCCACCCCACCTCACA